>CAUYWW010000184.1:0-689004 GCA_963576845.1 Megachile leachella
TGTACAATATGGCTAATAGTGCATGTTATATTGATAATAATAAAAGTAATAAGTATATATATTACAGTTCTATCGATAATGACTGCATAATATGGGTAATAATGCATGTTATATTGATGATAATAAAAGTAATACGTATATTTATTATAGTTCTAGCGATAATAACTGCATTATATGGGTAATAATGCATGTTATATTGATAATATCGGGAGTAATAAGTATAATTATTACAGTTCCAGCGATAAGAACTGCATTATATGGGTAATAATGGATGTTATATTGATAATATCGCGAGTAATAAGTATAATTATTACCGTCCTAGCGATAATACTAGTAAAATATGGCTAAGAGTGCCTGTTATATTCATAATAATAAAAGTAATAAGTATATTTATTATACTTCTGTCGATAATAACTGCATTATATGGGTAATAATGCATGTTATATTGATGATAATAAAAGTAATACGTATATTTATTATAGTTCTAGCGATAATAACTACATTATATGGGCAATAATGCATGTTATATTGATAATAATGTAAGTAATAAGTATAATTATTACAGTTCTATCGATAATAACTGCATAATATGGGTAATAATGCATGTTATATTGATGATAATGAAAGTAGTAAGTATATTTATTACAGTTCTATCGATAATAACTGCATAATATGGGTAGTAATGCATGTTATATTGATAATAATAAAAGTAATAAGTATATTTATTATAGTTCTATCGATAATAACTGCATAATATGGGTAATAATGCATGTTATATTGATGATAATAAAAGTAATACGTATATTTATTATAGTTCTAGCGATAATAACTGCATAATACGGGTAATAATGCATGTTATATTGATAATAATATAAGTAATAAGTATAATTATTACAGTTCTAGCGATAATAACTCCATTATATGGGTAATAATGCATGTTACATTGATAATAATATAAGTAATAAGTATAATTATTACAGTTCTAGCGATAACAACTGCATTATATGGGTAAAAATGCATGTTATATTGATAATATTATAAGTAATAAGTATAATTATTACAGTTCTAGCGATAATAACTGCATAATATGGGTAATAATGCACGTTATATTGCTAATAATATAAGTAATAAGTATAATTATTAAAGTTCTAGCGATAGTAACTCCATTATATGGATAATAATGCATGTCATATTGATAATATCGGGAGTAATAAGTATAATTATTATAGTTCTAGCGATAATAATTGTACAATATGGCTAATAGTGCATGTTATATTGATAATAATAAAAGTAATAAGTATATTTATTACAGTTCTATCGATAATAACTGCATTATATGGGTAATAATTCATGGTATATTGATAATAATATAAGTAGTAAGTATAATTATTACAGTTCTAGCCATAATAACTCCATTATATGGGTAATAATGCATGTTATATTGATAATAATATAAGTAATAATTATAATTATTACAGTTCTAGCGATAATAACTGCATTATATGGGTCATAATGCATGTTATATTGATAATAATAAAAGTAATAAGTATAATTATTACAGTTCTAGCGATAATAACTGCATTATATGGGTAAAAATGCATGTTATATTGATAATAATAAAAGTAATAAGTATATTTATTATAGTTCTATCGATAATAACTGCATAATATGGGTAATAATGCATGTTATATTGATGATAATGAAAGTAGTAAGTATATTTATTACAGTTCTGTCGATAATAACTGCATAATATGGGTAGTAATGCATGTTATATTGATAATAATAAAAGTAATAAGTATATTTATTATAGTTCTAGCGATAATAACTGCATAACATGGGTAATAATGCATGTGATATTGATAATATCGAGAGTAATAAGTATAATTATTACAGTTCTAGCGATAATAACTCCATTATATGGGTAATAATGCATGTTATATTGATAATAATATAAGTAATAAGTATAATTATTACAGTTCTAGCGATAATAACTCCATTATATGAATAATAATGCATGTCATATTGATAATATCGGGAGTAATAAGTATAATTATTATAGTTCTAGCGACAATAATTGTACAATATGGCTAATAGTGCATGTTATATTGATAATAATAAAAGTAATAAGTATAACTATTACAGTTATAGCGATAATAACTCCATTATATGGGTAATAAAGCATGTTATATTGATAATAATATAAGTAATGAGTATAATTATTACAGTTCTAGCGATAATAACTCCATTATATGGGTAATAATGCATGTTATATTGATAGTAATATAAGTAATAAGTATAATTATTACAGTTCTAGCGATTATAACTGCATAATATGGGTAATAATGCACGTTATATTGATAATAATATAAGTAATAAGTATAATTATTACAGTTCTAGCGATAATAACTGCATTATATGGGTAATAATGCATGTTATGTTGGTAATATTGGGAATAATAAGTATAATTATTACAGTTCTAGCGATAATACTAGTAAAATATGGCTAACAGTGCATGTTATATTAATAATAATAAAAGTAATAACTATATTTGTTATACTTCTGTCGATAATAACTGCATTATATGCGCAATAATGCATGTTATATTGATGATAAAAAAAGTACTACGTATATTTATTACAGTTCTAGCGATTATAACTGCATAATATTCGTAATAATGCATGTTATATTGATAATAATATAAGTAATAAGTATAATTATTACAGGTCTAGCGATAATAACTACATTATATGGGCAATAATGCATGTTATATTGATAATAATATAAGTAATGAGTATAATTATTACAGTTCTAGCGATAATAACTCCATTATATGGGTAATAATGCATGTTATATTGATAGTAATATAAGTAATAAGTATAATTATTACAGTTCTAGCGATTATAACTGCATAATATGGGTAATAATGCATGTTATATTGATAGTAATATAAGTAATAAGTATAATTATTACAGTTCTATCGATAATAACTGCATAATATGGGTAATAATGCATGTTATATTGATAATAATAAAAGTAATAAGTATATTTATTATACTTCTGTCGATAATAACTGCATTATATGGGTAATAATGCATGTTATATTGATAATAATATAAGTAATGAGTATATTTATTATACTTCTGTCGACAATAACTGCATTATATGGGTAATAATGCATGTTACATTGATAATAATATAAGTAATAAGTATAATTATTACAGTTCTAGCGATAATAACTACATTATATGGGCAATAATGCATGTTATATTGATAATAATATAAGTAATAAGTATAATTATTACAGTTCTAGCGATAACAACTGCATTATATGGGTAATAATGCATGTTATATTGATAATATCGGGAGTAATAAGTATAATTATTATAGTTCTAGCGATAATAATAGTAAAATATGGCTAATAGTGCATGTTATATTGATAATAATAAAAGTAATAAGTATATTTATTATACTTCTGTCGATAATAACTGCATTATATGGGTAATAATGCATGTTATATTGATAATAATATAAGTAATGAGTATATTTATTATACTTCTGTCGATAATAACTGCATTATATGGGTAATAATGCATGTTATATTGATAATAATATAAGTAATAAGTATAATTATTACTGTTCTAGCGATAATAACTACATTATATGGGCAATAATGCATGTTATATTGATAATAATATAAGTAATAATTATAATTATTACAGTTCTAGCGATAATAACTGCATTATATGGGTCATAATGCATGTTATATTGATAATAATAAAAGTAATAAGTATAATTATTACAGTTCTAGCGATAATAACTCCATTATATGGATAATAATGCATGTCATATTGATAATATCGGGAGTAATAAGTATAATTATTACAGTTCCAGCGATAAGAACTGCATTATATGGGTAATAATGGATGTTATATTGATAATATCGCGAGTAATAAGTATAATTATTACCGTCCTAGCGATAATACTAGTAAAATATGGCTAAGAGTGCCTGTTATATTCATAATAATAAAAGTAATAAGTATATTTATTATACTTCTGTCGATAATAACTGCATTATATGGGTAATAGTGCATTTTGTATTGATAATAATAAAAGTAATAAGTATATTTATTACAGTTCTAGCGATAATAATTGCATAATATGGGTAATAATGCATGTTATATTGATGATAATGAAAGTAGTAAGTATATTTATTACAGTTCTAGCGATAATAACTGCATTATATGCGTAATAATGCATGTTATATTGATGATAAAAAAAGTACTACGTATATTTATTATAGTTCTAGTGATTATAACTGCATAATATGCGTAATAATGCAAGTTATATTGATAATAATATAAGTAATAAGTATAATTATTACAGTTCTAGCGATAATAACTCCATTATATGGGTAATAATGCATGTTATATTGATAATAATATAAGTAATAAGTATAATTATTACAGTTCTAGCGATAACAACTGCATTATATGGGTAAAAATGCATGTTATATTGATAATAATAAAAGTAATAAGTATATTTATTATAGTTCTATCGATAATAACTGCATAATATGGGTAATAATGCATGTTATATTGATGATAATGAAAGTAGTAAGTATATTTATTACAGTTCTATCGATAATAACTGCATAATATGGGTAGTAATGCATGTTATATTGATAATAATAAAAGTAATAAGTATATTTATTACAGTTCTATCGATAATAACTGCATAATATGGGTAATAATGCATGTTATATTGATGATAATAAAAGTAATACGTATATTTATTATAGTTCTAGCTATAATAACTGCATAATATGGGTAATAATGCATGTTATATGGATAATAATATAAGTAATAACTATAATTATTACAGTTCTAGGGATAATAACTGTATTATATGGGTAATAATGCATGTTATATTGATGATAATAAAAGTACTAAGTATATTTATTATAGTTCTAGCGATAATAACTGCATAATATGGGTAATAATGCATGTTATATTGATAACAATATAAGTAATAAGTATAATTATTACAGTTCTAGCGATAATAACTCCATTATATGGGTAATAATGCATGTTATATTGATAATAATATAAGTAATAAGTATAATTATTACAGTTCTAGCGATAACAACTGCATTATATGGGTAAAAATGCATGTTATATTGATAATATTATAAGTAATAAGTATAATTATTACAGTTCTAGCGATAATAACTGCATAATATGGGTAATAATGCATGTTATATTGATGATAATGAAAGTAGTAAGTATATTTATTACAGTTCTATCGATAATAACTGCATAATATGGGTAGTAATGCATGTTATATTGATAATAATAAAAGTAATAAGTATATTTATTATAGTTCTATCGATAATAACTGCATAATATGGGTAATAATGCATGTTATATTGATGATAATAAAAGTAATACGTATATTTATTATAGTTCTAGCGATAATAACTGCATAATACGGGTAATAATGCATGTTATATTGATAATAATATAAGTAATAAGTATAATTATTACAGTTCTAGCGATAATAACTCCATTATATGGGTAATAATGCATGTTATATTGATAATAATATAAGTAATAAGTATAATTATTACAGTTCTAGCGATAACAACTGCATTATATGGGTAAAAATGCATGTTATATTGATAATATTATAAGTAATAAGTATAATTATTACAGTTCTAGCGATAATAACTCCATTATATGGGTAATAATGCATGTTATATTGATAATAATATAAGTAATAAGTATAATTATTACAGTTCTAGCGATAACAACTGCATTATATGGGTAAAAATGCATGTTATATTGATAATATTATAAGTTATAAGTATAATTATTACAGTTCTAGCGATAATAACTGCATAATATGGGTAATAATGCACGTTATATTGCTAATAATATAAGTAATAGGTATAATTATTAAAGTTCTAGCGATAGTAACTCCATTATATGGATAATAATGCATGTCATATTGATAATATCGGGAGTAATAAGTATAACTATTATAGTTCTAGCGACAATAATTGTACAATATGGCTAATAGTGCATGTTATATTGATAATAATAAAAGTAATAAGTATATTTATTACAGTTCTATCGATAATGACTGCATAATATGGGTAATAATGCATGTTATATTGATGATAATAAAAGTAATACGTATATTTATTATAGTTCTAGCTATAATAACTGCATAATATGGGTAATAATGCATGTTATATGGATAATAATATAAGTAATAACTATAATTATTACAGTTCTAGGGATAATAACTGTATTATATGGGTAATAATGCATGTTATATTGATGATAATAAAAGTACTAAGTATATTTATTATAGTTCTAGCGATAATAACTGCATAATATGGGTAATAATGCATGTTATATTGATAATAATATAAGTAATAAGTATAATTATTACAGTTCTAGCGATAATAACTCCATTATATGGGTAATAATGCATGTTATATTGATAATAATATAAGTAATAAGTATAATTATTACAGTTCTAGCGATAACAACTGCATTATATGGGTAAAAATGCATGTTATATCGATAATATTATAAGTAATAAGTATAATTATTACAGTCCTAGCGATAATAACTGCATAATATGGGTAATAATGCACGTTATATTGCTAATAATATAAGTAATAAGTATAATTATTAAAGTTCTAGCGATAGTAACTCCATTATATGGATAATAATGCATGTCATATTGATAATATCGGGAGTAATAAGTATAACTATTATAGTTCTAGCGACAATAATTGTACAATATGGCTAATAGTGCATGTTATATTGATAATAATAAAAGTAATAAGTATATTTATTACAGTTCTATCGATAATGACTGCATAATATGGGTAATAATGCATGTTATATTGATGATAATAAAAGTAATACGTATATTTATTATAGTTCTAGCGATAATAACTGCATTATATGGGTAATAATGCATGTTATATTGATGATAATAAAAGTACTAAGTATATTTATTATAGTTCTAGCGATAATAACTGCATAATATGGGTAATAATGCATGTTATATTCATAATAATAAAAGTAATAAGTATATTTATTATACCTCTGTCGATAATAACTGCATTATATGGGTAATAGTGCATTTTGTATTGATAATAATAAAAGTAATAAGTATATTTATTACAGTTCTAGCGATAATAACTGCATAATATGGGTAATAATGCATGTTATATTAATGATAATGAAAGTAGTAAGTATATTTATTACAGTTCTAGCGATAATAACTGCATTATATGCGTAATAATGCATGTTATATTGATGATAAAAAAAGTACTACGTATATTTATTATAGTTCTAGCGATTATAACTGCATTATATGGGTAATAATTCATGGTATATTCATAATAATATAAGTAATAAGTATAATTATTACAGTTCTAGCCATAATAACTCCATTATATGGGTAATAATGCATGTTATATTGATAATAATATAAGTAATAATTATAATTATTACAGTTCTAGCGATAATAACTGCATTATATGGGTCATAATGCATGTTATATTGATAATAATAAAAGTAATAAGTATAATTATTACAGTTCTAGCGATAATAACTGCATTATATGGGTAAAAATGCATGTTATATTGATAATAATAAAAGTAATAAGTATATTTATTATAGTTCTATCGATAATAACTGCATAATATGGGTAATAATGCATGTTATATTGATGATAATGAAAGTAGTAAGTATATTTATTACAGTTCTGTCGATAATAACTGCATAATATGGGTAGTAATGAATGTTATATTGATAGTAATAAAAGTAATAAGTATATTTATTATAGTTCTAGCGATAATAACTGCATAACATGGGTAATAATGCATGTGATATTGATAATATCGAGAGTAATAAGTATAATTATTACAGTTCTAGCGATAATAACTCCATTATATGGGTAATAATGCATGTTATATTGATAATATCGGGAGTAATAAGTATAATTATTATAGTTCTAGCGACAATAATTGTACAATATGGCTAATAGTTCATGTTATATTGATAATAATAAAAGTAATAAGTATAATTATTACAGTTCTAGCGATAATAACTCCATTATATGGGTAATAATGCATGTTATATTGATAATAATATAAGTAATGAGTATAATTATTACAGTTCTAGCGATAATAACTCCATTATATGGGTAATAATGCATGTTATATTGATAGTAATATAAGTAATAAGTATAATTATTACAGTTCTAGCGATTATAACTGCATAATATGGGTAATAATGCACGTTATATTGATAATAATATAAGTAATAAGTATAATTATTACAGTTCTAGCGATAATAACTGCATTATATGGGTAATAATGCATGTTATATTGATAATAATATAAGTAATAAGTATATTTATTATAGTTCTAGCGATAATAACTGCATAGTATGGGTAATAATGCATGTTATATTGATAATAATATAAGTAATAAGTATAATTATTACAGTTCTAGCGATAATAACTCCATTATATGGGTAATAATGCATGTTATATTGATAATAATATAAGTAATAAGTATAATTATTACAGTTCTAGCGATAACAACTGCATTATATGGGTAAAAATGCATGTTATATTGATAATATTATAAGTAATAAGTATAATTATTACAGTTCTAGCGATAATAACTGCATAATATGGGTAATAATGCACGTTATATTGCTAATAATATAAGTAATAAGTATAATTATTAAAGTTCTAGCGATAGTAACTCCATTATATGGATAATAATGCATGTCATATTGATATTATCGGGAGTAATAAATATAATTATTATAGTTCTAGCGATAATAATTGTACAATATGGCTAATAGTGCATGTTATATTGATAATAATAAAAGTAATAAGTATATTTATTACAGTTCTTTCGATAATAACTGCATTATATGGGTAATAATTCATGGTATATTGATAATAATATAAGTAATAAGTATAATTATTACAGTTCTAGCCATAATAACTCCATTATATGGGTAATAATGCATGTTATATTGATAATAATATAAGTAATAATTATAATTATTACAGTTCTAGCGATAATAACTGCATTATATGGGTCATAATGCATGTTATATTGATAATAATAAAAGTAATAAGTATAATTATTACAGTTCTAGCGATAATAACTGCATTATATGGGTAAAAATGCATGTTATATTGATAATAATAAAAGTAATAAGTATATTTATTATAGTTCTATCGATAATAACTGCATTATATGGGTCATAATGCATGTTATATTGATAATAATAAAAGTAATAAGTATAATTATTACAGTTCTAGCGATAATAACTGCATAATATGGGTAATAATGCATGTTATATTGATAATAATATAAGTAATAAGTATAATTATTACAGTTCTAGCGATAATAACTGCATTATATGGGTAATAATGCATGTTATATTGATAATATCGGGAGTAATAAGTATAATTATTACAGTTCCAGCGATAAGAACTGCATTATATGGGTAATAATGGATGTTATATTGATAATATCGGGAGTAATAAGTATAATTATTACCGTCCTAGCGATAATACTAGTAAAATATGGCTAAGAGTGCCTGTTATATTCATAATAATAAAAGTAATAAGTATATTTATTATACTTCTGTCGATAATAACTGCATTATATGGGTAATAGTGCATTTTGTATTGATAATAATAAAAGTAATAAGTATATTTATTACAGTTCTAGCGATAATAACTGCATAATATGGGTAATAATGCATGTTATATTGATGATAATGAAAGTAGTAAGTATATTTATTACAGTTCTAGCGATAATAACTGCATTATATGCGTAATAATGCATGTTATATTGATGATAAAAAAAGTGCTACGTATATTTATTATAGTTCTAGCGATTATAACTGCATAATATGCGTAATAATGCAAGTTATATTGATAATAATATAAGTAATAAGTATAATTATTACAGTTCTAGCGATAATAACTCCATTATATGGGTAATAATGCATGTTATATTGATAATAATATAAGTAATAAGTATAATTATTACAGTTCTAGCGATAACAACTGCATTATATGGGTAAAAATGCATGTTATATTGATAATAATAAAAGTAATAAGTATATTTATTATAGTTCTATCGATAATAACTGCATAATATGGGTAATAATGCATGTTATATTGATGATAATGAAAGTAGTAAGTATATTTATTACAGTTCTATCGATAATAATATGGGTAGTAATGCATGTTATATTGATAATAATAAAAGTAATAAGTATATTTATTACAGTTCTATCGATAGTGACTGCATAATATGGGTAATAATGCATGTTATATTGATGATAATAAAAGTAATACGTATATTTATTATAGTTCTAGCGATAATAACTGCATTATATGGGTAATAATGCATGTTATATTGATGATAATAAAAGTACTAAGTATATTTATTATAGTTCTAGCGATAATAACTGCATAATATGGGTAATAATGCATGTTATATTCATAATAATAAAAGTAATAAGTATATTTATTATACTTCTGTCGATAATAACTGCATTATATGGGTAATAGTGCATTTTGTATTGATAATAATAAAATTAATAAGTATATTTATTACAGTTCTAGCGATAATAACTGCATTATATGCGTAATAATGCATGTTATATTGATGATAAAAAAAGTACTACGTATATTTATTATAGTTCTAGCGATTATAACTGCATAATATGCGTAATAATGCAAGTTATATTGATAATAATATAAGTAATAAGTATAATTATTACAGTTCTAGCGATAATAACTCCATTATATTGGTAATAATGCATGTTATATTGATAATAATATAAGTAATAAGTATAATTATTACAGTTCTAGCGATAATAACTGCATAATATGGGTAATAATGCACGTTATATTGCTAATAATATAAGTAATAAGTATAATTATTAAAGTTCTAGCGATAGTAACTCCATTATATGGATAATAATGCATGTCATATTGATATTATCGGAAGTAATAAGTATAATTATTATAGTTCTAGCGATAATAATTGTACAATATGGCTAATAGTGCATGTTATATTGATAATAATAAAAGTAATAAGTATATTTATTACAGTTCTATCGATAATAACTGCATTATATGGGTAATAATTCATGGTATATTGATAATAATATAAGTAATAAGTATAATTATTACAGTTCTAGCCATAATAACTCCATTATATGGGTAATAATGCATGTTATATTGATAATAATATAAGTAATAATTATAATTATTACAGTTCTAGCGATAATAACTGCATTATATGGGTCATAATGCATGTTATATTGATAATAATAAAAGTAATAAGTATAATTATTACAGTTCTAGCGATAATAACTGCATTATATGGGTAAAAATGCATGTTATATTGATAATAATAAAAGTAATAAGTATATTTATTATAGTTCTATCGATAATAACTGCATTATATGGGTCATAATGCATGTTATATTGATAATAATAAAAGTAATAAGTATAATTATTACAGTTCTAGCGATAATAACTGCATAATATGGGTAATAATGCATGTTATATTGATAATAATATAAGTAATAAGTATAATTATTACAGTTCTAGCGATAATAACTGCATTATATGGGTAATAATGCATGTTATATTGATAATAATATAAGTAATAAGTATAATTATTACAGTTCTAGCGATAATAACTACATTATATGGGCAATAATGCATGTTATATTGATAATAATATAAGTAATAATTATAATTATTACAGTTCTAGCGATAATAACTGCATTATATGGGTCATAATGCATGTTATATTGATAATAATAAAAGTAATTAGTATAATTATTACAGTTCTAGCGATAATAACTCCATTATATGGATAATAATGCATGTCATATTGATAATATCGGGAGTAATAAGTATAATTATTACAGTTCCAGCGATAAGAACTGCATTATATGGGTAATAATGGATGTTATATTGATAATATCGCGAGTAATAAGTATAATTATTACCGTCCTAGCGATAATACTAGTAAAATATGGCTAAGAGTGCCTGTTATATTCATAATAATAAAAGTAATAAGTATATTTATTATACTTCTGTCGATAATAACTGCATTATATGGGTAATAGTGCATTTTGTATTGATAATAATAAAAGTAATAAGTATATTTATTACAGTTCTAGCGATAATAATTGCATAATATGGGTAATAATGCATGTTATATTGATGATAATGAAAGTAGTAAGTATATTTATTACAGTTCTAGCGATAATAACTGCATTATATGCGTAATAATGCATGTTATATTGATGATAAAAAAAGTACTACGTATATTTATTATAGTTCTAGTGATTATAACTGCATAATATGCGTAATAATGCAAGTTATATTGATAATAATATAAGTAATAAGTATAATTATTACAGTTCTAGCGATAATAACTCCATTATATGGGTAATAATGCATGTTATATTGATAATAATATAAGTAATAAGTATAATTATTACAGTTCTAGCGATAACAACTGCATTATATGGGTAAAAATGCATGTTATATTGATAATAATAAAAGTAATAAGTATATTTATTATAGTTCTATCGATAATAACTGCATAATATGGGTAATAATGCATGTTATATTGATGATAATGAAAGTAGTAAGTATATTTATTACAGTTCTATCGATAATAACTGCATAATATGGGTAGTAATGCATGTTATATTGATAATAATAAAAGTAATAAGTATATTTATTACAGTTCTATCGATAATAACTGCATAATATGGGTAATAATGCATGTTATATTGATGATAATAAAAGTAATACGTATATTTATTATAGTTCTAGCTATAATAACTGCATAATATGGGTAATAATGCATGTTATATGGATAATAATATAAGTAATAACTATAATTATTACAGTTCTAGGGATAATAACTGTATTATATGGGTAATAATGCATGTTATATTGATGATAATAAAAGTACTAAGTATATTTATTATAGTTCTAGCGATAATAACTGCATAATATGGGTAATAATGCATGTTATATTGATAACAATATAAGTAATAAGTATAATTATTACAGTTCTAGCGATAATAACTCCATTATATGGGTAATAATGCATGTTATATTGATAATAATATAAGTAATAAGTATAATTATTACAGTTCTAGCGATAACAACTGCATTATATGGGTAAAAATGCATGTTATATTGATAATATTATAAGTAATAAGTATAATTATTACAGTTCTAGCGATAATAACTGCATAATATGGGTAATAATGCACGTTATATTGCTAATAATATAAGTAATAAGTATAATTATTAAAGTTCTAGCGATAGTAACTCCATTATATGGATAATAATGCATGTCATATTGATAATATCGGGAGTAATAAGTATAACTATTATAGTTCTAGCGACAATAATTGTACAATATGGCTAATAGTGCATGTTATATTGATAATAATAAAAGTAATAAGTATATTTATTACAGTTCTATCGATAATGACTGCATAATATGGGTAATAATGCATGTTATATTGATGATAATAAAAGTAATACGTATATTTATTATAGTTCTAGCTATAATAACTGCATAATATGGGTAATAATGCATGTTATATGGATAATAATATAAGTAATAACTATAATTATTACAGTTCTAGGGATAATAACTGTATTATATGGGTAATAATGCATGTTATATTGATGATAATAAAAGTACTAAGTATATTTATTATAGTTCTAGCGATAATAACTGCATAATATGGGTAATAATGCATGTTATATTGATAATAATATAAGTAATAAGTATAATTATTACAGTTCTAGCGATAATAACTGCATTATATGGGTAATAATGCATGTTATATTGATAATAATATAAGTAATAAGTATAATTATTACAGTTCTAGCGATAACAACTGCATTATATGGGTAAAAATGCATGTTATATTGATAATATTATAAGTAATAAGTATAATTATTACAGTTCTAGCGATAATAACTGCATAATATGGGTAATAATGCACGTTATATTGCTAATAATATAAGTAATAAGTATAATTATTAAAGTTCTAGCGATAGTAACTCCATTATATGGATAATAATGCATGTCATATTGATAATATCGGGAGTAATAAGTATAGCTATTATAGTTCTAGCGACAATAATTGTACAATATGGCTAATAGTGCATGTTATATTGATAATAATAAAAGTAATAAGTATATTTATTATAGTTCTATCGATAATAACTGCATAATATGGGTAATAATGCATGTTATATTGATGATAATAAAAGTAATACGTATATTTATTATAGTTCTAGCTATAATAACTGCATAATATGGGTAATAATGCATGTTATATGGATAATAATATAAGTAATAACTATAATTATTACAGTTCTAGGGATAATAACTGTATTATATGGGTAATAATGCATGTTATATTGATGATAATAAAAGTACTAAGTATATTTATTATAGTTCTAGCGATAATAACTGCATAATATGGGTAATAATGCATGTTATATTGATAATAATATAAGTAATAAGTATAATTATTACAGTTCTAGTGATAATAACTCCATTATATGGGTAATAATGCATGTTATATTGATAATAATATAAGTAATAAGTATAATTATTACAGTTCTAGCGATAACAACTGCATTATATGGGTAAAAATGCATGTTATATTGATAATATTATAAGTAATAAGTATAATTATTACAGTTCTAGCGATAATAACTGCATAATATGGATAATAATGCACGTTATATTGCTAATAATATAAGTAATAGGTATAATTATTAAAGTTCTATCGATAGTAACTCCATTATATGGATAATAATGCATGTCATATTGATAATAATATAAGTAATAACTATAATTATTACAGTTCTAGCGATAACAACTGCATTATATGGGTAAAAATGCATGTTATATCGATAATATTATAAGTAATAAGTATAATTATTACAGTCCTAGCGATAATAACTGCATAATATGGGTAATAATGCACGTTATATTGCTAATAATATAAGTAATAAGTATAATTATTAAAGTTCTAGCGATAGTAACTCCATTATATGGATAATAATGCATGTCATATTGATTATATCGGGAGTAATAAGTATAACTATTATAGTTCTAGCGACAATAATTGTACAATATGGCTAATAGTGCATGTTATATTGATAATAATAAAAGTAATAAGTATATTTATTACAGTTCTATCGATAATGACTGCATAATATGGGTAATAATGCATGTTATATTGATGATAATAAAAGTAATACGTATATTTATTATAGTTCTAGCGATAATAACTGCATTATATGGGTAATAATGCATGTTATATTGATGATAATAAAAGTACTAAGTATATTTATTATAGTTCTAGCGATAATAACTGCATAATATGGGTAATAATGCATGTTATATTCATAATAATAAAAGTAATAAGTATATTTATTATACCTCTGTCGATAATAACTGCATTATATGGGTAATAGTGCATTTTGTATTGATAATAATAAAAGTAATAAGTATATTTATTACAGTTCTAGCGATAATAACTGCATAATATGGGTAATAATGCATGTTATATTAATGATAATGAATGTAGTAAGTATATTTATTACAGTTCTAGCGATAATAACTGCATTATATGCGTAATAATGCATGTTATATTGATGATAAAAAAAGTACTACGTATATTTATTATAGTTCTAGCGATTATAACTGCATTATATGGGTAATAATTCATGGTATATTGATAATAATATAAGTAATAAGTATAATTATTACAGTTCTAGCCATAATAACTCCATTATATGGGTAATAATGCATGTTATATTGATAATAATATAAGTAATAATTATAATTATTACAGTTCTAGCGATAATAACTGCATTATATGGGTCATAATGCATGTTATATTGATAATAATAAAAGTAATAAGTATAATTATTACAGTTCTAGCGATAATAACTGCATTATATGGGTAAAAATGCATGTTATATTGATAATAATAAAAGTAATAAGTATATTTATTATAGTTCTATCGATAATAACTGCATAATATGGGTAATAATGCATGTTATATTGATGATAATGAAAGTAGTAAGTATATTTATTACAGTTCTGTCGATAATAACTGCATAATATGGGTAGTAATGAATGTTATATTGATAGTAATAAAAGTAATAAGTATATTTATTATAGTTCTAGCGATAATAACTGCATAACATGGGTAATAATGCATGTGATATTGATAATATCGAGAGTAATAAGTATAATTATTACAGTTCTAGCGATAATAACTCCATTATATGGGTAATAATGCATGTTATATTGATAATATCGGGAGTAATAAGTATAATTATTATAGTTCTAGCGACAATAATTGTACAATATGGCTAATAGTTCATGTTATATTGATAATAATAAAAGTAATAAGTATAATTATTACAGTTCTAGCGATAATAACTCCATTATATGGGTAATAATGCATGTTATATTGATAATAATATAAGTAATGAGTATAATTATTACAGTTCTAGCGATAATAACTCCATTATATGGGTAATAATGCATGTTATATTGATAGTAATATAAGTAATAAGTATAATTATTACAGTTCTAGCGATTATAACTGCATAATATGGGTAATAATGCACGTTATATTGATAATAATATAAGTAATAAGTATAATTATTACAGTTCTAGCCATAATAACTCCATTATATGGGTAATAATGCATGTTATATTGATAATAATATAAGTAATAATTATAATTATTACAGTTCTAGCGATAATAACTGCATTATATGGGTCATAATGCATGTTATATTGATAATAATAAAAGTAATAAGTATAATTATTACAGTTCTAGCGATAATAACTGCATTATATGGGTAAAAATGCATGTTATATTGATAATAATAAAAGTAATAAGTATATTTATTATAGTTCTATCGATAATAACTGCATTATATGGGTCATAATGCATGTTATATTGATAATAATAAAAGTAATAAGTATAATTATTACAGTTCTAGCGATAATAACTGCATAATATGGGTAATAATGCATGTTATATTGATAATAATATAAGTAATAAGTATAATTATTACAGTTCTAGCGATAATAACTGCATTATATGGGTAATAATGCATGTTATATTGATAATATCGGGAGTAATAAGTATAATTATTACAGTTCCAGCGATAAGAACTGCATTATATGGGTAATAATGGATGTTATATTGATAATATCGGGAGTAATAAGTATAATTATTACCGTCCTAGCGATAATACTAGTAAAATATGGCTAAGAGTGCCTGTTATATTCATAATAATAAAAGTAATAAGTATATTTATTATACTTCTGTCGATAATAACTGCATTATATGGGTAATAGTGCATTTTGTATTGATAATAATAAAAGTAATAAGTATATTTATTACAGTTCTAGCGATAATAACTGCATAATATGGGTAATAATGCATGTTCTATTGATGATAATGAAAGTAGTAAGTATATTTATTACAGTTCTAGCGATAATAACTGCATTATATGCGTAATAATGCATGTTATATTGATGATAAAAAAAGTGCTACGTATATTTATTATAGTTCTAGCGATTATAACTGCATAATATGCGTAATAATGCAAGTTATATTGATAATAATATAAGTAATAAGTATAATTATTACAGTTCTAGCGATAATAACTCCATTATATGGGTAATAATGCATGTTATATTGATAATAATATAAGTAATAAGTATAATTATTACAGTTCTAGCGATAACAACTGCATTATATGGGTAAAAATGCATGTTATATTGATAATAATAAAAGTAATAAGTATATTTATTATAGTTCTATCGATAATAACTGCATAATATGGGTAATAATGCATGTTATATTGATGATAATGAAAGTAGTAAGTATATTTATTACAGTTCTATCGATAATAATATGGGTAGTAATGCATGTTATATTGATAATAATAAAAGTAATAAGTATATTTATTACAGTTCTATCGATAGTGACTGCATAATATGGGTAATAATGCATGTTATATTGATGATAATAAAAGTAATACGTATATTTATTATAGTTCTAGCGATAATAACTGCATTATATGGGTAATAATGCATGTTATATTGATGATAATAAAAGTACTAAGTATATTTATTATAGTTCTAGCGATAATAACTGCATAATATGGGTAATAATGCATGTTATATTCATAATAATAAAAGTAATAAGTATATTTATTATACTTCTGTCGATAATAACTGCATTATATGGGTAATAGTGCATTTTGTATTGATAATAATAAAATTAATAAGTATATTTATTACAGTTCTAGCGATAATAACTGCATTATATGCGTAATAATGCATGTTATATTGATGATAAAAAAAGTACTACGTATATTTATTATAGTTCTAGTGATTATAACTGCATAATATGCGTAATAATGCAAGTTATATTGATAATAATATAAGTAATAAGTATAATTATTACAGTTCTAGCGATAATAACTCCATTATATGGGTAATAATGCATGTTATATTGATAATAATATAAGTAATAAGTATAATTATTACAGTTCTAGCGATAACAACTGCATTATATGGGTAAAAATGCATGTTATATTGATAATAATAAAAGTAATAAGTATATTTATTATAGTTCTATCGATAATAACTGCATAATATGGGTAATAATGCATGTTATATTGATGATAATGAAAGTAGTAAGTATATTTATTACAGTTCTATCGATAATAACTGCATAATATGGGTAGTAATGCATGTTATATTGATAATAATAAAAGTAATAAGTATATTTATTACAGTTCTATCGATAATAACTGCATAATATGGGTAATAATGCATGTTATATTGATGATAATAAAAGTAATACGTATATTTATTATAGTTCTAGCTATAATAACTGCATAATATGGGTAATAATGCATGTTATATGGATAATAATATAAGTAATAACTATAATTATTACAGTTCTAGGGATAATAACTGTATTATATGGGTAATAATGCATGTTATATTGATGATAATAAAAGTACTAAGTATATTTATTATAGTTCTAGCGATAATAACTGCATAATATGGGTAATAATGCATGTTATATTGATAACAATATAAGTAATAAGTATAATTATTACAGTTCTAGCGATAATAACTCCATTATATGGGTAATAATGCATGTTATATTGATAATAATATAAGTAATAAGTATAATTATTACAGTTCTAGCGATAACAACTGCATTATATGGGTAAAAATGCATGTTATATTGATAATATTATAAGTAATAAGTATAATTATTACAGTTCTAGCGATAATAACTGCATAATATGGGTAATAATGCATGTTATATTGATGATAATGAAAGTAGTAAGTATATTTATTACAGTTCTATCGATAATAACTGCATAATATGGGTAGTAATGCATGTTATATTGATAATAATAAAAGTAATAAGTATATTTATTATAGTTCTATCGATAATAACTGCATAATATGGGTAATAATGCATGTTATATTGATGATAATAAAAGTAATACGTATATTTATTATAGTTCTAGCGATAATAACTGCATAATACGGGTAATAATGCATGTTATATTGATAATAATATAAGTAATAAGTATAATTATTACAGTTCTAGCGATAATAACTCCATTATATGGGTAATAATGCATGTTATATTGATAATAATATAAGTAATAAGTATAATTATTACAGTTCTAGCGATAACAACTGCATTATATGGGTAAAAATGCATGTTATATTGATAATATTATAAGTAATAAGTATAATTATTACAGTTCTAGCGATAATAACTCCATTATATGGGTAATAATGCATGTTATATTGATAATAATATAAGTAATAAGTATAATTATTACAGTTCTAGCGATAACAACTGCATTATATGGGTAAAAATGCATGTTATATTGATAATATTATAAGTTATAAGTATAATTATTACAGTTCTAGCGATAATAACTGCATAATATGGGTAATAATGCACGTTATATTGCTAATAATATAAGTAATAGGTATAATTATTAAAGTTCTAGCGATAGTAACTCCATTATATGGATAATAATGCATGTCATATTGATAATATCGGGAGTAATAAGTATAACTATTATAGTTCTAGCGACAATAATTGTACAATATGGCTAATAGTGCATGTTATATTGATAATAATAAAAGTAATAAGTATATTTATTACAGTTCTATCGATAATGACTGCATAATATGGGTAATAATGCATGTTATATTGATGATAATAAAAGTAATACGTATATTTATTATAGTTCTAGCTATAATAACTGCATAATATGGGTAATAATGCATGTTATATGGATAATAATATAAGTAATAACTATAATTATTACAGTTCTAGGGATAATAACTGTATTATATGGGTAATAATGCATGTTATATTGATGATAATAAAAGTACTAAGTATATTTATTATAGTTCTAGCGATAATAACTGCATAATATGGGTAATAATGCATGTTATATTGATAATAATATAAGTAATAAGTATAATTATTACAGTTCTAGCGATAATAACTCCATTATATGGGTAATAATGCATGTTATATTGATAATAATATAAGTAATAAGTATAATTATTACAGTTCTAGCGATAACAACTGCATTATATGGGTAAAAATGCATGTTATATCGATAATATTATAAGTAATAAGTATAATTATTACAGTCCTAGCGATAATAACTGCATAATATGGGTAATAATGCACGTTATATTGCTAATAATATAAGTAATAAGTATAATTATTAAAGTTCTAGCGATAGTAACTCCATTATATGGATAATAATGCATGTCATATTGATAATATCGGGAGTAATAAGTATAACTATTATAGTTCTAGCGACAATAATTGTACAATATGGCTAATAGTGCATGTTATATTGATAATAATAAAAGTAATAAGTATATTTATTACAGTTCTATCGATAATGACTGCATAATATGGGTAATAATGCATGTTATATTGATGATAATAAAAGTAATACGTATATTTATTATAGTTCTAGCGATAATAACTGCATTATATGGGTAATAATGCATGTTATATTGATGATAATAAAAGTACTAAGTATATTTATTATAGTTCTAGCGATAATAACTGCATAATATGGGTAATAATGCATGTTATATTCATAATAATAAAAGTAATAAGTATATTTATTATACCTCTGTCGATAATAACTGCATTATATGGGTAATAGTGCATTTTGTATTGATAATAATAAAAGTAATAAGTATATTTATTACAGTTCTAGCGATAATAACTGCATAATATGGGTAATAATGCATGTTATATTAATGATAATGAAAGTAGTAAGTATATTTATTACAGTTCTAGCGATAATAACTGCATTATATGCGTAATAATGCATGTTATATTGATGATAAAAAAAGTACTACGTATATTTATTATAGTTCTAGCGATTATAACTGCATTATATGGGTAATAATTCATGGTATATTCATAATAATATAAGTAATAAGTATAATTATTACAGTTCTAGCCATAATAACTCCATTATATGGGTAATAATGCATGTTATATTGATAATAATATAAGTAATAATTATAATTATTACAGTTCTAGCGATAATAACTGCATTATATGGGTCATAATGCATGTTATATTGATAATAATAAAAGTAATAAGTATAATTATTACAGTTCTAGCGATAATAACTGCATTATATGGGTAAAAATGCATGTTATATTGATAATAATAAAAGTAATAAGTATATTTATTATAGTTCTATCGATAATAACTGCATAATATGGGTAATAATGCATGTTATATTGATGATAATGAAAGTAGTAAGTATATTTATTACAGTTCTGTCGATAATAACTGCATAATATGGGTAGTAATGAATGTTATATTGATAGTAATAAAAGTAATAAGTATATTTATTATAGTTCTAGCGATAATAACTGCATAACATGGGTAATAATGCATGTGATATTGATAATATCGAGAGTAATAAGTATAATTATTACAGTTCTAGCGATAATAACTCCATTATATGGGTAATAATGCATGTTATATTGATAATATCGGGAGTAATAAGTATAATTATTATAGTTCTAGCGACAATAATTGTACAATATGGCTAATAGTTCATGTTATATTGATAATAATAAAAGTAATAAGTATAATTATTACAGTTCTAGCGATAATAACTCCATTATATGGGTAATAATGCATGTTATATTGATAATAATATAAGTAATGAGTATAATTATTACAGTTCTAGCGATAATAACTCCATTATATGGGTAATAATGCATGTTATATTGATAGTAATATAAGTAATAAGTATAATTATTACAGTTCTAGCGATTATAACTGCATAATATGGGTAATAATGCACGTTATATTGATAATAATATAAGTAATAAGTATAATTATTACAGTTCTAGCGATAATAACTGCATTATATGGGTAATAATGCATGTTATATTGATAATAATATAAGTAATAAGTATATTTATTATAGTTCTAGCGATAATAACTGCATAGTATGGGTAATAATGCATGTTATATTGATAATAATATAAGTAATAAGTATAATTATTACAGTTCTAGCGATAATAACTCCATTATATGGGTAATAATGCATGTTATATTGATAATAATATAAGTAATAAGTATAATTATTACAGTTCTAGCGATAACAACTGCATTATATGGGTAAAAATGCATGTTATATTGATAATATTATAAGTAATAAGTATAATTATTACAGTTCTAGCGATAATAACTGCATAATATGGGTAATAATGCACGTTATATTGCTAATAATATAAGTAATAAGTATAATTATTAAAGTTCTAGCGATAGTAACTCCATTATATGGATAATAATGCATGTCATATTGATATTATCGGGAGTAATAAATATAATTATTATAGTTCTAGCGATAATAATTGTACAATATGGCTAATAGTGCATGTTATATTGATAATAATAAAAGTAATAAGTATATTTATTACAGTTCTTTCGATAATAACTGCATTATATGGGTAATAATTCATGGTATATTGATAATAATATAAGTAATAAGTATAATTATTACAGTTCTAGCCATAATAACTCCATTATATGGGTAATAATGCATGTTATATTGATAATAATATAAGTAATAATTATAATTATTACAGTTCTAGCGATAATAACTGCATTATATGGGTCATAATGCATGTTATATTGATAATAATAAAAGTAATAAGTATAATTATTACAGTTCTAGCGATAATAACTGCATTATATGGGTAAAAATGCATGTTATATTGATAATAATAAAAGTAATAAGTATATTTATTATAGTTCTATCGATAATAACTGCATTATATGGGTCATAATGCATGTTATATTGATAATAATAAAAGTAATAAGTATAATTATTACAGTTCTAGCGATAATAACTGCATAATATGGGTAATAATGCATGTTATATTGATAATAATATAAGTAATAAGTATAATTATTACAGTTCTAGCGATAATAACTGCATTATATGGGTAATAATGCATGTTATATTGATAATATCGGGAGTAATAAGTATAATTATTACAGTTCCAGCGATAAGAACTGCATTATATGGGTAATAATGGATGTTATATTGATAATATCGGGAGTAATAAGTATAATTATTACCGTCCTAGCGATAATACTAGTAAAATATGGCTAAGAGTGCCTGTTATATTCATAATAATAAAAGTAATAAGTATATTTATTATACTTCTGTCGATAATAACTGCATTATATGGGTAATAGTGCATTTTGTATTGATAATAATAAAAGTAATAAGTATATTTATTACAGTTCTAGCGATAATAACTGCATAATATGGGTAATAATGCATGTTATATTGATGATAATGAAAGTAGTAAGTATATTTATTACAGTTCTAGCGATAATAACTGCATTATATGCGTAATAATGCATGTTATATTGATGATAAAAAAAGTGCTACGTATATTTATTATAGTTCTAGCGATTATAACTGCATAATATGCGTAATAATGCAAGTTATATTGATAATAATATAAGTAATAAGTATAATTATTACAGTTCTAGCGATAATAACTCCATTATATGGGTAATAATGCATGTTATATTGATAATAATATAAGTAATAAGTATAATTATTACAGTTCTAGCGATAACAACTGCATTATATGGGTAAAAATGCATGTTATATTGATAATAATAAAAGTAATAAGTATATTTATTATAGTTCTATCGATAATAACTGCATAATATGGGTAATAATGCATGTTATATTGATGATAATGAAAGTAGTAAGTATATTTATTACAGTTCTATCGATAATAATATGGGTAGTAATGCATGTTATATTGATAATAATAAAAGTAATAAGTATATTTATTACAGTTCTATCGATAGTGACTGCATAATATGGGTAATAATGCATGTTATATTGATGATAATAAAAGTAATACGTATATTTATTATAGTTCTAGCGATAATAACTGCATTATATGGGTAATAATGCATGTTATATTGATGATAATAAAAGTACTAAGTATATTTATTATAGTTCTAGCGATAATAACTGCATAATATGGGTAATAATGCATGTTATATTCATAATAATAAAAGTAATAAGTATATTTATTATACTTCTGTCGATAATAACTGCATTATATGGGTAATAGTGCATTTTGTATTGATAATAATAAAATTAATAAGTATATTTATTACAGTTCTAGCGATAATAACTGCATTATATGCGTAATAATGCATGTTATATTGATGATAAAAAAAGTACTACGTATATTTATTATAGTTCTAGCGATTATAACTGCATAATATGCGTAATAATGCAAGTTATATTGATAATAATATAAGTAATAAGTATAATTATTACAGTTCTAGCGATAATAACTCCATTATATTGGTAATAATGCATGTTATATTGATAATAATATAAGTAATAAGTATAATTATTACAGTTCTAGCGATAATAACTGCATAATATGGGTAATAATGCACGTTATATTGCTAATAATATAAGTAATAAGTATAATTATTAAAGTTCTAGCGATAGTAACTCCATTATATGGATAATAATGCATGTCATATTGATATTATCGGAAGTAATAAGTATAATTATTATAGTTCTAGCGATAATAATTGTACAATATGGCTAATAGTGCATGTTATATTGATAATAATAAAAGTAATAAGTATATTTATTACAGTTCTATCGATAATAACTGCATTATATGGGTAATAATTCATGGTATATTGATAATAATATAAGTAATAAGTATAATTATTACAGTTCTAGCCATAATAACTCCATTATATGGGTAATAATGCATGTTATATTGATAATAATATAAGTAATAATTATAATTATTACAGTTCTAGCGATAATAACTGCATTATATGGGTCATAATACATGTTATATTGATAATAATAAAAGTAATAAGTATAATTATTACAGTTCTAGCGATAATAACTGCATTATATGGGTAAAAATGCATGTTATATTGATAATAATAAAAGTAATAAGTATATTTATTATAGTTCTATCGATAATAACTGCATTATATGGGTCATAATGCATGTTATATTGATAATAATAAAAGTAATAAGTATAATTATTACAGTTCTAGCGATAATAACTGCATAATATGGGTAATAATGCATGTTATATTGATAATAATATAAGTAATAAGTATAATTATTACAGTTCTAGCGATAATAACTGCATTATATGGGTAATAATGCATGTTATATTGATAATAATATAAGTAATAAGTATAATTATTACAGTTCTAGCGATAATAACTACATTATATGGGCAATAATGCATGTTATATTGATAATAATATAAGTAATAATTATAATTATTACAGTTCTAGCGATAATAACTGCATTATATGGGTCATAATGCATGTTATATTGATAATAATAAAAGTAATTAGTATAATTATTACAGTTCTAGCGATAATAACTCCATTATATGGATAATAATGCATGTCATATTGATAATATCGGGAGTAATAAGTATAATTATTACAGTTCCAGCGATAAGAACTGCATTATATGGGTAATAATGGATGTTATATTGATAATATCGCGAGTAATAAGTATAATTATTACCGTCCTAGCGATAATACTAGTAAAATATGGCTAAGAGTGCCTGTTATATTCATAATAATAAAAGTAATAAGTATATTTATTATACTTCTGTCGATAATAACTGCATTATATGGGTAATAGTGCATTTTGTATTGATAATAATAAAAGTAATAAGTATATTTATTACAGTTCTAGCGATAATAATTGCATAATATGGGTAATAATGCATGTTATATTGATGATAATGAAAGTAGTAAGTATATTTATTACAGTTCTAGCGATAATAACTGCATTATATGCGTAATAATGCATGTTATATTGATGATAAAAAAAGTACTACGTATATTTATTATAGTTCTAGTGATTATAACTGCATAATATGCGTAATAATGCAAGTTATATTGATAATAATATAAGTAATAAGTATAATTATTACAGTTCTAGCGATAATAACTCCATTATATGGGTAATAATGCATGTTATATTGATAATAATATAAGTAATAAGTATAATTATTACAGTTCTAGCGATAACAACTGCATTATATGGGTAAAAATGCATGTTATATTGATAATAATAAAAGTAATAAGTATATTTATTATAGTTCTATCGATAATAACTGCATAATATGGGTAATAATGCATGTTATATTGATGATAATGAAAGTAGTAAGTATATTTATTACAGTTCTATCGATAATAACTGCATAATATGGGTAGTAATGCATGTTATATTGATAATAATAAAAGTAATAAGTATATTTATTACAGTTCTATCGATAATAACTGCATAATATGGGTAATAATGCATGTTATATTGATGATAATAAAAGTAATACGTATATTTATTATAGTTCTAGCTATAATAACTGCATAATATGGGTAATAATGCATGTTATATGGATAATAATATAAGTAATAACTATAATTATTACAGTTCTAGGGATAATAACTGTATTATATGGGTAATAATGCATGTTATATTGATGATAATAAAAGTACTAAGTATATTTATTATAGTTCTAGCGATAATAACTGCATAATATGGGTAATAATGCATGTTATATTGATAACAATATAAGTAATAAGTATAATTATTACAGTTCTAGCGATAATAACTCCATTATATGGGTAATAATGCATGTTATATTGATAATAATATAAGTAATAAGTATAATTATTACAGTTCTAGCGATAACAACTGCATTATATGGGTAAAAATGCATGTTATATTGATAATATTATAAGTAATAAGTATAATTATTACAGTTCTAGCGATAATAACTGCATAATATGGGTAATAATGCACGTTATATTGCTAATAATATAAGTAATAAGTATAATTATTAAAGTTCTAGCGATAGTAACTCCATTATATGGATAATAATGCATGTCATATTGATAATATCGGGAGTAATAAGTATAACTATTATAGTTCTAGCGACAATAATTGTACAATATGGCTAATAGTGCATGTTATATTGATAATAATAAAAGTAATAAGTATATTTATTACAGTTCTATCGATAATGACTGCATAATATGGGTAATAATGCATGTTATATTGATGATAATAAAAGTAATACGTATATTTATTATAGTTCTAGCTATAATAACTGCATAATATGGGTAATAATGCATGTTATATGGATAATAATATAAGTAATAACTATAATTATTACAGTTCTAGGGATAATAACTGTATTATATGGGTAATAATGCATGTTATATTGATGATAATAAAAGTACTAAGTATATTTATTATAGTTCTAGCGATAATAACTGCATAATATGGGTAATAATGCATGTTATATTGATAATAATATAAGTAATAAGTATAATTATTACAGTTCTAGCGATAATAACTGCATTATATGGGTAATAATGCATGTTATATTGATAATAATATAAGTAATAAGTATAATTATTACAGTTCTAGCGATAACAACTGCATTATATGGGTAAAAATGCATGTTATATTGATAATATTATAAGTAATAAGTATAATTATTACAGTTCTAGCGATAATAACTGCATAATATGGGTAATAATGCACGTTATATTGCTAATAATATAAGTAATAAGTATAATTATTAAAGTTCTAGCGATAGTAACTCCATTATATGGATAATAATGCATGTCATATTGATAATATCGGGAGTAATAAGTATAGCTATTATAGTTCTAGCGACAATAATTGTACAATATGGCTAATAGTGCATGTTATATTGATAATAATAAAAGTAATAAGTATATTTATTATAGTTCTATCGATAATAACTGCATAATATGGGTAATAATGCATGTTATATTGATGATAATAAAAGTAATACGTATATTTATTATAGTTCTAGCTATAATAACTGCATAATATGGGTAATAATGCATGTTATATGGATAATAATATAAGTAATAACTATAATTATTACAGTTCTAGGGATAATAACTGTATTATATGGGTAATAATGCATGTTATATTGATGATAATAAAAGTACTAAGTATATTTATTATAGTTCTAGCGATAATAACTGCATAATATGGGTAATAATGCATGTTATATTGATAATAATATAAGTAATAAGTATAATTATTACAGTTCTAGTGATAATAACTCCATTATATGGGTAATAATGCATGTTATATTGATAATAATATAAGTAATAAGTATAATTATTACAGTTCTAGCGATAACAACTGCATTATATGGGTAAAAATGCATGTTATATTGATAATATTATAAGTAATAAGTATAATTATTACAGTTCTAGCGATAATAACTGCATAATATGGATAATAATGCACGTTATATTGCTAATAATATAAGTAATAGGTATAATTATTAAAGTTCTATCGATAGTAACTCCATTATATGGATAATAATGCATGTCATATTGATAATAATATAAGTAATAACTATAATTATTACAGTTCTAGCGATAACAACTGCATTATATGGGTAAAAATGCATGTTATATCGATAATATTATAAGTAATAAGTATAATTATTACAGTCCTAGCGATAATAACTGCATAATATGGGTAATAATGCACGTTATATTGCTAATAATATAAGTAATAAGTATAATTATTAAAGTTCTAGCGATAGTAACTCCATTATATGGATAATAATGCATGTCATATTGATTATATCGGGAGTAATAAGTATAACTATTATAGTTCTAGCGACAATAATTGTACAATATGGCTAATAGTGCATGTTATATTGATAATAATAAAAGTAATAAGTATATTTATTACAGTTCTATCGATAATGACTGCATAATATGGGTAATAATGCATGTTATATTGATGATAATAAAAGTAATACGTATATTTATTATAGTTCTAGCGATAATAACTGCATTATATGGGTAATAATGCATGTTATATTGATGATAATAAAAGTACTAAGTATATTTATTATAGTTCTAGCGATAATAACTGCATAATATGGGTAATAATGCATGTTATATTCATAATAATAAAAGTAATAAGTATATTTATTATACCTCTGTCGATAATAACTGCATTATATGGGTAATAGTGCATTTTGTATTGATAATAATAAAAGTAATAAGTATATTTATTACAGTTCTAGCGATAATAACTGCATAATATGGGTAATAATGCATGTTATATTAATGATAATGAAAGTAGTAAGTATATTTATTACAGTTCTAGCGATAATAACTGCATTATATGCGTAATAATGCATGTTATATTGATGATAAAAAAAGTACTACGTATATTTATTATAGTTCTAGCGATTATAACTGCATTATATGGGTAATAATTCATGGTATATTGATAATAATATAAGTAATAAGTATAATTATTACAGTTCTAGCCATAATAACTCCATTATATGGGTAATAATGCATGTTATATTGATAATAATATAAGTAATAATTATAATTATTACAGTTCTAGCGATAATAACTGCATTATATGGGTCATAATGCATGTTATATTGATAATAATAAAAGTAATAAGTATAATTATTACAGTTCTAGCGATAATAACTGCATTATATGGGTAAAAATGCATGTTATATTGATAATAATAAAAGTAATAAGTATATTTATTATAGTTCTATCGATAATAACTGCATAATATGGGTAATAATGCATGTTATATTGATGATAATGAAAGTAGTAAGTATATTTATTACAGTTCTGTCGATAATAACTGCATAATATGGGTAGTAATGAATGTTATATTGATAGTAATAAAAGTAATAAGTATATTTATTATAGTTCTAGCGATAATAACTGCATAACATGGGTAATAATGCATGTGATATTGATAATATCGAGAGTAATAAGTATAATTATTACAGTTCTAGCGATAATAACTCCATTATATGGGTAATAATGCATGTTATATTGATAATATCGGGAGTAATAAGTATAATTATTATAGTTCTAGCGACAATAATTGTACAATATGGCTAATAGTTCATGTTATATTGATAATAATAAAAGTAATAAGTATAATTATTACAGTTCTAGCGATAATAACTCCATTATATGGGTAATAATGCATGTTATATTGATAATAATATAAGTAATGAGTATAATTATTACAGTTCTAGCGATAATAACTCCATTATATGGGTAATAATGCATGTTATATTGATAGTAATATAAGTAATAAGTATAATTATTACAGTTCTAGCGATTATAACTGCATAATATGGGTAATAATGCACGTTATATTGATAATAATATAAGTAATAAGTATAATTATTACAGTTCTAGCCATAATAACTCCATTATATGGGTAATAATGCATGTTATATTGATAATAATATAAGTAATAATTATAATTATTACAGTTCTAGCGATAATAACTGCATTATATGGGTCATAATGCATGTTATATTGATAATAATAAAAGTAATAAGTATAATTATTACAGTTCTAGCGATAATAACTGCATTATATGGGTAAAAATGCATGTTATATTGATAATAATAAAAGTAATAAGTATATTTATTATAGTTCTATCGATAATAACTGCATTATATGGGTCATAATGCATGTTATATTGATAATAATAAAAGTAATAAGTATAATTATTACAGTTCTAGCGATAATAACTGCATAATATGGGTAATAATGCATGTTATATTGATAATAATATAAGTAATAAGTATAATTATTACAGTTCTAGCGATAATAACTGCATTATATGGGTAATAATGCATGTTATATTGATAATATCGGGAGTAATAAGTATAATTATTACAGTTCCAGCGATAAGAACTGCATTATATGGGTAATAATGGATGTTATATTGATAATATCGGGAGTAATAAGTATAATTATTACCGTCCTAGCGATAATACTAGTAAAATATGGCTAAGAGTGCCTGTTATATTCATAATAATAAAAGTAATAAGTATATTTATTATACTTCTGTCGATAATAACTGCATTATATGGGTAATAGTGCATTTTGTATTGATAATAATAAAAGTAATAAGTATATTTATTACAGTTCTAGCGATAATAACTGCATAATATGGGTAATAATGCATGTTCTATTGATGATAATGAAAGTAGTAAGTATATTTATTACAGTTCTAGCGATAATAACTGCATTATATGCGTAATAATGCATGTTATATTGATGATAAAAAAAGTGCTACGTATATTTATTATAGTTCTAGCGATTATAACTGCATAATATGCGTAATAATGCAAGTTATATTGATAATAATATAAGTAATAAGTATAATTATTACAGTTCTAGCGATAATAACTCCATTATATGGGTAATAATGCATGTTATATTGATAATAATATAAGTAATAAGTATAATTATTACAGTTCTAGCGATAACAACTGCATTATATGGGTAAAAATGCATGTTATATTGATAATAATAAAAGTAATAAGTATATTTATTATAGTTCTATCGATAATAACTGCATAATATGGGTAATAATGCATGTTATATTGATGATAATGAAAGTAGTAAGTATATTTATTACAGTTCTATCGATAATAATATGGGTAGTAATGCATGTTATATTGATAATAATAAAAGTAATAAGTATATTTATTACAGTTCTATCGATAGTGACTGCATAATATGGGTAATAATGCATGTTATATTGATGATAATAAAAGTAATACGTATATTTATTATAGTTCTAGCGATAATAACTGCATTATATGGGTAATAATGCATGTTATATTGATGATAATAAAAGTACTAAGTATATTTATTATAGTTCTAGCGATAATAACTGCATAATATGGGTAATAATGCATGTTATATTCATAATAATAAAAGTAATAAGTATATTTATTATACTTCTGTCGATAATAACTGCATTATATGGGTAATAGTGCATTTTGTATTGATAATAATAAAATTAATAAGTATATTTATTACAGTTCTAGCGATAATAACTGCATTATATGCGTAATAATGCATGTTATATTGATGATAAAAAAAGTACTACGTATATTTATTATAGTTCTAGCGATTATAACTGCATAATATGCGTAATAATGCAAGTTATATTGATAATAATATAAGTAATAAGTATAATTATTACAGTTCTAGCGATAATAACTCCATTATATTGGTAATAATGCATGTTATATTGATAATAATATAAGTAATAAGTATAATTATTACAGTTCTAGCGATAACAACTGCATTATATGGGTAAAAATGCATGTTATATTGATAATAATAAAAGTAATAAGTATATTTATTATAGTTCTATCGATAATAGCTGCATAATATGGGTAATAATGCATGTTATATTGATGATAATGAAAGTAGTAAGTATATTTATTACAGTTCTATCGATAATAACTGCATAATATGGGTAGTAATGCATGTTATATTGATAATAATAAAAGTAATAAGTATATTTATTATAGTTCTATCGATAATAACTGCATAATATGGGTAATAATGCATGTTATATTGATGATAATAAAAGTAATACGTATAATTATTATAGTTCTAGCTATAATAACTGCATAATATGGGTAATAATGCATGTTATATGGATAATAATATAAGTAATAACTATAATTATTACAGTTCTAGGGATAATAACTGTATTATATGGGTAATAATGCATGTTATATTGATGATAATAAAAGTACTAAGTATATTTATTTTAGTTCTAGCGATAATAACTGCATAATATGGGTAATAATGCATGTTATATTGATAATAATATAAGTAATAAGTATAATTATTGCAGTTCTAGCGATAATAACTCCATTAAATGGGTAATAATGCATGTTATATTGATAATAATATAAGTAATAAGTATAATTATTACAGTTCTAGCGATAACAACTGCATTATATGGGTAAAAATGCATGTTATATTGATAATATTATAAGTAATAAGTATAATTATTACAGTTCTAGCGATAATAACTGCATAATATGGGTAATAATGCACGTTATATTGCTAATAATATAAGTAATAAGTATAATTATTAAAGTTCTAGCGATAGTAACTCCATTATATGGATAATAATGCATGTCATATTGATAATATCGGGAGTAATAAGTATAATTATTATAGTTCTAGCGATAATAATAGTACAATATGGCTAATAGTGCATGTTATATTGATAATAATAAAAGTAATAAGTATATTTATTACAGTTCTATCGATAATAACTGCATTATATGGGTAATAATTCATGGTATATTGATAATAATATAAGTAATAAGTATAATTATTACAGTTCTAGCCATAATAACGCCATTATATGGGTAATAATGCATGTTATATTGATAATAATATAAGTAATAATTATAATTATTACTTATATTGATAATAATATAAGTAATAATTATAATTATTACTTATATTGATAATAATATAAGTAATAATTATAATTATTACAGTTCTAGCGATAATAACTGCATTATATGGGTCATAATGCATGTTATATTGATAATAATAAAAGTAATAAGTATAATTATTACAGTTCTAGCGATAATAACTGCATTATATGGGTAAAAATGCATGTTATATTGATAATAATAAAAGTAATAAGTATATTTATTATAGTTCTATCGATAATAACTGCATAATATGGGTAATAATGCATGTTATATTGATGATAATGAAAGTAGTAAGTATATTTATTACAGTTCTGTCGATAATAACTGCATAATATGGGTAGTAATGCATGTTATATTGATAATAATAAAAGTAATAAGTATATTTATTATAGTTCTAGCGATAATAACTGCATAACATGGGTAATAATGCATGTGATATTGATAATATCGAGAGTAATAAGTATAATTATTACAGTTCTAGCGATAATAACTCCATTATATGGGTAATAATGCATGTTATATTGATAACAATATAAGTAATAAGTACAATTATTACAGTTCTAGCGATAATAACTCCATTATATGGATAATAATGCATGTCATATTGATAATATCGGGAGTAATAAGTATAATTATTATAGTTCTAGCGACAATAATTGTACAATATGGCTAATAGTTCATGTTATATTGATAATAATAAAAGTAATAAGTATAATTATTACAGTTCTAGCGATAATAACTCCATTATATGGGTAATAATGCATGTTATATTGATAATAATATAAGTAATGAGTATAATTATTACAGTTCTAGCGATAATAACTCCATTATATGGGTAATAATGCATGTTATATTGATAGTAATATAAGTAATAAGTATAATTATTACAGTTCTAGCGATTATAACTGCATAATATGGGTAATAATGCACGTTATATTGATAATAATATAAGTAATAAGTATAATTATTACAGTTCTAGCGATAATAACTGCATTATATGGGTAATAATGCATGTTATGTTGGTAATATTGGGAATAATAAGTATAATTATTACAGTTCTAGCGATAATACTAGTAAAATATGGCTAACAGTGCATGTTATATTGATAATAATAAAAGTAATAAGTATATTTATTACAGTTCTATCGATTATAACTGCATAATATGGGTAATAATGCACGTTATATTGATAATAATATAAGTAATAAGTATAATTATTACAGTTCTAGCGATAATAACTGCATTATATGGGTAATAATGCATGTTATGTTAGTAATATTGGGAATAATAAGTATAATTATTACAGTTCTAGCGATAATACTAGTAAAATATGGCTAACAGTGCATGTTATATTAATAATAATAAAAGTAATAACTATATTTGTTATACTTCTGTCGATAATAACTGCATTATATGCGCGATAATGCATGTTATATTGATGATAAAAAAAGTACTACGTATATTTATTACAGTTCTAGCGATTATAACTGCATAATATTCGTAATAATGCAAGTTATATTGATAATAATATAAGTAATAAGTATAATTATTACAATTCTAGCGATAGTAACTGCATTATATGGGTAATAATGCATGTTATATTGATAACAATATAAGTAATGAGTATATTTATTATACTTCTGTCGATAATAACTGCATAGTATGGGTAATAATGCATGTTACATTGATAATAATATAAGTAATAAGTATAATTATTACAGTTCTAGCGATAATAACTACATTATATGGGCAATAATGCATGTTATATTGCTAATAATATAAGTAATAAGTATAATTATTAAAGTTCTAGCGATAATAACTGCATAATATGGGTAATAATGCACGTTATATTGCTAATAATATAAGTAATAAGTATAATTATTAAAGTTCTAGCGATAGTAACTCCATTATATGGATAATAATGCATGTCATATTGATAATATCGGGAGTAATAAGTATAACTATTATAGTTCTAGCGACAATAATTGTACAATATGGCTAATAGTGCAGGTTATATTGATAATAATAAAAGTAATAAGTATATTTATTACAGTTCTATCGATAATGACTGCATAATATGGGTAATAATGCATGTTATATTGATGATAATAAAAGTAATACGTATATTTATTATAGTTCTAGCTATAATAACTGCATAATATGGGTAATAATGCATGTTATATGGATAATAATATAAGTAATAACTATAATTATTACAGTTCTAGGGATAATAACTGTATTATATGGGTAATAATGCATGTTATATTGATGATAATAAAAGTACTAAGTATATTTATTATAGTTCTAGCGATAATAACTGCATAATATGGGTAATAATGCATGTTATATTGATAATAATATAAGTAATAAGTATAATTATTACAGTTCTAGCGATAATAACTCCATTATATGGGTAATAATGCATGTTATATTGATAATAATATAAGTAATAAGTATAATTATTACAGTTCTAGCGATAACAACTGCATTATATGGGTAAAAATGCATGTTATATTGATAATATTATAAGTAATAAGTATAATTATTACAGTTCTAGCGATAATAACTGCATAATATGGGTAATAATGCACGTTATATTGCTAATAATATAAGTAATAAGTATAATTATTAAAGTTCTAGCGATAGTAACTCCATTATATGGATAATAATGCATGTCATATTGATAATATCGGGAGTAATAAGTATAACTATTATAGTTCTAGCGACAATAATTGTACAATATGGCTAATAGTGCATGTTATATTGATAATAATAAAAGTAATAAGTATATTTATTACAGTTCTATCGATAATGACTGCATAATATGGGTAATAATGCATGTTATATTGATGATAATAAAAGTAATACGTATATTTATTATAGTTCTAGCGATAATAACTGCATTATATGGGTAATAATGCATGTTATATTGATGATAATAAAAGTACTAAGTATATTTATTATAGTTCTAGCGATAATAACTGCATAATATGGGTAATAATGCATGTTATATTCATAATAATAAAAGTAATAAGTATATTTATTATACTTCTGTCGATAATAACTGCATTATATGGGTAATAGTGCATTTTGTATTGATAATAATAAAAGTAATAAGTATATTTATTACAGTTCTAGCGATAATAACTGCATAATATGGGTAATAATGCATGTTATATTAATGATAATGAAAGTAGTAAGTATATTTATTACAGTTCTAGCGATAATAACTGCATTATATGCGTAATAATGCATGTTATATTGATGATAAAAAAAGTACTACGTATATTTATTATAGTTCTAGCGATTATAACTGCATTATATGGGTAATAATTCATGGTATATTGATAATAATATAAGTAATAAGTATAATTATTACAGTTCTAGCCATAATAACTCCATTATATGGGTAATAATGCATGTTATATTGATAATAATATAAGTAATAATTATAATTATTACAGTTCTAGCGATAATAACTGCATTATATGGGTCATAATGCATGTTATATTGATAATAATAAAAGTAATAAGTATAATTATTACAGTTCTAGCGATAATAACTGCATTATATGGGTAAAAATGCATGTTATATTGATAATAATAAAAGTAATAAGTATATTTATTATAGTTCTATCGATAATAACTGCATAATATGGGTAATAATGCATGTTATATTGATGATAATGAAAGTAGTAAGTATATTTATTACAGTTCTGTCGATAATAACTGCATAATATGGGTAGTAATGAATGTTATATTGATAGTAATAAAAGTAATAAGTATATTTATTATAGTTCTAGCGATAATAACTGCATAACATGGGTAATAATGCATGTGATATTGATAATATCGAGAGTAATAAGTATAATTATTACAGTTCTAGCGATAATAACTCCATTATATGGGTAATATGCATGTTATATTGATAATATCGGGAGTAATAAGTATAATTATTATAGTTCTAGCGACAATAATTGTACAATATGGCTAATAGTTCATGTTATATTGATAATAATAAAAGTAATAAGTATAATTATTACAGTTCTAGCGATAATAACTCCATTATATGGGTAATAATGCATGTTATATTGATAATAATATAAGTAATGAGTATAATTATTACAGTTCTAGCGATAATAACTCCATTATATGGGTAATAATGCATGTTATATTGATAGTAATATAAGTAATAAGTTTAATTATTACAGTTCTAGCGATTATAACTGCATAATATGGGTAATAATGCACGTTATATTGATAATAATATAAGTAATAAGTATAATTATTACAGTTCTAGCGATAATAACTGCATTATATGGGTAATAATGCATGTTATGTTAGTAATATTGGGAATAATAAGTATAATTATTACAGTTCTAGCGATAATACTAGTAAAATATGGCTAACAGTGCATGTTATATTAATAATAATAAAAGTAATAACTATATTTGTTATACTTCTGTCGATAATAACTGCATTATATGCGCGATAATGCATGTTATATTGATGATAAAAAAAGTACTACGTATATTTATTACAGTTCTAGCGATTATAACTGCATAATATTCGTAATAATGCAAGTTATATTGATAATAATATAAGTAATAAGTATAATTATTACAATTCTAGCGATCGTAACTGCATTATATGGGTAATAATGCATGTTATATTGATAATATCGGGAGTAATAAGTATAATTATTATAGTTCTAGCGATAATAATAGTAAAATATGGCTAATAGTGCATGTTATATTGATAATAATAAAAGTAATAAGTATATTTATTATACTTCTGTCGATAATAACTGCATTATATGGGTAATAATGCATGTTATATTGATAACAATATAAGTAATGAGTATATTTATTATACTTCTGTCGATAATAACTGCATAGTATGGGTAATAATGCATGTTACATTGATAATAATATAAGTAATAAGTATAATTATTACAGTTCTAGCGATAATAACTACATTATATGGGCAATAATGCATGTTATATTGATAATAATATAAGTAATAAGTATATTTATTATAGTTCTAGCGATGATAACTGCATAGTATGGGTAATAATGCATGTTATATTGATAATAATATAAGTAATAAGTATAATTATTACAGTTCTAGCGATAATAACTCCATTATATGGGTAATAATGCATGTTATATTGATAATAATATAAGTAATAAGTATAATTATTACAGTTCTAGCGATAACAACTGCATTATATGGGTAAAAAGGCATGTTATATTGATAATATTATAAGTAATAAGTATAATTATTACAGTTCTAGCGATAATAACTGCATAATATGGGTAATAATGCACGTTATATTGCTAATAATATAAGTAATAAGTATAATTATTAAAGTTCTAGCGATAGTAACTCCATTATATGGATAATAATGCATGTCATATTGATATTATCGGGAGTAATAAGTATAATTATTATAGTTCTAGCGATAATAATTGTACAATATGGCTAATAGTGCATGTTATATTGATAATAATAAAAGTAATAAGTATATTTATTACAGTTCTATCGATAATAACTGCATTATATGGGTAATAATTCATGGTATATTGATAATAATATAAGTAATAAGTATAATTATTACAGTTCTAGCCATAATAACTCCATTATATGGGTAATAATGCATGTTATATTGATAATAATATAAGTAATAATTATAATTATTACAGTTCTAGCGATAATAACTGCATTATATGGGTCATAATGCATGTTATATTGATAATAATAAAAGTAATAAGTATAATTATTACAGTTCTAGCGATAATAACTGCATTATATGGGTAAAAATGCATGTTATATTGATAATAATAAAAGTAATAAGTACATTTATTATAGTTCTATCGATAATAACTGCATTATATGGGTCATAATGCATGTTATATTGATAATAATAAAAGTAATAAGTATAATTATTACAGTTCTAGCGATAATAACTGCATAATATGGGTAATAATGCATGTTATATTGATAATAATATAAGTAATAAGTATAATTATTACAGTTCTAGCGATAATAACTGCATTATATGGGTAATAATGCATGTTATATTGATAATATCGGGAGTAATAAGTATAATTATTACAGTTCCAGCGATAAGAACTGCATTATATGGGTAATAATGGATGTTATATTGATAATATCGGGAGTAATAAGTATAATTATTACCGTCCTAGCGATAATACTAGTAAAATATGGCTAAGAGTGCCTGTTATATTCATAATAATAAAAGTAATAAGTATATTTATTATACTTCTGTCGATAATAACTGCATTATATGGGTAATAGTGCATTTTGTATTGATAATAATAAAAGTAATAAGTATATTTATTACAGTTCTAGCGATAATAACTGCATAATATGGGTAATAATGCATGTTCTATTGATGATAATGAAAGTAGTAAGTATATTTATTACAGTTCTAGCGATAATAACTGCATTATATGCGTAATAATGCATGTTATATTGATGATAAAAAAAGTACTACGTATATTTATTATAGTTCTAGCGATTATAACTGCATAATATGCGTAATAATGCAAGTTATATTGATAATAATATAAGTAATAAGTATAATTATTACAGTTCTAGCGATAATAACTCCATTATATGGGTAATAATGCATGTTATATTGATAATAATATAAGTAATAAGTATAATTATTACAGTTCTAGCGATAACAACTGCATTATATGGGTAAAAATGCATGTTATATTGATAATAATAAAAGTAATAAGTATATTTATTATAGTTCTATTGATAATAACTGCATAATATGGGTAATAATGCATGTTATATTGATGATAATGAAAGTAGTAAGTATATTTATTACAGTTCTATCGATAATAATATGGGTAGTAATGCATGTTATATTGATAATAATAAAAGTAATAAGTATATTTATTACAGTTCTATCGATAGTGACTGCATAATATGGGTAATAATGCATGTTATATTGATGATAATAAAAGTAATACGTATATTTATTATAGTTCTAGCGATAATAACTGCATTATATGGGTAATAATGCATGTTATATTGATGATAATAAAAGTACTAAGTATATTTATTATAGTTCTAGCGATAATAACTGCATAATATGGGTAATAATGCATGTTATATTCATAATAATAAAAGTAATAAGTATATTTATTATACTTCTGTCGATAATAACTGCATTATATGGGTAATAGTGCATTTTGTATTGATAATAATAAAATTAATAAGTATATTTATTACAGTTCTAGCGATAATAACTACAACATATGGGCAATAATGCACGTTATATTGCTAATAATATAAGTAATAAGTATAATTATTAAAGTTCTAGCGATAGTAACTCCATTATATGGATAATAATGCATGTCATATTGATAATATCGGGAGTAATAAGTATAATTATTATAGTTCTAGCGATAATAATTGTACAATATGGCTAATAGTGCATGTTATATTGATAATAATAAAAGTAATAAGTATATTTATTACAGTTCTATCGATAATAACTGCATTATATGGGTAATAATTCATGGTATATTAGATAATAACATAAGTAATAAGTATAATTATTACACTTCTAGCCATAATAACTCCATTATATGGGTAATAATGCATGTTATATTGATAATAATATAAGTAATAATTATAATTATTACAGTTCTAGCGATAATAACTGCATTATATGGGTCATAATGCATGTTATATTGATAATAATAAAAGTAATAAGTATAATTATTACAGTTCTAGCGATAATAACTGCATTATATGGGTAAAAATGCATGTTATATTGATAATAATAAAAGTAATAAGTATATTTATTATAGTTCTATCGATAATAACTGCATAATATGGGTAATAATGCATGTTATATTGGTGATAATGAAAGTAGTAAGTATATTTATTACAGTTCTGTCGATAATAACTGCATAATATGGGTAGTAATGCATGTTATATTGATAATAATAAAAGTAATAAGTATATTTATTATAGTTCTAGCGATAATAACTGCATAACATGGGTAATAATGCATGTGATATTGATAATATCGAGAGTAATAAGTATAATTATTACAGTTCTAGCGATAATAACTCCATTATATGGGTAATAATGCATGTTATATTGATAATAATATAAGTAATAAGTATAATTATTACAGTTCTAGCGATAATAACTCCATTATATGGATAATAATGCATGTCATATTGATAATATCGGGAGTAATAAGTATAATTATTATAGTTCTAGCGACAATAATTGTACAATATGGCTAATAGTGCATGTTATATTGATAATAATAAAAGTAATAAGTATAATTATTACAGTTCTAGCGATAATAACTCCATTATATGGGTAATAATGCATGTTATATTGATAATAATATAAGTAATGAGTATAATTATTACAGTTCTAGCGATAATAACTCCATTATATGGGTAATAATGCATGTTATATTGATAGTAATATAAGTAATAAGTATAATTATTACAGTTCTAGCGATTATAACTGCATAATATGGGTAATAATGCACGTTATATTGATAATAATATAAGTAATAAGTATAATTATTACAGTTCTAGCGATAATAACTGCATTATATGGGTAATAATGCATGTTATGTTGGTAATATTGGGAATAATAAGTATAATTATTACAGTTCTAGCGATAATACTAGTAAAATATTGGTAACAGTGCATGTTATATTGATAATAATAAAAGTAATAAGTATATTTATTACAGTTCTATCGATTATAACTGCATAATATGGGTAATAATGCACGTTATATTGATAATAATATAAGTAATAAGTATAATTATTACAGTTCTAGCGATAATAACTGCATTATATGGGTAATAATGCATGTTATGTTAGTAATATTGGGAATAATAAGTATAATTATTACAGTTCTAGCGATAATACTAGTAAAATATGGCTATCAGTGCATGTTATATTAATAATAATAAAAGTAATAACTATATTTGTTATACTTCTGTCGATAATAACTGCATTATATGCGCGATAATGCATGTTATATTGATGATAAAAAAAGTACTACGTATATTTATTACAGTTCTAGCGATTATAACTGCATAATATTCGTAATAATGCAAGTTATATTGATAATAATATAAGTAATAAGTATAATTATTACAATTCTAGCGATAGTAACTGCATTATATGGGTAATAATGCATGTTATATTGATAATATCGGGAGTAATAAGTATAATTATTATAGTTCTAGCGATAATAATAGTAAAATATGGCTAATAGTGCATGTTATATTGATAATAATAAAAGTAATAAGTATATTTATTATACTTCTGTCGATAATAACTGCATTATATGGGTAATAATGCATGTTATATTGATAACAATATAAGTAATGAGTATATTTATTATACTTCTGTCGATAATAACTGCATAGTATGGGTAATAATGCATGTTACATTGATAATAATATAAGTAATAAGTATAATTATTACAGTTCTAGCGATAATAACTACATTATATGGGCAATAATGCATGTTATATTGATAATAATATAAGTAATAAGTATAATTATTACAGTTCTAGCGATAACAACTGCATTATATGGGTAAAAATGCATGTTATATTGATAATATTATAAGTAATAAGTATAATTATTACAGTTCTAGCGATAATAACTGCATAATATGGGTAATAATGCACGTTATATTGCTAATAATATAAGTAATAAGTATAATTATTAAAGTTCTAGCGATAGTAACTCCAATATATGGATAATAATGCATGTCATATTGATAATATCGGGAGTAATAAGTATAATTATTATAGTTCTAGCGATAATAATTGTACAATATGGCGAATAATGCATGTTATATTGATAATAATAAAAGTAATAAGTATATTTATTACAGTTCTATCGATAATAACTGCATTATATGGGTAATAATTGATGGTATATTGATAATAATATAAGTAATAAGTATAATTATTACAGTTCTAGCCATAATAACTCCATTATATGGGTAATAATGCATGTTATATTGATAATAATATAAGTAATAATTATAATTATTACAGTTCTAGCGATAATAACTGCATTATATGGGTCATAATGCATGTTATATTGATAATAATAAAAGTAATAAGTATAATTATTACAGTTCTAGCCATAATAACTGCATTATATGGGTAAAAATGCATGTTATATTGATATTAATAAAAGTAATAAGTATATTTATTATAGTTCTATCGATAATAACTGCATAATATGGGTAGTAATGCATGTTATATTGATAATAATAAAAGTAATAAGTATATTTATTATAGTTCTAGCGATAATAACTGCATAACATGGGTAATAATGCATGTGATATTGATAGTATCGAGAGTAATAAGTATAATTATTACAGTTCTAGCGATAATAACTCCATTATATGGATAATAATGCATGTCATATTGATAATATCGGGAGTAATAAGTATAGTTATTATAGTTCTAGCGACAATAATTGTACAATATGGCTAATAGTGCATGTTATATTGATAATAATAAAAGTAATAAGTATAATTATTACAGTTCTAGCGATAATAACTCCATTATATGGGTAATAAAGCATGTTATATTGATAATAATATAAGTAATGAGTATAATTATTACAGTTCTAGCGATAATAACTCCATTATATGGGTAATAATGCATGTTATATTGATAGTAATATAAGTAATAAGTATAATTATTAAAGTTCTAGCGATTATAACTGCATAATATGGGTAATAATGCACGTTATATTGATAATAATATAAGTAATAAGTATAATTATTACAGTTCTAGCGATAATAACTGCATTATATGGGTAATAATGCATGTTATGTTGGTAATATTGGGAATAATAAGTATAATTATTACAGTTCTAGCGATAATACTAGTAAAATATGGCTAACAGTGCATGTTATATTAATAATAATAAAAGTAATAACTATATTTGTTATACTTCTGTCGATAATAACTGCATTATATGCGCAATAATGCATGTTATATTGATGATAAAAAAAGTACTACGTATATTTATTACAGTTCTAGCGATTATAACTGCATAATATTCGTAATAATGCAAGTTATATTGATAATAATATAAGTAATAAGTATAATTATTACAATTCTAGCGATAGTAACTGCATTATATGGGTAATAATGCATGTTATATTGATAATATCGGGAGTAATAAGTATAATTATTATAGTTCTAGCGATAATAATAGTAAAATATGGCTAATAGTGCATGTTATATTGATAATAATAAAAGTAATAAGTATATTTATTATACTTCTGTCGATAATAACTGCATTATATGGGTAATAATGCATGTTATATTGATAATAATATAAGTAATGAGTATATTTATTATACTTCTGTCGATAATAACTGCATTATATGGGTAATAATGCATGCTATATTGATAATAATATAAGTAATAAGTATAATTATTACAGTTCTAGCGATAATAACTACATTATATGGGCAATAATGCATGTTATATTGATAATAATATAAGTAATAATTATAATTATTACAGTTCTAGCGATAATAACTGCATTATATGGGTCATAATGCATGTTATATTGATAATAATAAAAGTAATAAGTATAATTATTACAGTTCTAGCGATAATAACTGCATTATATGGGTAAAAATGCATGTTATATTGATAATAATAAAAGTAATAAGTATATTTATTATAGTTCTATCGATAATAACTGCATAATATGGGTAATAATGCATGTTATATTGATAATAATAAAAGTAATAAGTATAATTATTACAGTTCTAGCGATAATAACTCCATTATATGGGTAATAATGCATGTTATATTGATAGTAATATAAGTAATAATTATAATTATTACAGTTCTAGCGATTATAACTGCATAATATGGGCAATAATGCACGTTATATTGATAATAATAAAAGTAATAAGTATAATTATTACAGTTCTAGCGATAATAACTGCATTATATGGGTAAAAATGCATGTTATATTGATAATAATAAAAGTAATAAGTATATTTATTATAGTTCTATCGATAATAACTGCATAATATGGGTAATAATGCATGTTATATTGATGATAATGAAAGTAGTAAGTATATTTATTACAGTTCTGTCGATAATAACTGCATAATATGGGTAGTAATGCATGTTATATTGATAATAATAAAAGTAATAAGTATATTTATTATAGTTCTAGCGATAATAACTGCATAACATGGGTAATAATGCATGTGATATTGATAATATCGAGAGTAATAAGTATAATTATTACAGTTCTAGCGATAATAACTCCATTATATGGGTAATAATGCATGTTATATTGATAATAATATAAGTAATAAGTATAATTATTACAGTTCTAGCGATAATAACTCCATTATATGGATAATAATGCATGTCATATTGATAATATCGGGAGTAATAAGTATAATTATTATAGTTCTAGCGACAATAATTGTACAATATGGCTAATAGTGCATGTTATATTGATAATAATAAAAGTAATAAGTATAATTATTACAGTTCTAGCGATAATAACTCCATTATATGGGTAATAATGCATGTTATATTGATAATAATATAAGTAATGAGTATAATTATTACAGTTCTAGCGATAATAACTCCATTATATGGGTAATAATGCATGTTATATTGATAGTAATATAAGTAATAAGTATAATTATTACAGTTCTAGCGATTATAACTGCATAATATGGGTAATAATGCACGTTATATTGATAATAATATAAGTAATAAGTATAATTATTACAGTTCTAGCGATAATAACTGCATTATATGGGTAATAATGCATGTTATGTTGGTAATATTGGGAATAATAAGTATAATTATTACAGTTCTAGCGATAATACTAGTAAAATATGGCTAACAGTGCATGTTATATTGATAATAATAAAAGTAATAAGTATATTTATTACAGTTCTATCGATTATAACTGCATAATATGGGTAATAATGCACGTTATATTGATAATAATATAAGTAATAAGTATAATTATTACAGTTCTAGCGATAATAACTGCATTATATGGGTAATAATGCATGTTATGTTAGTAATATTGGGAATAATAAGTATAATTATTACAGTTCTAGCGATAATACTAGTAAAATATGGCTATCAGTGCATGTTATATTAATAATAATAAAAGTAATAACTATATTTGTTATACTTCTGTCGATAATAACTGCATTATATGCGCGATAATGCATGTTATATTGATGATAAAAAAAGTACTACGTATATTTATTACAGTTCTAGCGATTATAACTGCATAATATTCGTAATAATGCAAGTTATATTGATAATAATATAAGTAATAAGTATAATTATTACAATTCTAGCGATAGTAACTGCATTATATGGGTAATAATGCATGTTATATTGATAATATCGGGAGTAATAAGTATAATTATTATAGTTCTAGCGATAATAATAGTAAAATATGGCTAATAGTGCATGTTATATTGATAATAATAAAAGTAATAAGTATATTTATTATACTTCTGTCGATAATAACTGCATTATATGGGTAATAATGCATGTTATATTGATAACAATATAAGTAATGAGTATATTTATTATACTTCTGTCGATAATAACTGCATAGTATGGGTAATAATGCATGTTACATTGATAATAATATAAGTAATAAGTATAATTATTACAGTTCTAGCGATAATAACTACATTATATGGGTAATAATGCATGTTATATTGATAATAATATAAGTAATAATTATAATTATTACAGTTCTAGCGATAATAACTGCATTATATGGGTCATAATGCATGTTATATTGATAATAATAAAAGTAATAAGTATAATTATTACAGTTCTAGCGATAATAACTGCATTATATGGGTAAAAATGCATGTTATATTGATAATAATAAAAGTAATAAGTATATTTATTATAGTTCTATCGATAATAACTGCATAATATGGGTAATAATGCATGTTATATTGATGATAATGAAAGTAGTAAGTATATTTATTACAGTTCTGTCGATAATAACTGCATAATATGGGTAGTAATGCATGTTATATTGATAATAATAAAAGTAATAAGTATATTTATTATAGTTCTAGCGATAATAACTGCATAACATGGGTAATAATGCATGTGATATTGATAATATCGAGAGTAATAAGTATAATTATTACAGTTCTAGCGATAATAACTCCATTATATGGGTAATAATGCATGTTATATTGATAATAATATAAGTAATAAGTATAATTATTACAGTTCTAGCGATAATAACTCCATTATATGGATAATAATGCATGTCATATTGATAATATCGGGAGTAATAAGTATAATTATTATAGTTCTAGCGACAATAATTGTACAATATGGCTAATAGTGCATGTTATATTGATAATAATAAAAGTAATAAGTATAATTATTACAGTTCTAGCGATAATAACTCCATTATATGGGTAATAATGCATGTTATATTGATAATAATATAAGTAATGAGTATAATTATTACAGTTCTAGCGATAATAACTCCATTATATGGGTAATAATGCATGTTATATTGATAGTAATATAAGTAATAAGTATAATTATTACAGTTCTAGCGATTATAACTGCATAATATGGGTAATAATGCACGTTATATTGATAATAATATAAGTAATAAGTATAATTATTACAGTTCTAGCGATAATAACTGCATTATATGGGTAATAATGCATGTTATGTTGGTAATATTGGGAATAATAAGTATAATTATTACAGTTCTAGCGATAATACTAGTAAAATATTGGTAACAGTGCATGTTATATTGATAATAATAAAAGTAATAAGTATATTTATTACAGTTCTATCGATTATAACTGCATAATATGGGTAATAATGCACGTTATATTGATAATAATATAAGTAATAAGTATAATTATTACAGTTCTAGCGATAATAACTGCATTATATGGGTAATAATGCATGTTATGTTAGTAATATTGGGAATAATAAGTATAATTATTACAGTTCTAGCGATAATACTAGTAAAATATGGCTATCAGTGCATGTTATATTAATAATAATAAAAGTAATAACTATATTTGTTATACTTCTGTCGATAATAACTGCATTATATGCGCGATAATGCATGTTATATTGATGATAAAAAAAGTACTACGTATATTTATTACAGTTCTAGCGATTATAACTGCATAATATTCGTAATAATGCAAGTTATATTGATAATAATATAAGTAATAAGTATAATTATTACAATTCTAGCGATAGTAACTGCATTATATGGGTAATAATGCATGTTATATTGATAATATCGGGAGTAATAAGTATAATTATTATAGTTCTAGCGATAATAATAGTAAAATATGGCTAATAGTGCATGTTATATTGATAATAATAAAAGTAATAAGTATATTTATTATACTTCTGTCGATAATAACTGCATTATATGGGTAATAATGCATGTTATATTGATAACAATATAAGTAATGAGTATATTTATTATACTTCTGTCGATAATAACTGCATAGTATGGGTAATAATGCATGTTACATTGATAATAATATAAGTAATAAGTATAATTATTACAGTTCTAGCGATAATAACTACATTATATGGGCAATAATGCATGTTATATTGATAATAATATAAGTAATAAGTATAATTATTACAGTTCTAGCGATAACAACTGCATTATATGGGTAAAAATGCATGTTATATTGATAATATTATAAGTAATAAGTATAATTATTACAGTTCTAGCGATAATAACTGCATAATATGGGTAATAATGCACGTTATATTGCTAATAATATAAGTAATAAGTATAATTATTAAAGTTCTAGCGATAGTAACTCCAATATATGGATAATAATGCATGTCATATTGATAATATCGGGAGTAATAAGTATAATTATTATAGTTCTAGCGATAATAATTGTACAATATGGCGAATAATGCATGTTATATTGATAATAATAAAAGTAATAAGTATATTTATTACAGTTCTATCGATAATAACTGCATTATATGGGTAATAATTGATGGTATATTGATAATAATATAAGTAATAAGTATAATTATTACAGTTCTAGCCATAATAACTCCATTATATGGGTAATAATGCATGTTATATTGATAATAATATAAGTAATAATTATAATTATTACAGTTCTAGCGATAATAACTGCATTATATGGGTCATAATGCATGTTATATTGATAATAATAAAAGTAATAAGTATAATTATTACAGTTCTAGCCATAATAACTGCATTATATGGGTAAAAATGCATGTTATATTGATATTAATAAAAGTAATAAGTATATTTATTATAGTTCTATCGATAATAACTGCATAATATGGGTAGTAATGCATGTTATATTGATAATAATAAAAGTAATAAGTATATTTATTATAGTTCTAGCGATAATAACTGCATAACATGGGTAATAATGCATGTGATATTGATATTATCGAGAGTAATAAGTATAATTATTACAGTTCTAGCGATAATAACTCCATTATATGGATAATAATGCATGTCATATTGATAATATCGGGAGTAATAAGTATAATTATTATAGTTCTAGCGACAATAATTGTACAATATGGCTAATAGTGCATGTTATATTGATAATAATAAAAGTAATAAGTATAATTATTACAGTTCTAGCGATAATAACTCCATTATATGGGTAATAAAGCATGTTATATTGATAATAATACAAGTAATGAGTATAATTATTACAGTTCTAGCGATAATAACTCCATTATATGGGTAATAATGCATGTTATATTGATAGTAATATAAGTAATAAGTATAATTATTACAGTTCTAGCGATTATAACTGCATAATATGGGTAATAATGCACGTTATATTGATAATAATATAAGTAATAAGTATAATTATTACAGTTCTAGCGATAATAACTGCATTATATGGGTAATAATGCATGTTATGTTGGTAATATTGGGAATAATAAGTATAATTATTACAGTTCTAGCGATAATACTAGTAAAATATGGCTAACAGTGCATGTTATATTAATAATAATAAAAGTAATAACTATATTTGTTATACTTCTGTCGATAATAACTGCATTATATGCGCAATAATGCATGTTATATTGATGATAAAAAAAGTACTACGTATATTTATTACAGTTCTAGCGATTATAACTGCATAATATTCGTAATAATGCAAGTTATATTGATAATAATATAAGTAATAAGTATAATTATTACAATTCTAGCGATAGTAACTGCATTATATGGGTAATAATGCATGTTATATTGATAATATCGGGAGTAATAAGTATAATTATTATAGTTCTAGCGATAATAATAGTAAAATATGGCTAATAGTGCATGTTATATTGATAATAATAAAAGTAATAAGTATATTTATTATACTTCTGTCGATAATAACTGCATTATATGGGTAATAATGCATGTTATATTGATAATAATATAAGTAATGAGTATATTTATTATACTTCTGTCGATAATAACTGCATTATATGGGTAATAATGCATGCTATATTGATAATAATATAAGTAATAAGTATAATTATTACAGTTCTAGCGATAATAACTACATTATATGGGCAATAATGCATGTTATATTGATAATAATATAAGTAATAATTATAATTATTACAGTTCTAGCGATAATAACTGCATTATATGGGTCATAATGCATGTTATATTGATAATAATAAAAGTAATAAGTATAATTATTACAGTTCTAGCGATAATAACTGCATTATATGGGTAAAAATGCATGTTATATTGATAATAATAAAAGTAATAAGTATATTTATTATAGTTCTATCGATAATAACTGCATAATATGGGTAATAATGCATGTTATATTGATAATAATAAAAGTAATAAGTATAATTATTACAGTTCTAGCGATAATAACTCCATTATATGGGTAATAATGCATGTTATATTGATAGTAATATAAGTAATAATTATAATTATTACAGTTCTAGCGATTATAACTGCATAATATGGGTAATAATGCACGTTATATTGATAATAATAAAAGTAATAAGTATAATTATTACAGTTCTAGCGATAATAACTGCATTATATGGGTAAAAATGCATGTTATATTGATAATAATAAAAGTAATAAGTATATTTATTATAGTTCTATCGATAATAACTGCATAATATGGGTAATAATGCATGTTATATTGATGATAATGAAAGTAGTAAGTATATTTATTACAGTTCTGTCGATAATAACTGCATAATATGGGTAGTAATGCATGTTATATTGATAATAATAAAAGTAATAAGTATATTTATTATAGTTCTAGCGATAATAACTGCATAACATGGGTAATAATGCATGTGATATTGATAATATCGAGAGTAATAAGTATAATTATTACAGTTCTAGCGATAATAACTCCATTATATGGGTAATAATGCATGTTATATTGATAATAATATAAGTAATAAGTATAATTATTACAGTTCTAGCGATAATAACTCCATTATATGGATAATAATGCATGTCATATTGATAATATCGGGAGTAATAAGTATAATTATTATAGTTCTAGCGACAATAATTGTACAATATGGCTAATAGTGCATGTTATATTGATAATAATAAAAGTAATAAGTATAATTATTACAGTTCTAGCGATAATAACTCCATTATATGGGTAATAATGCATGTTATATTGATAATAATATAAGTAATGAGTATAATTATTACAGTTCTAGCGATAATAACTCCATTATATGGGTAATAATGCATGTTATATTGATAGTAATATAAGTAATAAGTATAATTATTACAGTTCTAGGGATTATAACTGCATAATATGGGTAATAATGCACGTTATATTGATAATAATATAAGTAATAAGTATAATTATTACAGTTCTAGCGATAATAACTGCATTATATGGGTAATAATGCATGTTATGTTGGTAATATTGGGAATAATAAGTATAATTATTACAGTTCTAGCGATAATACTAGTAAAATATGGCTAACAGTGCATGTTATATTAATAATAATAAAAGTAATAACTATATTTGTTATACTTCTGTCGATAATAACTGCATTATATGCGCAATAATGCATGTTATATTGATGATAAAAAAAGTACTACGTATATTTATTACAGTTCTAGCGATTATAACTGCATAATATTCGTAATAATGCAAGTTATATTGATAATAATATAAGTAATAAGTATAATTATTACAATTCTAGCGATAGTAACTGCATTATATGGGTAATAATGCATGTTATATTGATAATATCGGGAGTAATAAGTATAATTATTATAGTTCTAGCGATAATAATAGTAAAATATGGCTAATAGTGCATGTTATATTGATAATAATAAAAGTAATAAGTATATTTATTATACTTCTGTCGATAATAACTGCATTATATGGATAATAATGCATGTTATATTGATAATAATATAAGTAATGAGTATATTTATTATACTTCTGTCGATAATAACTGCATTATATGGGTAATAATGCATGCTATATTGATAATAATATAAGTAATAAGTATAATTATTACAGTTCTAGCGATAATAACTACATTATATGGGCAATAATGCATGTTATATTGATAATATCGGGAGTAATAAGTATAATTATTATAGTTCTAGCGACAATAATTGTACAATATGGCTAATAGTGCATGTTATATTGATAATAATAAAAGTAATAAGTATATATATTACAGTTCTAGCGATAATAACTCCATTATATGGGTAATAATGCATGTTATATTGATAATAATATAAGTAATGAGTATAATTATTACAGTTCTAGCGATAATAACTCCATTATATGGGTAATAATGCATGTTATATTGATAGTAATATAAGTAATAAGTATAATTATTACAGTTCTAGCGATTATAACTGCATAATATGGGTAATAATGCACGTTATATTGATAATAATATAAGTAATAAGTATAATTATTACAGTTCTAGCGATAATAACTGCATTATATGGGTAATAATGCATGTTATGTTGGTAATATTGGGAATAATAAGTATAATTATTACAGTTCTAGCGATAATACTAGTAAAATATGGCTAACAGTGCATGTTATATTGATAATAATAAAAGTAATAAGTATATTTATTACAGTTCTATCGATTATAACTGCATAATATGGGTAATAATGCACGTTATATTGATAATAATATAAGTAATAAGTATAATTATTACAGTTCTAGCGATAATAACTGCATTATATGGGTAATAATGCATGTTATGTTAGTAATATTGGGAATAATAAGTATAATTATTACAGTTCTAGCGATAATACTAGTAAAATATGGCTATCAGTGCATGTTATATTAATAATAATAAAAGTAATAACTATATTTGTTATACTTCTGTCGATAATAACTGCATTATATGCGCGATAATGCATGTTATATTGATGATAAAAAAAGTACTACGTATATTTATTACAGTTCTAGCGATTATAACTGCATAATATTCGTAATAATGCAAGTTATATTGTTAATAATATAAGTAATAAGTATAATTATTACAATTCTAGCGATAGTAACTGCATTATATGGGTAATAATGCATGTTATATTGATAATATCGGGAGTAATAAGTATAATTATTATAGTTCTAGCGATAATAATAGTAAAATATGGCTAATAGTGCATGTTATATTGATAATAATAAAAGTAATAAGTATATTTATTATACTTCTGTCGATAATAACTGCATTATATGGGTAATAATGCATGTTATATTGATAACAATATAAGTAATGAGTATATTTATTATACTTCTGTCGATAATAACTGCATAGTATGGGTAATAATGCATGTTACATTGATAATAATATAAGTAATAAGTATAATTATTACAGTTCTAGCGATAACAACTGCATTATATGGGTAAAAATGCATGTTATATTGATAATATTATAAGTAATAAGTATAATTATTACAGTTCTAGCGATAATAACTGCATAATATGGGTAATAATGCACGTTATATTGCTAATAATATAAGTAATAAGTATAATTATTAAAGTTCTAGCGATAGTAACTCCAATATATGGATAATAATGCATGTCATATTGATAAAATCGGGAGTAATAAGTATAATTATTATAGTTCTAGCGATAATAATTGTACAATATGGCTAATAGCGCATGTTATATTGATAATAATAAAAGTAATAAGTATATTTATTACAGTTCTATCGATAATAACTGCATTATATGGGTAATAATTGATGGTATATTGATAATAATATAAGTAATAAGTATAATTATTACAGTTCTAGCCATAATAACTCCATTATATGGGTAATAATGCATGTTATATTGATAATAATATAAGTAATAATTATAATTATTACAGTTCTAGCGATAATAACTGCATTATATGGGTCATAATGCATGTTATATTGATAATAATAAAAGTAATAAGTATAATTATTACAGTTCTAGCCATAATAACTGCATTATATGGGTAAAAATGCATGTTATATTGATATTAATAAAAGTAATAAGTATATTTATTATAGTTCTATCGATAATAACTGCATAATATGGGTAATAATGCATGTTATATTGATGATAATGAAAGTAGTAAGTATATTTATTACAGTTCTGTCGATAATAACTGCATAATATGGGTAGTAATGCATGTTATATTGATAATAATAAAAGTAATAAGTATATTTATTATAGTTCTAGCGATAATAACTGCATAACATGGGTAATAATGCATGTGATATTGATAGTATCGAGAGTAATAAGTATAATTATTACAGTTCTAGCGATAATAACTCCATTATATGGGTAATAATGCATGTTATATTGATAATAATATAAGTAATAAGTATAATTATTACAGTTCTAGCGATAATAACTCCATTATATGGATAATAATGCATGTCATATTGATAATATCGGGAGTAATAAGTATAATTATTATAGTTCTAGCGACAATAATTGTACAATATGGCTAATAGTGCATGTTATATTGATAATAATAAAAGTAATAAGTATAATTATTACAGTTCTAGCGATAATAACTCCATTATATGGGTAATAAAGCATGTTATATTGATAATAATATAAGTAATGAGTATAATTATTACAGTTCTAGCGATAATAACTCCATTATATGGGTAATAATGCATGTTATATTGATAGTAATATAAGTAATAAGTATAATTATTACAGTTCTAGCGATTATAACTGCATAATATGGGTAATAATGCACGTTATATTGATAATAATATAAGTAATAAGTATAATTATTACAGTTCTAGCGATAATAACTGCATTATATGGGTAATAATGCATGTTATGTTGGTAATATTGGGAATAATAAGTATAATTATTACAGTTCTAGCGATAATACTAGTAAAATATGGCTAACAGTGCATGTTATATTAATAATAATAAAAGTAATAACTATATTTGTTATACTTCTGTCGATAATAACTGCATTATATGCGCAATAATGCATGTTATATTGATGATAAAAAAAGTACTACGTATATTTATTACAGTTCTAGCGATTATAACTGCATAATATTCGTAATAATGCAAGTTATATTGATAATAATATAAGTAATAAGTATAATTATTACAATTCTAGCGATAGTAACTGCATTATATGGGTAATAATGCATGTTATATTGATAATATCGGGAGTAATAAGTATAATTATTATAGTTCTAGCGATAATAATAGTAAAATATGGCTAATAGTGCATGTTATATTGATAATAATAAAAGTAATAAGTATATTTATTATACTTCTGTCGATAATAACTGCATTATATGGATAATAATGCATGTTATATTGATAATAATATAAGTAATGAGTATATTTATTATACTTCTGTCGATAATAACTGCATTATATGGGTAATAATGCATGCTATATTGATAATAATATAAGTAATAAGTATAATTATTACAGTTCTAGCGATAATAACTACATTATATGGGCAATAATGCATGTTATATTGATAATATCGGGAGTAATAAGTATAATTATTATAGTTCTAGCGACAATAATTGTACAATATGGCTAATAGTGCATGTTATATTGATAATAATAAAAGTAATAAGTATATATATTACAGTTCTATCGATAATGACTGCATAATATGGGTAATAATGCATGTTATATTGATGATAATAAAAGTAATACGTATATTTATTATAGTTCTAGCGATAATAACTGCATTATATGGGTAATAATGCATGTTATATTGATGATAATAAAAGTACTCAGTATATTTATTATAGTTCTAGCGATAATAACTGCATAATATGGGTAATAATGCATGTTATATTGATAATAATATAAGTAATAAGTATAATTATTACAGTTCTAGCGATAATAACTCCATTATATGGGTAATAATGCATGTTATATTGATAATAATATAAGTAATAAGTATAATTATTACAGTTCTAGCGATAATAACTGCATTATATGGGTAATAATGCATGTTATATTGATAATATCGGGAGTAATAAGTATAATTATTACAGTTCCAGCGATAAGAACTGCATTATATGGGTAATAATGGATGTTATATTGATAATATCGGGAGTAATAAGTATAATTATTACCGTCCTAGCGATAATACTAGTAAAATATGGCTAAGAGTGCCTGTTATATTCATAATAATAAAAGTAATAAGTATATTTATTATACTTCTGTCGATAATAACTGCATTATATGGGTAATAGTGCATTTTGTATTGATAATAATAAAAGTAATAAGTATATTTATTACAGTTCTAGCGATAATAACTGCATAATATGGGTAATAATGCACGTTATATTGATAATAATATAAGTAATAAGTATAATTATTACAGTTCTAGCGATAATAACTGCATTATATGGGTAATAATGCATGTTATGTTGGTAATATTGGGAATAATAAGTATAATTATTACAGTTCTAGCGATAATACTAGTAAGATATGGCTAACAGTGCATGTTATATTAATAATAATAAAAGTAATAACTATATTTGTTATACTTCTGTCGATAATAACTGCATTATATGCGCAATAATGCATGTTATATTGATGATAAAAAAAGTACTACGTATATTTATTACAGTTCTAGCGATTATAACTGCATAATATTCGTAATAATGCAAGTTATATTGATAATAATATAAGTAATAAGTATAATTATTACAATTCTAGCGATAGTAACTGCATTATATGGGTAATAATGCATGTTATATTGATAATATCGGGAGTAATAAGTATAATTATTATAGTTCTAGCGATAATAATAGTAAAATATGGCTAATAGTGCATGTTATATTGATAATAATAAAAGTAATAAGTATATTTATTATACTTCTGTCGATAATAACTGCATTATATGGGTAATAATGCATGCTATATTGATAATAATATAAGTAATAAGTATAATTATTACAGTTCTAGCGATAATAACTACATTATATGGGCAATAATGCATGTTATATTGATAATAATATAAGTAATAATTATAATTATTACAGTTCTAGCGATAATAACTGCATTATATGGGTCATAATGCATGTTATATTGATAATAATAAAAGTAATAAGTATAATTATTACAGTTCTAGCGATAATAACTGCATTATATGGGTAAAAATGCATGTTATATTGATAATAATAAAAGTAATAAGTATATTTATTATAGTTCTATCGATAATAACTGCATAATATGGGTAATAATGCATGTTATATTGATGATAATGAAAGTAGTAAGTATATTTATTACAGTTCTGTCGATAATAACTGCATAATATGGGTAGTAATGCATGTTATATTGATAATAATAAAAGTAATAAGTATATTTATTATAGTTCTAGCGATAATAACTGCATAACATGGGTAATAATGCATGTGATATTGATAATATCGAGAGTAATAAGTATAATTATTACAGTTCTAGCGATAATAACTCCATTATATGGGTAATAATGCATGTTATATTGATAATAATATAAGTAGTAAGTATAATTATTACAGTTCTAGCGATAATAACTCCATTATATGGATAATAATGCATGTCATATTGATAATATCGGGAGTAATAAGTATAATTATTATAGTTCTAGCGACAATAATTGTACAATATGGCTAATAGTGCATGTTATATTGATAATAATAAAAGTAATAAGTATATATATTACAGTTCTATCGATAATGACTGCATAATATGGGTAATAATGCATGTTATATTGATGATAATAAAAGTAATACGTATATTTATTATAGTTCTAGCGATAATAACTGCATTATATGGGTAATAATGCATGTTATATTGATGATAATAAAAGTACTCAGTATATTTATTATAGTTCTAGCGATAATAACTGCATAATATGGGTAATAATGCATGTTATATTGATAATAATATAAGTAATAAGTATAATTATTACAGTTCTAGCGATAATAACTCCATTATATGGGTAATAATGCATGTTATATTGATAATAATATAAGTAATAAGTATAATTATTACAGTTCTAGCGATAATAACTGCATTATATGGGTAATAATGCATGTTATATTGATAATATCGGGAGTAATAAGTATAATTATTACAGTTCCAGCGATAAGAACTGCATTATATGGGTAATAATGGATGTTATATTGATAATATCGGGAGTAATAAGTATAATTATTACCGTCCTAGCGATAATACTAGTAAAATATGGCTAAGAGTGCCTGTTATATTCATAATAATAAAAGTAATAAGTATATTTATTATACTTCTGTCGATAATAACTGCATTATATGGGTAATAGTGCATTTTGTATTGGTAATAATAAAAGTAATAAGTATATTTATTACAGTTCTAGCGATAATAACTGCATAATATGGGTAATAATGCATGTTATATTGATGATAATGAAAGTAGTAAGTATATTTATTACAGTCCTAGCGATAATAACTGCATTATATGCGTAATAATGCATGTTATATTGATGATAAAAAAAGTACTACGTATATTTATTATAGTTCTAGTGATTATAACTGCATAATATGCGTAATAATGCAAGTTATATTGATAATAATATAAGTAATAAGTATAATTATTACAGTTCTAGCGATAATAACTCCATTATATGGGTAATAATGCATGTTATATTGATAATAATATAAGTAATAAGTATAATTATTACAGTTCTAGCGATAACAACTGCATTATATGGGTAAAAATGCATGTTATATTGATAATAATAAAAGTAATAAGTATATTTATTATAGTTCTATCGATAATAACTGCATAATATGGGTAATAATGCATGTTATATTGATGATAATGAAAGTAGTAAGTATATTTATTACAGTTCTATCGATAATAACTGCATAATATGGGTAGTAATGCATGTTATATTGATAATAATAAAAGTAATAAGTATATTTATTATAGTTCCTGCGATAATAACTGCATAATATGGGTAATAATGCATGTTATATTGATAATAATATAAGTAATAAGTATAATTATTACAGTTCTAGCGATAATAACTCCATTATATGGGTAATAATGCATGTTATATTGATAATAATATAAGTAATAAGTATAATTATTACAGTTCTAGCGATAACAACTGCATTATATGGGTAAAAATGCATGTTATATTGATAATATTATAAGTAATAAGTATAATTATTACAGTTCTAGCGATAATAACTGCATAATATGGGTAATAATGCACGTTATATTGCTAATAATATAAGTAATAAGTATAATTATTAAAGTTCTAGCGATAGTAACTCCATTATATGGATAATAATGCATGTCATATTGATAATATCGGGAGTAATAAGTATAATTATTATAGTTCTAGCGATAATAATTGTACAATATGGCTAATAGTGCATGTTATATTGATAATAATAAAAGTAATAAGTATATTTATTACAGTTCTATCGATAATAACTGCATTATATGGGTAATAATTCATGGTATATTGATAATAATATAAGTAATAAGTATAATTATTACAGTTCTAGCCATAATAACTCCATTATATGGGTAATAATGCATGTTATATTGATAATAATATAAGTAATAATTATAATTATTACAGTTCTAGCGATAATAACTGCATTATATGGGTCATAATGCATGTTATATTGATAATAATAAAAGTAATAAGTATAATTATTACAGTTCTAGCGATAATAACTGCATTATATGGGTAAAAATGCATGTTATATTGATAATAATAAAAGTAATAAGTATATTTATTATAGTTCTATCGATAATAACTGCATAGTATGGGTAATAATGCATGTTATATTGATGATAATGAAAGTAGTAAGTATATTTATTACAGTTCTGTCGATAATAACTGCATAATATGGGTAGTAATGCATGTTATATTGATAATAATAAAAGTAATAAGTATATTTATTATAGTTCTAGCGATAATAACTGCATAACATGGGTAATAATGCATGTGATATTGATAATATCGAGAGTAATAAGTACAATTATTACAGTTCTAGCGATAATAACTCCATTATATGGGTAATAATGCATGTTATATTGATAATAATATAAGTAATAAGTATAATTATTACAGTTCTAGCGATCATAACTCCATTATATGGATAATAATGCATGTCATATTGATAATATCGGGAGTAATAAGTATAATTATTATAGTTCTAGCGACAATAATTGTACAATATGGCTAATAGTACATGTTATATTGATAATAATAAAAGTAATAAGTATAATTATTACAGTTCTAGCGATAATAACTCCATTATATGGGTAATAATGCATGTTATATTTATAATAATATAAGTAATAAGTATATTTATTATAGTTCTATCGATAATAACTGCATAATATGGGTAATAATGCATGTTATATTGATGATAATGAAAGTAGTAAGTATATTTATTACAGTTCTATCGATAATAACTGCATAATATGGGTAGTAATGCATGTTATATTGATAATAATAAAAGTAATAAGTATATTTATTATAGTTCTATCGATAATAACTGCATAATATGGGTAATAATGCATGTTATATTGATGATAATAAAAGTAATACGTATATTTATTATATTTCTAGCTATAATAACTGCATAATATGGGTAATAATGCATGTTATATGGATAATAATATAAGTAATAACTATAATTATTACAGTTCTAGGGATAATAACTGTATTATATGGGTAATAATGCATGTTATATTGATGATAATAAAAGTACTAAGTATATTTATTATAGTTCTAGCGATAATAACTGCATAATATGGGTAATAATGCATGTTATATTGATAATAATATAAGTAATAAGTATAATTATTACAGTTCTAGCGATAATAACTCCATTATGTGGGTAATAATGCATGTTATATTGATAATAATATAAGTAATAAGTATAATTATTACAGTTCTAGCGATAACAACTGCATTATATGGGTAAAAATGCATGTTATATTGATAATATTATAAGTAATAAGTATAATTATTACAGTTCTAGCGATAATAACTGCATAATATGGGTAATAATGCACGTTATATTGCTAATAATATAAGTAATAAGTATAATTATTAAAGTTCTAGCGATAGTAACTCCATTATATGGATAATAATGCATGTCATATTGATAATATCGGGAGTAATAAGTATAATTATTATAGTTCTAGCGATAATAATTGTACAATATGGCTAATAGTGCATGTTATATTGATAATAATAAAAGTAATAAGTATATTTATTACAGTTCTATCGATAATAACTGCATTATATGGGTAATAATTCATGGTATATTGATAATAATATAAGTAATAAGTATAATTATTACAGTTCTAGCCATAATAACTCCATTATATGGGTAATAATGCATGTTATATTGATAATAATATAAGTAATAATTATAATTATTACAGTTCTAGCGATAATAACTGCATTATATGGGTCATAATGCATGTTATATTGATAATAATAAAAGTAATAAGTATAATTATTACAGTTCTAGCGATAATAACTGCATTATATGGGTAAAAATGCATGTTATATTGATAATAATAAAAGTAATAAGTATATTTATTACAGTTCTATCGATAATGACTGCATTATATGGGTAAAAATGCATGTTATATTGATAATAATAAAAGTAATAAGTATATTTATTATAGTTCTATCGATAATAACTGCATAATATGGGTAATAATGCATGTTATATTGATGATAATGAAAGTAGTAAGTATATTTATTACAGTTCTGTCGATAATAACTGCATAATATGGGTAGTAATGCATGTTATATTGATAATAATAAAAGTAATAAGTATATTTATTATAGTTCTAGCGATAATAACTGCATAACATGGGTAATAATGCATGTGATATTGATAATATCGAGAGTAATAAGTATAATTATTACAGTTCTAGCGATAATAACTCCATTATATGGGTAATAATGCATGTTATATTGATAATAATATAAGTAATAAGTATAATTATTACAGTTCTAGCGATAATAACTCCATTATATGGATAATAATGCATGCCATATTGATAATATCGGGAGTAATAAGTATAATTATTATAGTTCTAGCGACAATAATTGTACAATATGGCTAATAGTGCATGTTATATTGATAATAATAAAAGTAATAAGTATATTTATTACAGTTCTATCGATAATGACTGCATAATATGGGTAATAATGCATGTTATATTGATGATAATAAAAGTAATACGTATATTTATTATAGCTCTAGCGATAATAACTGCATTATATGGGTAATAATGCATGTTATATTGATGATAATAAAAGTACTAAGTATATTTATTATAGTTCTAGCGATAATAACTGCATAATATGGGTAATAATGCATGTTATATTGATAATAATATAAGTAATAAGTATAATTATTACAGTTCTAGCGATAATAACTCCATTATATGGGTAATAATGCATGTTATATTGATAATAATATAAGTAATAAGTATAATTATTACAGTTCTAGCGATAATAACTGCATTATATGGGTAATAATGCATGTTATATTGATAATATCGGGAGTAATAAGTATAACTATTACAGTTCCAGCGATAAGAACTGCATTATATGGGTAATAATGGATGTTATATTGATAATATCGGGAGTAATAAGTATAATTATTACCGTCCTAGCGATAATACTAGTAAAATATGGCTAAGAGTGCCTGTTATATTGATAATAATAAAAGTAATAAGTATATTTATTATACTTCTGTCGATAATAACTGCATTATATGGGTAATAGTGCATTTTGTATTGATAATAATAAAAGTAATAAGTATATTTATTACAGTTCTAGCGATAATAACTGCATAATATGGGTAATAATGCATGTTATATTGATGATAATGAAAGTAGTAAGTATATTTATTACAATTCTAGCGATAATAACTGCATTATATGCGTAATAATGCATGTTATATTGATGATAAAAAAAGTACTACGTATATTTATTATAGTTCTAGCGATTATAACTGCATAATATGCGTAATAATGCAAGTTATATTGATAATAATATAAGTAATAAGTATAATTATTACAGTTCTAGCGATAATAACTCCATTATATGGGTAATAATGCATGTTATATTGATAATAATATAAGTAATAAGTATAATTGTAACGGAGTCGGTCTTCGTCGCACCGCGTTGCTAGGCAACGCGGTGGAGTCGCGACTCGCGGCCCCCTGGTGCTGGACGCTTCAGCGAGCCAGGGTTCTCGCGAGGGAGCCGATCGCGGTGGGGAAGGAGACTGGTCGCGGGGTAGAAATAGAGAACACAATATTCGCCTTTAAACTATCCTTTATTTATTGTTGGTGTCCACGGCGGACGTGGACGGTCCGGCGGCCTCGCTCGCGGCGGCGGGCTTCGGCGGTGGCTCGATGTTTGGTTTCTAGAATATACAAAGCGGTGTTACAAACGTGTGACGGCGGCGCGAGTCTTACATGCTATCCTACCTAGCTTACATACTATCTTATAGACTACGCTTACCTATCTACCATACAATCTATCTTACTTACTATATTTTATGGACTATACCTTACATGCTAACGGCGGACGGGGTGCGGTACGGGGGACATCACGGGATGTCCGTGTTCGGTCGGGAGTTTCGGACGCGGAGGCGCGTTTCGCGGGTTACGCGGAGGCGCGCTCGCGGGTTACGGTCGGACGCGGTTCGTCGCGGGACGTACTCGCGTGTCGGTCGGCGCGGTCGGATGCGGAGGCGCGTTTCGCGGGTTACGCGGAGGCGCGTTCGCGGGTCTTAACCTATGGTCGCAAGAGGAGGAGGAGAGAAGGGATATCAAAGTACACCGGGTAAATGGCCAGTTCTGGCCTTGCCTTGCTCTTATTAAACTGGAACCTGGTTGTTCCGAGAATGTTTCGAGATTGCCCCAGTGGGGTCTTACAGGCGCCTCCACGTTCGGACAGATACCGCGCCGTGGTGCTACCCTCCCAGCGCGGCTACTGCCTCCGACTCGCCAACTCTCCGGGCTCCCCCGTTAAGTCGACTCGCCGGCTGACCTGTGGCTAGGCTAGCCTTCGAGGGAGCTGGCACGTTCCTCCACGATCGGACAGTCACCGCGCGGAGGTGCTACCCCCTCCTTGTGGCGACTGTCTCCAGCTTACCGACCCTCCGTGTTACCCTGTCGAGTCGGATTGCTGGCTGACCGTTGGCTCGGCTGGTCTCAGAAGAAGTGTTACCCTTCCTCCTGAGACTGGCCTCCAGTCCACCTAGCTCAGGGTACCCTTCAAGCCAGGAAGACCTTTACGCCTGGGAGCGGATCTCCGGAGAGATCCTTTCGGGGCCGACGCCCCGGGCCAACTCCATCGATCACGCGATCGATCGGTATCTAAGTAGGTCACGGTCTCGCGGGTGGTCTCGGTGGGGGGTCCCCCACCGCGGTGCGCGGCTGACGATGCGCGGTCGTCGGCACGCGACGGAGCACGTTGCCGACGTGACGCGACATCGTCACATAATTATTACAGTTCTAGCGATAATAACTCCATTATATGGGTAATAATGCATGTTATATTGATAATAATATAAGTAATAAGTATAATTATTACAGTTCTAGCGATAATAACTGCATTATATGGGTAATAATGCATGTTATATTGATAATATCGGGAGTAATAAGTATAACTATTACAGTTCCAGCGATAAGAACTGCATTATATGGGTAATAATGGATGTTATATTGATAATATCGGGAGTAATAAGTATAATTATTACCGTCCTAGCGATAATACTAGTAAAATATGGCTAAGAGTGCCTGTTATATTGATAATAATAAAAGTAATAAGTATATTTATTATACTTCTGTCGATAATAACTGCATTATATGGGTAATAGTGCATTTTGTATTGATAATAATAAAAGTAATAAGTATATTTATTACAGTTCTAGCGATAATAACTGCATAATATGGGTAATAATGCATGTTATATTGATGATAATGAAAGTAGTAAGTATATTTATTACAATTCTAGCGATAATAACTGCATTATATGCGTAATAATGCATGTTATATTGATGATAAAAAAAGTACTACGTATATTTATTATAGTTCTAGCGATTATAACTGCATAATATGCGTAATAATGCAAGTTATATTGATAATAATATAAGTAATAAGTATAATTATTACAGTTCTAGCGATAATAACTCCATTATATGGGTAATAATGCATGTTATATTGATAATAATATAAGTAATAAGTATAATTATTACAGTTCTAGCGATAATAACTGCATTATATGGGTAATAATGCATGTTATATTGATAATATCGGGAGTAATAAGTATAATTATTACAGTTCCAGCGATAAGAACTGCATTATATGGGTAATAATGGATGTTATATTGATAATATCGGGAGTAATAAGTATAATTATTACCGTCCTAGCGATAATACTAGTAAAATATGGCTAAGAGTGCCTGTTATATTGATAATAATAAAAGTAATAAGTATATTTATTATAGTTCTATCGATAATAACTGCATAATATGGGTAATAATGCATGTTATATTGATGATAATAAAAGTAATACGTATATTTATTATAGTTCTAGCTATAATAACTGCATAATATGGGTAATAATGCATGTTATATGGATAATAATATAAGTAATAACTATAATTATTACAGTTCTAGGGATAATAACTGTATTATATGGGTAATAATGCATGTTATATTGATGATAATAAAAGTACTAAGTATATTTATTATAGTCCTAGCGATAATAACTGCATAATATGGGTAATAATGCATGTTATATTGATAATAATATAAGTAATAAGTATAATTATTACAGTTCTAGCGATAATAACTCCATTATATGGGTAATAATGCATGTTATATTGATAATAATATAAGTAATAAGTATAATTATTACAGTTCTAGCGATAGCAACTGCATTATATGGGTAAAAATGCATGTTATATTGATAATAATATAAGTAATAAGTATAATTATTACAGTTCTAGCGATAATAACTGCATAATATGGGTAATAATGCACGTTATATTGCTAATAATATAAGTAATAAGTATAATTATTAAAGTTCTAGCGATAGTAACTCCATTATATGGATAATAATGCATGTCATATTGATAATATCGGGAGTAATAAGTATAATTATTATAGTTCTAGCGATAATAATTGTACAATATGGCTAATAGTGCATGTTATATTGATAATAATAAAAGTAATAAGTATATTTATTACAGTTCTATCGATAATAACTGCATTACATGGGTAATAATGCATGTTATATTGATAATAGTATAAGTAATGAGTATATTTATTATACTTCTGTCGATAATAACTGCATTATATGGGTAATAATGCATGTTATATTGATAATAATATAAGTAATAAGTATAATTATTACAGTTCTAGCGATAACAACTGCATTATATGGGTAAAAATGCATGTTATATTGATAATAGTATAAGTAATAAGTATAATTATTACAGTTCTAGCGATAATAACTGCATAATATGGGTAATAATGCACGTTATATTGCTAATAATATAAGCAATAAGTATAATTATTAAAGTTCTAGCGATAGTAACTCCATTATATGGATAATAATGCATGTCATATTGATAATATCGGGAGTAATAAGTATAATTATTATAGTTCTAGCGATAATAATTGTACAATATGGCTAATAGTGCATGTTATATTGATAATAATAAAAGTAATAAGTATATTTATTACAGTTCTATCGATAATAACTGCATTACATGGGTAATAATGCATGTTATATTGATAATAATATAAGTAATGAGTATATTTATTATACTTCTGTCGATAATAACTGCATTATATGGGTAATAATGCATGTTATATTGATAATAATATAAGTAATAAGTATAATTATTACAGTTCTAGCGATAATAACTGCATAATATGGGTAGTAATGCATGTTATATTGATAATAATAAAAGTAATAAGTATATTTATTATAGTTCTATCGATAATAACTGCATAATATGGGTAATAATGCATGTTATATTGATGATAATGAAAGTAGTAAGTATATTTATTACAGTTCTATCGATAATAACTGCATAATATGGGTAGCAATGCATGTTATATTGATAATAATAAAAGTAATAAGTATATTTATTATAGTTCTATCGATAATAACTGCATAATATGGGTAGTAATGCATGTTATATTGATAATAATAAAAGTAATAAGTATATTTATTATAGTTCTATCGATAATAACTGCATTATAAGGGTAATAATGCATGTTATGTTGGTAATATTGGGAATAATAAGTATAATTATTACAGTTCTAGCGATAATACTAGTAAAATATGGCTAACAGTGCATGTTATATTAATAATAATAAAAGTAATAACTATATTTGTTATACTTCTGTCGATAATAACTACATTATATGGGTAATAATGCATGGTATATTGATAATAATATAAGTAATAAGTATAATTATTACAGTTCTAGCCATAATAACTCCATTATATGGGTAATAATGCATGTTATATTGATAATAATATAAGTAATAAGTATAATTATTACAGTTCTAGCGATAATAACTGCATTATATGGGTCATAATGCATGTTATATTGATAATAATAAAAGTAATAAGTATAATTATTACAGTTCTAGCGATAATAACTGCATTATATGGGTAAAAATGCATGTTATATTGATAATAATAAAAGTAATATGTATATTTATTATAGTTCTATCGATAATAACTGCATAATATGGGTAATAATGCATGTTATATTGATGATAATGAAAGTAGTAAGTATATTTATTACAGTTCTATCGATAATAACTGCATAATATGGGTAGTAATGCATGTTATATTGATAATAATAAAAGTAATAAGTATAATTATTACAGTTCTAGCGATAATAACTGCATTATATGGGTAAAAATGCATGTTATATTGATAATAATAAAAGTAATATGTATATTTATTATAGTTCTATCGATAATAACTGCATAATATGGGTAATAATGCATGTTATATTGATGATAATGAAAGTAGTAAGTATATTTATTATACTTCTGTCGATAATAACTGCATAGTATGGGTAATAATGCATGTGACATTGATAATAATATAAGTAATAAGTATATTTATTACAGTTCTATCGATAATGACTGCATAATATGGGTAATAATGCATGTTATATTGATAATAATATAAGCAATAAGTATAATTATTACAGTTCTAGCGATAACAACTGCATTATATGGGTAAAAATGCATGTTATATTGATAATAATAAAAGTAATAAGTATATTTATTATAGTTCTATCGATAATAACTGCATAATATGGGTAATAATGCATGTTATATTGATGATAATGAAAGTAGTAAGTATATTTATTACAGTTCTATCGATAATAACTGCATAATATGGGTAGTAATGCATGTTACATTGATAATAATAAAAGTAATAAGTATATTTATTATAGTTCTATCGATAATAACTGCATAATATGGGCAATAATGCATGTTATATTGATGATAATAAAAGTAATACGTATATTTATTATAGTTCTAGCTATAGTAACTGCATAATATGGGTAATAATGCATGTTATATGGATAATAATATAAGTAATAACTATAATTATTACAGTTCTAGGGATAATAACTGTATTATATGGGTAACAATGCATGTTATATTGATGATAATAAAAGTACTAAGTATATTTATTATAGTTCTAGCGATAATAACTGCATAATATGGGTAATAATGCATGTTATATTGATAATAATATAAGTAATAAATATAATTATTACAGTTCTAGCGATAATAACTCCATTATATGGGTAATAATGCATGTTATATTGATAATAATAAAAGTAATAAGTATAATTATTACAGTTCTAGCGATAATAACTGCATTATATTGGTAAAAATGCATGTTATATTGATAATAATAAAAGTAATAAGTATAATTATTACAGTTCTAGCCATAATAACTCCATTATATGGGTAATAATGCATGTTATATTGATAATAATATAAGTAATAAGTATAATTATTACAGTTCTAGCCATAATAACTCCATTATATGGGTAATAATGCATGTTATATTGATAATAATATAAGTAATAAGTATAATTATTACAGTTCTAGCGATAATAACTGCATTATATGGGTCATAATGCATGTTATATTGATAATAATATAAGTAATAACTATATTTGTTATACTTCTGTCGATAATAACTGCATTATATGCGCGATAATGCATGTTATATTGATGATAAAAAAAGTACTACGTATATTTATTACAGTTCTAGCGATTATAACTGCATAATATTCGTAATAATGCAAGTTATATTGATAATAATATAAGTAATAAGTATAACTATTACAATTCTAGCGATAGTAACTGCATTATATGGGTAATAATGCATGTTATATTGATAATATCGGGAGTAATAAGTATAATTATTATAGTTCTAGCGATAATAATAGTAAAATATGGCTAATAGTGCATGTTATATTGATAATAATAAAAGTAATAAGTATATTTATTATACTTCTGTCGATAATAACTGCATTATATGGGTAATAATGCATGTTATATTGATAACAATATAAGTAATGAGTATATTTATTATACTTCTGTCGATAATAACTGCATAGTATGGGTAATAATGCATGTTACATTGATAATAATATAAGTAATAAGTATAATTATTACAGTTCTAGCGATAATAACTACATTATATGGGCAATAATGCATGTTATATTGATAATAATATAAGTAATAAGTATAATTATTACAGTTCTAGCGATAACAACTGCATTATATGGGTAATAATGCATGTTATATTGATAATATCGGGAGTAATAAGTATAATTATTATAGTTCTAGCGATAATAATAGTAAAATATGGCTAATAGTGCATGTTATATTGATAATAATAAAAGTAATAAGTATATTTATTATACTTCTGTCGATAATAACTGCATTATATGGGTAATAATGCATGTTATATTGATAATAATATAAGTAATAAGTATAATTATTACAGTTCTAGCGATAATAACTACATTATATGGGCAATAATGCATGTTATATTGATAATAATATAAGTAATAAGTATAATTATTACAGTTCTATCGATAATAACTGCATAATATGGGTAATAATGCATGTTATATTGATGATAATGAAAGTAGTAAGTATATTTATTACAGTTCTATCGATAATAACTGCATAATATGGGTAGTAATGCATGTTATATTGATAATAATAAAAGTAATAAGTATATTTATTATAGTTCTAGCGATAATAACTGCATAATATGGGTAATAATGCATGTTATATTGATAATAATATAAGTAATAAGTATAATTATTACAGTTCTAGCGATAATAACTCCATTATATGGGTAATAATGCATGTTATATTGATAATAATAAAAGTAATAAGTATATTTATTATAGTTCTATCGATAATAACTGCATAATATGGGTAATAATGCATGTTATATTGATGATAATGAAAGTAGTAAGTATATTTATTACAGTTCTATCGATAATAACTGCATAATATGGGTAGTAATGCATGTTATATTGATAATAATAAAAGTAATAAGTATATTTATTATAGTTCTATCGATAATAACTGCATAATATGGGTAATAATGCATGTTATATTGATGATAATAAAAGTAATACGTATATTTATTATAGTTCTAGCTATAATAACTGCATAATATGGGTAATAATGCATGTTATATGGATAATAATATAAGTAATAACTATAATTATTACAGTTCTAGGGATAATAACTGTATTATATGGGTAATAATGCATGTTATATTGATGATAATAAAAGTAATAAGTATAATTATTACAGTTCTAGCGATAACAACTGCATTATATGGGTAAAAATGCATGTTATATTGATAATATTATAAGTAATAAGTATAATTATTACAGTTCTAGCGATAATAACTGCATAATATGGGTAATAATGCACGTTATATTGCTAATAATATAAGTAATAAGTATAATTATTAAAGTTCTAGCGATAGTAACTCCATTATATGGATAATAATGCATGTCATATTGATAATATCGGGAGTAATAAGTATAATTATTATAGTTCTAGCGATAATAATTGTACAATATGGCTAATAGTGCATGTTATATTGATAATAATAAAAGTAATAAGTATATTTATTACAGTTCTATCGATAATAACTGCATTATATGGGTAATAATTCATGGTATATTGATAATAATATAAGTAATAAGTATAATTATTACAGTTCTAGCCATAATAACTCCATTATATGGGTAATAATGCATGTTATATTGATAATAATATAAGTAATAATTATAATTATTACAGTTCTAGCGATAATAACTGCATTATATGGGTCATAATGCATGTTATATTGATAATAATAAAAGTAATAAGTATAATTATTACAGTTCTAGCGATAATAACTGCATTATATGGGTAAAAATGCATGTTATATTGATAATAATAAAAGTAATAAGTATATTTATTACAGTTCTATCGATAATGACTGCATAATATGGGTAATAATGCATGTTATATTGATGATAATAAAAGTAATACGTATATTTATTATAGCTCTAGCGATAATAACTGCATTATATGGGTAATAATGCATGTTATATTGATGATAATAAAAGTACTAAGTATATTTATTATAGTTCTAGCGATAATAACTGCATAATATGGGTAATAATGCATGTTATATTGATAATAATATAAGTAATAAGTATAATTATTACAGTTCTAGCGATAATAACTCCATTATATGGGTAATAATGCATGTTATATTGATAATAATATAAGTAATAAGTATAATTATTACAGTTCTAGCGATAATAACTGCATTATATGGGTAATAATGCATGTTATATTGATAATATCGGGAGTAATAAGTATAATTATTACAGTTCCAGCGATAAGAACTGCATTATATGGGTAATAATGGATGTTATATTGATAATATCGGGAGTAATAAGTATAATTATTACCGTCCTAGCGATAATACTAGTAAAATATGGCTAAGAGTGCCTGTTATATTGATAATAATAAAAGTAATAAGTATATTTATTATACTTCTGTCGATAATAACTGCATTATATGGGTAATAGTGCATTTTGTATTGATAATAATAAAAGTAATAAGTATATTTATTACAGTTCTAGCGATAATAACTGCATAATATGGGTAATAATGCATGTTATATTGATGATAATGAAAGTAGTAAGTATATTTATTACAGTTCTAGCGATAATAACTGCATTATATGCGTAATAATGCATGTTATATTGATGATAAAAAAAGTACTACGTATATTTATTATAGTTCTAGCGATTATAACTGCATAATATGCGTAATAATGCAAGTTATATTGATAATAATATAAGTAATAAGTATAATTATTACAGTTCTAGCGATAATAACTCCATTATATGGGTAATAATGCATGTTATATTGATAATAATATAAGTAATAAGTATAATTATTACAGTTCTAGCGATAATAACTGCATTATATGGGTAATAATGCATGTTATATTGATAATATCGGGAGTAATAAGTATAATTATTACAGTTCCAGCGATAAGAACTGCATTATATGGGTAATAATGGATGTTATATTGATAATATCGGGAGTAATAAGTATAATTATTACCGTCCTAGCGATAATACTAGTAAAATATGGCTAAGAGTGCCTGTTATATTGATAATAATAAAAGTAATAAGTATATTTATTATAGTTCTATCGATAATAACTGCATAATATGGGTAATAATGCATGTTATATTGATGATAATAAAAGTAATACGTATATTTATTATAGTTCTAGCGATAATAACTGCATAATATGGGTAATAATGCATGTTATATTGATAATAATATAAGTAATAAGTATAATTATTACAGTTCTAGCGATAATAACTCCATTATATGGGTAATAATGCATGTTATATTGATAATAATATATGTAATAAGTATAATTATTACAGTTCTAGCGATAGCAACTGCATTATATGGGTAAAAATGCATGTTATATTGATAATAATATAAGTAATAAGTATAATTATTACAGTTCTAGCGATAATAACTGCATTATATGGGTAAAAATGCATGTTACATTGATAATAATAAAAGTAATAAGTATATTTATTATAGTTCTATCGATAATACCTGCATAATATGGGTAATAATGCATGTTATATTGATGATAATGAAAGTAGTAAGTATATTTATTACAGTTCTATCGATAATAACTGCATAATATGGGTAGTAATGCATGTTATATTGATAATAATAAAAGTAATAAGTATATTTATTATAGTTCTATCGATAATAACTGCATAATATGGGTAATAATGCATGTTATATTGATAATAATATAAGTAATGAGTATATTTATTATACTTCTGTCGATAATAACTGCATTATATGGGTAATAATGCATGTTATATTGATAATAATATAAGTAATAAGTATAATTATTACAGTTCTAGCGATAATAACTACATTATATGGGCAATAATGCATGTTATATTGATAATAATATAAGTAATAAGTATAATTATTACAGTTCTAGCGATAATAACTACATTATATGGGCAATAATGCATGTTATATTGATAATAATATAAGTAATAAGTATAATTATTACAGTTCTAGCGATAACAACTGCATTATATGGGTAATAATGCATGTTATATTGATAATATCGGGAGTAATAAGTATAATTATTATAGTTCTAGCGATAATAATAGTAAAATATGGCTAATAGTGCATGTTATATTGATAATAATAAAAGTAATAAGTATATTTATTATACTTCTGTCGATAATAACTGCATTATATGGGTAATAATGCATGTTATATTGATAATAATATAAGTAATGAGTATATTTATTATACTTCTGTCGATAATAACTGCATTATATGGGTAATAATGCATGTTATATTGATAATAATATAAGTAATAAGTATAATTATTACAGTTCTAGCGATAATAACTACATTATATGGGCAATAATGCATGTTATATTGATAATAATATAAGTAATAAGTATAATTATTACAGTTCTATCGATAATAACTGCATAATATGGGTAATAATGCATGTTATATTGATAATAATATAAGTAATAAGTATAATTATTACAGTTCTAGCGATAATAACTCCATTATATGGGTAATAATGCATGTTATATTGATAATAATATAAGTAATAAGTATAATTATTACAGTTCTAGCGATAATAACTGCATTATATGGGTAATAATGCATGTTATATTGATAATATCGGGAGTAATAAGTATAATTATTACAGTTCCAGCGATAAGAACTGCATTATATGGGTAATAATGGATGTTATATTGATAATATCGGGAGTAATAAGTATAATTATTACCGTCCTAGCGATAATACTAGTAAAATATGGCTAAGAGTGCCTGTTATATTGATAATAATAAAAGTAATAAGTATATTTATTATACTTCTGTCGATAATAACTGCATTATATGGGTAATAGTGCATTTTGTATTGATAATAATAAAAGTAATAAGTATATTTATTACAGTTCTAGCGATAATAACTGCATAATATGGGTAATAATGCATGTTATATTGATGATAATGAAAGTAGTAAGTATATTTATTACAGTTCTAGCGATAATAACTGCATTATATGCGTAATAATGCATGTTATATTGATGATAAAAAAAGTACTACGTATATTTATTATAGTTCTAGCGATTATAACTGCATAATATGCGTAATAATGCAAGTTATATTGATAATAATATAAGTAATAAGTATAATTATTACAGTTCTAGCGATAATAACTCCATTATATGGGTAATAATGCATGTTATATTGATAATAATATAAGTAATAAGTATAATTATTACAGTTCTAGCGATAATAACTGCATTATATGGGTAATAATGCATGTTATATTGATAATATCGGGAGTAATAAGTATAATTATTACAGTTCCAGCGATAAGAACTGCATTATATGGGTAATAATGGATGTTATATTGATAATATCGGGAGTAATAAGTATAATTATTACCGTCCTAGCGATAATACTAGTAAAATATGGCTAAGAGTGCCTGTTATATTGATAATAATAAAAGTAATAAGTATATTTATTATAGTTCTATCGATAATAACTGCATAATATGGGTAATAATGCATGTTATATTGATGATAATAAAAGTAATACGTATATTTATTATAGTTCTAGCGATAATAACTGCATAATATGGGTAATAATGCATGTTATATTGATAATAATATAAGTAATAAGTATAATTATTACAGTTCTAGCGATAATAACTCCATTATATGGGTAATAATGCATGTTATATTGATAATAATATATGTAATAAGTATAACTATTACAGTTCTAGCGATAGCAACTGCATTATATGGGTAAAAATGCATGTTATATTGATAATAATATAAGTAATAAGTATAATTATTACAGTTCTAGCGATAATAACTGCATTATATGGGTAAAAATGCATGTTATATTGATAATAATAAAAGTAATAAGTATATTTATTATAGTTCTATCGATAATACCTGCATAATATGGGTAATAATGCATGTTATATTGATGATAATGAAAGTAGTAAGTATATTTATTACAGTTCTATCGATAATAACTGCATAATATGGGTAGTAATGCATGTTATATTGATAATAATAAAAGTAATAAGTATATTTATTATAGTTCTATCGATAATAACTGCATAATATGGGTAATAATGCATGTTATATTGATAATAATATAAGTAATGAGTATATTTATTATACTTCTGTCGATAATAACTGCATTATATGGGTAATAATGCATGTTATATTGATAATAATATAAGTAATAAGTATAATTATTACAGTTCTAGCGATAATAACTACATTATATGGGCAATAATGCATGTTATATTGATAATAATATAAGTAATAAGTATAATTATTACAGTTCTAGCGATAATAACTACATTATATGGGCAATAATGCATGTTATATTGATAATAATATAAGTAATAAGTATAATTATTACAGTTCTAGCGATAACAACTGCATTATATGGGTAATAATGCATGTTATATTGATAATATCGGGAGTAATAAGTATAATTATTATAGTTCTAGCGATAATAATAGTAAAATATGGCTAATAGTGCATGTTATATTGATAATAATAAAAGTAATAAGTATATTTATTATACTTCTGTCGATAATAACTGCATTATATGGGTAATAATGCATGTTATATTGATAATAATATAAGTAATGAGTATATTTATTATACTTCTGTCGATAATAACTGCATTATATGGGTAATAATGCATGTTATATTGATAATAATATAAGTAATAAGTATAATTATTACAGTTCTAGCGATAATAACTACATTATATGGGCAATAATGCATGTTATATTGATAATAATATAAGTAATAAGTATAATTATTACAGTTCTATCGATAATAACTGCATAATATGGGTAATAATGCATGTTATATTGATGATAATGAAAGTAGTAAGTATATTTATTACAGTTCTATCGATAATAACTGCATAATATGGGTAGTAATGCATGTTATATTGATAATAATAAAAGTAATAAGTATATTTATTACAGTTCTATCGATAATGACTGCATAATATGGGTAATAATGCATGTTATATTGATGATAAACAAAGTAATACGTATATTTATTATAGTTCTAGCGATAATAACTGCATTATATGGGTAATAATGCATGTTATATTGATGATAATAAAAGTACTAAGTATATTTATTATAGTTCTAGCGATAATAACTGCATAATATGGGTAATAATGCATGTTATATTGATGATAATAAAAGTACTAAGTATATTTATTATAGTTCTAGCGATAATAACTGCATAATATGGGTAATAATGCATGTTATATTGATAATAATATAAGTAATAAGTATAATTATTACAGTTGTAGCGATAATATCTCCATTATATGGGTAATAATGCATGTTATATTGATAATAATAAAAGTAATAAGTATATTTATTATAGTTCTATCGATAATAACTGCATAATATGGGTAATAATGCATGTTATATTGATGATAATGAAAGTAGTAAGTATATTTATTACAGTTCTATCGATAATAACTGCATAATATGGGTAGTAATGCATGTTATATTGATAATAATAAAAGTAATAAGTATATTTATTATAGTTCTATCGATAATAACTGCATAATATGGGTAATAATGCATGTTATATTGATGATAATAAAAGTAATACGTATATTTATTATAGTTCTAGCTATAATAACTGCATAATATGGGTAATAATGCATGTTATATGGATAATAATATAGGTAATAACTATAATTATTACAGTTCTAGGGATAATAACTGTATTATATGGGTAATAATGCATGTTATATTGATGATAATAAAAGTAATAAGTATAATTATTACAGTTCTAGCGATAACAACTGCATTATATGGGTAAAAATGCATGTTATATTGATAATATTATAAGTAATAAGTATAATTATTACAGTTCTAGCGATAATAACTGCATAATATGGGTAATAATGCACGTTATATTGCTAATAATATAAGTAATAAGTATAATTATTAAAGTTCTAGCGATAGTAACTCCATTATATGGATAATAATGCATGTCATATTGATAATATCGGGAGTAATAAGTATAATTATTATAGTTCTAGCGATAATAATTGTACAATATGGCTAATAGTGCATGTTATATTGATAATAATAAAAGTAATAAGTATATTTATTACAGTTCTATCGATAATAACTGCATTATATGGGTAATAATTCATGGTATATTGATAATAATATAAGTAATAAGTATAATTATTACAGTTCTAGCCATAATAACTCCATTATATGGGTAATAATGCATGTTATATTGATAATAATATAAGTAATAATTATAATTATTACAGTTCTAGCGATAATAACTGCATTATATGGGTCATAATGCATGTTATATTGATAATAATAAAAGTAATAAGTATAATTATTACAGTTCTAGCGATAATAACTGCATTATATGGGTAAAAATGCATGTTATATTGATAATAATAAAAGTAATAAGTATATTTATTACAGTTCTATCGATAATGACTGCATAATATGGGTAATAATGCATGTTATATTGATGATAATAAAAGTAATACGTATATTTATTATAGCTCTAGCGATAATAACTGCATTATATGGGTAATAATGCATGTTATATTGATGATAATAAAAGTACTAAGTATATTTATTATAGTTCTAGCGATAATAACTGCATAATATGGGTAATAATGCATGTTATATTGATAATAATATAAGTAATAAGTATAATTATTACAGTTCTAGCGATAATAACTCCATTATATGGGTAATAATGCATGTTATATTGATAATAATATAAGTAATAAGTATAATTATTACAGTTCTAGCGATAATAACTGCATTATATGGGTAATAATGCATGTTATATTGATAATATCGGGAGTAATAAGTATAATTATTACAGTTCCAGCGATAAGAACTGCATTATATGGGTAATAATGGATGTTATATTGATAATATCGGGAGTAATAAGTATAATTATTACCGTCCTAGCGATAATACTAGTAAAATATGGCTAAGAGTGCCTGTTATATTGATAATAATAAAAGTAATAAGTATATTTATTATACTTCTGTCGATAATAACTGCATTATATGGGTAATAGTGCATTTTGTATTGATAATAATAAAAGTAATAAGTATATTTGTTACAGTTCTAGCGATAATAACTGCATAATATGGGTAATAATGCATGTTATATTGATGATAATGAAAGTAGTAAGTATATTTATTACAGTTCTAGCGATAATAACTGCATTATATGCGTAATAATGCATGTTATATTGATGATAAAAAAAGTACTACGTATATTTATTATAGTTCTAGCGATTATAACTGCATAATATGCGTAATAATGCAAGTTATATTGAAAATAATATAAGTAATAAGTATAATTATTACAGTTCTAGCGATAATAACTCCATTATATGGGTAATAATGCATGTTATATTGATAATAATATAAGTAATAAGTATAATTATTACAGTTCTAGCGATAATAACTGCATTATATGGGTAATAATGCATGTTATATTGATAATAATATAAGTAATAAGTATAATTATTACAGTTCTAGCGATAATAACTCCATTATATGGGTAATAATGCATGTTATATTGATAATAATATATGTAATAAGTATAATTATTACAGTTCTAGCGATAGCAACTGCATTATATGGGTAAAAATGCATGTTATATTGATAATAATATAAGTAATAAGTATAATTATTACAGTTCTAGCGATAATAACTGCATTATATGGGTAAAAATGCATGTTATATTGATAATAATAAAAGTAATAAGTATATTTATTATAGTTCTATCGATAATACCTGCATAATATGGGTAATAATGCATGTTATATTGATGATAATGAAAGTAGTAAGTATATTTATTACAGTTCTATCGATAATAACTGCATAATATGGGTAGTAATGCATGTTATATTGATAATAATAAAAGTAATAAGTATATTTATTATAGTTCTATCGATAATAACTGCATAATATGGGTAATAATGCATGTTATATTGATAATAATATAAGTAATGAGTATATTTATTATACTTCTGTCGATAATAACTGCATTATATGGGTAATAATGCATGTTATATTGATAATAATATAAGTAATAAGTATAATTATTACAGTTCTAGCGATAATAACTACATTATATGGGCAATAATGCATGTTATATTGATAATAATATAAGTAATAAGTATAATTATTACAGTTCTAGCGATAATAACTACATTATATGGGCAATAATGCATGTTATATTGATAATAATATAAGTAATAAGTATAATTATTACAGTTCTAGCGATAACAACTGCATTATATGGGTAATAATGCATGTTATATTGATAATATCGGGAGTAATAAGTATAATTATTATAGTTCTAGCGATAATAATAGTAAAATATGGCTAATAGTGCATGTTATATTGATAATAATAAAAGTAATAAGTATATTTATTATACTTCTGTCGATAATAACTGCATTATATGGGTAATAATGCATGTTATATTGATAATAATATAAGTAATGAGTATATTTATTATACTTCTGTCGATAATAACTGCATTATATGGGTAATAATGCATGTTATATTGATAATAATATAAGTAATAAGTATAATTATTACAGTTCTAGCGATAATAACTACATTATATGGGCAATAATGCATGTTATATTGATAATAATATAAGTAATAAGTATAATTATTACAGTTCTATCGATAATAACTGCATAATATGGGTAATAATGCATGTTATATTGATGATAATGAAAGTAGTAAGTATATTTATTACAGTTCTATCGATAATAACTGCATAATATGGGTAGTAATGCATGTTATATTGATAATAATAAAAGTAATAAGTATATTTATTACAGTTCTATCGATAATGACTGCATAATATGGGTAATAATGCATGTTATATTGATGATAAACAAAGTAATACGTATATTTATTATAGTTCTAGCGATAATAACTGCATTATATGGGTAATAATGCATGTTATATTGATGATAATAAAAGTACTAAGTATATTTATTATAGTTCTAGCGATAATAACTGCATAATATGGGTAATAATGCATGTTATATTGATGATAATAAAAGTACTAAGTATATTTATTATAGTTCTAGCGATAATAACTGCATAATATGGGTAATAATGCATGTTATATTGATAATAATATAAGTAATAAGTATAATTATTACAGTTGTAGCGATAATATCTCCATTATATGGGTAATAATGCATGTTATATTGATAATAATAAAAGTAATAAGTATATTTATTATAGTTCTATCGATAATAACTGCATAATATGGGTAATAATGCATGTTATATTGATGATAATGAAAGTAGTAAGTATATTTATTACAGTTCTATCGATAATAACTGCATAATATGGGTAGTAATGCATGTTATATTGATAATAATAAAAGTAATAAGTATATTTATTATAGTTCTATCGATAATAACTGCATAATATGGGTAATAATGCATGTTATATTGATGATAATAAAAGTAATACGTATATTTATTATAGTTCTAGCTATAATAACTGCATAATATGGGTAATAATGCATGTTATATGGATAATAATATAAGTAATAACTATAATTATTACAGTTCTAGGGATAATAACTGTATTATATGGGTAATAATGCATGTTATATTGATGATAATAAAAGTAATAAGTATAATTATTACGGTTCTAGCGATAACAACTGCATTATATGGGTAAAAATGCATGTTATATTGATAATATTATAAGTAATAAGTATAATTATTACAGTTCTAGCGATAATAACTGCATAATATGGGTAATAATGCACGTTATATTGCTAATAATATAAGTAATAAGTATAATTATTAAAGTTCTAGCGATAATAATTGTACAATATGGCTAATAGTGCATGTTATATTGATAATAATAAAAGTAATAAGTATATTTATTACAGTTCTATCGATAATAACTGCATTATATGGGTAATAATTCATGGTATATTGATAATAATATAAGTAATAAGTATAATTATTACAGTTCTAGCCATAATAACTCCATTATATGGGTAATAATGCATGTTATATTGATAATAATATAAGTAATAATTATAATTATTACAGTTCTAGCGATAATAACTGCATTATATGGGTCATAATGCATGTTATATTGATAATAATAAAAGTAATAAGTATAATTATTACAGTTCTAGCGATAATAACTGCATTATATGGGTAAAAATGCATGTTATATTGATAATAATAAAAGTAATAAGTATATTTATTACAGTTCTATCGATAATGACTGCATAATATGGGTAATAATGCATGTTATATTGATGATAATAAAAGTAATACGTATATTTATTATAGCTCTAGCGATAATAACTGCATTATATGGGTAATAATGCATGTTATATTGATGATAATAAAAGTACTAAGTATATTTATTATAGTTCTAGCGATAATAACTGCATAATATGGGTAATAATGCATGTTATATTGATAATAATATAAGTAATAAGTATAATTATTACAGTTCTAGCGATAATAACTCCATTATATGGGTAATAATGCATGTTATATTGATAATAATATAAGTAATAAGTATAATTATTACAGTTCTAGCGATAATAACTGCATTATATGGGTAATAATGCATGTTATATTGATAATATCGGGAGTAATAAGTATAATTATTACAGTTCCAGCGATAAGAACTGCATTATATGGGTAATAATGGATGTTATATTGATAATATCGGGAGTAATAAGTATAATTATTACCGTCCTAGCGATAATACTAGTAAAATATGGCTAAGAGTGCCTGTTATATTGATAATAATAAAAGTAATAAGTATATTTATTATACTTCTGTCGATAATAACTGCATTATATGGGTAATAGTGCATTTTGTATTGATAATAATAAAAGTAATAAGTATATTTATTACAGTTCTAGCGATAATAACTGCATAATATGGGTAATAATGCATGTTATATTGATGATAATGAAAGTAGTAAGTATATTTATTACAGTTCTAGCGATAATAACTGCATTATATGCGTAATAATGCATGTTATATTGATGATAAAAAAAGTACTACGTATATTTATTATAGTTCTAGCGATTATAACTGCATAATATGCGTAATAATGCAAGTTATATTGATAATACTATAAGTAATAAGTATAATTATTACAGTTCTAGCGATAATAACTCCATTATATGGGTAATAATGCATGTTATATTGATAATAATATAAGTAATAAGTATAATTATTACAGTTCTAGCGATAATAACTGCATTATATGGGTAATAATGCATGTTATATTGATAATATCGGGAGTAATATGTATAATTATTACAGTTCCAGCGATAAGAACTGCATTATATGGGTAATAATGGATGTTATATTGATAATATCGGGAGTAATAAGTATAATTATTACCGTCCTAGCGATAATACTAGTAAAATATGGCTAAGAGTGCCTGTTATATTGATAATAATAAAAGTAATAAGTATATTTATTATAGTTCTATCGATAATAACTGCATAATATGGGTAATAATGCATGTTATATTGATGATAATAAAAGTAATACGTATATTTATTATAGTTCTAGCGATAATAACTGCATAATATGGGTAATAATGCATGTTATATTGATAATAATATAAGTAATAAGTACAATTATTACAGTTCTAGCGATAATAACTCCATTATATGGGTAATAATGCATGTTATATTGATAATAATATATGTAATAAGTATAATTATTACAGTTCTAGCGATAGCAACTGCATTATATGGGTAAAAATGCATGTTATATTGATAATAATATAAGTAATAAGTATAATTATTACAGTTCTAGCGATAATAACTGCATTATATGGGAAAAAATGCATGTTATATTGATAATAATAAAAGTAATAAGTATATTTATTATAGTTCTATCGATAATACCTGCATAATATGGGTAATAATGCATGTTATATTGATGATAATGAAAGTAGTAAGTATATTTATTACAGTTCTATCGATAATAACTGCATAATATGGGTAGTAATGCATGTTATATTGATAATAATAAAAGTAATAAGTATATTTATTATAGTTCTATCGATAATAACTGCATAATATGGGTAGTAATGCATGTTATATTGACAATAATAAAAGTAATAAGTATATTTATTATAGTTCTATCGATAATAACTGCATTATATGGGTAATAATGCATGTTATGTTGGTAATATTGGGAATAATAAGTATAATTATTACAGTTCTAGCGATAATAAAATATGGCTAACAGTGCATGTTATATTAATAATAATAAAAGTAATAACTATATTTGTTATACTTCTGTCGATAATAACTGCATTATATGGGTAATAATGCATGGTATATTGATAATAATATAAGTAATAAGTATAATTATTACAGTTCTAGCCATAATAACTCCATTATATGGGTAATAATGCATGTTATATTGATAATAATATAAGTAATAAGTATAATTATTACAGTTCTAGCGATAATAACTGCATTATATGGGTCATAATGCATGTTATATTGATAATAATAAAAGTAATAAGTATATTTATTATAGTTCTATCGATAATAACTGCATAATATGGGTAATAATGCATGTTATATTGATGATAATGAAAGTAGTAAGTATATTTATTACAGTTCTATCGATAATAACTGCATAATATGGGTAAAAATGCATGTTATATTGATAATAATAAAAGTAATAAGTATATTTATTATAGTTCTATCGATAATAACTGCATAATATGGGTAATAATGCATGTTATATTGATGATAATGAAAGTAGTAAGTATATTTATTACAGTTCTATCGATAATAACTGCATAATATGGGTAGTAATGCATGTTACATTGATAATAATAAAAGTAATAAGTATATTTATTATAGTTCTATCGATAATAACTGCATTATATGGGTAAAAATGCATGTTATATTGATAATAATAAAAGTAATAAGTATATTTATTATAGTTCTGTCGATAGTAACTGCATAATATGGGTAATAATGCATGTTATATTGATGATAATGAAAGTAGTAAGTATATTTATTACAGTTCTATCGATAATAACTGCATAATATGGGTAGTAATGCATGTTATATTGATAATAATAAAAGTAATAAGTATATTTATTATAGTTCTATCGATAATAACTGCATAATATGGGTAATAATGCATGTTATATTGATGATAATAAAAGTAATACGTATATTTATTATAGTTCTAGCTATAATAACTGCATAATATGGGTAATAATGCATGTTATATGGATAATAATATAAGTAATAACTATAATTATTACAGTTCTAGGGATAATAACTGTATTATATGGGTAATAATGCATGTTATATTGATGATAATAAAAGTAATAAGTATATTTATTATAGTTCTATCGATAATAACTGCATAATATGGGTAATAATGCATGTTATATTGATGATAATATAAGTAATAAGTATAATTATTACAGTTCTAGCGATAACAACTGCATTATATGGGTAAAAATGCATGTTATATTGATAATAATAAAAGTAATAAGTATATTTATTATAGTTCTATCGATAATGACTGCATAATATGGGTAATAATGCATGTTATATTGATGATAAACAAAGTAATACGTATATTTATTATAGTTCTAGCGATAATAACTGCATTATATGGGTAATAATGCATGTTATATTGATGATAATAAAAGTACTAAGTATATTTATTATAGTTCTAGCGATAATAACTGCATAATATGGGTAATAATGCATGTTATATTGATAATAATATAAGTAATAAGTATAATTATTACAGTTCTAGCGATAATAACTGCATTATATGGGAAAAAATGCATGTTATATTGATAATAATAAAAGTAATAAGTATATTTATTATAGTTCTATCGATAATAACTGCATAATATGGGTAATAATGCATGTTATATTGATGATAATAAAAGTAATACGTATATTTATTATAGTTCTAGCTATAATAACTGCATAATATGGGTAATAATGCATGTTATATGGATAATAATATAAGTAATAACTATAATTATTACAGTTCTAGGGATAATAACTGTATTATATGGGTAATAATGCATGTTATATTGATGATAATAAAAGTAATAAGTATAATTATTACAGTTCTAGCGATAACAACTGCATTATATGGGTAAAAATGCATGTTATATTGATAATATTATAAGTAATAAGTATAATTATTACAGTTCTAGCGATAATAACTGCATAATATGGGTAATAATGCACGTTATATTGCTAATAATATAAGTAATAAGTATAATTATTAAAGTTCTAGCGATAGTAACTCCATTATATGGATAATAATGCATGTCATATTGATAATATCGGGAGTAATAAGTATAATTATTATAGTTCTAGCGATAATAATTGTACAATATGGCTAATAGTGCATGTTATATTGATAATAATAAAAGTAATAAGTATATTTATTACAGTTCTATCGATAATAACTGCATTATATGGGTAATAATTCATGGTATATTGATAATAATATAAGTAATAAGTATAATTATTACAGTTCTAGCCATAATAACTCCATTATATGGGTAATAATGCATGTTATATTGATAATAATATAAGTAATAATTATAATTATTACAGTTCTAGCGATAATAACTGCATTATATGGGTCATAATGCATGTTATATTGATAATAATAAAAGTAATAAGTATAATTATTACAGTTCTAGCGATAATAACTGCATTATATGGGTAAAAATGCATGTTATATTGATAATAATAAAAGTAATAAGTATATTTATTACAGTTCTATCGATAATGACTGCATAATATGGGTAATAATGCATGTTATATTGATGATAATAAAAGTAATACGTATATTTATTATAGCTCTAGCGATAATAACTGCATTATATGGGTAATAATGCATGTTATATTGATGATAATAAAAGTACTAAGTATATTTATTATAGTTCTAGCGATAATAACTGCATAATATGGGTAATAATGCATGTTATATTGATAATAATATAAGTAATAAGTATAATTATTACAGTTCTAGCGATAATAACTCCATTATATGGGTAATAATGCATGTTATATTGATAATAATATAAGTAATAAGTATAATTATTACAGTTCTAGCGATAATAACTGCATTATATGGGTAATAATGCATGTTATATTGATAATATCGGGAGTAATAAGTATAATTATTACAGTTCCAGCGATAAGAACTGCATTATATGGGTAATAATGGATGTTATATTGATAATATCGGGAGTAATAAGTATAATTATTACCGTCCTAGCGATAATACTAGTAAAATATGGCTAAGAGTGCCTGTTATATTGATAATAATAAAAGTAATAAGTATATTTATTATACTTCTGTCGATAATAACTGCATTATATGGGTAATAGTGCATTTTGTATTGATAATAATAAAAGTAATAAGTATATTTATTACAGTTCTAGCGATAATAACTGCATAATATGGGTAATAATGCATGTTATATTGATGATAATGAAAGTAGTAAGTATATTTATTACAGTTCTAGCGATAATAACTGCATTATATGCGTAATAATGCATGTTATATTGATGATAAAAAAAGTACTACGTATATTTATTATAGTTCTAGCGATTATAACTGCATAATATGCGTAATAATGCAAGTTATATTGATAATACTATAAGTAATAAGTATAATTATTACAGTTCTAGCGATAATAACTCCATTATATGGGTAATAATGCATGTTATATTGATAATAATATAAGTAATAAGTATAATTATTACAGTTCTAGCGATAATAACTGCATTATATGGGTAATAATGCATGTTATATTGATAATATCGGGAGTAATAAGTATAATTATTACAGTTCCAGCGATAAGAACTGCATTATATGGGTAATAATGGATGTTATATTGATAATATCGGGAGTAATAAGTATAATTATTACCGTCCTAGCGATAATACTAGTAAAATATGGCTAAGAGTGCCTGTTATATTGATAATAATAAAAGTAATAAGTATATTTATTATAGTTCTATCGATAATAACTGCATAATATGGGTAATAATGCATGTTATATTGATGATAATAAAAGTAATACGTATATTTATTATAGTTCTAGCGATAATAACTGCATAATATGGGTAATAATGCATGTTATATTGATAATAATATAAGTAATAAGTATAATTATTACAGTTCTAGCGATAATAACTCCATTATATGGGTAATAATGCATGTTATATTGATAATAATATATGTAATAAGTATAATTATTACAGTTCTAGCGATAGCAACTGCATTATATGGGTAAAAATGCATGTTATATTGATAATAATATAAGTAATAAGTATAATTATTACAGTTCTAGCGATAATAACTGCATTATATGGGAAAAAATGCATGTTATATTGATAATAATAAAAGTAATAAGTATATTTATTATAGTTCTATCGATAATACCTGCATAATATGGGTAATAATGCATGTTATATTGATGATAATGAAAGTAGTAAGTATATTTATTACAGTTCTATCGATAATAACTGCATAATATGGGTAGTAATGCATGTTATATTGATAATAATAAAAGTAATAAGTATATTTATTATAGTTCTATCGATAATAACTGCATAATATGGGTAGTAATGCATGTTATATTGATAATAATAAAAGTAATAAGTATATTTATTATAGTTCTATCGATAATAACTGCATTATATGGGTAATAATGCATGTTATGTTGGTAATATTGGGAATAATAAGTATAATTATTACAGTTCTAGCGATAATAAAATATGGCTAACAGTGCATGTTATATTAATAATAATAAAAGTAATAACTATATTTGTTATACTTCTGTCGATAATAACTGCATTATATGGGTAATAATGCATGGTATATTGATAATAATATAAGTAATAAGTATAATTATTACAGTTCTAGCCATAATAACTCCATTATATGGGTAATAATGCATGTTATATTGATAATAATATAAGTAATAAGTATAATTATTACAGTTCTAGCGATAATAACTGCATTATATGGGTCATAATGCATGTTATATTGATAATAATAAAAGTAATAAGTATATTTATTATAGTTCTATCGATAATAACTGCATAATATGGGTAATAATGCATGTTATATTGATGATAATGAAAGTAGTAAGTATATTTATTACAGTTCTATCGATAATAACTGCATAATATGGGTAAAAATGCATGTTATATTGATAATAATAAAAGTAATAAGTATATTTATTATAGTTCTATCGATAATAACTGCATAATATGGGTAATAATGCATGTTATATTGATGATAATGAAAGTAGTAAGTATATTTATTACAGTTCTATCGATAATAACTGCATAATATGGGTAGTAATGCATGTTACATTGATAATAATAAAAGTAATAAGTATATTTATTATAGTTCTATCGATAATAACTGCATTATATGGGTAAAAATGCATGTTATATTGATAATAATAAAAGTAATAAGTATATTTATTATAGTTCTGTCGATAGTAACTGCATAATATGGGTAATAATGCATGTTATATTGATGATAATGAAAGTAGTAAGTATATTTATTACAGTTCTATCGATAATAACTGCATAATATGGGTAGTAATGCATGTTATATTGATAATAATAAAAGTAATAAGTATATTTATTATAGTTCTATCGATAATAACTGCATAATATGGGTAATAATGCATGTTATATTGATGATAATAAAAGTAATACGTATATTTATTATAGTTCTAGCTATAATAACTGCATAATATGGGTAATAATGCATGTTATATGGATAATAATATAAGTAATAACTATAATTATTACAGTTCTAGGGATAATAACTGTATTATATGGGTAATAATGCATGTTATATTGATGATAATAAAAGTAATAAGTATATTTATTATAGTTCTATCGATAATAACTGCATAATATGGGTAATAATGCATGTTATATTGATGATAATATAAGTAATAAGTATAATTATTACAGTTCTAGCGATAACAACTGCATTATATGGGTAAAAATGCATGTTATATTGATAATAATAAAAGTAATAAGTATATTTATTATAGTTCTATCGATAATAACTGCATAATATGGGTAATAATGCATGTTATACTGATGATAATGAAAGTAGTAAGTATATTTATTATAGTTCTAGCTATAATAACTGCATAATATGGGTAATAATGCATGTTATATGGATAATAATATAAGTAATAACTATAATTATTACAGTTCTAGGGATAATAACTGTATTATATGGGTAATAATGCATGTTATATTGATAATAATATAAGTAATAAGTGTAATTATTACAGTTCTAGCGATAATAACTGCATAATATGGGTAATAATGCACGTTATATTGCTAATAATATAAGTAATAAGTATAATTATTACAGTTCTAGCGATAATAACTCCATTATATGGATAATAATGCATGTCATATTGATAATATCGGGAGTAATAAGTATAATTATTATAGTTCTAGCGATAATAATTGTACAATATGGCTAATAGTGCATGTTATATTGATAATAATATAAGTAATAGGTAAAATTATTACCGTTCTAGCGATAATATCTCCATTATATGGATAATAAAGCATGTCATATTGATAATATCGGGAGTAATAAGTATAATTATTATAGTTCTAGCGATAATAATTGTACAATATGGCTAATAGTGCATGTTATATTGATAATAATAAAAGTAATAAGTATATTTATTACAGTTCTATCGATAATAACTGCATTATATGGGTAATAATGCATGTTATATTGATAATAATATAAGTAATGAGTACATTTATTATACTTCTGTCGATAATAACTGCATTATATGGGTAATAATGCATGTTATATTGATAATAATATAAGTAATAAGTATAATTATTACAGTTCTAGCGATAATAACTCCATTATATGGGTAATAATGCATGTTATATTGATAATAATATAAGTAATAAGTATAATTATTACAGTTCTAGCGATAATAACTGCATTATATGGGTAAAAATGCATGTTATATTGATAATAATATAAGTAATGAGTATAATTATTGCAGTTCTAGCGATAATAACTCCATTATATGGATAATCATGCATGTCATATTGATAATATCGGGAGTAATAAGTATAATTATTATAGTTCTAGCGATAATAATTGTACAATATGGCTAATAGTGCATGTTATATTGATAATAATAAAAGTAATAAATATATTTATTACAGTTCTATCGATTATAACTGCATAATATGGGTAATAATGCACGTTATATTGATAATAATATAAGTAATAAGTATAATTATTACAGTTCTAGCGATAATAACTGCATTATATGGGTAATGATGCATGTTATGTTGGTAATATTGGGAATAATAAGTATAATTATTACAGTTCTAGCGATAATACTAGTAAAATATGGCTAACAGTGCATGTTATATTAATAATAATAAAAGTAATAACTATATTTGTTATACTTCTGTCGATAATAAATGCATTATATCGGTAATAATGCATGGTATATTGATAATAATATAAGTAATAAGTATAATTATTACAGTTCTAGCCATAATAACTCCATTATATGGGTAATAATGCATGTTATATTGATAATAATATAAGTAATAAGTATAATTATTACAGTTCTAGCGATGATAACTGCATTATATGGGTCATAATGCATGTTATATTGATAATAATAAAAGTAATAAGTATAATTATTACAGTTCTAGCGATAATAACTGCATTATATGGGTAAAAATGCATGTTATATTGATAATAATAAAAGTAATAAGTATATTTATTATAGTTCTATCGATAATAACTGCATAATATGGGTAATAATGCATGTTATATTGATGATAATGAAAGTAGTAAGTATATTTATTACAGTTCTATCGATAATAACTGCATAATATGGGTAGTAATGCATGTTATATTGATAATAATAAAAGTAATAAGTATATTTATTATAGTTCTAGCGATAATAACTGCATAACATGGGTAATAATGCATGTGATATTGATAATATCGGGAGTAATAAGTATAATTATTACAGTTCTAGCGATAATAACTCCATTATATGGGTAATAATGCATGTTATATTGATAATAATATAAGTAATGAGTATAATTATTACAGTTCTAGCGATAATAACTCCATTATATGGGTAATAATGCATGTTATATTGATAATAATATAAGTAATAAGTATAATTATTACAGCTCTAGCGATAATAACTGCATAATATGGGTAATAATGCACGTTATATTGCTAATAATATAAGTAATAAGTATAATTATGACAGTTCTAGCGATAATAACTCCATTATATGGATAATAATGCATGTCATATTGATAATCTCGGGAGTAATAAGTATAATTATTACAGTTCTAGCGATAATAACTCCATTATATGGGTAATAATGCATGTTATATTGATAATAATATAAGTAATAAGTATAATTATTACAGCTCTAGCGATAATAACTGCATAATATGGGTAATAATGCACGTTATATTGCTAATAATATAAGTAATAAGTATAATTATGACAGTTCTAGCGATAATAACTCCATTATATGGATAATAATGCATGTCATATTGATAATATCGGGAGTAATAAGTATAATTATTACAGTTCTAGCGATAATAACTCCATTATATGGGTAATAATGCATGTTATATTGATAATAATATAAGTAATAAGTATAATTATTACAGTTCTAGCGATAATAACTGCATTATATGGGTAATAATGCATGTTATATTGATGATAATGAAAGTAGTAAGTATATTTATTACAGTTCTATCGATAATAAATGCATAATATGGGTAATAATGCATGTTACATTTATCATAATAAAAGTACTAAGTATATTTATTATAGTTCTAGCGATTATAACTGCATAACATGGGTAATAATGCATGTTATATTGAGAATAATATAAGTAATAAATATAATTATTACAGTTCTAGCGATAATAACTGCATAATATGGATAATAATGCACGTTATATTGCTAATAGTATAAGTAATAAGTATAATTATTACAGTTCTAGCGATAATAACTGCATAATATGGGTAATAATGCACGTTATATTGCTAATAATATAAGTAATAAGTATAATTATTACAGTTCTAGCGATAATAACTCCATTATATGGATAATAATGCATGTCATATTGATAATATCGGGAGTAATAAGTATAATTATTACAGTTCTAGCGATAATAACTCCATTATATGGATAATAATGCATGTCATATTGATAATATCGGGAGTAATAAGTATAATTATGACAGTTCTAGCGATAATAACTCCATTATATGGATAATAATGCATGTCATATTGATAATATCGGGAGTAATAAGTATAATTATTACAGTTCTAGCGATAATAACTCCATTATATGGGTAATAATGCATGTTATATTGATAATAATATAAGTAATAAGTATAATTATTACAGTTCTAGCGATAATAACTGCATTATATGGGTAATAATGCATGTTATGTTAGTAATATTGGGAATAATAAGTATAATTATTACAGTTCTAGCGATAATACTAGTAAAATATGGCTAACAGTGCATGTTATATTAATAATAATAAAAGTAATAACTATATTTGTTATACTTCTGTCGATAATAACTGCATTATATGCGCGATAATGCATGTTATATTGATGATAAAAAAAGTACTACGTATATTTATTACAGTTCTAGCGATTATAACTGCATAATATTCGTAATAATGCAAGTTATATTGATAATAATATAAGTAATAAGTATAACTATTACAATTCTAGCGATAGTAACTGCATTATATGGGTAATAATGCATGTTATATTGATAATATCGGGAGTAATAAGTATAATTATTATAGTTCTAGCGATAATAATAGTAAAATATGGCTAATAGTGCATGTTATATTGATAATAATAAAAGTAATAAGTATATTTATTACAGTTCTATCGATAATAACTGCATTATATGGGTAATAATTCATGGTATATTGATAATAATATAAGTAATAAGTATAATTATTACAGTTCTAGCGATAATAACTGCATTATATGGGTAATAATGCATGTTATATTGATAATATCGGGAGTAATAAGTATAATTATTACAGTTCCAGCGATAAGAACTGCATTATATGGGTAATAATGGATGTTATATTGATAATATCGGGAGTAATAAGTATAATTATTACCGTCCTAGCGATAATACTAGTAAAATATGGCTAAGAGTGCCTGTTATATTGATAATAATAAAAGTAATAAGTATATTTATTATACTTCTGTCGATAATAACTGCATTATATGGGTAATAGTGCATTTTGTATTGATAATAATAAAAGTAATAAGTATATTTATTACAGTTCTAGCGATAATAACTGCATAATATGGGTAATAATGCACGTTATATTGCTAATAATATAAGTAATAAGTATAATTATTAAAGTTCTAGCGATAGTAACTCCATTATATGGATAATAATGCATGTCATATTGATAATATCGGGAGTAATAAGTATAATTATTATAGTTCTAGCGATAATAATTGTACAATATGGCTAATAGTGCATGTTATATTGATAATAATAAAAGTAATAAGTATATTTATTACAGTTCTATCGATAATAACTGCATTATATGGGTAATAATTCATGGTATATTGATAATAATATAAGTAATAAGTATAATTATTACAGTTCTAGCCATAATAACTCCATTATATGGGTAATAATGCATGTTATATTGATAATAATATAAGTAATAATTATAATTATTACAGTTCTAGCGATAATAACTGCATTATATGGGTCATAATGCATGTTATATTGATAATAATAAAAGTAATAAGTATAATTATTACAGTTCTAGCGATAATAACTGCATTATATGGGTAAAAATGCATGTTATATTGATAATAATAAAAGTAATAAGTATATTTATTATAGTTCTATCGATAATAACTGCATAATATGGGTAATAATGCATGTTATATTGATGATAATGAAAGTAGTAAGTATATTTATTACAGTTCTATCGATAATAACTGCATAATATGGGTAAAAATGCATGTTATATTGATAATAATAAAAGTAATAAGTATATTTATTATAGTTCTATCGATAATAACTGCATAATATGGGTAATAATGCATGTTATATTGATGATAATGAAAGTAGTAAGAATATTTATTACAGTTCTATCGATAATAACTGCATAATATGGGTAGTAATGCATGTTACATTGATAATAATAAAAGTAATAAGTATATTTATTATAGTTCTATCGATAATAACTGCATTATATGGGTAAAAATGCATGTTATATTGATAATAATAAAAGTAATAAGTATATTTATTATAGTTCTGTCGATAGTAACTGCATAATATGGGTAATAATGCATGTTATATTGATGATAATGAAAGTAGTAAGTATATTTATTACAGTTCTATCGATAATAACTGCATAATATGGGTAGTAATGCATGTTATATTGATAATAATAAAAGTAATAAGTATATTTATTATAGTTCTATCGATAATAACTGCATAATATGGGTAATAATGCATGTTATATTGATGATAATAAAAGTAATACGTATATTTATTATAGTTCTAGCTATAATAACTGCATAATATGGGTAATAATGCATGTTATATGGATAATAATATAAGTAATAACTATAATTATTACAGTTCTAGGGATAATAACTGTATTATATGGGTAATAATGCATGTTATATTGATGATAATAAAAGTAATAAGTATATTTATTATAGTTCTATCGATAATAACTGCATAATATGGGTAATAATGCATGTTATATTGATGATAATATAAGTAATAAGTATAATTATTACAGTTCTAGCGATAACAACTGCATTATATGGGTAAAAATGCATGTTATATTGATAATAATAAAAGTAATAAGTATATTTATTATAGTTCTATCGATAATAACTGCATAATATGGGTAATAATGCATGTTATACTGATGATAATGAAAGTAGTAAGTATATTTATTATAGTTCTAGCTATAATAACTGCATAATATGGGTAATAATGCATGTTATATGGATAATAATATAAGTAATAACTATAATTATTACAGTTCTAGGGATAATAACTGTATTATATGGGTAATAATGCATGTTATATTGATAATAATATAAGTAATAAGTGTAATTATTACAGTTCTAGCGATAATAACTGCATAATATGGGTAATAATGCACGTTATATTGCTAATAATATAAGTAATAAGTATAATTATTACAGTTCTAGCGATAATAACTCCATTATATGGATAATAATGCATGTCATATTGATAATATCGGGAGTAATAAGTATAATTATTATAGTTCTAGCGATAATAATTGTACAATATGGCTAATAGTGCATGTTATATTGATAATAATATAAGTAATAGGTAAAATTATTACCGTTCTAGCGATAATATCTCCATTATATGGATAATAAAGCATGTCATATTGATAATATCGGGAGTAATAAGTATAATTATTATAGTTCTAGCGATAATAATTGTACAATATGGCTAATAGTGCATGTTATATTGATAATAATAAAAGTAATAAGTATATTTATTACAGTTCTATCGATAATAACTGCATTATATGGGTAATAATGCATGTTATATTGATAATAATATAAGTAATGAGTACATTTATTATACTTCTGTCGATAATAACTGCATTATATGGGTAATAATGCATGTTATATTGATAATAATATAAGTAATAAGTATAATTATTACAGTTCTAGCGATAATAACTCCATTATATGGGTAATAATGCATGTTATATTGATAATAATATAAGTAATAAGTATAATTATTACAGTTCTAGCGATAATAACTGCATTATATGGGTAAAAATGCATGTTATATTGATAATAATATAAGTAATGAGTATAATTATTGCAGTTCTAGCGATAATAACTCCATTATATGGATAATCATGCATGTCATATTGATAATATCGGGAGTAATAAGTATAATTATTATAGTTCTAGCGATAATAATTGTACAATATGGCTAATAGTGCATGTTATATTGATAATAATAAAAGTAATAAATATATTTATTACAGTTCTATCGATTATAACTGCATAATATGGGTAATAATGCACGTTATATTGATAATAATATAAGTAATAAGTATAATTATTACAGTTCTAGCGATAATAACTGCATTATATGGGTAATGATGCATGTTATGTTGGTAATATTGGGAATAATAAGTATAATTATTACAGTTCTAGCGATAATACTAGTAAAATATGGCTAACAGTGCATGTTATATTAATAATAATAAAAGTAATAACTATATTTGTTATACTTCTGTCGATAATAAATGCATTATATCGGTAATAATGCATGGTATATTGATAATAATATAAGTAATAAGTATAATTATTACAGTTCTAGCCATAATAACTCCATTATATGGGTAATAATGCATGTTATATTGATAATAATATAAGTAATAAGTATAATTATTACAGTTCTAGCGATGATAACTGCATTATATGGGTCATAATGCATGTTATATTGATAATAATAAAAGTAATAAGTATAATTATTACAGTTCTAGCGATAATAACTGCATTATATGGGTAAAAATGCATGTTATATTGATAATAATAAAAGTAATAATTATAATTATTACAGTTCTAGCGATAATAACTGCATTATATGGGTCATAATGCATGTTATATTGATAATAATAAAAGTAATAAGTATAATTATTACAGTTCTAGCGATAATAACTGCATTATATGGGTAAAAATGCATGTTATATTGATAATAATAAAAGTAATAAGTATATTTATTATAGTTCTATCGATAATAACTGCATAATATGGGTAATAATGCATGTTATATTGATGATAATGAAAGTAGTAAGTATATTTATTACAGTTCTATCGATAATAACTGCATAATATGGGTAAAAATGCATGTTATATTGATAATAATAAAAGTAATAAGTATATTTATTATAGTTCTATCGATAATAACTGCATAATATGGGTAATAATGCATGTTATATTGATGATAATGAAAGTAGTAAGAATATTTATTACAGTTCTATCGATAATAACTGCATAATATGGGTAGTAATGCATGTTACATTGATAATAATAAAAGTAATAAGTATATTTATTATAGTTCTATCGATAATAACTGCATTATATGGGTAAAAATGCATGTTATATTGATAATAATAAAAGTAATAAGTATATTTATTATAGTTCTGTCGATAGTAACTGCATAATATGGGTAATAATGCATGTTATATTGATGATAATGAAAGTAGTAAGTATATTTATTACAGTTCTATCGATAATAACTGCATAATATGGGTAGTAATGCATGTTATATTGATAATAATAAAAGTAATAAGTATATTTATTATAGTTCTATCGATAATAACTGCATAATATGGGTAATAATGCATGTTATATTGATGATAATAAAAGTAATACGTATATTTATTATAGTTCTAGCTATAATAACTGCATAATATGGGTAATAATGCATGTTATATGGATAATAATATAAGTAATAACTATAATTATTACAGTTCTAGGGATAATAACTGTATTATATGGGTAATAATGCATGTTATATTGATGATAATAAAAGTAATAAGTATATTTATTATAGTTCTATCGATAATAACTGCATAATATGGGTAATAATGCATGTTATATTGATGATAATATAAGTAATAAGTATAATTATTACAGTTCTAGCGATAACAACTGCATTATATGGGTAAAAATGCATGTTATATTGATAATAATAAAAGTAATAAGTATATTTATTATAGTTCTATCGATAATAACTGCATAATATGGGTAATAATGCATGTTATACTGATGATAATGAAAGTAGTAAGTATATTTATTATAGTTCTAGCTATAATAACTGCATAATATGGGTAATAATGCATGTTATATGGATAATAATATAAGTAATAACTATAATTATTACAGTTCTAGGGATAATAACTGTATTATATGGGTAATAATGCATGTTATATTGATAATAATATAAGTAATAAGTGTAATTATTACAGTTCTAGCGATAATAACTGCATAATATGGGTAATAATGCACGTTATATTGCTAATAATATAAGTAATAAGTATAATTATTACAGTTCTAGCGATAATAACTCCATTATATGGATAATAATGCATGTCATATTGATAATATCGGGAGTAATAAGTATAATTATTATAGTTCTAGCGATAATAATTGTACAATATGGCTAATAGTGCATGTTATATTGATAATAATATAAGTAATAGGTAAAATTATTACCGTTCTAGCGATAATATCTCCATTATATGGATAATAAAGCATGTCATATTGATAATATCGGGAGTAATAAGTATAATTATTATAGTTCTAGCGATAATAATTGTACAATATGGCTAATAGTGCATGTTATATTGATAATAATAAAAGTAATAAGTATATTTATTACAGTTCTATCGATAATAACTGCATTATATGGGTAATAATGCATGTTATATTGATAATAATATAAGTAATGAGTACATTTATTATACTTCTGTCGATAATAACTGCATTATATGGGTAATAATGCATGTTATATTGATAATAATATAAGTAATAAGTATAATTATTACAGTTCTAGCGATAATAACTCCATTATATGGGTAATAATGCATGTTATATTGATAATAATATAAGTAATAAGTATAATTATTACAGTTCTAGCGATAATAACTGCATTATATGGGTAAAAATGCATGTTATATTGATAATAATATAAGTAATGAGTATAATTATTGCAGTTCTAGCGATAATAACTCCATTATATGGATAATCATGCATGTCATATTGATAATATCGGGAGTAATAAGTATAATTATTATAGTTCTAGCGATAATAATTGTACAATATGGCTAATAGTGCATGTTATATTGATAATAATAAAAGTAATAAATATATTTATTACAGTTCTATCGATTATAACTGCATAATATGGGTAATAATGCACGTTATATTGATAATAATATAAGTAATAAGTATAATTATTACAGTTCTAGCGATAATAACTGCATTATATGGGTAATGATGCATGTTATGTTGGTAATATTGGGAATAATAAGTATAATTATTACAGTTCTAGCGATAATACTAGTAAAATATGGCTAACAGTGCATGTTATATTAATAATAATAAAAGTAATAACTATATTTGTTATACTTCTGTCGATAATAAATGCATTATATCGGTAATAATGCATGGTATATTGATAATAATATAAGTAATAAGTATAATTATTACAGTTCTAGCCATAATAACTCCATTATATGGGTAATAATGCATGTTATATTGATAATAATATAAGTAATAAGTATAATTATTACAGTTCTAGCGATGATAACTGCATTATATGGGTCATAATGCATGTTATATTGATAATAATAAAAGTAATAAGTATAATTATTACAGTTCTAGCGATAATAACTGCATTATATGGGTAAAAATGCATGTTATATTGATAATAATAAAAGTAATAAGTATATTTATTATAGTTCTATCGATAATAACTGCATAATATGGGTAATAATGCATGTTATATTGATGATAATGAAAGTAGTAAGTATATTTATTACAGTTCTATCGATAATAACTGCATAATATGGGTAGTAATGCATGTTATATTGATAATAATAAAAGTAATAAGTATATTTATTATAGTTCTAGCGATAATAACTGCATAACATGGGTAATAATGCATGTGATATTGATAATATCGGGAGTAATAAGTATAATTATTACAGTTCTAGCGATAATAACTCCATTATATGGGTAATAATGCATGTTATATTGATAATAATATAAGTAATGAGTATAATTATTACAGTTCTAGCGATAATAACTGCATAATATGGGTAATAATGCACGTTATATTGCTAATAATATAAGTAATAAGTATAATTATTACAGTTCTAGCGATAATAACTCCATTATATGGATAATAATGCATGTCATATTGATAATATCGGGAGTAATAAGTATAATTATTATAGTTCTAGCGATAATAATTGTACAATATGGCTAATAGTGCATGTTATATTGATAATAATATAAGTAATAGGTAAAATTATTACCGTTCTAGCGATAATATCTCCATTATATGGATAATAAAGCATGTCATATTGATAATATCGGGAGTAATAAGTATAATTATTATAGTTCTAGCGATAATAACTGCATTATATGGGTAATGATGCATGTTATGTTGGTAATATTGGGAATAATAAGTATAATTATTACAGTTCTAGCGATAATACTAGTAAAATATGGCTAACAGTGCATGTTATATTAATAATAATAAAAGTAATAACTATATTTGTTATACTTCTGTCGATAATAAATGCATTATATCGGTAATAATGCATGGTATATTGATAATAATATAAGTAATAAGTATAATTATTACAGTTCTAGCCATAATAACTCCATTATATGGGTAATAATGCATGTTATATTGATAATAATATAAGTAATAAGTATAATTATTACAGTTCTAGCGATGATAACTGCATTATATGGGTCATAATGCATGTTATATTGATAATAATAAAAGTAATAAGTATAATTATTACAGTTCTAGCGATAATAACTGCATTATATGGGTAAAAATGCATGTTATATTGATAATAATAAAAGTAATAAGTATATTTATTATAGTTCTATCGATAATAACTGCATAATATGGGTAATAATGCATGTTATATTGATGATAATGAAAGTGGTAAGTATATTTATTACAGTTCTATCGATAATAACTGCATAATATGGGTAGTAATGCATGTTATATTGATAATAATAAAAGTAATAAGTATATTTATTATAGTTCTAGCGATAATAACTGCATAACATGGGTAATAATGCATGTGATATTGATAATATCGGGAGTAATAAGTATAATTATTATAGTTCTAGCGATAATAATTGTACAATATGGCTAATAGTGCATGTTATATTGATAATAATAAAAGTAATAAGTATATTTATTACAGTTCTATCGATAATAACTGCATTATATGGGTAATAATGCATGTTATATTGATAATAATATAAGTAATGAGTACATTTATTATACTTCTGTCGATAATAACTGCATTATATGGGTAATAATGCATGTTATATTGATAATAATATAAGTAATAAGTATAATTATTACAGTTCTAGCGATAATAACTCCATTATATGGGTAATAATGCATGTTATATTGATAATAATATAAGTAATAAGTATAATTATTACAGTTCTAGCGATAATAACTGCATTATATGGGTAAAAATGCATGTTATATTGATAATAATATAAGTAATGAGTATAATTATTGCAGTTCTAGCGATAATAACTCCATTATATGGATAATCATGCATGTCATATTGATAATATCGGGAGTAATAAGTATAATTATTATAGTTCTAGCGATAATAATTGTACAATATGGCTAATAGTGCATGTTATATTGATAATAATAAAAGTAATAAATATATTTATTACAGTTCTATCGATTATAACTGCATAATATGGGTAATAATGCACGTTATATTGATAATAATATAAGTAATAAGTATAATTATTACAGTTCTAGCGATAATAACTGCATTATATGGGTAATGATGCATGTTATGTTGGTAATATTGGGAATAATAAGTATAATTATTACAGTTCTAGCGATAATACTAGTAAAATATGGCTAACAGTGCATGTTATATTAATAATAATAAAAGTAATAACTATATTTGTTATACTTCTGTCGATAATAAATGCATTATATCGGTAATAATGCATGGTATATTGATAATAATATAAGTAATAAGTATAATTATTACAGTTCTAGCCATAATAACTCCATTATATGGGTAATAATGCATGTTATATTGATAATAATATAAGTAATAAGTATAATTATTACAGTTCTAGCGATGATAACTGCATTATATGGGTCATAATGCATGTTATATTGATAATAATAAAAGTAATAAGTATAATTATTACAGTTCTAGCGATAATAACTGCATTATATGGGTAAAAATGCATGTTATATTGATAATAATAAAAGTAATAATTATAATTATTACAGTTCTAGCGATAATAACTGCATTATATGGGTCATAATGCATGTTATATTGATAATAATAAAAGTAATAAGTATAATTATTACAGTTCTAGCGATAATAACTGCATTATATGGGTAAAAATGCATGTTATATTGATAATAATAAAAGTAATAAGTATATTTATTATAGTTCTATCGATAATAACTGCATAATATGGGTAATAATGCATGTTATATTGATGATAATGAAAGTAGTAAGTATATTTATTACAGTTCTATCGATAATAACTGCATAATATGGGTAAAAATGCATGTTATATTGATAATAATAAAAGTAATAAGTATATTTATTATAGTTCTATCGATAATAACTGCATAATATGGGTAATAATGCATGTTATATTGATGATAATGAAAGTAGTAAGAATATTTATTACAGTTCTATCGATAATAACTGCATAATATGGGTAGTAATGCATGTTACATTGATAATAATAAAAGTAATAAGTATATTTATTATAGTTCTATCGATAATAACTGCATTATATGGGTAAAAATGCATGTTATATTGATAATAATAAAAGTAATAAGTATATTTATTATAGTTCTGTCGATAGTAACTGCATAATATGGGTAATAATGCATGTTATATTGATGATAATGAAAGTAGTAAGTATATTTATTACAGTTCTATCGATAATAACTGCATAATATGGGTAGTAATGCATGTTATATTGATAATAATAAAAGTAATAAGTATATTTATTATAGTTCTATCGATAATAACTGCATAATATGGGTAATAATGCATGTTATATTGATGATAATAAAAGTAATACGTATATTTATTATAGTTCTAGCTATAATAACTGCATAATATGGGTAATAATGCATGTTATATGGATAATAATATAAGTAATAACTATAATTATTACAGTTCTAGGGATAATAACTGTATTATATGGGTAATAATGCATGTTATATTGATGATAATAAAAGTAATAAGTATATTTATTATAGTTCTATCGATAATAACTGCATAATATGGGTAATAATGCATGTTATATTGATGATAATATAAGTAATAAGTATAATTATTACAGTTCTAGCGATAACAACTGCATTATATGGGTAAAAATGCATGTTATATTGATAATAATAAAAGTAATAAGTATATTTATTATAGTTCTATCGATAATAACTGCATAATATGGGTAATAATGCATGTTATACTGATGATAATGAAAGTAGTAAGTATATTTATTATAGTTCTAGCTATAATAACTGCATAATATGGGTAATAATGCATGTTATATGGATAATAATATAAGTAATAACTATAATTATTACAGTTCTAGGGATAATAACTGTATTATATGGGTAATAATGCATGTTATATTGATAATAATATAAGTAATAAGTGTAATTATTACAGTTCTAGCGATAATAACTGCATAATATGGGTAATAATGCACGTTATATTGCTAATAATATAAGTAATAAGTATAATTATTACAGTTCTAGCGATAATAACTCCATTATATGGATAATAATGCATGTCATATTGATAATATCGGGAGTAATAAGTATAATTATTATAGTTCTAGCGATAATAATTGTACAATATGGCTAATAGTGCATGTTATATTGATAATAATATAAGTAATAGGTAAAATTATTACCGTTCTAGCGATAATATCTCCATTATATGGATAATAAAGCATGTCATATTGATAATATCGGGAGTAATAAGTATAATTATTATAGTTCTAGCGATAATAATTGTACAATATGGCTAATAGTGCATGTTATATTGATAATAATAAAAGTAATAAGTATATTTATTACAGTTCTATCGATAATAACTGCATTATATGGGTAATAATGCATGTTATATTGATAATAATATAAGTAATGAGTACATTTATTATACTTCTGTCGATAATAACTGCATTATATGGGTAATAATGCATGTTATATTGATAATAATATAAGTAATAAGTATAATTATTACAGTTCTAGCGATAATAACTCCATTATATGGGTAATAATGCATGTTATATTGATAATAATATAAGTAATAAGTATAATTATTACAGTTCTAGCGATAATAACTGCATTATATGGGTAAAAATGCATGTTATATTGATAATAATATAAGTAATGAGTATAATTATTGCAGTTCTAGCGATAATAACTCCATTATATGGATAATCATGCATGTCATATTGATAATATCGGGAGTAATAAGTATAATTATTATAGTTCTAGCGATAATAATTGTACAATATGGCTAATAGTGCATGTTATATTGATAATAATAAAAGTAATAAATATATTTATTACAGTTCTATCGATTATAACTGCATAATATGGGTAATAATGCACGTTATATTGATAATAATATAAGTAATAAGTATAATTATTACAGTTCTAGCGATAATAACTGCATTATATGGGTAATGATGCATGTTATGTTGGTAATATTGGGAATAATAAGTATAATTATTACAGTTCTAGCGATAATACTAGTAAAATATGGCTAACAGTGCATGTTATATTAATAATAATAAAAGTAATAACTATATTTGTTATACTTCTGTCGATAATAAATGCATTATATCGGTAATAATGCATGGTATATTGATAATAATATAAGTAATAAGTATAATTATTACAGTTCTAGCCATAATAACTCCATTATATGGGTAATAATGCATGTTATATTGATAATAATATAAGTAATAAGTATAATTATTACAGTTCTAGCGATGATAACTGCATTATATGGGTCATAATGCATGTTATATTGATAATAATAAAAGTAATAAGTATAATTATTACAGTTCTAGCGATAATAACTGCATTATATGGGTAAAAATGCATGTTATATTGATAATAATAAAAGTAATAAGTATATTTATTATAGTTCTATCGATAATAACTGCATAATATGGGTAATAATGCATGTTATATTGATGATAATGAAAGTAGTAAGTATATTTATTACAGTTCTATCGATAATAACTGCATAATATGGGTAGTAATGCATGTTATATTGATAATAATAAAAGTAATAAGTATATTTATTATAGTTCTAGCGATAATAACTGCATAACATGGGTAATAATGCATGTGATATTGATAATATCGGGAGTAATAAGTATAATTATTACAGTTCTAGCGATAATAACTCCATTATATGGGTAATAATGCATGTTATATTGATAATAATATAAGTAATGAGTATAATTATTACAGTTCTAGCGATAATAACTGCATAATATGGGTAATAATGCACGTTATATTGCTAATAATATAAGTAATAAGTATAATTATTACAGTTCTAGCGATAATAACTCCATTATATGGATAATAATGCATGTCATATTGATAATATCGGGAGTAATAAGTATAATTATTATAGTTCTAGCGATAATAATTGTACAATATGGCTAATAGTGCATGTTATATTGATAATAATATAAGTAATAGGTAAAATTATTACCGTTCTAGCGATAATATCTCCATTATATGGATAATAAAGCATGTCATATTGATAATATCGGGAGTAATAAGTATAATTATTATAGTTCTAGCGATAATAACTGCATTATATGGGTAATGATGCATGTTATGTTGGTAATATTGGGAATAATAAGTATAATTATTACAGTTCTAGCGATAATACTAGTAAAATATGGCTAACAGTGCATGTTATATTAATAATAATAAAAGTAATAACTATATTTGTTATACTTCTGTCGATAATAAATGCATTATATCGGTAATAATGCATGGTATATTGATAATAATATAAGTAATAAGTATAATTATTACAGTTCTAGCCATAATAACTCCATTATATGGGTAATAATGCATGTTATATTGATAATAATATAAGTAATAAGTATAATTATTACAGTTCTAGCGATGATAACTGCATTATATGGGTCATAATGCATGTTATATTGATAATAATAAAAGTAATAAGTATAATTATTACAGTTCTAGCGATAATAACTGCATTATATGGGTAAAAATGCATGTTATATTGATAATAATAAAAGTAATAAGTATATTTATTATAGTTCTATCGATAATAACTGCATAATATGGGTAATAATGCATGTTATATTGATGATAATGAAAGTGGTAAGTATATTTATTACAGTTCTATCGATAATAACTGCATAATATGGGTAGTAATGCATGTTATATTGATAATAATAAAAGTAATAAGTATATTTATTATAGTTCTAGCGATAATAACTGCATAACATGGGTAATAATGCATGTGATATTGATAATATCGGGAGTAATAAGTATAATTATTACAGTTCTAGCGATAATAACTCCATTATATGGGTAATAATGCATGTTATATTGATAATAATATAAGTAATGAGTATAATTATTACAGTTCTAGCGATAATAACTCCATTATATGGGTAATAATGCATGTTATATTGATAATAATATAAGTAATAAGTATAATTATTACAGCTCTAGCGATAATAACTGCATAATATGGGTAATAATGCACGTTATATTGCTAATAATATAAGTAATAAGTATAATTATGACAGTTCTAGCGATAATAACTCCATTATATGGATAATAATGCATGTCATATTGATAATCTCGGGAGTAATAAGTATAATTATTACAGTTCTAGCGATAATAACTCCATTATATGGGTAATAATGCATGTTATATTGATAATAATATAAGTAATAAGTATAATTATTACAGCTCTAGCGATAATAACTGCATAATATGGGTAATAATGCACGTTATATTGCTAATAATATAAGTAATAAGTATAATTATGACAGTTCTAGCGATAATAACTCCATTATATGGATAATAATGCATGTCATATTGATAATATCGGGAGTAATAAGTATAATTATTACAGTTCTAGCGATAATAACTCCATTATATGGGTAATAATGCATGTTATATTGATAATAATATAAGTAATAAGTATAATTATTACAGTTCTAGCGATAATAACTGCATTATATGGGTAATAATGCATGTTATATTGATGATAATGAAAGTAGTAAGTATATTTATTACAGTTCTATCGATAATAAATGCATAATATGGGTAATAATGAATGTTACATTTATCATAATAAAAGTACTAAGTATATTTATTATAGTTCTAGCGATTATAACTGCATAACATGGGTAATAATGCATGTTATATTGAGAATAATATAAGTAATAAATATAATTATTACAGTTCTAGCGATAATAACTGCATAATATGGATAATAATGCACGTTATATTGCTAATAGTATAAGTAATAAGTATAATTATTACAGTTCTAGCGATAATAACTGCATAATATGGGTAATAATGCACGTTATATTGCTAATAATATAAGTAATAAGTATAATTATTACAGTTCTAGCGATAATAACTCCATTATATGGATAATAATGCATGTCATATTGATAATATCGGGAGTAATAAGTATAATTATTACAGTTCTAGCGATAATAACTCCATTATATGGATAATAATGCATGTCATATTGATAATATCGGGAGTAATAAGTATAATTATGACAGTTCTAGCGATAATAACTCCATTATATGGATAATAATGCATGTCATATTGATAATATCGGGAGTAATAAGTATAATTATTACAGTTCTAGCGATAATAACTCCATTATATGGGTAATAATGCATGTTATATTGATAATAATATAAGTAATAAGTATAATTATTACAGTTCTAGCGATAATAACTGCATTATATGGGTAATAATGCATGTTATGTTAGTAATATTGGGAATAATAAGTATAATTATTACAGTTCTAGCGATAATACTAGTAAAATATGGCTAACAGTGCATGTTATATTAATAATAATAAAAGTAATAACTATATTTGTTATACTTCTGTCGATAATAACTGCATTATATGCGCGATAATGCATGTTATATTGATGATAAAAAAAGTACTACGTATATTTATTACAGTTCTAGCGATTATAACTGCATAATATTCGTAATAATGCAAGTTATATTGATAATAATATAAGTAATAAGTATAACTATTACAATTCTAGCGATAGTAACTGCATTATATGGGTAATAATGCATGTTATATTGATAATATCGGGAGTAATAAGTATAATTATTATAGTTCTAGCGATAATAATAGTAAAATATGGCTAATAGTGCATGTTATATTGATAATAATAAAAGTAATAAGTATATTTATTATACTTCTGTCGATAATAACTGCATTATATGGGTAATAATGCATGTTATATTGATAACAATATAAGTAATGAGTATATTTATTATACTTCTGTCGATAATAACTGCATAGTATGGGTAATAATGCATGTTACATTGATAATAATATAAGTAATAAGTATAATTATTACAGTTCTAGCGATAATAACTACATTATATGGGCAATAATGCATGTTATATTGATAATAATATAAGTAATAAGTATAATTATTACAGTTCTAGCGATAACAACTGCATTATATGGGTAATAATGCATGTTATATTGATAATATCGGGAGTAATAAGTATAATTATTATAGTTCTAGCGATAATAATAGTAAAATATGGCTAATAGTGCATGTTATATTGATAATAATAAAAGTAATAAGTATATTTATTATACTTCTGTCGATAATAACTGCATTATATGGGTAATAATGCATGTTATATTGATAATAATAAAAGTAATAAGTATATTTATTATACTTCTGTCGATAATAACTGCATTATATGGGTAATAATGCATGTTATATTGATAATAATATAAGTAATGAGTATATTTATTATACTTCTGTCGATAATAACTGCATTATATGGGTAATAATGCATGTTATATTGATAATAATATAAGTAATAAGTATAATTATTACAGTTCTAGCGATAATAACTACATTATATGGGCAATAATGCATGTTATATTGATAATAATATAAGTAATAAGTATAATTATTACAGTTCTAGCGATAATAACTACATTATATGGGCAATAATGCATGTTATATTGATAATAATATAAGTAATAAGTATAATTATTACAGTTCTAGCGATAACAACTGCATTATATGGGTAATAATGCATGTTATATTGATAATATCGGGAGTAATAAGTATAATTATTATAGTTCTAGCGATAATAATAGTAAAATATGGCTAATAGTGCATGTTATATTGATAATAATAAAAGTAATAAGTATATTTATTATACTTCTGTCGATAATAACTGCATTATATGGGTAATAATGCATGTTATATTGATAATAATATAAGTAATGAGTATATTTATTATACTTCTGTCGATAATAACTGCATTATATGGGTAATAATGCATGTTATATTGATAATAATATAAGTAATAAGTATAATTATTACAGTTCTAGCGATAATAACTACATTATATGGGCAATAATGCATGTTATATTGATAATAATATAAGTAATAAGTATAATTATTACAGTTCTATCGATAATAACTGCATAATATGGGTAATAATGCATGTTATATTGATGATAATGAAAGTAGTAAGTATATTTATTACAGTTCTATCGATAATAACTGCATAATATGGGTAGTAATGCATGTTATATTGATAATAATAAAAGTAATAAGTATATTTATTACAGTTCTATCGATAATGACTGCATAATATGGGTAATAATGCATGTTATATTGATGATAATAAAAGTAATACGTATATTTATTATAGTTCTAGCGATAATAACTGCATTATATGGGTAATAATGCATGTTATATTGATGATAATAAAAGTACTAAGTATATTTATTATAGTTCTAGCGATAATAACTGCATAATATGGGTAATAATGCATGTTATATTGATGATAATAAAAGTACTAAGTATATTTATTATAGTTCTAGCGATAATAACTGCATAATATGGGTAATAATGCATGTTATATTGATAATAATATAAGTAATAAGTATAATTATTACAGTTGTAGCGATAATATCTCCATTATATGGGTAATAATGCATGTTATATTGATAATAATAAAAGTAATAAGTATATTTATTATAGTTCTATCGATAATAACTGCATAATATGGGTAATAATGCATGTTATATTGATGATAATAAAAGTAATACGTATATTTATTATAGTTCTAGCTATAATAACTGCATAATATGGGTAATAATGCATGTTATATGGATAATAATATAAGTAATAACTATAATTATTACAGTTCTAGGGATAATAACTGTATTATATGGGTAATAATGCATGTTATATTGATGATAATAAAAGTAATAAGTATAATTATTACAGTTCTAGCGATAACAACTGCATTATATGGGTAAAAATGCATGTTATATTGATAATATTATAAGTAATAAGTATAATTATTACAGTTCTAGCGATAATAACTGCATAATATGGGTAATAATGCACGTTATATTGCTAATAATATAAGTAATAAGTATAATTATTAAAGTTCTAGCGATAGTAACTCCATTATATGGATAATAATGCATGTCATATTGATAATATCGGGAGTAATAAGTATAATTATTATAGTTCTAGCGATAATAATTGTACAATATGGCTAATAGTGCATGTTATATTGATAATAATAAAAGTAATAAGTATATTTATTACAGTTCTATCGATAATAACTGCATTATATGGGTAATAATTCATGGTATATTGATAATAATATAAGTAATAAGTATAATTATTACAGTTCTAGCCATAATAACTCCATTATATGGGTAATAATGCATGTTATATTGATAATAATATAAGTAATAATTATAATTATTACAGTTCTAGCGATAATAACTGCATTATATGGGTCATAATGCATGTTATATTGATAATAATAAAAGTAATAAGTATAATTATTACAGTTCTAGCGATAATAACTGCATTATATGGGTAAAAATGCATGTTATATTGATAATAATAAAAGTAATAAGTATATTTATTACAGTTCTATCGATAATGACTGCATAATATGGGTAATAATGCATGTTATATTGATGATAATAAAAGTAATACGTATATTTATTATAGCTCTAGCGATAATAACTGCATTATATGGGTAATAATGCATGTTATATTGATGATAATAAAAGTACTAAGTATATTTATTATAGTTCTAGCGATAATAACTGCATAATATGGGTAATAATGCATGTTATATTGATAATAATATAAGTAATAAGTATAATTATTACAGTTCTAGCGATAATAACTCCATTATATGGGTAATAATGCATGTTATATTGATAATAATATAAGTAATAAGTATAATTATTACAGTTCTAGCGATAATAACTGCATTATATGGGTAATAATGCATGTTATATTGATAATATCGGGAGTAATAAGTATAATTATTACAGTTCCAGCGATAAGAACTGCATTATATGGGTAATAATGGATGTTATATTGATAATATCGGGAGTAATAAGTATAATTATTACCGTCCTAGCGATAATACTAGTAAAATATGGCTAAGAGTGCCTGTTATATTGATAATAATAAAAGTAATAAGTATATTTATTATACTTCTGTCGATAATAACTGCATTATATGGGTAATAGTGCATTTTGTATTGATAATAATAAAAGTAATAAGTATATTTATTACAGTTCTAGCGATAATAACTGCATAATATGGGTAATAATGCATGTTATATTGATGATAATGAAAGTAGTAAGTATATTTATTACAGTTCTAGCGATAATAACTGCATTATATGCGTAATAATGCATGTTATATTGATGATAAAAAAAGTACTACGTATATTTATTATAGTTCTAGCGATTATAACTGCATAATATGCGTAATAATGCAAGTTATATTGATAATACTATAAGTAATAAGTATAATTATTACAGTTCTAGCGATAATAACTCCATTATATGGGTAATAATGCATGTTATATTGATAATAATATAAGTAATAAGTATAATTATTACAGTTCTAGCGATAATAACTGCATTATATGGGTAATAATGCATGTTATATTGATAATATCGGGAGTAATAAGTATAATTATTACAGTTCCAGCGATAAGAACTGCATTATATGGGTAATAATGGATGTTATATTGATAATATCGGGAGTAATAAGTATAATTATTACCGTCCTAGCGATAATACTAGTAAAATATGGCTAAGAGTGCCTGTTATATTGATAATAATAAAAGTAATAAGTATATTTATTATAGTTCTATCGATAATAACTGCATAATATGGGTAATAATGCATGTTATATTGATGATAATAAAAGTAATACGTATATTTATTATAGTTCTAGCGATAATAACTGCATAATATGGGTAATAATGCATGTTATATTGATAATAATATAAGTAATAAGTATAATTATTACAGTTCTAGCGATAATAACTCCATTATATGGGTAATAATGCATGTTATATTGATAATAATATATGTAATAAGTATAATTATTACAGTTCTAGCGATAGCAACTGCATTATATGGGTAAAAATGCATGTTATATTGATAATAATATAAGTAATAAGTATAATTATTACAGTTCTAGCGATAATAACTGCATTATATGGGAAAAAATGCATGTTATATTGATAATAATAAAAGTAATAAGTATATTTATTATAGTTCTATCGATAATACCTGCATAATATGGGTAATAATGCATGTTATATTGATGATAATGAAAGTAGTAAGTATATTTATTACAGTTCTATCGATAATAACTGCATAATATGGGTAGTAATGCATGTTATATTGATAATAATAAAACTAATAAGTATATTTATTATAGTTCTATCGATAATAACTGCATAATATGGGTAGTAATGCATGTTATATTGATAATAATAAAAGTAATAAGTATATTTATTATAGTTCTATCGATAATAACTGCATTATATGGGTAATAATGCATGTTATGTTGGTAATATTGGGAATAATAAGTATAATTATTACAGTTCTAGCGATAATAAAATATGGCTAACAGTGCATGTTATATTAATAATAATAAAAGTAATAACTATATTTGTTATACTTCTGTCGATAATAACTGCATTATATGGGTAATAATGCATGGTATATTGATGATAATAAAAGTAATACGTATATTTATTATAGTTCTAGCTATAATAACTGCATAATATGGGTAATAATGCATGTTATATGGATAATAATATAAGTAATAACTATAATTATTACAGTTCTAGGGACAATAACTGTATTATATGGGTAATAATGCATGTTATATTGATGATAATAAAAGTAATAAGTATATTTATTATAGTTCTATCGATAATAACTGCATAATATGGGTAATAATGCATGTTATATTGATAATAATATAAGTAATAAGTATAATTATTACAGTTCTAGCGATAACAACTGCATTATATGGGTAAAAATGCATGTTATATTGATAATAATAAAAGTAATAAGTATATTTATTATAGTTCTATCGATAATAACTGCATAATATGGGTAATAATGCATGTTATACTGATGATAATGAAAGTAGTAAGTATATTTATTATAGTTCTAGCTATAATAACTGCATAATATGGGTAATAATGCATGTTATATGGATAATAATATAAGTAATAAGTATATTTATTATAGTTCTATCGATAATAACTGCATTATATGGGTAATAATGCATGTTATATTGATGATAATAAAAGTACTAAGTATATTTATTATAGTTCTGTCGATAGTAACTGCATAATATGGGTAATAATGCATGTTATATTGATGATAATGAAAGTAGTAAGTATATTTATTACAGTTCTATCGATAATAACTGCATAATATGGGTAGTAATGCATGTTATATTGATAATAATAAAAGTAATAAGTATATTTATTATAGTTCTATCGATAATAACTGCATAATATGGGTAATAATGCATGTTATATTGATGATAATAAAAGTAATACGTATATTTATTATAGTTCTAGCTATAATAACTGCATAATATGGGTAATAATGCATGTTATATGGATAATAATATAAGTAATAACTATAATTATTACAGTTCTAGGGATAATAACTGTATTATATGGGTAATAATGCATGTTATATTGATGATAATAAAAGTAATAAGTATATTTATTATAGTTCTATCGATAATAACTGCATAATATGGGTAATAATGCATGTTATATTGATAATAATATAAGTAATAAGTATAATTATTACAGTTCTAGCGATAACAACTGCATTATATGGGTAAAAATGCATGTTATATTGATAATAATAAAAGTAATAAGTATATTTATTATAGTTCTATCGATAATAACTGCATAATATGGGTAATAATGCATGTTATACTGATGATAATGAAAGTAGTAAGTATATTTATTATAGTTCTAGCTATAATAACTGCATAATATGGGTAATAATGCATGTTATATGGATAATAATATAAGTAATAACTATAATTATTACAGTTCTAGGGATAATAACTGTATTATATGGGTAATAATGCATGTTATATTGATGATAATAAAAGTACTAAGTATATTTATTATAGTTCTAGCGATAATAACTGCATAATATGGGTAATAATGCATGTTATATTGATAATAATATAAGTAATAAGTATAATTATTACAGTTCTAGCGATAATAACTCCATTATATGGTTAATAATGCATGTTATATTGATAATAATATAAGTAATGAGTATAATTATTACAGTTCTAGCGATAATAACTCCATTATATGGGTAATAATGCATGTTATATTGATAATAATATAAGTAATAAGTGTAATTATTACAGTTCTAGCGATAATAACTGCATAATATGGGTAATAATGCACGTTATATTGCTAATAATATAAGTAATAAGTATAATTATTACAGTTCTAGCGATAATAACTCCATTATATGGATAATAATGCATGTCATATTGATAATATCGGGAGTAATAAGTATAATTATTATAGTTCTAGCGATAATAATTGTACAATATGGCTAATAGTGCATGTTATATTGATAATAATATAAGTAATAGGTAAAATTATTACCGTTCTAGCGATAATATCTCCATTATATGGATAATAAAGCATGTCATATTGATAATATCGGGAGTAATAAGTATAATTATTATAGTTCTAGCGATAATAATTGTACAATATGGCTAATAGTGCATGTTATATTGATAATAATAAAAGTAATAAGTATATTTATTACAGTTCTATCGATAATAACTGCATTATATGGGTAATAATGCATGTTCTATTGATAATAATATAAGTAATGAGTACATTTATTATACTTCTGTCGATAATAACTGCATTATATGGGTAATAATGCATGTTATATTGATAATAATATAAGTAATAAGTATAATTATTACAGTTCTAGCGATAATAACTCCATTATATGGGTAATAATGCATGTTATATTGATAATAATATAAGTAATAAGTATAATTATTACAGTTCTAGCGATAATAACTGCATTATATGGGTAAAAATGCATGTTATATTGATAATAATATAAGTAATGAGTATAATTATTGCAGTTCTAGCGATAATAACTCCATTATATGGATAATCATGCATGTCATATTGATAATATCGGGAGTAATAAGTATAATTATTATAGTTCTAGCGATAATAATTGTACAATATGGCTAATAGTGCATGTTATATTGATAATAATAAAAGTAATAAATATATTTATTACAGTTCTATCGATTATAACTGCATAATATGGGTAATAATGCACGTTATATTGATAATAATATAAGTAATAAGTATAATTATTACAGTTCTAGCGATAATAACTGCATTATATGGGTAATGATGCATGTTATGTTGGTAATATTGGGAATAATAAGTATAATTATTACAGTTCTAGCGATAATACTAGTAAAATATGGCTAACAGTGCATGTTATATTAATAATAATAAAAGTAATAACTATATTTGTTATACTTCTGTCGATAATAAATGCATTATATCGGTAATAATGCATGGTATATTGATAATAATATAAGTAATAAGTATAATTATTACAGTTCTAGCCATAATAACTCCATTATATGGGTAATAATGCATGTTATATTGATAATAATATAAGTAATAAGTATAATTATTACAGTTCTAGCGATGATAACTGCATTATATGGGTCATAATGCATGTTATATTGATAATAATAAAAGTAATAAGTATAATTATTACAGTTCTAGCGATAATAACTGCATTATATGGGTAAAAATGCATGTTATATTGATAATAATAAAAGTAATAAGTATATTTATTATAGTTCTATCGATAATAACTGCATAATATGGGTAATCATGCATGTTATATTGATGATAATGAAAGTAGTAAGTATATTTATTACAGTTCTATCGATAATAACTGCATAATATGGGTAGTAATGCATGTTATATTGATAATAATAAAAGTAATAAGTATATTTATTATAGTTCTAGCGATAATAACTGCATAACATGGGTAATAATGCATGTGATATTGATAATATCGGGAGTAATAAGTATAATTATTACAGTTCTAGCGATAATAACTCCATTATATGGGTAATAATGCATGTTATATTGATAATAATATAAGTAATGAGTATAATTATTACAGTTCTAGCGATAATAACTCCATTATATGGGTAATAATGCATGTTATATTGATAATAATATAAGTAATAAGTATAATTATTACAGCTCTAGCGATAATAACTGCATAATATGGGTAATAATGCACGTTATATTGCTAATAATATAAGTAATAAGTATAATTATGACAGTTCTAGCGATAATAACTCCATTATATGGATAATAATGCATGTCATATTGATAATCTCGGGAGTAATAAGTATAATTATTACAGTTCTAGCGATAATAACTCCATTATATGGGTAATAATGCATGTTATATTGATAATAATATAAGTAATAAGTATAATTATTACAGTTCTAGCGATAATAACTCCATTATATGGGAAATAATGCATGTTATATTGATAATAATATAAGTAATGAGTATAATTATTACAGTTCTAGCGATAATAACTCCATTATATGGGTAATAATGCATGTTATATTGATAATAATATAAGTAATAAGTATAATTATTACAGCTCTAGCGATAATAACTGCATAATATGGGTAATAATGCACGTTATATTGCTAATAATATAAGTAATAAGTATAATTATGACAGTTCTAGCGATAATAACTCCCTTATATGGATAATAATGCATGTCATATTGATAATATCGGGAGTAATAAGTATAATTATTACAGTTCTAGCGATAACAACTCCATTATATGGGTAATAATGCATGTTATATTGATAATAATATAAGTAATAAGTATAATTATTACAGTTCTAGCGATAATAACTCCATTATATGGGAAATAATGCATGTTATATTGATAATAATATAAGTAATGAGTATAATTATTACAGTTCTAGCGATAATAACTCCATTATATGGGTAATAATGCATGTTATATTGATAATAATATAAGTAATAAGTATAATTATTACAGCTCTAGCGATAATAACTGCATAATATGGGTAATAATGCACGTTATATTGCTAATAATATAAGTAATAAGTATAATTATGACAGTTCTAGCGATAATAACTCCATTATATGGATAATAATGCATGTCATATTGATAATATCGGGAGTAATAAGTATAATTATTACAGTTCTAGCGATAATAACTCCATTATATGGGTAATAATGCATGTTATATTGATAATAATATAAGTAATAAGTATAATTATTACAGTTCTAGCGATAATAACTGCATTTTATGGGTAATAATGCATGTTATATTGATGATAATGAAAGTAGTAAGTATATTTATTACAGTTCTATCGATAATAAATGCATAATATGGGTAATAATGCATGTTACATTTATCATAATAAAAGTACTAAGTATATTTATTATAGTTCTAGCGATTATAACTGCATAACATGGGTAATAATGCATGTTATATTGAGAATAATATAAGTAATAAATATAATTATTACAGTTCTAGCGATAATAACTGCATAATATGGATAATAATGCACGTTATATTGCTAATAGTATAAGTAATAAGTATAATTATTACAGTTCTAGCGATAATAACTGCATAATATGGGTAATAATGCACGTTATATTGCTAATAATATAAGTAATAAGTATAATTATTACAGTTCTAGCGATAATAACTCCATTATATGGATAATAATGCATGTCATATTGATAATATCGGGAGTAATAAGTATAATTATTACAGTTCTAGCGATAATAACTCCATTATATGGGTAATAATGCATGTTATATTGATAATAATATAAGTAATAAGTATAATTATTACAGTTCTAGCGATAATAACTCCATTATATGGGAAATAATGCATGTTATATTGATAATAATATAAGTAATGAGTATAATTATTACAGTTCTAGCGATAATAACTCCATTATATGGGTAATAATGCATGTTATATTGATAATAATATAAGTAATAAGTATAATTATTACAGCTCTAGCGATAATAACTGCATAATATGGGTAATAATGCACGTTATATTGCTAATAATATAAGTAATAAGTATAATTATGACAGTTCTAGCGATAATAACTCCATTATATGGATAATAATGCATGTCATATTGATAATATCGGGAGTAATAAGTATAATTATTACAGTTCTAGCGATAATAACTCCATTATATGGGTAATAATGCATGTTATATTCATAATAATATAAGTAATAAGTATAATTATTACAGTTCTAGCGATAATAACTGCATTATATGGGTAATAATGCATGTTATATTGATGATAATGAAAGTAGTAAGTATATTTATTACAGTTCTATCGATAATAAATGCATAATATGGGTAATAATGCATGTTACATTTATCATAATAAAAGTACTAAGTATATTTATTATAGTTCTAGCGATTATAACTGCATAACATGGGTAATAATGCATGTTATATTGAGAATAATATAAGTAATAAATATAATTATTACAGTTCTAGCGATAATAACTGCATAATATGGATAATAATGCACGTTATATTGCTAATAGTATAAGTAATACGTATAATTATTACAGTTCTAGCGATAATAACTGCATAATATGGGTAATAATGCACGTTATATTGCTAATAATATAAGTAATAAGTATAATTATTACAGTTCTAGCGATAATAACTCCATTATATGGATAATAATGCATGTCATATTGATAATATCGGGAGTAATAAGTATAATTATTATAGTTCTAGCGATAATAATTGTACAATGTGGCTAATAGTGCATGTTATATTGATAATAATATAAGTAATAGGTAAAATTATTACAGTTCTAGCGATAATAACTCCATTATATGGGTAATAATGCATGTTATATTGATAATAATATAAGTAATAAGTATAATTATTACAGTTCTAGCGATAATAACTCCATTATATGGGAAATAATGCATGTTATATTGATAATAATATAAGTAATGAGTATAATTATTACAGTTCTAGCGATAATAACTCCATTATATGGGTAATAATGCATGTTATATTGATAATAATATAAGTAATAAGTATAATTATTACAGCTCTAGCGATAATAACTGCATAATATGGGTAATAATGCACGTTATATTGCTAATAATATAAGTAATAAGTATAATTATGACAGTTCTAGCGATAATAACTCCATTATATGGATAATAATGCATGTCATATTGATAATCTCGGGAGTAATAAGTATAATTATTACAGTTCTAGCGATAATAACTCCATTATATGGGTAATAATGCATGTTATATTGATAATAATATAAGTAATAAGTATAATTATTACAGTTCTAGCGATAATAACTCCATTATATGGGAAATAATGCATGTTATATTGATAATAATATAAGTAATGAGTATAATTATTACAGTTCTAGCGATAATAACTCCATTATATGGGTAATAATGCATGTTATATTGATAATAATATAAGTAATAAGTATAATTATTACAGCTCTAGCGATAATAACTGCATAATATGGGTAATAATGCACGTTATATTGCTAATAATATAAGTAATAAGTATAATTATGACAGTTCTAGCGATAATAACTCCATTATATGGATAATAATGCATGTCATATTGATAATATCGGGAGTAATAAGTATAATTATTACAGTTCTAGCGATAATAACTCCATTATATGGGTAATAATGCATGTTATATTGATAATAATATAAGTAATAAGTATAATTATTACAGTTCAAGCGATAATAACTGCATTATATGGGTAATAATGTATGTTATATTGATGATAATGAAAGTAGTAAGTATATTTATTACAGTTCTATCGATAATAAATGCATAATATGGGTAATAATGCATGTTACATTTATCATAATAAAAGTACTAAGTATATTTATTATAGTTCTAGCGATTATAACTGCATAACATGGGTAATAATGCATGTTATATTGAGAATAATATAAGTAATAAATATAATTATTACAGTTCTAGCGATAATAACTGCATAATATGGATAATAATGCACGTTATATTGCTAATAGTATAAGTAATAAGTATAATTATTACAGTTCTAGCGATAATAACTGCATAATATGGGTAATAATGCACGTTATATTGCTAATAATATAAGTAATAAGTATAATTATTACAGTTCTAGCGATAATAACTCCATTATATGGATAATAATGCATGTCATATTGATAATATCGGGAGTAATAAGTATAATTATTATAGTTCTAGCGATAATAATTGTACAATGTGGCTAATAGTGCATGTTATATTGATAATAATATAAGTAATAGGTAAAATTATTACAGTTCTAGCGATAATAACTCCATTATATGGGTAATAGTGCATGTTATATTGATAATAATATAAGTAATAGGTAAAATTATTACCGTTCTAGCGATAATAACTGCATTATATGGGTAATAATGCATGTTATATTGATAATAATAAAAGTAATACGTATATTTATTATAGTTCTATCGATAATAACTGCATAATATGTGTAATAATGCATGTTATATTGATGATAATGAAAGTAGTAAGTATATTTATTACAGTTCTATCGATAATAAATGCATAATATGGGTAATAATGCATGTTACATTTATCATAATAAAAGTACTAAGTATATTTATTATAGTTCTAGCGATTATAACTGCATAATATGGGTAATAATGCATGTTATATTGAGAATAATATAAGTAATAAATATAATTATTACAGTTCTAGCGATAATAACTGCATAATATGGATAATAATGCACGTTATTGTGCTAATAGTATAAGTAATACGTATAATTATTACAGTTCTTGCGGTAATAACTGCATTATATGGGTAAGAATGCATGTTATATTGATAATATCGGGAGTAATAAGTATAATTATTATAGTTCTAGGGATAATAATAGTGCAATATGGCTAATAATGCATGTTATATTGATAATAATATAAGTAATAAGTATAATTATTACAGTTCTAGCGATAATAACTCCATTATATGGGTAATAATGCATGTTATATTGATAATAATATAAGTAATAAGTATAATTATTACAGTTCTAGCGATAATAACTCCATTATATGGGAAATAATGCATGTTATATTGATAATAATATAAGTAATGAGTATAATTATTACAGTTCTAGCGATAATAACTCCATTATATGGGTAATAATGCATGTTATATTGATAATAATATAAGTAATAAGTATAATTATTACAGCTCTAGCGATAATAACTGCATAATATGGGTAATAATGCACGTTATATTGCTAATAATATAAGTAATAAGTATAATTATGACAGTTCTAGCGATAATAACTCCATTATATGGATAATAATGCATGTCATATTGATAATCTCGGGAGTAATAAGTATAATTATTACAGTTCTAGCGATAATAACTCCATTATATGGGTAATAATGCATGTTATATTGAGAATAATATAAGTAATAAATATAATTATTACAGTTCTAGCGATAATAACTGCATAATATGGATAATAATGCACGTTATATTGCTAATAGTATAAGTAATACGTATAATTATTACAGTTCTAGCGATAATAACTGCATAATATGGGTAATAATGCACGTTATATTGCTAATAATATAAGTAATAAGTATAATTATTACAGTTCTAGCGATAATAACTCCATTATATGGATAATAATGCATGTCATATTGATAATATCGGGAGTAATAAGTATAATTATTATAGTTCTAGCGATAATAATTGTACAATGTGGCTAATAGTGCATGTTATATTGATAATAATATAAGTAATAGGTAAAATTATTACAGTTCTAGCGATAATAACTCCATTATATGGGTAATAATGCATGTTATATTGATAATAATATAAGTAATAAGTATAATTATTACAGTTCTAGCGATAATAACTCCATTATATGGGAAATAATGCATGTTATATTGATAATAATATAAGTAATGAGTATAATTATTACAGTTCTAGCGATAATAACTCCATTATATGGGTAATAATGCATGTTATATTGATAATAATATAAGTAATAAGTATAATTATTACAGCTCTAGCGATAATAACTGCATAATATGGGTAATAATGCACGTTATATTGCTAATAATATAAGTAATAAGTATAATTATGACAGTTCTAGCGATAATAACTCCATTATATGGATAATAATGCATGTCATATTGATAATCTCGGGAGTAATAAGTATAATTATTACAGTTCTAGCGATAATAACTCCATTATATGGGTAATAATGCATGTTATATTGATAATAATATAAGTAATAAGTATAATTATTACAGTTCTAGCGATAATAACTCCATTATATGGGAAATAATGCATGTTATATTGATAATAATATAAGTAATGAGTATAATTATTACAGTTCTAGCGATAATAACTCCATTATATGGGTAATAATGCATGTTATATTGATAATAATATAAGTAATAAGTATAATTATTACAGCTCTAGCGATAATAACTGCATAATATGGGTAATAATGCACGTTATATTGCTAATAATATAAGTAATAAGTATAATTATGACAGTTCTAGCGATAATAACTCCATTATATGGATAATAATGCATGTCATATTGATAATATCGGGAGTAATAAGTATAATTATTACAGTTCTAGCGATAATAACTCCATTATATGGGTAATAATGCATGTTATATTGATAATAATATAAGTAATAAGTATAATTATTACAGTTCAAGCGATAATAACTGCATTATATGGGTAATAATGTATGTTATATTGATGATAATGAAAGTAGTAAGTATATTTATTACAGTTCTATCGATAATAAATGCATAATATGGGTAATAATGCATGTTACATTTATCATAATAAAAGTACTAAGTATATTTATTATAGTTCTAGCGATTATAACTGCATAACATGGGTAATAATGCATGTTATATTGAGAATAATATAAGTAATAAATATAATTATTACAGTTCTAGCGATAATAACTGCATAATATGGATAATAATGCACGTTATATTGCTAATAGTATAAGTAATAAGTATAATTATTACAGTTCTAGCGATAATAACTGCATAATATGGGTAATAATGCACGTTATATTGCTAATAATATAAGTAATAAGTATAATTATTACAGTTCTAGCGATAATAACTCCATTATATGGATAATAATGCATGTCATATTGATAATATCGGGAGTAATAAGTATAATTATTATAGTTCTAGCGATAATAATTGTACAATGTGGCTAATAGTGCATGTTATATTGATAATAATATAAGTAATAGGTAAAATTATTACAGTTCTAGCGATAATAACTCCATTATATGGGTAATAGTGCATGTTATATTGATAATAATATAAGTAATAGGTAAAATTATTACCGTTCTAGCGATAATAACTGCATTATATGGGTAATAATGCATGTTATATTGATAATAATAAAAGTAATACGTATATTTATTATAGTTCTATCGATAATAACTGCATAATATGTGTAATAATGCATGTTATATTGATGATAATGAAAGTAGTAAGTATATTTATTACAGTTCTATCGATAATAAATGCATAATATGGGTAATAATGCATGTTACATTTATCATAATAAAAGTACTAAGTATATTTATTATAGTTCTAGCGATTATAACTGCATAATATGGGTAATAATGCATGTTATATTGAGAATAATATAAGTAATAAATATAATTATTACAGTTCTAGCGATAATAACTGCATAATATGGATAATAATGCACGTTATTGTGCTAATAGTATAAGTAATACGTATAATTATTACAGTTCTTGCGGTAATAACTGCATTATATGGGTAAGAATGCATGTTATATTGATAATATCGGGAGTAATAAGTATAATTATTATAGTTCTAGGGATAATAATAGTGCAATATGGCTAATAATGCATGTTATATTGATAATAATATAAGTAATAAGTATAATTATTACAGTTCTAGCGATAATAACTCCATTATATGGGTAATAATGCATGTTATATTGATAATAATATAAGTAATAAGTATAATTATTACAGTTCTAGCGATAATAACTCCATTATATGGGAAATAATGCATGTTATATTGATAATAATATAAGTAATGAGTATAATTATTACAGTTCTAGCGATAATAACTCCATTATATGGGTAATAATGCATGTTATATTGATAATAATATAAGTAATAAGTATAATTATTACAGCTCTAGCGATAATAACTGCATAATATGGGTAATAATGCACGTTATATTGCTAATAATATAAGTAATAAGTATAATTATGACAGTTCTAGCGATAATAACTCCATTATATGGATAATAATGCATGTCATATTGATAATCTCGGGAGTAATAAGTATAATTATTACAGTTCTAGCGATAATAACTCCATTATATGGGTAACAATGCATGTTATATTGATAATAATATAAGTAATAAGTATAATTATTACAGTTCTAGCGATAATAACTCCATTATATGGGAAATAATGCATGTTATATTGATAATAATATAAGTAATGAGTATAATTATTACAGTTCTAGCGATAATAACTCCATTATATGGATAATAATGCATGTCATATTGATAATATCGGGAGTAATAAGTATAATTATTATAGTTCTAGCGATAATAATTGTACAATGTGGCTAATAGTGCATGTTATATTGATAATAATATAAGTAATAGGTAAAATTATTACAGTTCTAGCGATAATAACTCCATTATATGGGTAATAATGCATGTTATATTGATAATAATATAAGTAATAAGTATAATTATTACAGTTCTAGCGATAATAACTCCATTATATGGGAAATAATGCATGTTATATTGATAATAATACAAGTAATGAGTATAATTATTACAGTTCTAGCGATAATAACTCCATTATATGGGTAATAATGCATGTTATATTGATAATAATATAAGTAATAAGTATAATTATTACAGCTCTAGCGATAATAACTGCATAATATGGGTAATAATGCACGTTATATTGCTAATAATATAAGTAATAAGTATAATTATGACAGTTCTAGCGATAATAACTCCATTATATGGATAATAATGCATGTCATATTGATAATCTCGGGAGTAATAAGTATAATTATTACAGTTCTAGCGATAATAACTCCATTATATGGGTAATAATGCATGTTATATTGATAATAATATAAGTAATAAGTATAATTATTACAGTTCTAGCGATAATAACTCCATTATATGGGAAATAATGCATGTTATATTGATAATAATATAAGTAATGAGTATAATTATTACAGTTCTAGCGATAATAACTCCATTATATGGGTAATAATGCATGTTATATTGATAATAATATAAGTAATAAGTATAATTATTACAGCTCTAGCGATAATAACTGCATAATATGGGTAATAATGCACGTTATATTGCTAATAATATAAGTAATAAGTATAATTATGACAGTTCTAGCGATAATAACTCCATTATATGGATAATAATGCATGTCATATTGATAATCTCGGGAGTAATAAGTATAATTATTACAGTTCTAGCGATAATAACTCCATTATATGGGAAATAATGCATGTTATATTGATAATAATATAAGTAATGAGTATAATTATTACAGTTCTAGCGATAATAACTCCATTATATGGATAATAATGCATGTCATATTGATAATATCGGGAGTAATAAGTATAATTATTATAGTTCTAGCGATAATAATTGTACAATGTGGCTAATAGTGCATGTTATATTGATAATAATATAAGTAATAGGTAAAATTATTACAGTTCTAGCGATAATACCTCCATTATATGGGTAATAATGCATGTTATATTGATAATAATATAAGTAATAAGTATAATTATTACAGTTCTAGCGATAATAACTCCATTATATGGGAAATAATGCATGTTATATTGATAATAATACAAGTAATGAGTATAATTATTACAGTTCTAGCGATAATAACTCCATTATATGGGTAATAATGCATGTTATATTGATAATAATATAAGTAATAAGTATAATTATTACAGCTCTAGCGATAATAACTGCATAATATGGGTAATAATGCACGTTATATTGCTAATAATATAAGTAATAAGTATAATTATGACAGTTCTAGCGATAATAACTCCATTATATGGATAATAATGCATGTCATATTGATAATCTCGGGAGTAATAAGTATAATTATTACAGTTCTAGCGATAATAACTCCATTATATGGGTAATAATGCATGTTATATTGATAATAATATAAGTAATAAGTATAATTATTACAGTTCTAGCGATAATAACTCCATTATATGGGAAATAATGCATGTTATATTGATAATAATATAAGTAATGAGTATAATTATTACAGTTCCAGCGATAATAAATCCATTATATGGGTAATAATGCATGTTATATTGATAATAATATAAGTAATAAGTATAATTATTACAGCTCTAGCGATAATAACTGCATAATATGGGTAATAATGCACGTTATATTGCTAATAATATAAGTAATAAGTATAATTATGACAGTTCTAGCGATAATAACTCCATTATAAGGATAATAATGCATGTCATATTGATAATATCGGGAGTAATAAGTATAATTATTACAGTTCTAGCGATAATAACTCCATTATATGGGTAATAATGCATGTTATATTGATAATAATATAAGTAATAAGTATAATTATTACAGTTCTAGCGATAATAACTGCATTATATGGGTAATAATGCATGTTATATTGATGATAATGAAAGTAGTAAGTATATTTATTACAGTTCTATCGATAATAAATGCATAATATGGGTAATAATGCATGTTACATTTATCATAATAAAAGTACTAAGTATATTTATTATAGTTCTAGCGATTATAACTGCATAACATGGGTAATAATGCATGTTATATTGAGAATAATATAAGTAATAAATATAATTATTACAGTTCTAGCGATAATAACTGCATAATATGGATAATAATGCACGTTATATTGCTAATAGTATAAGTAATAAGTATAATTATTACAGTTCTAGCGATAATAACTCCATTATATGGATAATAATGCATGTCATATTGATAATATCGGGAGTAATAAGTATAATTATTACAGTTCTAGCGATAATAACTCCATTATATGGGTAATAATGCATGTTATATTGATAATAATATAAGTAATAAGTATAATTATTACAGTTCTAGCGATAATAACTCCATTATATGGGAAATAATGCATGTTATATTGATAATAATATAAGTAATGAGTATAATTATTACAGTTCTAGCGATAATAACTCCATTATATGGGTAATAATGCATGTTATATTGATAATAATATAAGTAATAAGTATAATTATTACAGCTCTAGCGATAATAACTGCATAATATGGGTAATAATGCACGTTATATTGCTAATAATATAAGTAATAAGTATAATTATGACAGTTCTAGCGATAATAACTCCATTATATGGATAATAATGCATGTCATATTGATAATATCGGGAGTAATAAGTATAAATATTACAGTTCTAGCGATAATAACTCCATTATATGGGTAATAATGCATGTTATATTGATAATAATATAAGTAATAAGTATAATTATTACAGTTCTAGCGATAATAACTGCATTATATGGGTAATAATGCATGTTATATTGATGATAATGAAAGTAGTAAGTATATTTATTACAGTTCTATCGATAATAAATGCATAATATGGGTAATAATGCATGTTACATTTATCATAATAAAAGTACTAAGTATATTTATTATAGTTCTAGCGATTATAACTGCATAACATGGGTAATAATGCATGTTATATTGAGAATAATATAAGTAATAAGTATAATTATTACAGTTCTAGCGATAATAACTCCATTATATGGGTAATAATGCATGTTATATTGATAATAATATAAGTAATAAGTATAATTATTACAGCTCTAGCGATAATAACTGCATAATATGGGTAATAATGCACGTTATATTGCTAATAATATAAGTAATAAGTATAATTATGACAGTTCTAGCGATAATAACTCCATTATATGGATAATAATGCATGTCATATTGATAATATCGGGAGTAATAAGTATAATTATTACAGTTCTAGCGATAATAACTCCATTATATGGGTAATAATGCATGTTATATTGATAATAATATAAGTAATAAGTATAATTATTACAGTTCTAGCGATAATAACTCCATTATATGGGTAATAATGCATGTTATATTGATGATAATGAAAGTAGTAAGTATATTTATTACAGTTCTATCGATAATAAATGCATAATATGGGTAATAATGCATGTTACATTTATCATAATAAAAGTACTAAGTATATTTATTATAGTTCTAGCGATTATAACTGCATAACATGGGTAATAATGCATGTTATATTGAGAATAATATAAGTAATAAATATAATTATTACAGTTCTAGCGATAATAACTGCATAATATGGGTAATAATGCACGTTATATTGCTAATAATATAAGTAATAAGTATAATTATGACAGTTCTAGCGATAATAACTCCGTTATATGGATAATAATGCATGTCATATTGATAATCTCGGGAGTAATAAGTATAATTATTACAGTTCTAGCGATAATAACTCCATTATATGGGTAATAATGCATGTTATATTGATAATAATATAAGTAATAAGTATAATTATTACAGTTCTAGCGATAATAACTCCATTATATGGGAAATAATGCATGTTATATTGATAATAATATAAGTAATGAGTATAATTATTACAGTTCTAGCGATAATAACTCCATTATATGGGTAATAATGCATGTTATATTGATAATAATATAAGTAATAAGTATAATTATTACAGTTCTAGCGATAATAACTCCATTATATGGGAAATAATGCATGTTATATTGATAATAATATAAGTAATGAGTATAATTATTACAGTTCTAGCGATAATAACTCCATTATATGGATAATAATGCATGTCATATTGATAATATCGGGAGTAATAAGTATAATTATTATAGTTCTAGCGATAATAATTGTACAATGTGGCTAATAGTGCATGTTATATTGATAATAATATAAGTAATAGGTAAAATTATTACAGTTCTAGCGATAATAACTCCATTATATGGGTAATAATGCATGTTATATTGATAATAATATAAGTAATAAGTATAATTATTACAGTTCTAGCGATAATAACTCCATTATATGGGAAATAATGCATGTTATATTGATAATAATATAAGTAATGAGTATAATTATTACAGTTCTAGCGATAATAACTCCATTATATGGGTAATAATGCATGTTATATTGATAATAATATAAGTAATAAGTATAATTATTACAGCTCTAGCGATAATAACTGCATAATATGGGTAATAATGCACGTTATATTGCTAATAATATAAGTAATAAGTATAATTATGACAGTTCTAGCGATAATAACTCCATTATATGGATAATAATGCATGTCATATTGATAATATCGGGAGTAATAAGTATAATTATTACAGTTCTAGCGATAACAACTCCATTATATGGGTAATAATGCATGTTATATTGATAATAATATAAGTAATAAGTATAATTATTACAGTTCTAGCGATAATAACTCCATTATATGGGAAATAATGCATGTTATATTGAGAATAATATAAGTAATAAGTATAATTATTACAGTTCTAGCGATAATAACTCCATTATATGGGTAATAATGCATGTTATATTGATAATAATATAAGTAATAAGTATAATTATTACAGCTCTAGCGATAATAACTGCATAATATGGGTAATAATGCACGTTATATTGCTAATAATATAAGTAATAAGTATAATTATGACAGTTCTAGCGATAATAACTCCATTATATGGATAATAATGCATGTCATATTGATAATATCGGGAGTAATAAGTATAATTATTACAGTTCTAGCGATAATAACTCCATTATATGGGTAATAATGCATGTTATATTGATAATAATATAAGTAATAAGTATAATTATTACAGTTCTAGCGATAATAACTCCATTATATGGGTAATAATGCATGTTATATTGATGATAATGAAAGTAGTAAGTATATTTATTACAGTTCTATCGATAATAAATGCATAATATGGGTAATAATGCATGTTACATTTATCATAATAAAAGTACTAAGTATATTTATTATAGTTCTAGCGATTATAACTGCATAACATGGGTAATAATGCATGTTATATTGAGAATAATATAAGTAATAAATATAATTATTACAGTTCTAGCGATAATAACTGCATAATATGGGTAATAATGCACGTTATATTGCTAATAATATAAGTAATAAGTATAATTATGACAGTTCTAGCGATAATAACTCCGTTATATGGATAATAATGCATGTCATATTGATAATCTCGGGAGTAATAAGTATAATTATTACAGTTCTAGCGATAATAACTCCATTATATGGGTAATAATGCATGTTATATTGATAATAATATAAGTAATAAGTATAATTATTACAGTTCTAGCGATAATAACTCCATTATATGGGAAATAATGCATGTTATATTGATAATAATATAAGTAATGAGTATAATTATTACAGTTCTAGCGATAATAACTCCATTATATGGGTAATAATGCATGTTATATTGATAATAATATAAGTAATAAGTATAATTATTACAGTTCTAGCGATAATAACTCCATTATATGGGAAATAATGCATGTTATATTGATAATAATATAAGTAATGAGTATAATTATTACAGTTCTAGCGATAATAACTCCATTATATGGATAATAATGCATGTCATATTGATAATATCGGGAGTAATAAGTATAATTATTATAGTTCTAGCGATAATAATTGTACAATGTGGCTAATAGTGCATGTTATATTGATAATAATATAAGTAATAGGTAAAATTATTACAGTTCTAGCGATAATAACTCCATTATATGGGTAATAATGCATGTTATATTGATAATAATATAAGTAATAAGTATAATTATTACAGTTCTAGCGATAATAACTCCATTATATGGGAAATAATGCATGTTATATTGATAATAATATAAGTAATGAGTATAATTATTACAGTTCTAGCGATAATAACTCCATTATATGGGTAATAATGCATGTTATATTGATAATAATATAAGTAATAAGTATAATTATTACAGCTCTAGCGATAATAACTGCATAATATGGGTAATAATGCACGTTATATTGCTAATAATATAAGAAATAAGTATAATTATGACAGTTCTAGCGATAATAACTCCATTATATGGATAATAATGCATGTCATATTGATAATATCGGGAGTAATAAGTATAATTATTACAGTTCTAGCGATAACAACTCCATTATATGGGTAATAATGCATGTTATATTGATAATAATATAAGTAATAAGTATAATTATTACAGTTCTAGCGATAATAACTCCATTATATGGGAAATAATGCATGTTATATTGATAATAATATAAGTAATGAGTATAATTATTACAGTTCTAGCGATAATAACTCCATTATATGGGTAATAATGCATGTTATATTGATAATAATATAAGTAATAAGTATAATTATTACAGTTCTAGCGATAATAACTCCATTATATGGGAAATAATGCATGTTATATTGATAATAATATAAGTAATGAGTATAATTATTACAGTTCTAGCGATAATAACTCCATTATATGGGTAATAATGCATGTTATATTGATAATAATATAAGTAATAAGTATAATTATTACAGCTCTAGCGATAATAACTGCATAATATGGGTAATAATGCACGTTATATTGCTAATAATATAAGTAATAAGTATAATTATGACAGTTCTAGCGATAATAACTCCATTATATGGATAATAATGCATGTCATATTGATAATCTCGGGAGTAATAAGTATAATTATTACAGTTCTAGCGATAATAACTCCATTATATGGGTAATAATGCATGTTATATTGATAATAATATAAGTAATAAGTATAATTATTACAGTTCTAGCGATAATAACTCCATTATATGGGTAATAATGCATGTTATATTGATAATAATATAAGTAATAAGTATAATTATTACAGCTCTAGCGATAATAACTGCATAATATGGGTAATAATGCACGTTATATTGCTAATAATATAAGTAATAAGTATAATTATGACAGTTCTAGCGATAATAACTCCATTATATGGATAATAATGCATGTCATATTGATAATATCGGGAGTAATAAGTATAAATATTACAGTTCTAGCGATAATAACTCCATTATATGGGTAATAATGCATGTTATATTGATAATAATATAAGTAATAAGTATAATTATTACAGTTCTAGCGATAATAACTGCATTATATGGGTAATAATGCATGTTATATTGATGATAATGAAAGTAGTAAGTATATTTATTACAGTTCTATCGATAATAAATGCATAATATGGGTAATAATGCATGTTACATTTATCATAATAAAAGTACTAAGTATATTTATTATAGTTCTAGCGATTATAACTGCATAACATGGGTAATAATGCATGTTATATTGAGAATAATATAAGTAATAAGTATAATTATTACAGTTCTAGCGATAATAACTCCATTATATGGGTAATAATGCATGTTATATTGATAATAATATAAGTAATAAGTATAATTATTACAGCTCTAGCGATAATAACTGCATAATATGGGTAATAATGCACGTTATATTGCTAATAATATAAGTAATAAGTATAATTATGACAGTTCTAGCGATAATAACTCCATTATATGGATAATAATGCATGTCATATTGATAATATCGGGAGTAATAAGTATAATTATTACAGTTCTAGCGATAATAACTCCATTATATGGGTAATAATGCATGTTATATTGATAATAATATAAGTAATAAGTATAATTATTACAGTTCTAGCGATAATAACTCCATTATATGGGTAATAATGCATGTTATATTGATGATAATGAAAGTAGTAAGTATATTTATTACAGTTCTATCGATAATAAATGCATAATATGGGTAATAATGCATGTTACATTTATCATAATAAAAGTACTAAGTATATTTATTATAGTTCTAGCGATTATAACTGCATAACATGGGTAATAATGCATGTTATATTGAGAATAATATAAGTAATAAATATAATTATTACAGTTCTAGCGATAATAACTGCATAATATGGGTAATAATGCACGTTATATTGCTAATAATATAAGTAATAAGTATAATTATGACAGTTCTAGCGATAATAACTCCGTTATATGGATAATAATGCATGTCATATTGATAATCTCGGGAGTAATAAGTATAATTATTACAGTTCTAGCGATAATAACTCCATTATATGGGTAATAATGCATGTTATATTGATAATAATATAAGTAATAAGTATAATTATTACAGTTCTAGCGATAATAACTCCATTATATGGGAAATAATGCATGTTATATTGATAATAATATAAGTAATGAGTATAATTATTACAGTTCTAGCGATAATAACTCCATTATATGGGTAATAATGCATGTTATATTGATAATAATATAAGTAATAAGTATAATTATTACAGTTCTAGCGATAATAACTCCATTATATGGGAAATAATGCATGTTATATTGATAATAATATAAGTAATGAGTATAATTATTACAGTTCTAGCGATAATAACTCCATTATATGGATAATAATGCATGTCATATTGATAATATCGGGAGTAATAAGTATAATTATTATAGTTCTAGCGATAATAATTGTACAATGTGGCTAATAGTGCATGTTATATTGATAATAATATAAGTAATAGGTAAAATTATTACAGTTCTAGCGATAATAACTCCATTATATGGGTAATAATGCATGTTATATTGATAATAATATAAGTAATAAGTATAATTATTACAGTTCTAGCGATAATAACTCCATTATATGGGAAATAATGCATGTTATATTGATAATAATATAAGTAATGAGTATAATTATTACAGTTCTAGCGATAATAACTCCATTATATGGGTAATAATGCATGTTATATTGATAATAATATAAGTAATAAGTATAATTATTACAGCTCTAGCGATAATAACTGCATAATATGGGTAATAATGCACGTTATATTGCTAATAATATAAGTAATAAGTATAATTATGACAGTTCTAGCGATAATAACTCCATTATATGGATAATAATGCATGTCATATTGATAATATCGGGAGTAATAAGTATAATTATTACAGTTCTAGCGATAACAACTCCATTATATGGGTAATAATGCATGTTATATTGATAATAATATAAGTAATAAGTATAATTATTACAGTTCTAGCGATAATAACTCCATTATATGGGAAATAATGCATGTTATATTGAGAATAATATAAGTAATAAGTATAATTATTACAGTTCTAGCGATAATAACTCCATTATATGGGTAATAATGCATGTTATATTGATAATAATATAAGTAATAAGTATAATTATTACAGCTCTAGCGATAATAACTGCATAATATGGGTAATAATGCACGTTATATTGCTAATAATATAAGTAATAAGTATAATTATGACAGTTCTAGCGATAATAACTCCATTATATGGATAATAATGCATGTCATATTGATAATATCGGGAGTAATAAGTATAATTATTACAGTTCTAGCGATAATAACTCCATTATATGGGTAATAATGCATGTTATATTGATAATAATATAAGTAATAAGTATAATTATTACAGTTCTAGCGATAATAACTCCATTATATGGGTAATAATGCATGTTATATTGATGATAATGAAAGTAGTAAGTATATTTATTACAGTTCTATCGATAATAAATGCATAATATGGGTAATAATGCATGTTACATTTATCATAATAAAAGTACTAAGTATATTTATTATAGTTCTAGCGATTATAACTGCATAACATGGGTAATAATGCATGTTATATTGAGAATAATATAAGTAATAAATATAATTATTACAGTTCTAGCGATAATAACTGCATAATATGGGTAATAATGCACGTTATATTGCTAATAATATAAGTAATAAGTATAATTATGACAGTTCTAGCGATAATAACTCCGTTATATGGATAATAATGCATGTCATATTGATAATCTCGGGAGTAATAAGTATAATTATTACAGTTCTAGCGATAATAACTCCATTATATGGGTAATAATGCATGTTATATTGATAATAATATAAGTAATAAGTATAATTATTACAGTTCTAGCGATAATAACTCCATTATATGGGAAATAATGCATGTTATATTGATAATAATATAAGTAATGAGTATAATTATTACAGTTCTAGCGATAATAACTCCATTATATGGGTAATAATGCATGTTATATTGATAATAATATAAGTAATAAGTATAATTATTACAGTTCTAGCGATAATAACTCCATTATATGGGAAATAATGCATGTTATATTGATAATAATATAAGTAATGAGTATAATTATTACAGTTCTAGCGATAATAACTCCATTATATGGATAATAATGCATGTCATATTGATAATATCGGGAGTAATAAGTATAATTATTATAGTTCTAGCGATAATAATTGTACAATGTGGCTAATAGTGCATGTTATATTGATAATAATATAAGTAATAGGTAAAATTATTACAGTTCTAGCGATAATAACTCCATTATATGGGTAATAATGCATGTTATATTGATAATAATATAAGTAATAAGTATAATTATTACAGTTCTAGCGATAATAACTCCATTATATGGGAAATAATGCATGTTATATTGATAATAATATAAGTAATGAGTATAATTATTACAGTTCTAGCGATAATAACTCCATTATATGGGTAATAATGCATGTTATATTGATAATAATATAAGTAATAAGTATAATTATTACAGCTCTAGCGATAATAACTGCATAATATGGGTAATAATGCACGTTATATTGCTAATAATATAAGAAATAAGTATAATTATGACAGTTCTAGCGATAATAACTCCATTATATGGATAATAATGCATGTCATATTGATAATATCGGGAGTAATAAGTATAATTATTACAGTTCTAGCGATAACAACTCCATTATATGGGTAATAATGCATGTTATATTGATAATAATATAAGTAATAAGTATAATTATTACAGTTCTAGCGATAATAACTCCATTATATGGGAAATAATGCATGTTATATTGATAATAATATAAGTAATGAGTATAATTATTACAGTTCTAGCGATAATAACTCCATTATATGGGTAATAATGCATGTTATATTGATAATAATATAAGTAATAAGTATAATTATTACAGCTCTAGCGATAATAACTGCATAATATGGGTAATAATGCACGTTATATTGCTAATAATATAAGTAATAAGTATAATTATGACAGTTCTAGCGATAATAACTCCATTATATGGATAATAATGCATGTCATATTGATAATATCGGGAGTAATAAGTATAATTATTACAGTTCTAGCGATAATAACTCCATTATATGGGTAATAATGCATGTTATATTGATAATAATATAAGTAATAAGTATAATTATTACAGTTCTAGCGATAATAACTCTATTATATGGGTAATAATGCATGTTATATTGATGATAATGAAAGTAGTAAGTATATTTATTACAGTTCTATCGATAATAAATGCATAATATGGGTAATAATGCATGTTACATTTATCATAATAAAAGTACTAAGTATATTTATTATAGTTCTAGCGATTATAACTGCATAACATGGGTAATAATGCATGTTATATTGAGAATAATATAAGTAATAAATATAATTATTACAGTTCTAGCGATAATAACTGCATAATATGGATAATAATGCACGTTATATTGCTAATAGTATAAGTAATAAGTATAATTATTACAGTTCTAGCGATAATAACTCCATTATATGGATAATAATGCATGTCATATTGATAATATCGGGAGTAATAAGTATAATTATTACAGTTCTAGCGATAATAACTCCATTATATGGGTAATAATGCATGTTATATTGATAATAATATAAGTAATAAGTATAATTATTACAGTTCTAGCGATAATAACTCCATTATATGGGAAATAATGCATGTTATATTGATAATAATATAAGTAATGAGTATAATTATTACAGTTCTAGCGATAATAACTCCATTATATGGGTAATAATGCATGTTATATTGATAATCTCGGGAGTAATAAGTATAATTATTACAGTTCTAGCGATAATAACTCCATTATATGGGTAATAATGCATGTTATATTGATAATAATATAAGTAATAAGTATAATTATTACAGTTCTAGCGATAATAACTCCATTATATGGGAAATAATGCATGTTATATTGATAATAATATAAGTAATGAGTATAATTATTACAGTTCTAGCGATAATAACTCCATTATATGGGTAATAATGCATGTTATATTGATAATAATATAAGTAATAAGTATAATTATTACAGCTCTAGCGATAATAACTGCATAATATGGGTAATAATGCACGTTATATTGCTAATAATATAAGTAATAAGTATAATTATGACAGTTCTAGCGATAATAACTCCATTATATGGATAATAATGCATGTCATATTGATAATATCGGGAGTAATAAGTATAATTATTACAGTTCTAGCGATAATAACTCCATTATATGGGTAATAGTGCATGTTATATTGATAATAATATAAGTAATAAGTATAATTATTACAGTTCTAGCGATAATAACTGCATTATATGGGTAATAATGCATGTTATATTGATGATAATGAAAGTAGTAAGTATATTTATTACAGTTCTATCGATAATAAATGCATAATATGGGTAATAATGCATGTTACATTTATCATAATAAAAGTACTAAGTATATTTATTATAGTTCTAGCGATTTTAACTGCATAACATGGGTAATAATGCATGTTATATTGAGAATAATATAAGTAATAAATATAATTATTACAGTTCTAGCGATAATAACTGCATAATATGGGTAATAATGCACGTTATATTGCTAATAATATAAGTAATAAGTATAATTATGACAGTTCTAGCGATAATAACTCCGTTATATGGATAATAATGCATGTCATATTGATAATCTCGGGAGTAATAAGTATAATTATTATAGTTCTAGCGATAATAATTGTACAATATGGCTAATAATGCATGTTATATTGATAATAATATAAGTAATAAGTATAATTATTACAGTTCTAGCGATAATAACTCCATTATATGGGAAATAATGCATGTTATATTGATAATAATATAAGTAATGAGTATAATTATTACAGTTCTAGCGATAATAACTCCATTATATGGGTAATAATGCATGTTATATTGATAATAATATAAGTAATAAGTATAATTATTACAGCTCTAGCGATAATAACTGCATAATATGGGTAATAATGCACGTTATATTGCTAATAATATAAGTAATAAGTATAATTATGACAGTTCTAGCGATAATAACTCCGTTATATGGATAATAATGCATGTCATATTGATAATATCGGGAGTAATAAGTATAATTATTACAGTTCTAGCGATAATAACTCCATTATATGGGTAATAATGCATGTTATATTGATAATAATATAAGTAATAAGTATAATTATTACAGTTCTAGCGATAATAACTCCATTATATGGGTAATAATGCATGTTATATTGATGATAATGAAAGTAGTAAGTATATTTATTACAGTTCTATCGATAATAAATGCATAATATGGGTAATAATGCATGTTACATTTATCATAATAAAAGTACTAAGTATATTTATTATAGTTCTAGCGATTATAACTGCATAACATGGGTAATAATGCATGTTATATTGAGAATAATATAAGTAATAAATATAATTATTACAGTTCTAGCGATAATAACTGCATAATATGGGTAATAATGCACGTTATATTGCTAATAATATAAGTAATAAGTATAATTATGACAGTTCTAGCGATAATAACTCCGTTATATGGATAATAATGCATGTCATATTGATAATCTCGGGAGTAATAAGTATAATTATTACAGTTCTAGCGATAATAACTCCATTATATGGGTAATAATGCATGTTATATTGATAATAATATAAGTAATAAGTATAATTATTACAGTTCTAGCGATAATAACTCCATTATATGGGAAATAATGCATGTTATATTGATAATAATATAAGTAATGAGTATAATTATTACAGTTCTAGCGATAATAACTCCATTATATGGGTAATAATGCATGTTATATTGATAATAATATAAGTAATAAGTATAATTATTACAGCTCTAGCGATAATAACTGCATAATATGGGTAATAATGCACGTTATATTGCTAATAATATAAGTAATAAGTATAATTATGACAGTTCTAGCGATAATAACTCCATTATATGGATAATAATGCATGTCATATTGATAATATCGGGAGTAATAAGTAAAATTATTACAGTTCTAGCGATAATAACTCCATTATATGGGTAATAGTGCATGTTATATTGATAATAATATAAGTAATAAGTATAATTATTACAGTTCTAGCGATAATAACTGCATTATATGGGTAATAATGCATGTTATATTGATGATAATGAAAGTAGTAAGTATATTTATTACAGTTCTATCGATAATAAATGCATAATATGGGTAATAATGCATGTTACATTTATCATAATAAAAGTACTAAGTATATTTATTATAGTTCTAGCGATTTTAACTGCATAACATGGGTAATAATGCATGTTATATTGAGAATAATATAAGTAATAAATATAATTATTACAGTTCTAGCGATAATAACTGCATAATATGGGTAATAATGCACGTTATATTGCTAATAATATAAGTAATAAGTATAATTATGACAGTTCTAGCGATAATAACTCCGTTATATGGATAATAATGCATGTCATATTGATAATATCGGGAGTAATAAGTATAATTATTACAGTTCTAGCGATAATAACTCCATTATATGGGTAATAATGCATGTTATATTGATAATAATATAAGTAATAAGTATAATTATTACAGTTCTAGCGATAATAACTCCATTATATGGGAAATAATGCATGTTATATTGATAATAATATAAGTAATGAGTATAATTATTACAGTTCTAGCGATAATAACTCCATTATATGGGTAATAATGCATGTTATATTGATAATAATATAAGTAATAAGTATAATTATTACAGCTCTAGCGATAATAACTGCATAATATGGGTAATAATGCACGTTATATTGCTAATAATATAAGTAATAAGTATAATTATGACAGTTCTAGCGATAATAACTCCATTATATGGATAATAATGCATGTCATATTGATAATATCGGGAGTAATATGTATAAATATTACAGTTCTAGCGATAATAACTCCATTATATGGGTAATAATGCATGTTATATTGATAATAATATAAGTAATAAGTATAATTATTACAGCTCTAGCGATAATAACTGCATAATATGGGTAATAATGCACGTTATATTGCTAATAATATAAGTAATAAGTATAATTATGACAGTTCTAGCGATAATAACTCCATTATATGGATAATAATGCATGTCATATTGATAATATCGGGAGTAATAAGTATAATTATTACAGTTCTAGCGATAATAACTCCATTATATGGGTAATAATGCATGTTATATTGATAATAATATAAGTAATAAGTATAATTATTACAGTTCTAGCGATAATAACTCCATTATATGGGTAATAATGCATGTTATATTGATGATAATGAAAGTAGTAAGTATATTTATTACAGTTCTATCGATAATAAATGCATAATATGGGTAATAATGCATGTTACATTTATCATAATAAAAGTACTAAGTATATTTATTATAGTTCTAGCGATTATAACTGCATAACATGGGTAATAATGCATGTTATATTGAGAATAATATAAGTAATAAATATAATTATTACAGTTCTAGCGATAATAACTGCATAATATGGGTAATAATGCACGTTATATTGCTAATAATATAAGTAATAAGTATAATTATGACAGTTCTAGCGATAATAACTCCATTATATGGATAATAATGCATGTCATATTGATAATATCGGGAGTAATAAGTATAATTATTACAGTTCTAGCGATAATAACTCCATTATATGGGTAATAGTGCATGTTATATTGATAATAATATAAGTAATAAGTATAATTATTACAGTTCTAGCGATAATAACTGCATTATATGGGTAATAATGCATGTTATATTGATGATAATGAAAGTAGTAAGTATATTTATTACAGTTCTATCGATAATAAATGCATAATATGGGTAATAATGCATGTTACATTTATCATAATAAAAGTACTAAGTATATTTATTATAGTTCTAGCGATTATAACTGCATAACATGGGTAATAATGCATGTTATATTGAGAATAATATAAGTAATAAATATAATTATTACAGTTCTAGCGATAATAACTGCATAATATGGGTAATAATGCACGTTATATTGCTAATAATATAAGTAATAAGTATAATTATGACAGTTCTAGCGATAATAACTCCGTTATATGGATAATAATGCATGTCATATTGATAATCTCGGGAGTAATAAGTATAATTATTATAGTTCTAGCGATAATAATTGTACAATATGGCAAATAGTGCATGTTATATTGATAATAATATAAGTAATAGGTAAAATTATTACCGTTCTAGCGATAATAACTGCATTATATGGGTAATAATGCATGTTATATTGATAATAATAAAAGTAATACGTATATTTATTATAGTTCTATCGATAATAACTGCATAATATGTGTAATAATGCATGTTATATTGATGATAATGAAAGTAGTAAGTATATTTATTACAGTTCTATCGATAATAAATGCATAATATGGGTAATAATGCATGTTACATTTATCATAATAAAAGTACTAAGTATATTTATTATAGTTCTAGCGATTATAACTGCATAACATGGGTAATAATGCATGTTATATTGAGAATAATATAAGTAATAAATATAATTATTACAGTTCTAGCGATAATAACTGCATAATATGGATAATAATGCACGTTATATTGCTAATAGTATAAGTAATAAGTATAATTATTACAGTTCTAGCGATAATAACTGCATAATATGGGTAATAATGCACGTTATATTGCTAATAATATAAGTAATAAGTATAATTATTACAGTTCTAGCGATAATAACTCCATTATATGGATAATAATGCATGTCATATTGATAATATCGGGAGTAATAAGTATAATTATTATAGTTCTAGCGATAATAATTGTACAATATGGCTAATAGTGCATGTTATATTGATAATAATATAAGTAATAGGTAAAATTATTACCGTTCTAGCGATAATAACTGCATTATATGGGTAATAATGCATGTTATATTGATAATAATAAAAGTAATACGTATATTTATTATAGTTCTATCGATAATAACTGCATAATATGTGTAATAATGCATGTTATATTGATGATAATGAAAGTAGTAAGTATATTTATTACAGTTCTATCGATAATAAATGCATAATATGGGTAATAATGCATGTTACATTTATCATAATAAAAGTACTAAGTATATTTATTATAGTTCTAGCGATTATAACTGCATAATATGGGTAATAATGCATGTTATATTGAGAATAATATAAGTAATAAATATAATTATTACAGTTCTAGCGATAATAACTGCATAATATGGATAATAATGCACGTTATATTGCTAATAGTATAAGTAATACGTATAATTATTACAGTTCTAGCGATAATAACTGCATTATATGGGTAATAATGGATGTTATATTGATAATATCGGGAGTAATAAGTATAATTATTACAGTCCTAGCGATAATACTAGTAAAATATGGCTAAGAGTGCCTGTTATATTGATAATAATAAAAGTAATAAGTATATTTATTATACGTCTGTCGATAATAACTGCATTATATGGGTAATAGTGCATGTTATATTGATAATAATAAAAGTAATAAGTATATTTATTACAGTTCTAGCGATAATAACTGCATAATATGGGTAATAATGCACGTTATATTGATAATAATATAAGTAATAAGTATAATTATTACAGTTCTAGCGATAATAACTGCATTATATGGGTAATAATGCATGTTATGTTGGTAATATTGGGAATAATAAGTATAATTATTACAGTTCTAGCGATAATACTAGTAAAATATGGCCAACAGTGCATGTTATATTAATAATAATAAAAGTAATAAGTATATTTGTTATACTTCTGTCGATAATAACTGCATTATATGGGTAATAATGGATGTTATATTGATAATAATATAAGTAATAAGTTTAATTATTACAGTTCTAGCGATAATAACTCCATTATATGGATAATAATGCATGTCATATTGATAATATCGGGAGTAATAAGTATAATTATTACAGTTCTAGCGATAATAACTCCATTATATGGGTAATAATGCATGTTATATTGATAATAATATAAGTAATAAGTATAATTATTACAGTTCTAGCGATAATAACTGCATTATATGGGTAATAATGCACTTTATATTGCTAATAATATAAGTAATAAGTATAATTATTACAGTTCTAGCGATAATAACTCCATTATATGGATAATAATGCATGTCATATTGATAATATCGGGAGTAATAAGTATAATTATTATAGTTCTAGCGATAATAATTGTACAATATGGCTAATAGTGCATGTTATATTGATAATAATATAAGTATAAAGTATAATTATTACAGTTCTAGCGATAATAACTCCATTATATGGGTAATAATGCATGTTATATTGATAATAATATAAGTAATAAGTATAATTATTACAGTTCTAGCGATAATAACTGCATTATATGGGTAATAATGCATGTTATATTGATGATAATGAAAGTAGTAAGTATATTTATTACAGTTCTATCGATAATAAATGCATAATATGGGTAATAATGCATGTTACATTTATCATAATAAAAGTACTAAGTATATTTATTATAGTTCTAGCGATTATAACTGCATAACATGGGTAATAATGCATGTTATATTGAGAATAATATAAGTAATAAATATAATTATTACAGTTCTAGCGATAATAACTGCATAATATGGATAATAATGCACGTTATATTGCTAATAGTATAAGTAATACGTATAATTATTACAGTTCTAGCGATAATAACTGCATTATATGGGTAATAATGCATGTTATGTTGCTAATAATATAAGTAATAAGTATAATTATGACAGTTCTAGCGATAATAACTCCATTATATGGTTAATAATGCATGTCATATTGATAATATCGGGAGTAATAAGTATAATTATTACAGTTCTAGCGATAATAACTCCATTATATGGGTAATAATGCATGTTATATTGATAATAATATAAGTAATAAGTATAATTATTACAGTTCTAGCGATAATAACTGCATTATATGGGTAATAATGCATGTTATATTGATGATAATGAAAGTAGTAAGTATATTTATTACAGTTCTATCGATAATAAATGCATAATATGGGTAATAATGCATGTTACATTTATCATAATAAAAGTACTAAGTATATTTATTATAGTTCTAGCGATTATAACTGCATAACATGGGTAATAATGCATGTTATATTGAGAATAATATAAGTAATAAATATAATTATTACAGTTCTAGCGATAATAACTGCATAATATGGATAATAATGCACGTTATATTGCTAATAGTATAAGTAATACGTATAATTATTACAGTTCTAGCGATAATAACTGCATTATATGGGTAATAATGCATGTTATGTTGGTAATAATATAAGTAATAAATATAATTATTACAGTTCTAGCGATAATAACTCCATTATATGGATAATAATGCATGTCACATTGATAATATCGGGAGTAATAAGTATAATTATTACAGTTCTAGCGATAATAACTCCATTATATGGGTAATAATGCATGTTATATTGATAATAATATAAGTAATAAGTATAATTATTACAGTTCTAGCGATAATAACTGCATTATATGGGTAATAATGCATGTTATATTGATGATAATAAAAGTACTAAGTATATTTATTATAGTTCTAGCGATAATAACTGCATAATATGGGTAATAATGCATGTTATATTGATAATAATATAAGTAATAAGTATAATTATTACAGTTCTAGCGATAATAACTCCATTATATGGGTAATAATGCATGTTATATTGATAATAATATAAGTAATAAGTATAATTATTACAGTTCTAGCGATAATAACTGCATAATATGGGTAATAATGCACTTTATATTGCTAATAATATAAGTAATAAGTATAATTATTACAGTTCTAGCGATAATAACTCCATTATATGGATAATAATGCATGTCATATTGATAATATCGGGAGTAATAAGTATAATTATTATAGTTCTAGCGATAATAATTGTACAATATGGCTAATAGTGCATGTTATATTGATAATAATATAAGTAATAGGTATAATTATTACCGTTCTAGCGATAATAACTGCATTATATGGGTAATAATGCATGTTATATTGATAATAATAAAAGTAATACGTATATTTATTATATTTCTATCGATAATAACTGCATAATATGTGTAATAATGCATGTTATATTGATGATAATGAAAGTAGTAAGTATATTTATTACAGTTCTATCGATAATAAATGCATAATATGGGTAATAATGCATGTTACATTTATCATAATAAAAGTACTAAGTATATTTATTATAGTTCTAGCGATTATAACTGCATAATATGGGTAATAATGCATGTTATATTGAGCATAATATAAGTAATAAATATAATTATTACAGTTCTAGCGATAATAACTGCATAATATGGATAATAATGCACGTTATATTGCTAATAGTATAAGTAATACGTATAATTATTACAGTTCTAGCGATAATAACTGCATTATATGGGTAATAATGGATGTTATATTGATAATATCGGGAGTAATAAGTATAATTATTACAGTCCTAGCGATAATACTAGTAAAATATGGCTAAGAGTGCCTGTTATATTGATAATAATAAAAGTAATAAGTATATTTATTATACGTCTGTCGATAATAACTGCATTATATGGGTAATAATGCATGTTATATTGATGATAATGAAAGTAGTAAGTATATTTATTACAGTTCTATCGATAATAAATGCATAATATGGGTAATAATGCATGTCATATTGATAATCTCGGGAGTAATAAGTATAATTATTACAGTTCTAGCGATAATAACTCCATTATATGGGTAATAATGCATGTTATATTGATAATAATATAAGTAATAAGTATAATTATTACAGTTCTAGCGATAATAACTCCATTATATGGGAAATAATGCATGTTATATTGATAATAATATAAGTAATGAGTATAATTATTACAGTTCTAGCGATAATAACTCCATTATATGGGTAATAATGCATGTTATATTGATAATAATATAAGTAATAAGTATAATTATTACAGCTCTAGCGATAATAACTGCATAATATGGGTAATAATGCACGTTATATTGCTAATAATATAAGTAATAAGTATAATTATGACAGTTCTAGCGATAATATCTCCATTATATGGATAATAATGCATGTCATATTGATAATATCGGGAGTAATAAGTGTAATTATTACAGTTCTAGCGATAATAACTCCATTATATGGGTAATAATGCATGTTATATTGATAATAATATAAGTAATAAGTATAATTATTACAGTTCTAGCGATAATAACTCCATTATATGGGTAATAATGCATGTTATATTGATGATAATGAAAGTGGTAAGTATATTTATTACAGTTCTATCGATAATAAATGCATAATATGGGTAATAATGCATGTTACATTTATCATAATAAAAGTACTAAGTATATTTATTATAGTTCTAGCGATTATAACTGCATAACATGGGTAATAATGCATGTTATATTGAGAATAATATAAGTAATAAATATAATTATTACAGTTCTAGCGATAATAACTGCATAATATGGGTAATAATGCACGTTATATTGCTAATAATATAAGTAATAAGTATAATTATGACAGTTCTAGCGATAATAACTCCGTTATATGGATAATAATGCATGTCATATTGATAATCTCGGGAGTAATAAGTATAATTATTACAGTTCTAGCGATAATAACTCCATTATATGGGTAATAATGCATGTTATATTGATAATAATATAAGTAATAAGTATAATTATTACAGTTCTAGCGATAATAACTCCATTATATGGGAAATAATGCATGTTATATTGATAATAATATAAGTAATGAGTATAATTATTACAGTTCTAGCGATAATAACTCCATTATATGGGTAATAATGCATGTTATATTGATAATAATATAAGTAATAAGTATAATTATTACAGCTCTAGCGATAATAACTGCATAATATGGGTAATAATGCACGTTATATTGCTAATAATATAAGTAATAAGTATAATTATGACAGTTCTAGCGATAATAACTCCATTATATGGATAATAATGCATGTCATATTGATAATATCGGGAGTAATAAGTATAATTATTACAGTTCTAGCGATAATAACTCCATTATATGGGTAATAGTGCATGTTATATTGATAATAATATACGTAATAAGTATAATTATTACAGTTCTAGCGATAATAACTGCATTATATGGGTAATAATGCATGTTATATTGATGATAATGAAAGTAGTAAGTATATTTATTACAGTTCTATCGATAATAAATGCATAATATGGGTAATAATGCATGTTACATTTATCATAATAAAAGTACTAAGTATATTTATTATAGTTCTAGCGATTATAACTGCATAACATGGGTAATAATGCATGTTATATTGAGAATAATATAAGTAATAAATATAATTATTACAGTTCTAGCGATAATAACTGCATAATATGGGTAATAATGCACGTTATATTGCTAATAATATAAGTAATAAGTATAATTATGACAGTTCTAGCGATAATAACTCCGTTATATGGATAATAATGCATGTCATATTGATAATCTCGGGAGTAATAAGTATAATTATTATAGTTCTAGCGATAATAATTGTACAATATGGCTAATAGTGCATGTTATATTGATAATAATATAAGTAATAGGTAAAATTATTACCGTTCTAGCGATAATAACTGCATTATATGGGTAATAATGCATGTTATATTGATAATAATAAAAGTAATACGTATATTTATTATAGTTCTATCGATAATAACTGCATAATATGTGTAATAATGCATGTTATATTGATGATAATGAAAGTAGTAAGTATATTTATTACAGTTCTATCGATAATAAATGCATAATATGGGTAATAATGCATGTTACATTTATCATAATAAAAGTACTAAGTATATTTATTATAGTTCTAGCGATTATAACTGCATAACATGGGTAATAATGCATGTTATATTGAGAATAATATAAGTAATAAATATAATTATTACAGTTCTAGCGATAATAACTGCATAATATGGATAATAATGCACGTTATATTGCTAATAGTATAAGTAATAAGTATAATTATTACAGTTCTAGCGATAATAACTGCATAATATGGGTAATAATGCACGTTATATTGCTAATAATATAAGTAATAAGTATAATTATTACAGTTCTAGCGATAATAACTCCATTATATGGATAATAATGCATGTCATATTGATAATATCGGGAGTAATAAGTATAATTATTATAGTTCTAGCGATAATAATTGTACAATATGGCTAATAGTGCATGTTATATTGATAATAATATAAGTAATAGGTAAAATTATTACCGTTCTAGCGATAATAACTGCATTATATGGGTAATAATGCATGTTATATTGATAATAATAAAAGTAATACGTATATTTATTATAGTTCTATCGATAATAACTGCATAATATGTGTAATAATGCATGTTATATTGATGATAATGAAAGTAGTAAGTATATTTATTACAGTTCTATCGATAATAAATGCATAATATGGGTAATAATGCATGTTACATTTATCATAATAAAAGTACTAAGTATATTTATTATAGTTCTAGCGATTATAACTGCATAACATGGGTAATAATGCATGTTATATTGAGAATAATATAAGTAATGAGTATAATTATTACAGTTCTAGCGATAATAACTCCATTATATGGGTAATAATGCATGTTATATTGATAATAATATAAGTAATAAGTATAATTATTACAGCTCTAGCGATAATAACTGCATAATATGGGTAATAATGCACGTTATATTGCTAATAATATAAGTAATAAGTATAATTATGACAGTTCTAGCGATAATAACTCCATTATATGGATAATAATGCATGTCATATTGATAATCTCGGGAGTAATAAGTATAATTATTACAGTTCTAGCGATAATAACTCCATTATATGGGTAATAATGCATGTTATATTGATAATAATATAAGTAATAAGTATAATTATTACAGTTCTAGCGATAATAACTCCATTATATGGGAAATAATGCATGTTATATTGATAATAATATAAGTAATGAGTATAATTATTACAGTTCTAGCGATAATAACTCCATTATATGGGTAATAATGCATGTTATATTGATAATAATATAAGTAATAAGTATAATTATTACAGCTCTAGCGATAATAACTGCATAATATGGGTAATAATGCACGTTATATTGCTAATAATATAAGTAATAAGTATAATTATGACAGTTCTAGCGATAATAACTCCATTATATGGATAATAATGCATGTCATATTGATAATATCGGGAGTAATAAGTATAATTATTACAGTTCTAGCGATAATAACTCCATTATATGGGTAATAATGCATGTTATATTGATAATAATATAAGTAATAAGTATAATTATTACAGTTCTAGCGATAATAACTGCATAATATGGGTAATAATGCACGTTATATTGCTAATAATATAAGTAATAAGTATAATTATGACAGTTCTAGCGATAATAACTCCATTATATGGATAATAATGCATGTCATATTGATAATCTCGGGAGTAATAAGTATAATTATTACAGTTCTAGCGATAATAACTCCATTATATGGGCAATAATGCATGTTATATTGATAATAATATAAGTAATAAGTATAATTATTACAGTTCTAGCGATAATAACTCCATTATATGGGAAATAATGCATGTTATATTGATAATAATATAAGTAATGAGTATAATTATTACAGTTCTAGCGATAATAACTCCATTATATGGGTAATAATGCATGTTATATTGATAATAATATAAGTAATAAGTATAATTATTACAGCTCTAGCGATAATAACTGCATAATATGGGTAATAATGCATGTTATATTGATGATAATGAAAGTAGTAAGTATATTTATTACAGTTCTATCGATAATAAATGCATAATATGGGTAATAATGCATGTTACATTTATCATAATAAAAGTACTAAGTATATTTATTATAGTTCTAGCGATTATAACTGCATAACATGGGTAATAATGCATGTTATATTGAGAATAATATAAGTAATAAATATAATTATTACAGTTCTAGCGATAATAACTGCATAATATGGATAATAATGCACGTTATATTGCTAATAGTATAAGTAATACGTATAATTATTACAGTTCTAGCGATAATAACTGCATAATATGGGTAATAATGCACGTTATATTGCTAATAATATAAGTAATAAGTATAATTATTACAGTTCTAGCGATAATAACTCCATTATATGGATAATAATGCATGTCATATTGATAATATCGGGAGTAATAAGTATAATTATTATAGTTCTAGCGATAATAATTGTACAATATGGCTAATAGTGCATGTTATATTGATAATAATATAAGTAATAGGTAAAATTATTACCGTTCTAGCGATAATAACTGCATTATATGGGTAATAATGCATGTTATATTGATAATAATAAAAGTAATACGTATATTTATTATAGTTCTATCGATAATAACTGCATAATATGTGTAATAATGCATGTTATATTGATGATAATGAAAGTAGTAAGTATATTTATTACAGTTCTATCGATAATAAATGCATAATATGGGTAATAATGCATGTTACATTTATCATAATAAAAGTACTAAGTATATTTATTATAGTTCTAGCGATTATAACTGCATAATATGGGTAATAATGCATGTTATATTGAGAATAACATAAGTAATAAATATAATTACTACAGTTCTAGCGATAATAACTGCATAATATGGATAATAATGCACGTTATATTGCTAATAGTATAAGTAATACGTATAATTATTACAGTTCTAGCGATAATAACTCCATTATATGGGTAATAATGCATGTTATATTGATAATAATATAAGTAATGAGTATAATTATTACAGTTCTAGCGATAATAACTCCATTATATGGGTAATAATGCATGTTATATTGATAATAATATAAGTAATAAGTATAATTATTACAGTTCTAGCGATAATAACTGCATAATATGGGTAATAATGCACTTTATATTGCTAATAATATAAGTAATAAGTATAATTATTACAGTTCTAGCGATAATAACTCCATTATATGGATAATAATGCATGTCATATTGATAATATCGGGAGTAATAAGTATAATTATTATAGTTCTAGCGATAATAATTGTACAATATGGCTAATAGTGCATGTTATATTGATAATAATATAAGTAATAGGTATAATTATTACCGTTCTAGCGATAATAACTGCATTATATGGGTAATAATGCATGTTATATTGATAATAATAAAAGTAATACGTATATTTATTATAGTTCTATCGATAATAACTGCATAATATGGGTAATAATGCACGTTATATTGATAATAATATAAGTAATAAGTATAATTATTACAGTTCTAGCGATAATAACTGCATTATATGGGTAATAATGCATGTTATGTTGGTAATATTGGGAATAATAAGTATAATTATTACAGTTCTAGCGATAATACTAGTAAAATATGGCCAACAGTGCATGTTATATTAATAATAATAAAAGTAGTAAGTATATTTGTTATACTTCTGTCGATAATAACTGCATTATATGGGTAATAATGGATGTTATATTGATAATAATATAAGTAATAAGTTTAATTATTACAGTTCTAGCGATAATAACTCCATTATATGGATAATAATGCATGTCATATTGATAATATCGGGAGTAATAAGTATAATTATTACAGTTCTAGCGATAATAACTCCATTATATGGGTAATAATGCATGTTATATTCATAATAATATAAGTAATAAGTATAATTATTACAGTTCTAGCGATAATAACTGCATTATATGGGTAATAATGCACTTTATATTGCTAATAATATAAGTAATAAGTATAATTATTACAGTTCTAGCGATAATAACTCCATTATATGGATAATAATGCATGTCATATTGATAATATCGGGAGTAATAAGTATAATTATTATAGTTCTAGCGATAATAATTGTACAATATGGCTAATAGTGCATGTTATATTGATAATAATATAAGTATAAAGTATAATTATTACAGTTCTAGCGATAATAACTCCATTATATGGGTAATAATGCATGTTATATTGATAATAATATAAGTAATAAGTATAATTATTACAGTTCTAGCGATAATAACTGCATTATATGGGTAATAATGCATGTTATATTGATGATAATGAAAGTAGTAAGTATATTTATTACAGTTCTATCGATAATAAATGCATAATATGGGTAATAATGCATGTTACATTTATCATAATAAAAGTACTAAGTATATTTATTATAGTTCTAGCGATTATAACTGCATAACATGGGTAATAATGCATGTTATATTGAGAATAATATAAGTAATAAATATAATTATTACAGTTCTAGCGATAATAACTGCATAATATGGATAATAATGCACGTTATATTGCTAATAGTATAAGTAATACGTATAATTATTACAGTTCTAGCGATAATAACTGCATTATATGGGTAATAATGCATGTTATGTTGCTAATAATATAAGTAATAAGTATAATTATGACAGTTCTAGCGATAATAACTCCATTATATGGTTAATAATGCATGTCATATTGATAATATCGGGAGTAATAAGTATAATTATTACAGTTCTAGCGATAATAACTCCATTATATGGGTAATAATGCATGTTATATTGATAATAATATAAGTAATAAGTATAATTATTACAGTTCTAGCGATAATAACTGCATTATATGGGTAATAATGCATGTTATATTGATGATAATGAAAGTAGTAAGTATATTTATTACAGTTCTATCGATAATAAATGCATAATATGGGTAATAATGCATGTTACATTTATCATAATAAAAGTACTAAGTATATTTATTATAGTTCTAGCGATTATAACTGCATAACATGGGTAATAATGCATGTTATATTGAGAATAATATAAGTAATAAATATAATTATTACAGTTCTAGCGATAATAACTGCATAATATGGATAATAATGCACGTTATATTGCTAATAGTATAAGTAATACGTATAATTATTACAGTTCTAGCGATAATAACTGCATTATATGGGTAATAATGCATGTTATGTTGGTAATAATATAAGTAATAAATATAATTATTACAGTTCTAGCGATAATAACTGCATAATATGGGTAATAATGCACGTTATATTGATAATAATATAAGTAATAAGTATAATTATTACAGTTCTAGCGATAATAACTGCATTATATGGGTAATAATGCATGTTATATTGATGATAATGAAAGTAGTAAGTATATTTATTACAGTTCTATCGATAATAAATGCATAATATGGGTAATAATGCATGTCATATTGATAATCTCGGGAGTAATAAGTATAATTATTACAGTTCTAGCGATAATAACTCCATTATATGGGTAATAATGCATGTTATATTGATAATAATATAAGTAATAAGTATAATTATTACAGTTCTAGCGATAATAACTCCATTATATGGGAAATAATGCATGTTATATTGATAATAATATAAGTAATGAGTATAATTATTACAGTTCTAGCGATAATAACTCCATTATATGGGTAATAATGCATGTTATATTGATAATAATATAAGTAATAAGTATAATTATTACAGCTCTAGCGATAATAACTGCATAATATGGGTAATAATGCACGTTATATTGCTAATAATATAAGTAATAAGTATAATTATGACAGTTCTAGCGATAATAACTCCATTATATGGATAATAATGCATGTCATATTGATAATCTCGGGAGTAATAAGTATAATTATTACAGTTCTAGCGATAATAACTCCATTATATGGGTAATAATGCATGTTATATTGATAATAATATAAGTAATAAGTATAATTATTACAGTTCTAGCGATAATAACTCCATTATATGGGAAATAATGCATGTTATATTGATAATAATATAAGTAATGAGTATAATTATTACAGTTCTAGCGATAATAACTCCATTATATGGGTAATAATGCATGTTATATTGATAATAATATAAGTAATAAGTATAATTATTACAGCTCTAGCGATAATAACTGCATAATATGGGTAATAATGCACGTTATATTGCTAATAATATAAGTAATAAGTATAATTATGACAGTTCTAGCGATAATAACTCCATTATATGGATAATAATGCATGTCATATTGATAATATCGGGAGTAATAAGTATAATTATTACAGTTCTAGCGATAATAACTCCATTATATGGGTAATAATGCATGTTATATTGATAATAATATAAGTAATAAGTATAATTATTACAGTTCTAGCGATAGTAACTGCATTATATGGGTAATAATGCATGTTATATTGATGATAATGAAAGTAGTAAGTATATTTATTACAGTTCTATCGATAATAAATGCATAATATGGGTAATAATGCATGTTACATTTATCATAATAAAAGTACTAAGTATATTTATTATAGTTCTAGCGATTATAACTGCATAACATGGGTAATAATGCATGTTATATTGAGAATAATATAAGTAATAAATATAATTATTACAGTTCTAGCGATAATAACTGCATAATATGGATAATAATGCACGTTATATTGCTAATAGTATAAGTAATAAGTATAATTATTACAGTTCTAGCGATAATAACTGCATAATATGGGTAATAATGCACGTTATATTGCTAATAATATAAGTAATAAGTATAATTATTACAGTTCTATCGATAATAAATGCATAATATGGGTAATAATGCATGTTACATTTATCATAATAAAAGTACTAAGTATATTTATTATAGTTCTAGCGATTATAACTGCATAACATGGGTAATAATGCATGTTATATTGAGAATAATATAAGTAATAAATATAATTATTACAGTTCTAGCGATAATAACTGCATAATATGGATAATAATGCACGTTATTGTGCTAATAGTATAAGTAATACGTATAATTATTACAGTTCTTGCGGTAATAACTGCATTATATGGGTAAGAATGCATGTTATATTGATATTATCGGGAGTAATAAGTATTATTATTATAGTTCTAGGGATAATAATAGTGCAATATGGCTAATAATGCATGTTATATTGATAATAATATAAGTAATAAGTATAATTATTACAGTTCTAGCGATAATAACTCCATTATATGGGTAATAATGCATGTTATATTGATAATAATATAAGTAATAAGTATAATTATTACAGTTCTAGCGATAATAACTCCATTATATGGGTAATAATGCATGTTATATTGATAATAATATAAGTAATGAGTATAATTATTACAGTTCTAGCGATAATAACTCCATTATATGGGTAATAATGCATGTTATATTGATAATAATATAAGTAATAAGTATAATTATTACAGCTCTAGCGATAATAACTGCATAATATGGGTAATAATGCACGTTATATTGCTAATAATATAAGTAATAAGTATAATTATGACAGTTCTAGCGATAATAACTCCATTATATGGATAATAATGCATGTCATATTGATAATCTCGGGAGTAATAAGTATAATTATTACAGTTCTAGCGATAATAACTCCATTATATGGGCAATAATGCATGTTATATTGATAATAATATAAGTAATACGTATAATTATTACAGTTCTACCGATAATAACTGCATTATATGGGTAAGAATGCATGTTATATTGATAATATCGGGAGTAATAAGTATAATTATTATAGTTCTAGGGATAATAATAGTGCAATATGGCTAATAATGCATGTTATATTGATAATAATATAAGTAATGAGTATAATTATTACAGTTCTAGCGATAATAACTGCATAATATGGGTAATAATGCATGTTATATTGATAATAATAAAAGTAATAAGTATATTTATTATAGTTCTATCGATAATAACTGCATTATATGCGTAATAATGCATGTTATATTGATGATAAAAAAAGTAATACGTATATTTATTATAGTTCTAGATATAATAACTGCATAATATGGGTAATAATGCATGTTATATTGATAATAATATAAGTAAGAAGTATAATTATTACAGTTCTATCGATAATAACTCCATTATATGGGTAATAATGCATGTTATATTGATAATAATATAAGTAATGAGTATAATTATTACAGTTCTAGCGATAGTAACTCCACTATATGGGTAATAATGCATGTTATATTGATAATAGTATAAGTAATAAGTATAATTATTACAGTTCTAGCGATAATAACTGCATAATATGGGTAATAATGCACTTTATATTGCTAATAATATAAGTAATAAGTATAATTATTACAGTTCTAGCGATAATAACTCCATTATATGGATAATAATGCATGTTACATTTATCATAATAAAAGTACTAAGTATATTTATTATAGTTCTAGCGATTATAACTGCATAATATGGGTAATAATGCATGTTATATTGAGCATAATATAAGTAATAAATATAATTATTACAGTTCTAGCGATAATAACTGCATAATATGGATAATAATGCACGTTATATTGCTAATAGTATAAGTAATACGTATAATTATTACAGTTCTAGCGATAATAACTGCATTATATGGGTAATAATGGATGTTATATTGATAATATCGGGAGTAATAAGTATAATTATTACAGTCCTAGCGATAATACTAGTAAAATATGGCTAAGAGTGCCTGTTATATTGATAATAATAAAAGTAATAAGTATATTTATTATACGTCTGTCGATAATAACTGCATTATATGGGTAATAGTGCATGTTATATTGATAATAATAAAAGTAATAAGTATATTTATTACAGTTCTAGCGATAATAACTGCATAATATGGGTAATAATGCACGTTATATTGATAATAATATAAGTAATAAGTATAATTATTACAGTTCTAGCGATAATAACTGCATTATATGGGTAATAATGCATGTTATGTTGGTAATATTGGGAATAATAAGTATAATTATTACAGTTCTAGCGATAATACTAGTAAAATATGGCCAACAGTGCATGTTATATTAATAATAATAAAAGTAATAAGTATATTTGTTATACTTCTGTCGATAATAACTGCATTATATGGGTAATAATGGATGTTATATTGATAATAATATAAGTAATAAGTTTAATTATTACAGTTCTAGCGATAATAACTCCATTATATGGATAATAATGCATGTCATATTGATAATATCGGGAGTAATAAGTATAATTATTACAGTTCTAGCGATAATAACTCCATTATATGGGTAATAATGCATGTTATATTGATAATAATATAAGTAATAAGTATAATTATTACAGTTCTAGCGATAATAACTGCATTATATGGGTAACAATGCATGTTATATTGATGATAATGAAAGTAGTAAGTATATTTATTACAGTTCTATCGATAATAAATGCATAATATGGGTAATAATGCATGTTACATTTATCATAATAAAAGTACTAAGTATATTTATTATAGTTCTAGCGATTATAACTGCATAACATGGGTAATAATGCATGTTATATTGAGAATAATATAAGTAATAAATATAATTATTACAGTTCTAGCGATAATAACTGCATAATATGGATAATAATGCACGTTATATTGCTAATAGTATAAGTAATACGTATAATTATTACAGTTCTAGCGATAATAACTGCATTATATGGGTAATAATGCATGTTATGTTGCTAATAATATAAGTAATAAGTATAATTATGACAGTTCTAGCGATAATAACTCCATTATATGGTTAATAATGCATGTCATATTGATAATATCGGGAGTAATAAGTATAATTATTACAGTTCTAGCGATAATAACTCCATTATATGGGTAATAATGCATGTTATATTGATAATAATATAAGTAATAAGTATAATTATTACAGTTCTAGCGATAATAACTGCATTATATGGGTAATAATGCATGTTATATTGATGATAATGAAAGTAGTAAGTATATTTATTACAGTTCTATCGATAATAAATGCATAATATGGGTAATAATGCATGTTACATTTATCATAATAAAAGTACTAAGTATATTTATTATAGTTCTAGCGATTATAACTGCATAACATGGGTAATAATGCATGTTATATTGAGAATAATATAAGTAATAAATATAATTATTACAGTTCTAGCGATAATAACTGCATAATATGGATAATAATGCACGTTATATTGCTAATAGTATAAGTAATACGTATAATTATTACAGTTCTAGCGATAATAACTGCATTATATGGGTAATAATGCATGTTATGTTGGTAATAATATAAGTAATAAATATAATTATTACAGTTCTAGCGATAATAACTCCATTATATGGATAATAATGCATGTCACATTGATAATATCGGGAGTAATAAGTATAATTATTACAGTTCTAGCGATAATAACTCCATTATATGGGTAATAATGCATGTTATATTGATAATAATATAAGTAATAAGTATAATTATTACAGTTCTAGCGATAATAACTGCATTATATGGGTAATAATGCATGTTATATTGATGATAATAAAAGTACTAAGTATATTTATTATAGTTCTAGCGATAATAACTGCATAATATGGGTAATAATGCATGTTATATTGATAATAATATAAGTAATAAGTATAATTATTACAGTTCTAGCGATAATAACTCCATTATATGGGTAATAATGCATGTTATATTGATAATAATATAAGTAATAAGTATAATTATTACAGTTCTAGCGATAATAACTGCATAATATGGGTAATAATGCACTTTATATTGCTAATAATATAAGTAATAAGTATAATTATTACAGTTCTAGCGATAATAACTCCATTATATGGATAATAATGCATGTCATATTGATAATATCGGGAGTAATAAGTATAATTATTATAGTTCTAGCGATAATAATTGTACAATATGGCTAATAGTGCATGTTATATTGATAATAATATAAGTAATAGGTATAATTATTACCGTTCTAGCGATAATAACTGCATTATATGGGTAATAATGCATGTTATATTGATAATAATAAAAGTAATACGTATATTTATTATATTTCTATCGATAATAACTGCATAATATGTGTAATAATGCATGTTATATTGATGATAATGAAAGTAGTAAGTATATTTATTACAGTTCTATCGATAATAAATGCATAATATGGGTAGTAATGCATGTTACATTTATCATAATAAAAGTACTAAGTATATTTATTATAGTTCTAGCGATTATAACTGCATAATATGGGTAATAATGCATGTTATATTGAGCATAATATAAGTAATAAATATAATTATTACAGTTCTAGCGATAATAACTGCATAATATGGATAATAATGCACGTTATATTGCTAATAGTATAAGTAATACGTATAATTATTACAGTTCTAGCGATAATAACTGCATTATATGGGTAATAATGGATGTTATATTGATAATATCGGGAGTAATAAGTATAATTATTACAGTCCTAGCGATAATACTAGTAAAATATGGCTAAGAGTGCCTGTTATATTGATAATAATAAAAGTAATAAGTATATTTATTATACGTCTGTCGATAATAACTCCATTATATGGGTAATAATGCATGTTATATTGATAATAATATAAGTAATAAGTATAATTATTACAGTTCTAGCGATAATAACTCCATTATATGGGAAATAATGCATGTTATATTGATAATAATATAAGTAATGAGTATAATTATTACAGTTCTAGCGATAATAACTCCATTATATGGGTAATAATGCATGTTATATTGATAATAATATAAGTAATAAGTATAATTATTACAGCTCTAGCGATAATAACTGCATAATATGGGTAATAATGCACGTTATATTGCTAATAATATAAGTAATAAGTATAATTATGACAGTTCTAGCGATAATAACTCCATTATATGGATAATAATGCATGTCATATTGATAATCTCGGGAGTAATAAGTATAATTATTACAGTTCTAGCGATAATAACTCCATTATATGGGTAATAATGCATGTTATATTGATAATAATATAAGTAATAAGTATAATTATTACAGTTCTAGCGATAATAACTCCATTATATGGGAAATAATGCATGTTATATTGATAATAATATAAGTAATGAGTATAATTATTACAGTTCTAGCGATAATAACTCCATTATATGGGTAATAATGCATGTTATATTGATAATAATATAAGTAATAAGTATAATTATTACAGCTCTAGCGATAATAACTGCATAATATGGGTAATAATGCACGTTATATTGCTAATAATATAAGTAATAAGTATAATTATGACAGTTCTAGCGATAATAACTCCATTATATGGATAATAATGCATGTCATATTGATAATATCGGGAGTAATAAGTATAATTATTACAGTTCTAGCGATAATAACTCCATTATATGGGTAATAATGCATGTTATATTGATAATAATATAAGTAATAAGTATAATTATTACAGTTCTAGCGATAGTAACTGCATTATATGGGTAATAATGCATGTTATATTGATGATAATGAAAGTAGTAAGTATATTTATTACAGTTCTATCGATAATAAATGCATAATATGGGTAATAATGCATGTTACATTTATCATAATAAAAGTACTAAGTGTATTTATTATAGTTCTAGCGATTATAACTGCATAACATGGGTAATAATGCATGTTATATTGAGAATAATATAAGTAATAAATATAATTATTACAGTTCTAGCGATAATAACTGCATAATATGGATAATAATGCACGTTATATTGCTAATAGTATAAGTAATAAGTATAATTATTACAGTTCTAGCGATAATAACTCCATTATATGGGAAATAATGCATGTTATATTGATAATAATATAAGTAATGAGTATAATTATTACAGTTCTAGCGATAATAACTCCATTATATGGGAAATAATGCATGTTATATTGATAATAATATAAGTAATGAGTATAATTATTACAGTTCTAGCGATAATAACTCCATTATATGGGTAATAATGCATGTTATATTGATAATAATATAAGTAATAAGTATAATTATTACAGCTCTAGCGATAATAACTGCATAATATGGGTAATAATGCACGTTATATTGCTAATAATATAAGTAATAAGTATAATTATGACAGTTCTAGCGATAATAACTCCATTATATGGATAATAATGCATGTCATATTGATAATATCGGGAGTAATAAGTATAATTATTACAGTTCTAGCGATAATAACTCCATTATATGGGAAATAATGCATGTTATATTGATAATAATATAAGTAATGAGTATAATTATTACAGTTCTAGCGATAATAACTCCATTATATGGGTAATAATGCATGTTATATTGATAATCTCGGGAGTAATAAGTATAATTATTACAGTTCTAGCGATAATAACTCCATTATATGGGTAATAATGCATGTTATATTGATAATAATATAAGTAATAAGTATAATTATTACAGTTCTAGCGATAATAACTCCATTATATGGGAAATAATGCATGTTATATTGATAATAATATAAGTAATGAGTATAATTATTACAGTTCTAGCGATAATAACTCCATTATATGGGTAATAATGCATGTTATATTGATAATAATATAAGTAATAAGTATAATTATTACAGCTCTAGCGATAATAACTGCATAATATGGGTAATAATGCACGTTATATTGCTAATAATATAAGTAATAAGTATAATTATGACAGTTCTAGCGATAATAACTCCATTATATGGATAATAATGCATGTCATATTGATAATATCGGGAGTAATAAGTATAATTATTACAGTTCTAGCGATAATAACTCCATTATATGGGTAATAGTGCATGTTATATTGATAATAATATAAGTAATAAGTATAATTATTACAGTTCTAGCGATAATAACTGCATTATATGGGTAATAATGCATGTTATATTGATGATAATGAAAGTAGTAAGTATATTTATTACAGTTCTATCGATAATAAATGCATAATATGGGTAATAATGCATGTTACATTTATCATAATAAAAGTACTAAGTATATTTATTATAGTTCTAGCGATTTTAACTGCATAACATGGGTAATAATGCATGTTATATTGAGAATAATATAAGTAATAAATATAATTATTACAGTTCTAGCGATAATAACTGCATAATATGGGTAATAATGCACGTTATATTGCTAATAATATAAGTAATAAGTATAATTATGACAGTTCTAGCGATAATAACTCCGTTATATGGATAATAATGCATGTCATATTGATAATCTCGGGAGTAATAAGTATAATTATTATAGTTCTAGCGATAATAATTGTACAATATGGCTAATAATGCATGTTATATTGATAATAATATAAGTAATAAGTATAATTATTACAGTTCTAGCGATAATAACTCCATTATATGGGAAATAATGCATGTTATATTGATAATAATATAAGTAATGAGTATAATTATTACAGTTCTAGCGATAATAACTCCATTATATGGGTAATAATGCATGTTATATTGATAATAATATAAGTAATAAGTATAATTATTACAGCTCTAGCGATAATAACTGCATAATATGGGTAATAATGCACGTTATATTGCTAATAATATAAGTAATAAGTATAATTATGACAGTTCTAGCGATAATAACTCCGTTATATGGATAATAATGCATGTCATATTGATAATATCGGGAGTAATAAGTATAATTATTACAGTTCTAGCGATAATAACTCCATTATATGGGTAATAATGCATGTTATATTGATAATAATATAAGTAATAAGTATAATTATTACAGTTCTAGCGATAATAACTCCATTATATGGGTAATAATGCATGTTATATTGATGATAATGAAAGTAGTAAGTATATTTATTACAGTTCTATCGATAATAAATGCATAATATGGGTAATAATGCATGTTACATTTATCATAATAAAAGTACTAAGTATATTTATTATAGTTCTAGCGATTATAACTGCATAACATGGGTAATAATGCATGTTATATTGAGAATAATATAAGTAATAAATATAATTATTACAGTTCTAGCGATAATAACTGCATAATATGGGTAATAATGCACGTTATATTGCTAATAATATAAGTAATAAGTATAATTATGACAGTTCTAGCGATAATAACTCCGTTATATGGATAATAATGCATGTCATATTGATAATCTCGGGAGTAATAAGTATAATTATTACAGTTCTAGCGATAATAACTCCATTATATGGGTAATAATGCATGTTATATTGATAATAATATAAGTAATAAGTATAATTATTACAGTTCTAGCGATAATAACTCCATTATATGGGAAATAATGCATGTTATATTGATAATAATATAAGTAATGAGTATAATTATTACAGTTCTAGCGATAATAACTCCATTATATGGGTAATAATGCATGTTATATTGATAATAATATAAGTAATAAGTATAATTATTACAGCTCTAGCGATAATAACTGCATAATATGGGTAATAATGCACGTTATATTGCTAATAATATAAGTAATAAGTATAATTATGACAGTTCTAGCGATAATAACTCCATTATATGGATAATAATGCATGTCATATTGATAATATCGGGAGTAATAAGTAAAATTATTACAGTTCTAGCGATAATAACTCCATTATATGGGTAATAGTGCATGTTATATTGATAATAATATAAGTAATAAGTATAATTATTACAGTTCTAGCGATAATAACTGCATTATATGGGTAATAATGCATGTTATATTGATGATAATGAAAGTAGTAAGTATATTTATTACAGTTCTATCGATAATAAATGCATAATATGGGTAATAATGCATGTTACATTTATCATAATAAAAGTACTAAGTATATTTATTATAGTTCTAGCGATTTTAACTGCATAACATGGGTAATAATGCATGTTATATTGAGAATAATATAAGTAATAAATACAATTATTACAGTTCTAGCGATAATAACTGCATAATATGGGTAATAATGCACGTTATATTGCTAATAATATAAGTAATAAGTATAATTATGACAGTTCTAGCGATAATAACTCCGTTATATGGATAATAATGCATGTCATATTGATAATCTCGGGAGTAATAAGTATAATTATTATAGTTCTAGCGATAATAATTGTACAATATGGCTAATAATGCATGTTATATTGATAATAATATAAGTAATAAGTATAATTATTACAGTTCTAGCGATAATAACTCCATTATATGGGAAATAATGCATGTTATATTGATAATAATATAAGTAATGAGTATAATTATTACAGTTCTAGCGATAATAACTCCATTATATGGGTAATAATGCATGTTATATTGATAATAATATAAGTAATAAGTATAATTATTACAGCTCTAGCGATAATAACTCCATTATATGGATAATAATGCATGTCATATTGATAATCTCGGGAGTAATAAGTATAATTATTACAGTTCTAGCGATAATAACTCCATTATATGGGTAATAATGCATGTTATATTGATAATAATATAAGTAATAAGTATAATTATTACAGTTCTAGCGATAATAACTCCATTATATGGGAAATAGTGCATGTTATATTGATAATAATATAAGTAATGAGTATAATTATTACAGTTCTAGCGATAATAACTCCATTATATGGGTAATAATGCATGTTATATTGATAATAATATAAGTAATAAGTATAATTATTACAGCTCTAGCGATAATAACTGCATAATATGGGTAATAATGCACGTTATATTGCTAATAATATAAGTAATAAGTATAATTATGACAGTTCTAGCGATAATAACTCCATTATAAGGATAATAATGCATGTCATATTGATAATATCGGGAGTAATAAGTATAATTATTACAGTTCTAGCGATAATAACTCCATTATATGGGTAATAATGCATGTTATATTGATAATAATATAAGTAATAAGTATAATTATTACAGTTCTAGCGATAATAACTGCATTATATGGGTAATAATGCATGTTATATTGATGATAATGAAAGTAGTAAGTATATTTATTACAGTTCTATCGATAATAAATGCATAATATGGGTAATAATGCATGTTACATTTATCATAATAAAAGTACTAAGTATATTTATTATAGTTCTAGCGATTATAACTGCATAACATGGGTAATAATGCATGTTATATTGAGAATAATATAAGTAATAAATATAATTATTACAGTTCTAGCGATAATAACTGCATAATATGGATAATAATGCACGTTATATTGCTAATAGTATAAGTAGTAAGTATAATTATTACAGTTCTAGCGATAATAACTCCATTATATGGATAATAATGCATGTCATATTGATAATATCGGGAGTAATAAGTATAATTATTACAGTTCTAGCGATAATAACTCCATTATATGGGTAATAATGCATGTTATATTGATAATAATATAAGTAATAAGTATAATTATTACAGTTCTAGCGATAATAACTCCATTATATGGGAAATAATGCATGTTATATTGATAATAATATAAGTAATGAGTATAATTATTACAGTTCTAGCGATAATAACTCCATTATATGGGTAATAATGCATGTTATATTGATAATAATATAAGTAATAAGTATAATTATTACAGCTCTAGCGATAATAACTGCATAATATGGGTAATAATGCACGTTATATTGCTAATAATATAAGTAATAAGTATAATTATGACAGTTCTAGCGATAATAACTCCATTATATGGATAATAATGCATGTCATATTGATAATATCGGGAGTAATATGTATAAATATTACAGTTCTAGCGATAATAACTCCATTATATGGGTAATAATGCATGTTATATTGATAATAATATAAGTAATAAGTATAATTATTACAGTTCTAGCGATAATAACTGCATTATATGGGTAATAATGCATGTTATATTGATGATAATGAAAGTAGTAAGTATATTTATTACAGTTCTATCGATAATAAATGCATAATATGGGTAATAATGCATGTTACATTTATCATAATAAAAGTACTAAGTATATTTATTATAGTTCTAGCGATTATAACTGCATAACATGGGTAATAATGCATGTTATATTGAGAATTATATAAGTAATAAGTATAATTATTACAGTTCTAGCGATAATAACTCCATTATATGGGAAATAATGCATGTTATATTGATAATAATATAAGTAATGAGTATAATTATTACAGTTCTAGCGATAATAACTCCATTATATGGGTAATAATGCATGTTATATTGATAATAATATAAGTAATAAGTATAATTATTACAGCTCTAGCGATAATAACTGCATAATATGGGTAATAATGCACGTTATATTGCTAATAATATAAGTAATAAGTATAATTATGACAGTTCTAGCGATAATAACTCCATTATATGGATAATAATGCATGTCATATTGATAATATCGGGAGTAATAAGTATAATTATTACAGTTCTAGCGATAATAACTCCATTATATGGGTAATAATGCATGTTATATTGATAATAATATAAGTAATAAGTATAATTATTACAGTTCTAGCGATAATAACTCCATTATATGGGTAATAATGCATGTTATATTGATGATAATGAAAGTAGTAAGTATATTTATTACAGTTCTATCGATAATAAATGCATAATATGGGTAATAATGCATGTTACATTTATCATAATAAAAGTACTAAGTATATTTATTATAGTTCTAGCGATTATAACTGCATAACATGGGTAATAATGCATGTTATATTGAGAATAATATAAGTAATAAATATAATTATTACAGTTCTAGCGATAATAACTGCATAATATGGGTAATAATGCACGTTATATTGCTAATAATATAAGTAATAAGTATAATTATGACAGTTCTAGCGATAATAACTCCATTATATGGATAATAATGCATGTCATATTGATAATATCGGGAGTAATAAGTATAATTATTACAGTTCTAGCGATAATAACTCCATTATATGGGTAATAGTGCATGTTATATTGATAATAATATAAGTAATAAGTATAATTATTACAGTTCTAGCGATAATAACTGCATTATATGGGTAATAATGCATGTTATATTGATGATAATGAAAGTAGTAAGTATATTTATTACAGTTCTATCGATAATAAATGCATAATATGGGTAATAATGCATGTTACATTTATCATAATAAAAGTACTAAGTATATTTATTATAGTTCTAGCGATTATAACTGCATAACATGGGTAATAATGCATGTTATATTGAGAATAATATAAGTAATAAATATAATTATTACAGTTCTAGCGATAATAACTGCATAATATGGGTAATAATGCACGTTATATTGCTAATAATATAAGTAATAAGTATAATTATGACAGTTCTAGCGATAATAACTCCGTTATATGGATAATAATGCATGTCATATTGATAATCTCGGGAGTAATAAGTATAATTATTATAGTTCTAGCGATAATAATTGTACAATATGGCAAATAGTGCATGTTATATTGATAATAATATAAGTAATAGGTAAAATTATTACCGTTCTAGCGATAATAACTGCATTATATGGGTAATAATGCATGTTATATTGATAATAATAAAAGTAATACGTATATTTATTATAGTTCTATCGATAATAACTGCATAATATGTGTAATAATGCATGTTATATTGATGATAATGAAAGTAGTAAGTATATTTATTACAGTTCTATCGATAATAAATGCATAATATGGGTAATAATGCATGTTACATTTATCATAATAAAAGTACTAAGTATATTTATTATAGTTCTAGCGATTATAACTGCATAACATGGGTAATAATGCATGTTATATTGAGAATAATATAAGTAATAAATATAATTATTACAGTTCTAGCGATAATAACTGCATAATATGGATAATAATGCACGTTATATTGCTAATAGTATAAGTAATAAGTATAATTATTACAGTTCTAGCGATAATAACTGCATAATATGGGTAATAATGCACGTTATATTGCTAATAATATAAGTAATAAGTATAATTATTACAGTTCTAGCGATAATAACTCCATTATATGGATAATAATGCATGTCATATTGATAATATCGGGAGTAATAAGTATAATTATTATAGTTCTAGCGATAATAATTGTACAATATGGCTAATAGTGCATGTTATATTGATAATAATATAAGTAATAGGTAAAATTATTACCGTTCTAGCGATAATAACTGCATTATATGGGTAATAATGCATGTTATATTGATAATAATAAAAGTAATACGTATATTTATTATAGTTCTATCGATAATAACTGCATAATATGTGTAATAATGCATGTTATATTGATGATAATGAAAGTAGTAAGTATATTTATTACAGTTCTATCGATAATAAATGCATAATATGGGTAATAATGCATGTTACATTTATCATAATAAAAGTACTAAGTATATTTATTATAGTTCTAGCGATTATAACTGCATAATATGGGTAATAATGCATGTTATATTGAGAATAATATAAGTAATAAATATAATTATTACAGTTCTAGCGATAATAACTGCATAATATGGATAATAATGCACGTTATATTGCTAATAGTATAAGTAATACGTATAATTATTACAGTTCTAGCGATAATAACTGCATTATATGGGTAATAATGGATGTTATATTGATAATATCGGGAGTAATAAGTATAATTATTACAGTCCTAGCGATAATACTAGTAAAATATGGCTAAGAGTGCCTGTTATATTGATAATAATAAAAGTAATAAGTATATTTATTATACGTCTGTCGATAATAACTGCATTATATGGGTAATAGTGCATGTTATATTGATAATAATAAAAGTAATAAGTATATTTATTACAGTTCTAGCGATAATAACTGCATAATATGGGTAATAATGCACGTTATATTGATAATAATATAAGTAATAAGTATAATTATTACAGTTCTAGCGATAATAACTGCATTATATGGGTAATAATGCATGTTATGTTGGTAATATTGGGAATAATAAGTATAATTATTACAGTTCTAGCGATAATACTAGTAAAATATGGCCAACAGTGCGTGTTATATTAATAATAATAAAAGTAATAAGTATATTTGTTATACTTCTGTCGATAATAACTGCATTATATGGGTAATAATGGATGTTATATTGATAATAATATAAGTAATAAGTTTAATTATTACAGTTCTAGCGATAATAACTCCATTATATGGATAATAATGCATGTCATATTGATAATATCGGGAGTAATAAGTATAATTATTACAGTTCTAGCGATAATAACTCCATTATATGGGTAATAATGCATGTTATATTGATAATAATATAAGTAATAAGTATAATTATTACAGTTCTAGCGATAATAACTGCATTATATGGGTAATAATGCACTTTATATTGCTAATAATATAAGTAATAAGTATAATTATTACAGTTCTAGCGATAATAACTCCATTATATGGATAATAATGCATGTCATATTGATAATATCGGGAGTAATAAGTATAATTATTATAGTTCTAGCGATAATAATTGTACAATATGGCTAATAGTGCATGTTATATTGATAATAATATAAGTATAAAGTATAATTATTACAGTTCTAGCGATAATAACTCCATTATATGGGTAATAATGCATGTTATATTGATAATAATATAAGTAATAAGTATAATTATTACAGTTCTAGCGATAATAACTGCATTATATGGGTAATAATGCATGTTATATTGATGATAATGAAAGTAGTAAGTATATTTATTACAGTTCTATCGATAATAAATGCATAATATGGGTAATAATGCATGTTACATTTATCATAATAAAAGTACTAAGTATATTTATTATAGTTCTAGCGATTATAACTGCATAACATGGGTAATAATGCATGTTATATTGAGAATAATATAAGTAATAAATATAATTATTACAGTTCTAGCGATAATAACTGCATAATATGGATAATAATGCACGTTATATTGCTAATAGTATAAGTAATACGTATAATTATTACAGTTCTAGCGATAATAACTGCATTATATGGGTAATAATGGATGTTATATTGATAATATCGGGAGTAATAAGTATAATTATTACAGTCCTAGCGATAATACTAGTAAAATATGGCTAAGAGTGCCTGTTATATTGATAATAATAAAAGTAATAAGTATATTTATTATACGTCTGTCGATAATAACTGCATTATATGGGTAATAGTGCATGTTATATTGATAATAATAAAAGTAATAAGTATATTTATTACAGTTCTAGCGATAATAACTGCATAATATGGGTAATAATGCACGTTATATTGATAATAATATAAGTAATAAGTATAATTATTACAGTTCTAGCGATAATAACTGCATTATATGGGTAATAATGCATGTTATGTTGGTAATATTGGGAATAATAAGTATAATTATTACAGTTCTAGCGATAATACTAGTAAAATATGGCCAACAGTGCGTGTTATATTAATAATAATAAAAGTAATAAGTATATTTGTTATACTTCTGTCGATAATAACTGCATTATATGGGTAATAATGGATGTTATATTGATAATAATATAAGTAATAAGTTTAATTATTACAGTTCTAGCGATAATAACTCCATTATATGGATAATAATGCATGTCATATTGATAATATCGGGAGTAATAAGTATAATTATTACAGTTCTAGCGATAATAACTCCATTATATGGGTAATAATGCATGTTATATTGATAATAATATAAGTAATAAGTATAATTATTACAGTTCTAGCGATAATAACTGCATTATATGGGTAATAATGCACTTTATATTGCTAATAATATAAGTAATAAGTATAATTATTACAGTTCTAGCGATAATAACTCCATTATATGGATAATAATGCATGTCATATTGATAATATCGGGAGTAATAAGTATAATTATTATAGTTCTAGCGATAATAATTGTACAATATGGCTAATAGTGCATGTTATATTGATAATAATATAAGTATAAAGTATAATTATTACAGTTCTAGCGATAATAACTCCATTATATGGGTAATAATGCATGTTATATTGATAATAATATAAGTAATAAGTATAATTATTACAGTTCTAGCGATAATAACTGCATTATATGGGTAATAATGCATGTTATATTGATGATAATGAAAGTAGTAAGTATATTTATTACAGTTCTATCGATAATAAATGCATAATATGGGTAATAATGCATGTTACATTTATCATAATAAAAGTACTAAGTATATTTATTATAGTTCTAGCGATTATAACTGCATAACATGGGTAATAATGCATGTTATATTGAGAATAATATAAGTAATAAATATAATTATTACAGTTCTAGCGATAATAACTGCATAATATGGATAATAATGCACGTTATATTGCTAATAGTATAAGTAATACGTATAATTATTACAGTTCTAGCGATAATAACTGCATTATATGGGTAATAATGCATGTTATGTTGGTAATAATATAAGTAATAAATATAATTATTACAGTTCTAGCGATAATAACTCCATTATATGGATAATAATGCATGTCACATTGATAATATCGGGAGTAATAAGTATAATTATTACAGTTCTAGCGATAATAACTCCATTATATGGGTAATAATGCATGTTATATTGATAATAATATAAGTAATAAGTATAATTATTACAGTTCTAGCGATAATAACTGCATTATATGGGTAATAATGCATGTTATATTGATGATAATAAAAGTACTAAGTATATTTATTATAGTTCTAGCGATAATAACTCCATTATATGGATAATAATGCATGTCATATTGATAATATCGGGAGTAATAAGTATAATTATTACAGTTCTAGCGATAATAACTCCATTATATGGGTAATAATGCATGTTATATTGATAATAATATAAGTAATAAGTATAATTATTACAGTTCTAGCGATAATAACTGCATTATATGGGTAATAATGCACTTTATATTGCTAATAATATAAGTAATAAGTATAATTATTACAGTTCTAGCGATAATAACTCCGTTATATGGATAATAATGCATGTCATATTGATAATATCGGGAGTAATAAGTATAATTATTACAGTTCTAGCGATAATAACTCCATTATATGGGTAATAATGCATGTTATATTGATAATAATATAAGTAATAAGTATAATTATTACAGTTCTAGCGATAATAACTCCATTATATGGGTAATAATGCATGTTATATTGATGATAATGAAAGTAGTAAGTATATTTATTACAGTTCTATCGATAATAAATGCATAATATGGGTAATAATGCATGTTACATTTATCATAATAAAAGTACTAAGTATATTTATTATAGTTCTAGCGATTATAACTGCATAACATGGGTAATAATGCATGTTATATTGAGAATAATATAAGTAATAAATATAATTATTACAGTTCTAGCGATAATAACTGCATAATATGGGTAATAATGCACGTTATATTGCTAATAATATAAGTAATAAGTATAATTATGACAGTTCTAGCGATAATAACTCCGTTATATGGATAATAATGCATGTCATATTGATAATCTCGGGAGTAATAAGTATAATTATTACAGTTCTAGCGATAATAACTCCATTATATGGGTAATAATGCATGTTATATTGATAATAATATAAGTAATAAGTATAATTATTACAGTTCTAGCGATAATAACTCCATTATATGGGAAATAATGCATGTTATATTGATAATAATATAAGTAATGAGTATAATTATTACAGTTCTAGCGATAATAACTCCATTATATGGGTAATAATGCATGTTATATTGATAATAATATAAGTAATAAGTATAATTATTACAGCTCTAGCGATAATAACTGCATAATATGGGTAATAATGCACGTTATATTGCTAATAATATAAGTAATAAGTATAATTATGACAGTTCTAGCGATAATAACTCCATTATATGGATAATAATGCATGTCATATTGATAATATCGGGAGTAATAAGTAAAATTATTACAGTTCTAGCGATAATAACTCCATTATATGGGTAATAGTGCATGTTATATTGATAATAATATAAGTAATAAGTATAATTATTACAGTTCTAGCGATAATAACTGCATTATATGGGTAATAATGCATGTTATATTGATGATAATGAAAGTAGTAAGTATATTTATTACAGTTCTATCGATAATAAATGCATAATATGGGTAATAATGCATGTTACATTTATCATAATAAAAGTACTAAGTATATTTATTATAGTTCTAGCGATTTTAACTGCATAACATGGGTAATAATGCATGTTATATTGAGAATAATATAAGTAATAAATATAATTATTACAGTTCTAGCGATAATAACTGCATAATATGGGTAATAATGCACGTTATATTGCTAATAATATAAGTAATAAGTATAATTATGACAGTTCTAGCGATAATAACTCCGTTATATGGATAATAATGCATGTCATATTGATAATCTCGGGAGTAATAAGTATAATTATTATAGTTCTAGCGATAATAATTGTACAATATGGCTAATAATGCATGTTATATTGATAATAATATAAGTAATAAGTATAATTATTACAGTTCTAGCGATAATAACTCCATTATATGGGAAATAATGCATGTTATATTGATAATAATATAAGTAATGAGTATAATTATTACAGTTCTAGCGATAATAACTCCATTATATGGGTAATAATGCATGTTATATTGATAATAATATAAGTAATAAGTATAATTATTACAGCTCTAGCGATAATAACTCCATTATATGGATAATAATGCATGTCATATTGATAATCTCGGGAGTAATAAGTATAATTATTACAGTTCTAGCGATAATAACTCCATTATATGGGTAATAATGCATGTTATATTGATAATAATATAAGTAATAAGTATAATTATTACAGTTCTAGCGATAATAACTCCATTATATGGGAAATAGTGCATGTTATATTGATAATAATATAAGTAATGAGTATAATTATTACAGTTCTAGCGATAATAACTCCATTATATGGGTAATAATGCATGTTATATTGATAATAATATAAGTAATAAGTATAATTATTACAGCTCTAGCGATAATAACTGCATAATATGGGTAATAATGCACGTTATATTGCTAATAATATAAGTAATAAGTATAATTATGACAGTTCTAGCGATAATAACTCCATTATAAGGATAATAATGCATGTCATATTGATAATATCGGGAGTAATAAGTATAATTATTACAGTTCTAGCGATAATAACTCCATTATATGGGTAATAATGCATGTTATATTGATAATAATATAAGTAATAAGTATAATTATTACAGTTCTAGCGATAATAACTGCATTATATGGGTAATAATGCATGTTATATTGATGATAATGAAAGTAGTAAGTATATTTATTACAGTTCTATCGATAATAAATGCATAATATGGGTAATAATGCATGTTACATTTATCATAATAAAAGTACTAAGTATATTTATTATAGTTCTAGCGATTATAACTGCATAACATGGGTAATAATGCATGTTATATTGAGAATAATATAAGTAATAAATATAATTATTACAGTTCTAGCGATAATAACTGCATAATATGGATAATAATGCACGTTATATTGCTAATAGTATAAGTAGTAAGTATAATTATTACAGTTCTAGCGATAATAACTCCATTATATGGATAATAATGCATGTCATATTGATAATATCGGGAGTAATAAGTATAATTATTACAGTTCTAGCGATAATAACTCCATTATATGGGTAATAATGCATGTTATATTGATAATAATATAAGTAATAAGTATAATTATTACAGTTCTAGCGATAATAACTCCATTATATGGGAAATAATGCATGTTATATTGATAATAATATAAGTAATGAGTATAATTATTACAGTTCTAGCGATAATAACTCCATTATATGGGTAATAATGCATGTTATATTGATAATAATATAAGTAATAAGTATAATTATTACAGCTCTAGCGATAATAACTGCATAATATGGGTAATAATGCACGTTATATTGCTAATAATATAAGTAATAAGTATAATTATGACAGTTCTAGCGATAATAACTCCATTATATGGATAATAATGCATGTCATATTGATAATATCGGGAGTAATATGTATAAATATTACAGTTCTAGCGATAATAACTCCATTATATGGGTAATAATGCATGTTATATTGATAATAATATAAGTAATAAGTATAATTATTACAGTTCTAGCGATAATAACTGCATTATATGGGTAATAATGCATGTTATATTGATGATAATGAAAGTAGTAAGTATATTTATTACAGTTCTATCGATAATAAATGCATAATATGGGTAATAATGCATGTTACATTTATCATAATAAAAGTACTAAGTATATTTATTATAGTTCTAGCGATTATAACTGCATAACATGGGTAATAATGCATGTTATATTGAGAATTATATAAGTAATAAGTATAATTATTACAGTTCTAGCGATAATAACTCCATTATATGGGAAATAATGCATGTTATATTGATAATAATATAAGTAATGAGTATAATTATTACAGTTCTAGCGATAATAACTCCATTATATGGGTAATAATGCATGTTATATTGATAATAATATAAGTAATAAGTATAATTATTACAGCTCTAGCGATAATAACTGCATAATATGGGTAATAATGCACGTTATATTGCTAATAATATAAGTAATAAGTATAATTATGACAGTTCTAGCGATAATAACTCCATTATATGGATAATAATGCATGTCATATTGATAATATCGGGAGTAATAAGTATAATTATTACAGTTCTAGCGATAATAACTCCATTATATGGGTAATAATGCATGTTATATTGATAATAATATAAGTAATAAGTATAATTATTACAGTTCTAGCGATAATAACTCCATTATATGGGTAATAATGCATGTTATATTGATGATAATGAAAGTAGTAAGTATATTTATTACAGTTCTATCGATAATAAATGCATAATATGGGTAATAATGCATGTTACATTTATCATAATAAAAGTACTAAGTATATTTATTATAGTTCTAGCGATTATAACTGCATAACATGGGTAATAATGCATGTTATATTGAGAATAATATAAGTAATAAATATAATTATTACAGTTCTAGCGATAATAACTGCATAATATGGGTAATAATGCACGTTATATTGCTAATAATATAAGTAATAAGTATAATTATGACAGTTCTAGCGATAATAACTCCATTATATGGATAATAATGCATGTCATATTGATAATATCGGGAGTAATAAGTATAATTATTACAGTTCTAGCGATAATAACTCCATTATATGGGTAATAGTGCATGTTATATTGATAATAATATAAGTAATAAGTATAATTATTACAGTTCTAGCGATAATAACTGCATTATATGGGTAATAATGCATGTTATATTGATGATAATGAAAGTAGTAAGTATATTTATTACAGTTCTATCGATAATAAATGCATAATATGGGTAATAATGCATGTTACATTTATCATAATAAAAGTACTAAGTATATTTATTATAGTTCTAGCGATTATAACTGCATAACATGGGTAATAATGCATGTTATATTGAGAATAATATAAGTAATAAATATAATTATTACAGTTCTAGCGATAATAACTGCATAATATGGATAATAATGCACGTTATATTGCTAATAGTATAAGTAATAAGTATAATTATTACAGTTCTAGCGATAATAACTGCATAATATGGGTAATAATGCACGTTATATTGCTAATAATATAAGTAATAAGTATAATTATTACAGTTCTAGCGATAATAACTCCATTATATGGATAATAATGCATGTCATATTGATAATATCGGGAGTAATAAGTATAATTATTATAGTTCTAGCGATAATAATTGTACAATATGGCTAATAGTGCATGTTATATTGATAATAATATAAGTAATAGGTAAAATTATTACCGTTCTAGCGATAATAACTGCATTATATGGGTAATAATGCATGTTATATTGATAATAATAAAAGTAATACGTATATTTATTATAGTTCTATCGATAATAACTGCATAATATGTGTAATAATGCATGTTATATTGATGATAATGAAAGTAGTAAGTATATTTATTACAGTTCTATCGATAATAAATGCATAATATGGGTAATAATGCATGTTACATTTATCATAATAAAAGTACTAAGTATATTTATTATAGTTCTAGCGATTATAACTGCATAATATGGGTAATAATGCATGTTATATTGAGAATAATATAAGTAATAAATATAATTATTACAGTTCTAGCGATAATAACTGCATAATATGGATAATAATGCACGTTATATTGCTAATAGTATAAGTAATACGTATAATTATTACAGTTCTAGCGATAATAACTGCATTATATGGGTAATAATGGATGTTATATTGATAATATCGGGAGTAATAAGTATAATTATTACAGTCCTAGCGATAATACTAGTAAAATATGGCTAAGAGTGCCTGTTATATTGATAATAATAAAAGTAATAAGTATATTTATTATACGTCTGTCGATAATAACTGCATTATATGGGTAATAGTGCATGTTATATTGATAATAATAAAAGTAATAAGTATATTTATTACAGTTCTAGCGATAATAACTGCATAATATGGGTAATAATGCACGTTATATTGATAATAATATAAGTAATAAGTATAATTATTACAGTTCTAGCGATAATAACTGCATTATATGGGTAATAATGCATGTTATGTTGGTAATATTGGGAATAATAAGTATAATTATTACAGTTCTAGCGATAATACTAGTAAAATATGGCCAACAGTGCGTGTTATATTAATAATAATAAAAGTAATAAGTATATTTGTTATACTTCTGTCGATAATAACTGCATTATATGGGTAATAATGGATGTTATATTGATAATAATATAAGTAATAAGTTTAATTATTACAGTTCTAGCGATAATAACTCCATTATATGGATAATAATGCATGTCATATTGATAATATCGGGAGTAATAAGTATAATTATTACAGTTCTAGCGATAATAACTCCATTATATGGGTAATAATGCATGTTATATTGATAATAATATAAGTAATAAGTATAATTATTACAGTTCTAGCGATAATAACTGCATTATATGGGTAATAATGCACTTTATATTGCTAATAATATAAGTAATAAGTATAATTATTACAGTTCTAGCGATAATAACTCCATTATATGGATAATAATGCATGTCATATTGATAATATCGGGAGTAATAAGTATAATTATTATAGTTCTAGCGATAATAATTGTACAATATGGCTAATAGTGCATGTTATATTGATAATAATATAAGTATAAAGTATAATTATTACAGTTCTAGCGATAATAACTCCATTATATGGGTAATAATGCATGTTATATTGATAATAATATAAGTAATAAGTATAATTATTACAGTTCTAGCGATAATAACTGCATTATATGGGTAATAATGCATGTTATATTGATGATAATGAAAGTAGTAAGTATATTTATTACAGTTCTATCGATAATAAATGCATAATATGGGTAATAATGCATGTTACATTTATCATAATAAAAGTACTAAGTATATTTATTATAGTTCTAGCGATTATAACTGCATAACATGGGTAATAATGCATGTTATATTGAGAATAATATAAGTAATAAATATAATTATTACAGTTCTAGCGATAATAACTGCATAATATGGATAATAATGCACGTTATATTGCTAATAGTATAAGTAATACGTATAATTATTACAGTTCTAGCGATAATAACTGCATTATATGGGTAATAATGCATGTTATGTTGCTAATAATATAAGTAATAAGTATAATTATGACAGTTCTAGCGATAATAACTCCATTATATGGTTAATAATGCATGTTATATTGATAATAATATAAGTAATAAGTATAATTATTACAGTTCTAGCGATAATAACTGCATTATATGGGTAATAATGCATGTTATATTGATGATAATGAAAGTAGTAAGTATATTTATTACAGTTCTATCGATAATAAATGCATAATATGGGTAATAATGCATGTTACATTTATCATAATAAAAGTACTAAGTATATTTATTATAGTTCTAGCGATAATAACTCCATTATATGGGTAATAATGCATGTTATATTGATAATAATATAAGTAATAAGTATAATTATTACAGTTCTAGCGATAATAACTGCATTATATGGGTAATAATGCATGTTATATTGATGATAATGAAAGTAGTAAGTATATTTATTACAGTTCTATCGATAATAAATGCATAATATGGGTAATAATGCATGTTACATTTATCATAATAAAAGTACTAAGTATATTTATTATAGTTCTAGCGATTATAACTGCATAACATGGGTAATAATGCATGTTATATTGAGAATAATATAAGTAATAAATATAATTATTACAGTTCTAGCGATAATAACTGCATAATATGGATAATAATGCACGTTATATTGCTAATAGTATAAGTAATACGTATAATTATTACAGTTCTAGCGATAATAACTGCATTATATGGGTAATAATGCATGTTATGTTGGTAATAATATAAGTAATAAATATAATTATTACAGTTCTAGCGATAATAACTCCATTATATGGATAATAATGCATGTCACATTGATAATATCGGGAGTAATAAGTATAATTATTACAGTTCTAGCGATAATAACTCCATTATATGGGTAATAATGCATGTTATATTGATAATAATATAAGTAATAAGTATAATTATTACAGTTCTAGCGATAATAACTGCATTATATGGGTAATAATGCATGTTATATTGATGATAATAAAAGTACTAAGTATATTTATTATAGTTCTAGCGATAATAACTGCATAATATGGGTAATAATGCATGTTATATTGATAATAATATAAGTAATAAGTATAATTATTACAGTTCTAGCGATAATAACTCCATTATATGGGTAATAATGCATGTTATATTGATAATAATATAAGTAATAAGTATAATTATTACAGTTCTAGCGATAATAACTGCATAATATGGGTAATAATGCACTTTATATTGCTAATAATATAAGTAATAAGTATAATTATTACAGTTCTAGCGATAATAACTCCATTATATGGATAATAATGCATGTCATATTGATAATATCGGGAGTAATAAGTATAATTATTATAGTTCTAGCGATAATACTTGTACAATATGGCTAATAGTGCATGTTATATTGATAATAATATAAGTAATAGGTATAATTATTACCGTTCTAGCGATAATAACTGCATTATATGGGTAATAATGCATGTTATATTGATAATAATAAAAGTAATACGTATATTTATTATATTTCTATCGATAATAACTGCATAATATGTGTAATAATGCATGTTATATTGATGATAATGAAAGTAGTAAGTATATTTATTACAGTTCTATCGATAATAAATGCATAATATGGGTAATAATGCATGTTACATTTATCATAATAAAAGTACTAAGTATATTTATTATAGTTCTAGCGATTATAACTGCATAATATGGGTAATAATGCATGTTATATTGAGCATAATATAAGTAATAAATATAATTATTACAGTTCTAGCGATAATAACTGCATAATATGGATAATAATGCACGTTATATTGCTAATAGTATAAGTAATACGTATAATTATTACAGTTCTAGCGATAATAACTGCATTATATGGGTAATAATGGATGTTATATTGATAATATCGGGAGTAATAAGTATAATTATTACAGTCCTAGCGATAATACTAGTAAAATATGGCTAAGAGTGCCTGTTATATTGATAATAATAAAAGTAATAAGTATATTTATTATACGTCTGTCGATAATAACTGCATTATATGGGTAATAATGCATGTTATATTGATGATAATGAAAGTAGTAAGTATATTTATTACAGTTCTATCGATAATAAATGCATAATATGGGTAATAATGCATGTCATATTGATAATCTCGGGAGTAATAAGTATAATTATTACAGTTCTAGCGATAATAACTCCATTATATGGGTAATAATGCATGTTATATTGATAATAATATAAGTAATAAGTATAATTATTACAGTTCTAGCGATAATAACTCCATTATATGGGAAATAATGCATGTTATATTGATAATAATATAAGTAATGAGTATAATTATTACAGTTCTAGCGATAATAACTCCATTATATGGGTAATAATGCATGTTATATTGATAATAATATAAGTAATAAGTATAATTATTACAGCTCTAGCGATAATAACTGCATAATATGGGTAATAATGCACGTTATATTGCTAATAATATAAGTAATAAGTATAATTATGACAGTTCTAGCGATAATATCTCCATTATATGGATAATAATGCATGTCATATTGATAATATCGGGAGTAATAAGTGTAATTATTACAGTTCTAGCGATAATAACTCCATTATATGGGTAATAATGCATGTTATATTGATAATAATATAAGTAATAAGTATAATTATTACAGTTCTAGCGATAATAACTCCATTATATGGGTAATAATGCATGTTATATTGATGATAATGAAAGTGGTAAGTATATTTATTACAGTTCTATCGATAATAAATGCATAATATGGGTAATAATGCATGTTACATTTATCATAATAAAAGTACTAAGTATATTTATTATAGTTCTAGCGATTATAACTGCATAACATGGGTAATAATGCATGTTATATTGAGAATAATATAAGTAATAAATATAATTATTACAGTTCTAGCGATAATAACTGCATAATATGGGTAATAATGCACGTTATATTGCTAATAATATAAGTAATAAGTATAATTATGACAGTTCTAGCGATAATAACTCCGTTATATGGATAATAATGCATGTCATATTGATAATCTCGGGAGTAATAAGTATAATTATTACAGTTCTAGCGATAATAACTCCATTATATGGGTAATAATGCATGTTATATTGATAATAATATAAGTAATAAGTATAATTATTACAGTTCTAGCGATAATAACTCCATTATATGGGAAATAATGCATGTTATATTGATAATAATATAAGTAATGAGTATAATTATTACAGTTCTAGCGATAATAACTCCATTATATGGGTAATAATGCATGTTATATTGATAATAATATAAGTAATAAGTATAATTATTACAGCTCTAGCGATAATAACTGCATAATATGGGTAATAATGCACGTTATATTGCTAATAATATAAGTAATAAGTATAATTATGACAGTTCTAGCGATAATAACTCCATTATATGGATAATAATGCATGTCATATTGATAATATCGGGAGTAATAAGTATAATTATTACAGTTCTAGCGATAATAACTCCATTATATGGGTAATAGTGCATGTTATATTGATAATAATATACGTAATAAGTATAATTATTACAGTTCTAGCGATAATAACTGCATTATATGGGTAATAATGCATGTTATATTGATGATAATGAAAGTAGTAAGTATATTTATTACAGTTCTATCGATAATAAATGCATAATATGGGTAATAATGCATGTTACATTTATCATAATAAAAGTACTAAGTATATTTATTATAGTTCTAGCGATTATAACTGCATAACATGGGTAATAATGCATGTTATATTGAGAATAATATAAGTAATAAATATAATTATTACAGTTCTAGCGATAATAACTGCATAATATGGGTAATAATGCACGTTATATTGCTAATAATATAAGTAATAAGTATAATTATGACAGTTCTAGCGATAATAACTCCGTTATATGGATAATAATGCATGTCATATTGATAATCTCGGGAGTAATAAGTATAATTATTATAGTTCTAGCGATAATAATTGTACAATATGGCTAATAGTGCATGTTATATTGATAATAATATAAGTAATAGGTAAAATTATTACCGTTCTAGCGATAATAACTGCATTATATGGGTAATAATGCATGTTATATTGATAATAATAAAAGTAATACGTATATTTATTATAGTTCTATCGATAATAACTGCATAATATGTGTAATAATGCATGTTATATTGATGATAATGAAAGTAGTAAGTATATTTATTACAGTTCTATCGATAATAAATGCATAATATGGGTAATAATGCATGTTACATTTATCATAATAAAAGTACTAAGTATATTTATTATAGTTCTAGCGATTATAACTGCATAACATGGGTAATAATGCATGTTATATTGAGAATAATATAAGTAATAAATATAATTATTACAGTTCTAGCGATAATAACTGCATAATATGGATAATAATGCACGTTATATTGCTAATAGTATAAGTAATAAGTATAATTATTACAGTTCTAGCGATAATAACTGCATAATATGGGTAATAATGCACGTTATATTGCTAATAATATAAGTAATAAGTATAATTATTACAGTTCTAGCGATAATAACTCCATTATATGGATAATAATGCATGTCATATTGATAATATCGGGAGTAATAAGTATAATTATTATAGTTCTAGCGATAATAATTGTACAATATGGCTAATAGTGCATGTTATATTGATAATAATATAAGTAATAGGTAAAATTATTACCGTTCTAGCGATAATAACTGCATTATATGGGTAATAATGCATGTTATATTGATAATAATAAAAGTAATACGTATATTTATTATAGTTCTATCGATAATAACTGCATAATATGTGTAATAATGCATGTTATATTGATGATAATGAAAGTAGTAAGTATATTTATTACAGTTCTATCGATAATAAATGCATAATATGGGTAATAATGCATGTTACATTTATCATAATAAAAGTACTAAGTATATTTATTATAGTTCTAGCGATTATAACTGCATAACATGGGTAATAATGCATGTTATATTGAGAATAATATAAGTAATGAGTATAATTATTACAGTTCTAGCGATAATAACTCCATTATATGGGTAATAATGCATGTTATATTGATAATAATATAAGTAATAAGTATAATTATTACAGCTCTAGCGATAATAACTGCATAATATGGGTAATAATGCACGTTATATTGCTAATAGTATAAGTAATAAGTATAATTATGACAGTTCTAGCGATAATAACTCCATTATATGGATAATAATGCATGTCATATTGATAATCTCGGGAGTAATAAGTATAATTATTACAGTTCTAGCGATAATAACTCCATTATATGGGTAATAATGCATGTTATATTGATAATAATATAAGTAATAAGTATAATTATTACAGTTCTAGCGATAATAACTCCATTATATGGGAAATAATGCATGTTATATTGATAATAATATAAGTAATGAGTATAATTATTACAGTTCTAGCGATAATAACTCCATTATATGGGTAATAATGCATGTTATATTGATAATAATATAAGTAATAAGTATAATTATTACAGCTCTAGCGATAATAACTGCATAATATGGGTAATAATGCACGTTATATTGCTAATAATATAAGTAATAAGTATAATTATGACAGTTCTAGCGATAATAACTCCATTATATGGATAATAATGCATGTCATATTGATAATATCGGGAGTAATAAGTATAATTATTACAGTTCTAGCGATAATAACTCCATTATATGGGCAATAATGCATGTTATATTGATAATAATATAAGTAATAAGTATAATTATTACAGTTCTAGCGATAATAACTCCATTATATGGGAAATAATGCATGTTATATTGATAATAATATAAGTAATGAGTATAATTATTACAGTTCTAGCGATAATAACTCCATTATATGGGTAATAATGCATGTTATATTGATAATAATATAAGTAATAAGTATAATTATTACAGCTCTAGCGATAATAACTGCATAATATGGGTAATAATGCACGTTATATTGCTAATAATATAAGTAATAAGTATAATTATGACAGTTCTAGCGATAATAACTCCATTATATGGATAATAATGCATGTCATATTGATAATATCGGGAGTAATAAGTATAATTATTACAGTTCTAGCGATAATAACTCCATTATATGGGTAATAATGCATGTTATATTGATAATAATATAAGTAATAAGTATAATTATTACAGTTCTAGCGATAATAACTGCATTATATGGGTAATAATGCATGTTATATTGATGATAATGAAAGTAGTAAGTATATTTATTACAGTTCTATCGATAATAAATGCATAATATGGGTAATAATGCATGTTACATTTATCATAATAAAAGTACTAAGTATATTTATTATAGTTCTAGCGATTATAACTGCATAACATGGGTAATAATGCATGTTATATTGAGAATAATATAAGTAATAAATATAATTATTACAGTTCTAGCGATAATAACTGCATAATATGGATAATAATGCACGTTATATTGCTAATAGTATAAGTAATACGTATAATTATTACAGTTCTAGCGATAATAACTGCATAATATGGGTAATAATGCACGTTATATTGCTAATAATATAAGTAATAAGTATAATTATTACAGTTCTAGCGATAATAACTCCATTATATGGATAATAATGCATGTCATATTGATAATATCGGGAGTAATAAGTATAATTATTATAGTTCTAGCGATAATAATTGTACAATATGGCTAATAGTGCATGTTATATTGATAATAATATAAGTAATAGGTAAAATTATTACCGTTCTAGCGATAATAACTGCATTATATGGGTAATAATGCATGTTATATTGATAATAATAAAAGTAATACGTATATTTATTATAGTTCTATCGATAATAACTGCATAATATGTGTAATAATGCATGTTATATTGATGATAATGAAAGTAGTAAGTATATTTATTACAGTTCTATCGATAATAAATGCATAATATGGGTAATAATGCATGTTACATTTATCATAATAAAAGTACTAAGTATATTTATTATAGTTCTAGCGATTATAACTGCATAATATGGGTAATAATGCATGTTATATTGAGAATAACATAAGTAATAAATATAATTACTACAGTTCTAGCGATAATAACTGCATAATATGGATAATAATGCACGTTATATTGCTAATAGTATAAGTAATACGTATAATTATTACAGTTCTAGCGATAATAACTCCATTATATGGGTAATAATGCATGTTATATTGATAATAATATAAGTAATGAGTATAATTATTACAGTTCTAGCGATAATAACTCCATTATATGGGTAATAATGCATGTTATATTGATAATAATATAAGTAATAAGTATAATTATTACAGTTCTAGCGATAATAACTGCATAATATGGGTAATAATGCACTTTATATTGCTAATAATATAAGTAATAAGTATAATTATTACAGTTCTAGCGATAATAACTCCATTATATGGATAATAATGCATGTCATATTGATAATATCGGGAGTAATAAGTATAATTATTATAGTTCTAGCGATAATAATTGTACAATATGGCTAATAGTGCATGTTATATTGATAATAATATAAGTAATAGGTATAATTATTACCGTTCTAGCGATAATAACTGCATTATATGGGTAATAATGCATGTTATATTGATAATAATAAAAGTAATACGTATATTTATTATAGTTCTATCGATAATAACTGCATAATATGGGTAATAATGCACGTTATATTGATAATAATATAAGTAATAAGTATAATTATTACAGTTCTAGCGATAATAACTGCATTATATGGGTAATAATGCATGTTATGTTGGTAATATTGGGAATAATAAGTATAATTATTACAGTTCTAGCGATAATACTAGTAAAATATGGCCAACAGTGCATGTTATATTAATAATAATAAAAGTAATAAGTATATTTGTTATACTTCTGTCGATAATAACTGCATTATATGGGTAATAATGGATGTTATATTGATAATAATATAAGTAATAAGTTTAATTATTACAGTTCTAGCGATAATAACTCCATTATATGGATAATAATGCATGTCATATTGATAATATCGGGAGTAATAAGTATAATTATTACAGTTCTAGCGATAATAACTCCATTATATGGGTAATAATGCATGTTATATTCATAATAATATAAGTAATAAGTATAATTATTACAGTTCTAGCGATAATAACTGCATTATGTGGGTAATAATGCACGTTATATTGCTAACAATATAAGTAATAAGTATATTTATTATCGTTCTATCAATAATAACTTCTTAATATGGGTAATAATGCATGTTATATTGATGATAATGAAAGTACTAAGTATATTTATTACAGTTCTAGCGATAATAACTGCATTATATGGGTAATAATGCACGTTATATTGCTAACAATATAAGTAATAAGTATAATTATTACAGTTCTAGCGATAATAACTGCATTGTATGCGTAATAAGGCATGTTATATTGATAATATCGGGAGTAATAAGTATGATTATTATAGTTCTAGCGATAATAACTGCATAATATGGGTAATAATGCATGTTATATTGATAATAATCTAAGTAATAAGTATAATTATTACAGTTCTGGCGATAATAACTGCATTATATGGGTAATAATGCACGTTATATTGCTAACAATATAAGTAATAAGTATAATTATTACAGCTCTAGCGATAATAACTGCATTATATGGGTAATAATGCATGTTATATTGATAATAGTAAAAGTAATAAGTATATTTATTACAGTTCTATCGATAATAACTGCATAATATGGGTTATAATGCATGTTATATTGATGATAATGAAAGTAATATATTTATTATATTTCTAGCGATAATAACTGCGTAATATGGGTAATAATGCATGTTATATTGATAATAATGAAAGTAATACGTATATTTATTATAGTTCTTGCGATAATAACTGCATAATATGGGTAATAATGCGTGTTATATTGATAATAATATAAGTAATAAGTATAATTATTACAGTTCTAGCGATAATAACTGCATTATATGGGTAATAAGGCATGTTATATTGATAATATCGGGAGTAATAAGTATAATTATTATAGTTCTAGCGATAATAATAGTAAAATATGGCTAATAGTGCATGATATATTGATAATAGTAAAAGTAATAAGTATATTTATTACAGTTCTATCGATAATAACTGCATAATATGGGTAATAATGCATGTTATATTGATGATAATAAAAGTAGTACGTATATTTATTATAGTTCTAGCGATAATAACTGCATAATATGGGTAATAATGCATGTTATATTGATAATAATGAATGTAATACGTATATTTATTATAGTTCTTGCGATAATAACTGCATAATATGGGTAATAATGCATGTTATATTGAGAATAATATAAGTAATAAGTATAATTATTATAGTTCTGGCGATAATAACTGCATTATATGGGTAACAATGCACGTTATATTGCTAATAGTATAAGTAATAAGTATAATTATTACAGTTCTAGCAATAATACCTCCATTATATGGGTAATAATGCATGTTATGTTGATAATAATATAAGTAATAAGTATAATTATTACAGTTCTAGCGATAATAACTGCATTATATGGGTAATAATGCATGTTATATTGAGAATAATATAAGTAATAAGTATAATTATTACAGTTCTGGCGATAATAACTGCATTATATGGGTAATAATGCATTTTATATTGAGAATAATACAAGTAATAAGTATAATTATTACAGTTCTGGCGATAATAACTGCATAATATGGGTAATAATGCACGTTATATTGCTAATAATGTAAGTAATGAGTATAATTATTACAGTTCTAGCGATAATGACTGCATCATATGGGTAATAATACATGTTATATTTATGATAATAAAAGTAATACGTATAATTATTACAGTTCTAGCGATAATAACTGCATTATATGGGTAATAATGCATGTTATATTGATAATAATAAAAGTAATAAGTATATTTATTATCGTTCTATCGATAATAACTTCTTAATATGGGTAATAATGCATGTTATATTGATGATAATGAAAGTAGTAAGTATATTTATTACAGTTCTAGCGATAATAACTGCATTGTATGCGTAATAAGGCATGTTATATTGATAATATCGGGAGTAATAAGTATGATTATTATAGTTCTAGCGATAATAACTGCATAATATGGGTAATAATGCATGTTATATTGATAATAATCTAAGTAATAAGTATAATTATTACAGTTCTGGCGATAATAACTGCATTATATGGGTAATAATGCACGTTATATTGCTAACAATATAAGTAATAAGTATAATTATTACAGCTCTAGCGATAATAACTGCATTATATGGGTAATAATGCATGTTATATTGATAATAGTAAAAGTAATAAGTATATTTATTACAGTTCTATCGATAATAACTGCATAATATGGGTTATAATGCATGTTATATTGATGATAATGAAAGTAATATATTTATTATATTTCTAGCGATAATAACTGCATAATATGGGTAATAATGCATGTTATATTGATAATAATGAAAGTAATACGTATATTTATTATAGTTCTAGCGATAATAACTGCATTATATGGGTAATAATGCATGTTATAATGATAATAATATAAGTAATAAGTATAATTATTACAGTTCTAGCGATAATAACTGCATTATATGGGTAATAATGCATGTTATATTGCTAATAATATAAGTAATAAGTATAATTATTACAGCTCTAGCGATAGTAACTGCATTATATGGGTAATAATGCATGTTATATTGATGATAATAAAAGTAATACGTATATTTATTATAGTTCTAGCGATAATAACTGCATAATATGGGCAGTAATGCATGTTATATTGATAATAATCTAAGTAATAAGTATAATTATTACAGTTCTAGCGATAATAACTGCATTATGTGGGTAATAATGCACGTTATATTGCTAACAATATAAGTAATAAGTATATTTATTATCGTTCTATCAATAATAACTTCTTAATATGGGTAATAATGCATGTTATATTGATGATAATGAAAGTACTAAGTATATTTATTACAGTTCTAGCGATAATAACTGCATTATATGCGTAATAAGGCATGTTATATTGATAATATCGGGAGTAATAAGTATAATTATTATAGTTCTAGCGATAATAATAGTAAAATATGGCTAATAGTGCATGATATATTGATAACAGTAAAAGTAATAAGTATATTTATTACAGTTCTATCGATAATAACTGCATAATATGGGTAATAATGCATGTTATATTGATGATAATAAAGGTAATACGTATATTTATTATAGTTCTAGCGATAATAACTGCATAATATGGGTAATAATGCATGTTATGTTGAGAATAATATAAGTAATAAGTATAATTATTACAGTTATGGCGATAATAACTGCATTATATGCGTAATAATGCACGTTATATTGATAATAATATAAGTAATAAGTATAATTATTACAGTTCTAGCGATAATAACTGCATAATACGGGTAATAATGCACGTTATATTGCTAGCAATATAAGTAATAAGTATAATTATTACAGTTCTAGCGACAATAACTGTATTATATGGGTAATAATGCATGTTATATTGATAATGATATAAGTAATAAGTATAATTATTACAGTTCTAGCGATAATAACTGCATAATATGGGTAATAATGCACGTTATATTGCTAACAATATAAGTAATAAGTATAATTATCACAGTTCTAGCGATAATAACTGCATTATATGGGTAATAATGCATGTTATATTGATGATGATGAAAGTAATACGTATATTTATTATAGTTCTTGCGATAATAACTGCATAATATGGGTAATAATGCATGTTATATTGAGAATAATATAAGTAATAAGTATAATTATTACAGTTCTGGCGATAATAACTGCATTATATGGGTAATAATGCACGTTATATTGCTAACAGTATTTAATAAGTATAATTATTACAGTTCTAGCGATAATACCTCCATTATATGGGTAATAATGCATGTTATATTGATAATGATATAAGTAATAAGTATAATTATTACAGTTCTAGCGATAATAACTGCATAATATGGGTAATAATGCTCGTTATATTGCTAATAATATAAGTAATGAGTACAATTATTACAGTTCTAGCGATAATAACTGCATAATATGGCTAATAAGGCATGTTATATTGCTAACAATATAAGTAATAAGTATATTTATTATCGTTCTATCAATAATAACTTCTTAATATGGGTAATAATGCATGTTATATTGATGATAATGAAAGTACTAAGTATATTTATTACAGTTCTAGCGATAATAACTGCATTATATGCGTAATAAGGCATGTTATATTGATAATATCGGGAGTAATAAGTATAATTATTATAGTTCTAGCGATAATAATAGTAAAATATGGCTAATAGTGCATGATATATTGATAATAGTAAAAGTAATAAGTATATTTATTACAGTTCTATCGATAATAACTGCATAATATGGGTAATAATGCATGTTACATTGATGATAATAAATGTAATACGTATATTTATTATAGTTCTAGCGATAATAACTGCATAATATGGGTAATAATGCACGTTATATTGCTAACAATATAAGTAATAAGTATAATTATCACAGTTCTAGCGATAATAACTGCATTATATGGGTAATAATGCACGTTATATTGCTAACAGTATTTAATAAGTATAATTATTACAGTTCTAGCGATAATACCTCCATTATATGGGTAATAATGCATGTTATATTGATAATGATATAAGTAATAAGTATAATTATTACAGTTCTAGCGATAATAACTGCATAATATGGGTAATAATGCTCGTTATATTGCTAATAATATAAGTAATGAGTACAATTATTACAGTTCTAGCGATAATAACTGCATTATATGCGTAATAAGGCATGTTATATTGATAATATCGGGAGTAATAAGTATAATTATTATAGTTCTAGCGATAATAATAGTAAAATATGGCTAATAGTGCATGATATATTGATAATAGTAAAAGTAATAAGTATATTTATTACAGTTCTATCGATAATAACTGCATAATATGGGTAATAATGCACGTTATATTGCTAACAATATAAGTAATAAGTATAATTATCACAGTTCTAGCGATAATAACTGCATTATATGGGTAATAATGCATGTTATATTGATGATGATGAAAGTAATACGTATATTTATTATAGTTCTTGCGATAATAACTGCATAATATGGGTAATAATGCATGTTATATTGAGAATAATATAAGTAATAAGTATAATTATTACAGTTCTGGCGATAATAACTGCATTATATGGGTAATAATGCACGTTATATTGCTAACAGTATTTAATAAGTATAATTATTACAGTTCTAGCGATAATACCTCCATTATATGGGTAATAATGCATGTTATATTGATAATGATATAAGTAATAAGTATAATTATTACAGTTCTAGCGATAATAACTGCATAATATGGGTAATAATGCTCGTTATATTGCTAATAATATAAGTAATGAGTACAATTATTACAGTTCTAGCGATAATAACTGCATTATATGCGTAATAAGGCATGTTATATTGATAATATCGGGAGTAATAAGTATAATTATTATAGTTCTAGCGATAATAATAGTAAAATATGGCTAATAGTGCATGATATATTGATAATAGTAAAAGTAATAAGTATATTTATTACAGTTCTATCGATAATAACTGCATAATATGGGTAATAATGCATGTTATATTGATGATAATAAAGGTAATACGTATATTTATTATAGTTCTAGCGATAATAACTGCATAATATGGGTAATAATGCATGTTATATTGAGAATAATATAAGTAGTAAGTATAATTATTACAGTTATGGCGATAATAACTGCATTATATGGGTAATAATGCACGTTATATTGATAATAATATAAGTAATAAGTATAATTATTACAGTTCTGGCGATAATAACTGCATTATATGGGTAATAATGCACGTTATATTGCTAACAGTATTTAATAAGTATAATTATTACAGTTCTAGCGATAATACCTCCATTATATGGGTAATAATGCATGTTATATTGATAATGATATAAGTAATAAGTATAATTATTACGGTTCTAGCGATAATAACTGCATAATATGGGTAATAATGCACGTTATATTGCTAACAATATAAGTAATAAGTATATTTATTACAGTTCTAGCGATAATAACTGCATAATATGGGTAATAATGCATGTTATATTGATAATAATATAAGTAATAAGTATAATTATTACAGTTCTAGCGATAATAACTGCATTATATGGGTAATAATGCATGTTATATTGATAATATCGGGAGTAATAAGTATAATTATTATAGTTCTAGCGATAATAATAGTAAAATGTGGCAAATAGTGCATGTTATATTGATAATAATAAAAGTAATAAGTATATTTATTACAGTTCTATCGATAATAACTGCATAATATGGGTAATAATGCATGTTATATTGACAATAATAAAAGTAATAAGTATATTTATTATCGTTCTATCGATAATAACTGCATAATATGGGTAATAATGCATGTTATATTGATGATAATGAAAGTAGTAAGTATATTTATTACAGTTCTAGCGATAATAACTGCATTATATGCGTAATAAGGCATGTTATATTGATAATATCGGGGGTAATAAGTATAATTATTATAGTTCTAGCGATAATAATAGTAAAATATGGCTAATAGTGCATGATATATTGATAATAGTAAAAGTAATAAGTATATTTATTACAGTTCTAGCGATAATAACTGCATTATATGGGTAATAATGCATGTTATATTGATGATAATAAAAGTAATACGTATATTTATTATAGTTCTAGCGATAATAACTGCATAATATGGGCAATAATGCATGTTATATTGATAATAATCTAAGTAATAAGTATAATTATTACAGTTCTAGCGATAATAACTGCATTATGTGGGTAATAATGCACGTTATATTGCTAACAATATAAGTAATAAGTATATTTATTATCGTTCTATCAATAATAACTTCTTAATATGGGTAATAATGCATGTTATATTGATGATAATGAAAGTACTAAGTATATTTATTACAGTTCTAGCGATAATAACTGCATTATATGCGTAATAAGGCATGTTATATTGATAATATCGGGAGTAATAAGTATAATTATTATAGTTCTAGCGATAATAATAGTAAAATATGGCTAATAGTGCATGATATATTGATAATAGTAAAAGTAATAAGTATATTTATTACAGTTCTATCGATAATAACTGCATAATATGGGTAATAATGCATGTTATATTGATGATAATAAAGGTAATACGTATATTTATTATAGTTCTAGCGATAATAACTGCATAATATGGGTAATAATGCATGTTATATTGAGAATAATATAAGTAGTAAGTATAATTATTACAGTTATGGCGATAATAACTGCATTATATGGGTAATAATGCACGTTATATTGATAATAATATAAGTAATAAGTATAATTATTACAGTTCTAGCGATAATAACTGCATAATACGGGTAATAATGCACGTTATATTGCTAATAATATAAGTAATGAGTATAATTATTACAGTTCTAGCGATAATAACTGCATTATATGGGTAATAATGCATGTTATATTGATAATAATAAAAGTAATAAGTATATTTATTATCGTTCTATCGATAATAACTTCTTAATATGGGTAATAATGCATGTTATATTGATGATAATGAAAGTAGTAAGTATATTTATTACAGTTCTAGCGATAATAACTGCATTATATGCGTAATAAGGCATGTTATATTGATAATATCGGGGGTAATAAGTATAATTATTATAGTTCTAGCGATAATAATAGTAAAATATGGCTAATAGTGCATGATATATTGATAATAGTAAAAGTAATAAGTATATTTATTACAGTTCTATCGATAATAACTGCATAATATGGGTAATAATGCACGTTATATTGCTAGCAATATAAGTAATAAGTATAATTATTACAGTTCTAGCGATAATAACTGTATTATATGGGTAATAATGCATGTTATATTGATAATGATATAAGTAATAAGTATAATTATTACAGTTCTAGCGATAATAACTGCATAATATGGGTAATAATGCACGTTATATTGCTAACAATATAAGTAATAAGTATAATTATTACAGTTCTAGCGATAATAACTGCATTATATGGGTAATAATGCATGTTATATTGATGATGATGAAAGTAATACGTATATTTATTATAGTTCTTGCGATAATAACTGCATAATATGGGTAATAATGCATGTTATATTGAGAATAATATAAGTAATAAGTATAATTATTACAGTTCTGGCGATAATAACTGCATTATATGGGTAATAATGCACGTTATATTGCTAACAGTATTTAATAAGTATAATTATTACAGTTCTAGCGATAATACCTCCATTATATGGGTAATAATGCATGTTATATTGATAATGATATAAGTAATAAGTATAATTATTACAGTTCTAGCGATAATAACTGCATAATATGGGTAATAATGCTCGTTATATTGCTAATAATATAAGTAATGAGTACAATTATTACAGTTCTAGCGATAATAACTGCATAATATGGCTAATAATGCATGTTATATTGATAATAATATAAGTAATAAGTATAATTATTACAGTTCTAGCGATAATAACTGCATTATATGGGTAATAATGCACGTTATATTGCTAACAATATAAGTAATAAGTATATTTATTACAGTTCTAGCGATAATAACTGCACAATATGGGTAATAATGCATGTTATATTGATAATAATATAAGTAATAAGTATAATTATTACAGTTCTAGCGATAATAACTGCATTATATGGGTAATAATGCATGTTATATTGATAATATCGGGAGTAATAAGTATAATTATTATAGTTCTAGCGATAATAATAGTAAAATGTGGCAAATAGTGCATGTTATATTGATAATAATAAAAGTAATAAGTATATTTATTACAGTTCTATCGATAATAACTGCATAATATGGGTAATAATGCATGTTATATTGACAATAATAAAAGTAATAAGTATATTTATTATCGTTCTATCGATAATAACTGCATAATATGGGTAATAATGCATGTTATATTGATGATAATGAAAGTAGTAAGTATATTTATTACAGTTCTAGCGATAATAACTGCATTATATGCGTAATAAGGCATGTTATATTGATAATATCGGGGGTAATAAGTATAATTATTATAGTTCTAGCGATAATAATAGTAAAATATGAGTAATAGTGCATGATATATTGATAATAGTAAAAGTAATAAGTATATTTATTACAGTTCTAGCGATAATAACTGCATTATATGGGTAATAATGCATGTTATATTGATCATAATAAAAGTAATACGTATATTTATTATAGTTCTAGCGATAATAACTGCATAATATGGGCAATAATGCATGTTATATTGATAATAATCTAAGTAATAAGTATAATTATTACAGTTCTAGCGATAATAACTGCATTATGTGGGTAATAATGCACGTTATATTGCTAACAATATAAGTAATAAGTATATTTATTATCGTTCTATCAATAATAACTTCTTAATATGGGTAATAATGCATGTTATATTGATGATAATGAAAGTACTAAGTATATTTATTACAGTTCTAGCGATAGTAACTGCATTATATGCGTAATAAGGCATGTTATATTGATAATATCGGGAGTAATAAGTATAATTATTATAGTTCTAGCGATAATAATAGTAAAATGTGGCTAATAGTGCATGATATATTGATAATAGTAAAAGTAATAAGTATATTTATTACAGTTCTATCGATAATAACTGCATAATATGGGTAATAATGCACGTTATATTGATAATAATATAAGTAATAAGTATAATTATTACAGTTCTAGCGATAATAACTGCATAATACGGGTAATAATGCACGTTATATTGCTAATAATATAAGTAATGAGTATAATTATTACAGTTCTAGCGATAATAACTGCATTATATGGGTAATAATGCATGTTATATTGATAATAATAAAAGTAATAAGTATATTTATTATCGTTCTATCGATAATAACTTCTTAATATGGGTAATAATGCATGTTATATTGATGATAATGAAAGTAGTAAGTATATTTATTACAGTTCTAGCGATAATAACTGCATTATATGCGTAATAAGGCATGTTATATTGATAATATCGGGGGTAATAAGTATAATTATTATAGTTCTAGCGATAATAATAGTAAAATATGACTAATAGTGCATGATATATTGATAATAGTAAAAGTAATAAGTATATTTATTACAGTTCTAGCGATAATAACTGCATTATATGGGTAATAATGCATGTTATATTGATGATAATAAAAGTAATACGTATATTTATTATAGTTCTAGCGATAATAACTGCATAATATGGGCAATAATGCATGTTATATTGATAATAATCTAAGTAATAAGTATAATTATTACAGTTCTAGCGATAATAACTGCATTATGTGGGTAATAATGCACGTTATATTGCTAACAATATAAGTAATAAGTATATTTATTATCGTTCTATCAATAATAACTTCTTAATATGGGTAATAATGCATGTTATATTGATGATAATGAAAGTACTAAGTATATTTATTACAGTTCTAGCGATAATAACTGCATTATATGCGTAATAAGGCATGTTATATTGATAATATCGGGAGTAATAAGTATAATTATTATAGTTCTAGCGATAATAATAGTAAAATATGGCTAATAGTGCATGATATATTGATAATAGTAAAAGTAATAAGTATATTTATTACAGTTCTATCGATAATAACTGCATAATATGGGTAATAATGCATGTTATATTGATGATAATAAAGGTAATACGTATATTTATTATAGTTCTAGCGATAATAACTGCATAATATGGGTAATAATGCATGTTATATTGAGAATAATATAAGTAATAAGTATAATTATTACAGTTATGGCGATAATAACTGCATTATATGGGTAATAATGCACGTTATATTGATAATAATATAAGTAATAAGTATAATTATTACAGTTCTAGCGATAATAACTGCATAATACGGGTAATAATGCACGTTATATTGCTAATAATATAAGTAATGAGTATAATTATTACAGTTCTAGCGATAATAACTGCATTATATGGGTAATAATGCATGTTATATTGATAATAATAAAAGTAATAAGTATATTTATTATCGTTCTATCGATAATAACTTCTTAATATGGGTAATAATGCATGTTATATTGATGATAATGAAAGTAGTAAGTATATTTATTACAGTTCTAGCGATAATAACTGCATTATATGCGTAATAAGGCATGTTATATTGATAATATCGGGGGTAATAAGTATAATTATTATAGTTCTAGCGATAATAATAGTAAAATATGGCTAATAGTGCATGATATATTGATAATAGTAAAAGTAATAAGTATATTTATTACAGTTCTATCGATAATAACTGCATAATATGGGTAATAATGCATGTTATATTGATGATAATGAAAGTAATACGTATATTTATTATAGTTCTAGCGATAATAACTGCATAATATGGGTAACAATGCATGTTATATTGAGAATAATATAAGTAATAAGTATAATTATTACAGTTCTGGCGATAATAACTGCATTATATGGGTAATAATGCACGTTATATTGCTAGCAATATAAGTAATAAGTATAATTATTACAGTTCTAGCGATAATAACTGCATTATATGGGTAATAATGCATGTTATATTGATAATGATATAAGTAATAAGTATAATTATTACAGTTCTAACGATAATAAATGCATAATATGGGTAATAATGCACGTTATATTGCTAACAATATAAGTAATAAGTATAATTATTACAGTTCTAGCGATAATAACTGCATTATATGGGTAATAATGCATGTTATATTGATGATGATGAAAGTAATACGTATATTTATTATAGTTCTTGCGATAATAACTGCATAATATGGGTAATAATGCATGTTATATTGAGAATAATATAAGTAATAAGTATAATTATTACAGTTCTGGCGATAATAACTGCATTATATGGGTAATAATGCACGTTATATTGCTAACAGTATTTAATAAGTATAATTATTACAGTTCTAGCGATAATACCTCCATTATATGGGTAATAATGCATGTTATATTGATAATGATATAAGTAATAAGTATAATTATTACAGTTCTAGCGATAATAACTGCATAATATGGGTAATAATGCTCGTTATATTGCTAATAATATAAGTAATGAGTACAATTATTACAGTTCTAGCGATAATAACTGCATAATATGGCTAATAATGCATGTTATATTGAAAATAATATAAGTAATAAGTATAATTATTACAGTTCTAGCGATAATAACTGCATTATATGGGTAATAATGCACGTTATATTGCTAACAATATAAGTAATAAGTATATTTATTACAGTTCTAGCGATAATAACTGCATAATATGGGTAATAATGCATGTTATATTGATAATAATATAAGTAATAAGTATAATTATTACAGTTCTAGCGATAATAACTGCATTATATGGGTAATAATGCATGTTATATTGATAATATCGGGAGTAATAAGTATAATTATTATAGTTCTAGCGATAATAATAGTAAAATATGGCTAATAGTGCATGATATATTGATAATAGTAAAAGTAATAAGTATATTTATTACAGTTCTATCGATAATAACTGCATAATATGGGTAATAATGCATGTTATATTGATGATAATAAAGGTAATACGTATATTTATTATAGTTCTAGCGATAATAACTGCATAATATGGGTAATAATGCATGTTATATTGATAACATCGGGAGTAATAAGTACAATTATTATAGTTCTAGCGATAATAACTGCATTATATGCGTAATAATGCATGTTATATTGATGATAAAAAAAGTACTACGTATATTTATTACAGTTCTAGCGATAATAACTGCATTATATGCGTAATAATGCATGTTATATTGACGATAAAAAAAGTACTACGTATATTTATTATAGTTCTAGCGATTATAACTGCATAATATGCGTAATAATGCAAGTTATATTGATAATAATATAAGTAATAAGTATAATTATTACAATTCTAGCGATAGTAACTGCATTATATGGGTAATAATGCATGTTATATTGATAATATCGGGAGTAATAAGTATAATTATTATAGTTCTAGCGATAATAATAGTAAAATATGGCTAATAGTGCATGTTATATTGATGATAATAAAAGTAATAAGTATATTTATTATACTTCTGTCGATAATAACTGCATTATATGGGTAATAATGCACGTTATATTGATAATAATATAAGTAATAAGTATAAATATTACAGTTCTAGCGATAATAACTGCATTATATGGGTAATAATGCATGTTATGTTGGTAATATTGGGAATAATAAGTATAATTATTACAGTTCTAGCGATAATACTAGTAAAATATGGCTAACAGTGCATGTTATATTAATAATAATAAAAGTAATAACTATGTTTTTTATACTTCTGTCGATAATAACTGCATTATATGGGTAATAATGCATGTTATATTGATAATAATATAAGTAATAAGTATAATTATTACAGTTCTAGCGATAATAACTGCATTATATGGGTAAAAATGCATGTTATATTGATAATATTGGGAGTAATAAGTATATTTATTATGGTTCTAGCGATAATAATAGTAAAATATGGCAAATAGTGCATGTTATATTGATAATAATAAAAGTAATAAGTATATTTATTACAGTTCTATCGATAATAACTGCATAATATGGGTAATAATGCATGTTATATTGATGATAATAAAGGTAATACGTATATTTATTATAGTTCTAGCGATAATAACTGCATAATATGGGTAATAATGCATGTTATATTGATAATAATCTAAGTAATAAGTATAATTATTACAGTTCTAGCGATAATAACTGCATTATATGGGTAATAATGCACGTTATATTGCTAACAATATAAGTAATAAGTATAATTATTACAGTTCTATCGATAATAACTTCTTAATATGGGTAATAATGCATGTTATATTGATGATAATGAAAGTAGTAAGTATATTTATTACAGTTCTAGCGATAATAACTGCATTATATGCGTAATAAGGCATGTTATATTGATAATATCGGGGGTAATAAGTATAATTATTATAGGTCTAGCGGTAATAATAGTAAAATATGGCTAATAGTGCATGATATATTGATAATAGTAAAAGTAATAAGTATATTTATTACAGCTCTATCGATAATAACTGCATAATATGGGTAATAGTGCATGTTATATTGATAATAATATAAGTAATAAGTATAATTATTACAGTTCTAGCGATAATAACTGCATTATATGGGTAATAATGCACGTTATATTGCTAACAATATAAGTAATGAGTATAATTATTACAGTTCTAGCGATAATAACTGCATTATATTGGTAATAATGCATGTTATATTGCTAATAGTATTTAATAAGTATAATTATTACAGTTCTAGCGATAATACCTCCATTATATGGGTAATAATGCATGTTATATTGATAATAATATAAGTAATAAGTATAATTATTACAGTTCTAGCGATAATACCTCCATTATATGGGTAATAATGCATGTTATATTGATGATAATGAAAGTAATACGTATATTTATTATAGTTATTGCGATAATAACTGCATAATATGGGTAATAATGCATGTTATATTGAGAGTAATATAAGTAATAAGTATAATTATTACAGTTCTGGCGATAATAACTGCATTATATGGGTAATAATGCACGTTATATTGCTAATAGTATTCAATAAGTATAATTATTACAGTTCTAGCGATAATACCTCCATTATATGGGTAATAATGCATGTTATATTGATAATGATATAAGTAATAAGTCTAATTATTACAGTTCTAGCGATAATAACTGCATAATATGGGTAATAATGCACGTTATATTGCTAATAATATAAGTAATGAGTACAATTATTACAGTTCTAGCGATAATAACTGCATAATATGGGTAATAATGCATGTTATATTGATAATATCGGGAGCAATAAGTATAATTATTATAGTTCTAGCGATAATAACTGCATTATATGGGTAATAATGCACGTTATATTGCTAACAATATAAGTAATAAGTATAATTATTACAGTTCTAGCGATAATAACTGCATTATATGGGTAAAAATGCATGTTATATTGATAATATTGGGAGTAATAAGTATATTTATTATGGTTCTAGCGATAATAATAGTAAAATATGGCAAATAGTGCATGTTATATTGATAATAATAAAAGTAATAAGTATATTTATTACAGTTCTATCGATAATAACTGCATAATATGGGTAATAATGCATGGTATATTGATGATAATAAAGGTAATACGTATATTTATTATAGTTCTAGCGATAATAACTGCATAATATGGGTAATAATGCATGTTATATTGATAATATCGGGAGTAATAAGTATAATTATTATAGTTCTAGCGATAATAACTGCATTATATGGGTAATAATGCACGTTATATTGCTAACAATATAAGTAATAAGTATAATTATTACAGTTCCAGCGATAATAACTGCATAATATGGGTAATAATGCATGTTATATTGATAATAATATAAGTAATATGTATAATTATTACAGTTCTAGCGATAATAACTGCATTATATGGGTAATAATTCACGTTATATTGCTAATAATATAAGTAATGAGTACAATTATTACAGTTCTAGCGATAATAACTGCATTATATGGGTAATAATGCATGTTATATTGATAATAATATAAGTAATAAGTATAATTATTACAGTTCTAGCGATAATAACTGCATTATATGGGTAAAAATGCATGTTATATTGATAATATTGGGAGTAATAAGTATATTTATTATGGTTCTAGCGATAATAATAGTAAAATATGGCAAATAGTGCATGTTATATTGATAATAATAAAAGTAATAAGTATATTTATTACAGTTCTATCGATAATAACTGCATAATATGGGTAATAATGCATGTTATATTGATGATAATAAAGGTAATACGTATATTTATTATAGTTCTAGCGATAATAACTGCATAATATGGGTAATAATGCATGTTATATTGATAATAATCTAAGTAATAAGTATAATTATTACAGTTCTAGCGATAATAACTGCATTATATGGGTAATAATGCACGTTATATTGCTAACAATATAAGTAATAAGTATAATTATTACAGTTCTATCGATAATAACTTCTTAATATGGGTAATAATGCATGTTATATTGATGATAATGAAAGTAGTAAGTATATTTATTACAGTTCTAGCGATAATAACTGCATTATATGCGTAATAAGGCATGTTATATTGATAATATCGGGGGTAATAAGTATAATTATTATAGGTCTAGCGGTAATAATAGTAAAATATGGCTAATAGTGCATGATATATTGATAATAGTAAAAGTAATAAGTATATTTATTACAGCTCTATCGATAATAACTGCATAATATGGGTAATAGTGCATGTTATATTGATAATAATATAAGTAATAAGTATAATTATTACAGTTCTAGCGATAATAACTGCATTATATGGGTAATAATGCACGTTATATTGCTAACAATATAAGTAATGAGTATAATTATTACAGTTCTAGCGATAATAACTGCATTATATTGGTAATAACGCATGTTATATTGCTAATAGTATTTAATAAGTATAATTATTACAGTTCTAGCGATAATACCTCCATTATATGGGTAATAATGCATGTTATATTGATAATAATATAAGTAATAAGTATAATTATTACAGTTCTAGCGATAATACCTCCATTATATGGGTAATAATGCATGTTATATTGATGATAATGAAAGTAATACGTATATTTATTATAGTTATTGCGATAATAACTGCATAATATGGGTAATAATGCATGTTATATTGAGAGTAATATAAGTAATAAGTATAATTATTACAGTTCTGGCGATAATAACTGCATTATATGGGTAATAATGCACGTTATATTGCTAATAGTATTCAATAAGTATAATTATTACAGTTCTAGCGATAATACCTCCATTATATGGGTAATAATGCATGTTATATTGATAATGATATAAGTAATAAGTCTAATTATTACAGTTCTAGCGATAATAACTGCATAATATGGGTAATAATGCACGTTATATTGCTAATAATATAAGTAATGAGTACAATTATTACAGTTCTAGCGATAATAACTGCATAATATGGGTAATAATGCATGTTATATTGATAATATCGGGAGTAATAAGTATAATTATTATAGTTCTAGCGATAATAATAGTAAAATATGGCAAATAGTGCATGTTATATTGATAATAATAAAAGTAATAAATATATTTATTACAGTTCTATCGATAATAACTGCATAATATGGGTAATAATGCATATTATATTGATGATAATAAAGGTAATACGTATATTTATTATAGTTCTAGCGATAATAACTGCATAATGTGGGTACTAATGCATGTTATATTAATAATAATATAAGTAATAAGTATAATTATTACAGTTCTAGCGATAATAACTGCATTATATGGGTAATAATGCACGTTATATTGCTAACAATATAAGTAATAAGTATAATTATTCCAGTTCTGGCGATAATAACTGCATTATATGGGTAATAATGCATGTTATATTGATAATATTGGGAGTAATAAGTATATTTATTATGGTTCTAGAGATAATAACTGCATAATATGGGTAATAATGCATGTTATATTGATAATAATATAAGTAATAAGTATAATTATTACAGTTCTAGCGATAATACCTCCATTATATGGGTAATAATGCATGTTATATTGAGAATAATATAAGTAATAAGTATAATTATGAGAGTTCTAGCGATAGTAACTGCATTATATGGGTAATAATGCACGTTATATTGCTAATAATATAAGTAATGAGTACAATTATTACAGTTCTAGCGATAATAACTGCATAATATGGGTAATAATGCATGTTATATTGATAATATCGGGAGCGATAAGTATAATTATTATAGTTCTAGCGATAATAACTGCATTATATGGGTAATAATGCACGTTATATTGCTAACAATATAAGTAATAAGTATAATTATTACAGTTCTATCGATAATAACTTCTTAATATGGGTAATAATGCATGTTATATTGATGATAATGAAAGTAGTAAGTATATTTATTACAGTTCTAGCGATAATAACTGCATTATATGCGTAATAAGGCATGTTATATTGATAATATCGGGGGTAATAAGTATAATTATTATAGTTCTAGCGGTAATAATAGTAAAATATGGCTAATAGTGCATGATATATTGATAATAGTAAAAGTAATAAGTATATTTATTACAGCTCTATCGATAATAACTGCATAATATGGGTAATAGTGCATGTTATATTGATAATAATATAAGTAATAAGTATAATTATTACAGTTCTAGCGATAATAACTGCATTATATGGGTAATAATGCACGTTATATTGCTAACAATATAAGTAATAAGTATAATTATTACAGTTCTAGCGATAATAACTGCATTATATTGGTAATAATGCATGTTATATTGCTAATAGTATTTAATAAGTATAATTATTACAGTTCTAGCGATAATACCTCCATTATATGGGTAATAATGCATGTTATATTGAGAATAATATAAGTAATAAGTATAATTATTACAGTTCTGGCGATAATAACTGCATTATATGGGTAATAATGCACGTTATATTGCTAATAGTATTTAATAAGTATAATTGTTACAGTTCTAGCGATAATACCTCCATTATATGGGTAATAATGCATGTTATATTGATAATGATATAAGTAATAAGTATAATTATTACAGTTCTAGCGATAATAACTGCATAATATGGGTAATAATGCACGTTATATTGCTAATAATATAAGTAATGAGTACAATTATTACAGTTCTAGCGATAATAACTGCATAATATGGGTAATAATGCATGTTATATTGATAATATCGGGAGTAATAAGTATAATTATTATAGTTCTAGCGATAATAATAGTAAAATATGGCAAATAGTGCATGTTATATTGATAATAATAAAAGTAATAAATATATTTATTACAGTTCTATCGATAATAACTGCATAATATGGGTAATAATGCATATTATATTGATGATAATAAAGGTAATACGTATATTTATTATAGTTCTAGCGATAATAACTGCATAATGTGGGTAATAATGCATGTTATATTAATAATAATATAAGTAATAAGTATAATTATTACAGTTCTAGCGATAATAACTGCATTATATGGGTAATAATGCATGTTATATTGATAATAATAAAAGTAATAAATATATTTATTACTGTTCTATCGATAATAACTGCATAATATGGGTAATAATGCATGTTATATTGATGATAATGAAAGTAATACGTATATTTATTATAGTTCTTGCGATAATAAATGCATAATATGGGTAATAATGCATGTTATATTGATAATGATATAAGTAATAGGTATAATTATTACAGTTCTAGCGATAATAACTGCATTATATGGGTAATAATGCATGTTATATTGATAATATTGGGAGTAATAAGTATATTTATTATGGTTCTAGAGATAATAACTGCATAATATGGGTAATAATGCATGTTATATTGATAATAATATAAGTAATAAGTATAATTATTACAGTTCTAGCGATAATACCTCCATTATATGGGTAATAATGCATGTTATATTGAGAATAATATAAGTAATAAGTATAATTATGAGAGTTCTAGCGATAGTAACTGCATTATATGGGTAATAATGCACGTTATATTGCTAATAATATAAGTAATGAGTACAATTATTACAGTTCTAGCGATAATAACTGCATAATATGGGTAATAATGCATGTTATATTGATAATATCGGGAGTAATAAGTATAATTATTATAGTTCTAGCGATAATAACTGCATTATATCGGTAATAATGCACGTTATATTGCTAATAATATAAGTAATGAGTACAATTATTACAGTTCTAGCGATAATAACTGCATTATATGGGTAATAATGCATGTTATATTGATAATAATATAAGTAATAGGTATAATTATTACAGTTCTAGCGATAATAACTGCATTATATGGGTAAAAATGCATGTTATATTGATAATATTGGGAGTAATAAGTATATTTATTATGGTTCTAGCGATAATAATAGTAAAATATGACAAATAGTGCATGTTATATTGATAATAATAAAAGTAATAAGTATATTTATTACAGTTCTATCGATAATAACTGCATAATATGGGTAATAATGCATGGTATATTGATGATAATAAAGGTAATACGTATATTTATTATAGTTCTAGCGATAATAACTGCATAATATGGGTAATAATGCATGTTATATTGATAATGTCGGGAGTAATAGGTATAATTATTATAGTTCTAGCGATAATAACTGCATTATATGGGTAATAATGCACGTTATATTGCTAACAATATAAGTGATAAGTATAATTATTACAGTTCTAGCGATAATAACTGCATAATATGGGTAATAATGCATGTTATATTGATAATAATATAAGTAATATGTATAATTATTACAGTTCTAGCGATAATAACTGCATTATATGGGTAATAATTCACGTTATATTGCTAATAATATAAGTAATGAGTACAATTATTACAGTTCTAGCGATAATAACTGCATTATATGGGTAATAATGCATGTTATATTGATAATAATATAAGTAATAAGTATAATTATTACAGTTCTAGCGATAATAACTGCATTATATGGGTAAAAATGCATGTTATATTGATAATATTGGGAGTAATAAGTATATTTATTATGGTTCTAGCGATAATAATAGTAAAATATGGCAAATAGTGCATGTTATATTGATAATAATAAAAGTAATAAGTATATTTATTACAGTTCTATCGATAATAACTGCATAATATGGGTAATAATGCATGTTATATTGATGATAATAAAGGTAATACGTATATTTATTATAGTTCTAGCGATAATAACTGCATAATATGGGTAATAATGCATGTTATATTGATAATAATATAAGTAATAAGTATAATTATTACAGTTCTAGCGATAATAACTGCATTATATGGGTAAAAATGCATGTTATATTGATAATATTGGGAGTAATAAGTATATTTATTATGGTTCTAGCGATAATAATAGTAAAATATGGCAAATAGTGCATGTTATATTGATAATAATAAAAGTAATAAGTATATTTATTACAGTTCTATCGATAATAACTGCATAATATGGGTAATAATGCATGTTATATTGATGATAATAAAGGTAATACGTATATTTATTATAGTTCTAGCGATAATAACTGCATAATATGGGTAATAATGCATGTTATATTGATAATAATGTAAGTAATAAGTATAATTATTACAGTTCTAGCAATAATACCTCCATTATATGGGTAATAATGCATGTTATATTGATAATAATATAAGTAATAAGTATAATTATTACAGTTCTAGCGATAATAACTGCATTATATGGGTAATAATTCACGTTATATTGCTAATAATATAAGTAATGAGTACAATTATTACAGTTCTAGCGATAATAACTGCATTATATGGGTAATAATGCATGTTATATTGATAACAATATAAGTAATAAGTATAATTATTACAGTTCTAGCGATAATAACTGCATTATATGTGTAATAATGCATGTTATATTGATAATATTGGGAGTAATAAGTATATTTATTATGGTTCTGGAGATAATAACTGCATAATATGGGTAATAATGCATGTTATATTGATAATAATATAAGTAATAAGTATAATTATTACAGTTCTAGCGATAATAACTGCATTATATGGGTAATAATGCATGTTATATTGATAATATTGGGAGTAATAAGTATATTTATTATAGTTCTAGCGATAATAACCGCATAATATGGGTAATAGTGCATGTTATATTGATAATAGTATAAGTAATAAGTATAATTATTACAGTTCTAGCAATAATACCTCCATTATATGGGTAATAATGCATGTTATATTGATAATAATATAAGTAATAAGTATAATTATTACAGTTCTAGCGATAATAACTGCATTATATGGGTAATAATGCACGTTATATTGCTAATAATATAAGTAATAAGTATAATTATTACAGTTCTAGCGATAATAACTGCATTATATGGGTGATAATGCATGTTATATTGATAATATTGGGAGTAATAAGTATATTTATTATAGTTCTAGCGATAATAACTGCATAATATGGGTAATAGTGCATGTTATATTGATAATAGTATAAGTAATAAGTATAATTATTACAGTTCTAGCGATAATAACTGCATTATATGGGTAATAATGCACGTTATATTGCTAATAATCTAAGTAATAAGTATAATTATTACAGTTCTAGCGATAATAAGAGTAAAATATGGCTAATAGTGCATGATATATTGATAATAGTAAAAGTAATAAGTATATTTATTACAGTTCTATCGATAATAACTGCATAATATGGGTAATAATGCATGTTATATTGATGATAATAAAAGTAATACGTATATTTATTATAGTTCTAGCGATAATAACTGCATAATATGGGTAATAATGCATGTTATATTGATAATAATATAAGTAATTAGTATAATTATTACAGTTCTAGCGATAATAACTGCATTATATGGGTAATAATGCACGTTATATTGCTAATAATATAAGTAATAAGGATAATTATTACAGTTCTAGCGATAATAACTGCATTATATGGGTAATAATGCACGTTATATTGCTAACAATATAAGTAATAAGTATAATTATTACAGTTCTAGCGATAATAACTGCATTATATGGGTAATAATGCATGTTATATTGATAATAATAAAAGTAATAAGTATATTTATTATCGTTCTATCGATAATAACTTCTTAATATGGGTATTAAAGCATGTTATATTGATAATAATATAAGTAATAAGTATAATTATTACAGTTCTAGCGATAATAACTGCATTGTATGGGTAATAATGCACGTTATATTGCTAACAATATAAGTAATAAGTATAATTATTTCAGTTCTAGCGATAATAACTGCATTATATGGGTAATAATGCATGTTATATTGATAATATTGGGAGTAATAAGTATATTTATTATGGTTCTAGATATAATAACTGCATTATATGGGTAATAATGCATGTTATATTGATAATAATAAAAGTAATAAATATATTTATTACTGTTCTATCGATAATAACTGCATAATATGGGTAATAATGCATGTTATATTGATGATAATAAAAGTAATACGTATATTTATTATAGTTCTAGCGATAATAACTGCATAATATGGGTAATAATGCATGTTATATTGATAATAATCTAAGTAATAAGTATAATTATTACAGTTCTAGCGATAATAACTGCATTATATGGGTAATAATGCACGTTATATTGCTAACAATATAAGTAATAAGTATAATTATTACAGTTCTATCGATAATAACTTTTTAATATGGGTAATAATGCATGTTATATTGATGATAATGAAAGTAGTAAGTATATTTATTACAGTTCTAGCGATAATAACTGCATTATATGCGTAATAAGGCATGTTATATTGATAATATCGGGGGTAATAAGTATAATTATTATTGCTCTAGCGGTAATAATAGTAAAATATGGCTAATAGTGCATGATATATTGATAATAGTAAAAGTAATAAGTATATTTATTACAGTTCAATCGATAATAACTGCATAATATGGGTAATAGTGCATGTTATATTGATAATAATATAAGTAATAAGTATAATTATTACAGTTCTAGCGATAATAACTGCATTATATGGGTAATAATGCACGTTATATTGCTAACAATATAAGTAATAAGTATAATTATTACAGTTCTAGCGATAATAACTGCATTATATTGGTAATAATGCATGTTATATTGCTAATAGTATTTAATAAGTATAATTATTACAGTTCTAGCGATAATACCTCCATTATATGGGTAATAATGCATGTTATATTGATAATAATATAAGTAATAAGTATAATTATTACAGTTCTAGCGATAATAACTGCATTATATGGGTAATAATGCACGTTATATTGCTAATAATATAAGTAATAAGTATAATTATTACAGTTCTATCGATAATAACTGCATTATATGGGTAATAATGCATGTTATATTGATAATATCGGGGGCAATAAGTACAATTATTATAGTTCTAGCGGTAATAATAGTAAAATATGGCTAATAGTGCATGATATATTGATAATAGTAAAAGTAATAAGTATAATTATTACAGTTCTAACGATAATAACTGCATTATATGGGTAATAATGCATGTTATATTGATAATAATAAAAGTAATAAGTATATTTATTATCGTTCTATCGATAATAACTTCTTAATATGGGTAATAATGCATGTTATATTGATAATAATATAAGTAATAAGTATAATTATTACAGTTCTAGCGATAATAACTGCATTATATGGGTAATAATGCACGTTATATTGCTAACAATATAAGTAATAAGTATAATTATTACAGTTCTAGCGATAATAACTGCATTATATGGGTAATAATGCATGTTATATTGATAATATTGGGAGTAATAAGTATATTTGTTATGGTTCTGGAGATAATAACTGCATAATATGGGTAATAATGCATGTTATATTGATAATAATATAAGTAATAAGTATAATTATTACAGTTCTAGCGATAATAACTGCATTATATGGGTAATAATGCATGTTATATTGATAATAATCTAAGTAATAAGTATAATTATTACAGTTCTAGCGATAATAACTGCATTATATGGGTAATAATGCACGTTATATTGCTAACAATATAAGTAATAAGTATAATTATTACAGTTCTATCGATAATAACTTTTTAATATGGGTAATAATGCATGTTATATTGATGATAATGAAAGTAGTAAGTATATTTATTACAGTTCTAGCGATAATAACTGCATTATATGCGTAATAAGGCATGTTATACTGATAATATCGGGGGTAATAAGTATAATTATTATTGTTCTAGCGGTAATAATAGTAAAATATGGCTAATAGTGCATGATATATTGATAATAGTAAAAGTAATAAGTATATTTATTACAGTTCTATCGATAATAACTGCATAATATGGGTAATAGTGCATGTTATATTGATAATAATATAAGTAATAAGTATAATTATTACAGTTCTAGCGATAATAACTGCATTATATGGGTAATAATGCATGTTATATTGATAATAATAAAAGTAATAAGTATATTTATTATCGTTCTATCGATAATAACTTCTTAATATGGGTGATAATGCATGTTATATTGATAATAATATAAGGAATAAGTATAATTATTACAGATCTAGCGATAATAACTGCATTGTATGGGTAATAATGCACGTTATATTGCTAACAATATAAGTAATAAGGATAATTATTACAGTTCTAGCGATAATAACTGCATTACATGGGTAATAATGCACGTTATATTGCTAACAATATAAGTAATAAGTATAATTATTACAGTTCTAGCGATAATAACTGCATTATATGGGTAATAATGCATGTTATATTGATAATAATAAAAGTAATAAGTATATTTATTATCGTTCTATCGATAATAGCTTCTTAATATGGGTAATAATGCATGTTATATTGATAATAATGTAAGTAATAAGTATAATTATTACAGTTCTAGCGATAATAACTGCATTGTATGGGTAATAATGCACGTTATATTGCTAATAATATAAGTAATGAGTACAATTATTACAGTTCTAGCGATAATAACTGCATAATATGGGTAATAATGCATGTTATATTGATAATATCGGGAGTAATAAGTATAATTATTATAGTTCTAGCGATAATAACTGCATTATATCGGTAATAATGCACGTTATATTGCTAATAATATAAGTAATGAGTACAATTATTACAGTTCTAGCGATAATAACTGCATTATATGGGTAATAATGCATGTTATATTGATAATAATATAAGTAATAGGTATAATTATTACAGTTCTAGCGATAATAACTGCATTATATGGGTAAAAATGCATGTTATATTGATAATATTGGGAGTAATAAGTATATTTATTATGGTTCTAGCGATAATAATAGTAAAATATGGCAAATAGTGCATGTTATATTGATAATAATAAAAGTAATAAGTATATTTATTACAGTTCTATCGATAATAACTGCATAATATGGGTAATAATGCATGGTATATTGATGATAATAAAGGTAATACGTATATTTATTATAGTTCTAGCGATAATAACTGCATAATATGGGTAATAATGCATGTTATATTGATAATATCGGGAGTAATAAGTATAATTATTATAGTTCTAGCGATAATAACTGCATTATATGGGTAATAATGCACGTTATATTGCTAACAATATAAGTAATAAGTATAATTATTACAGTTCCAGCGATAATAACTGCATAATATGGGTAATAATGCATGTTATATTGATAATAATATAAGTAATATGTATAATTATTACAGTTCTAGCGATAATAACTGCATTATATGGGTAATAATTCACGTTATATTGCTAATAATATAAGTAATGAGTACAATTATTACAGTTCTAGCGATAATAACTGCATTATATGGGTAATAATGCATGTTATATTGATAATAATATAAGTAATAAGTATAATTATTACAGTTCTAGCGATAATAACTGCATTATATGGGTAATAATGCATGTTATATTGATAATATTGGGAGTAATAAGTATATTTATTATGGTTCTGGAGATAATAACTGCATAATATGGGTAATAATGCATGTTATATTGATAATAATATAAGTAATAAGTATAATTATTACAGTTCTAGCGATAATAACTGCATTATATGGGTAATAATGCATGTTATATTGATAATATTGGGAGTAATAAGTATATTTATTATAGTTCTAGCGATAATAACCGCATAATATGGGTAATAGTGCATGTTATATTGATAATAGTATAAGTAATAAGTATAATTATTACAGTTCTAGCAATAATACCTCCATTATATGGGTAATAATGCATGTTATATTGATAATAATATAAGTAATAAGTATAATTATTACAGTTCTAGCGATAATAACTGCATTGTATGGGTAATAATGCACGTTATATTGCTAACAATATAAGTAATAAGTATAATTATTTCAGTTCTAGCGATAATAACTGCATTATATGGGTAATAATGCATGTTATATTGATGATAATAAAAGTAATACGTATATTTATTATAGTTCTAGCGATAATAACTGCATAATATGGGTAATAATGCATGTTATATTGATAATAATCTAAGTAATAAGTATAATTATTACAGTTCTAGCGATAATAACTGCATTATATGGGTAATAATGCACGTTATATTGCTAACAATATAAGTAATAAGTATAATTATTACAGTTCTATCGATAATAACTTCTTAATATGGGTAATAATGCATGTTATATTGATGATAATGAAAGTAGTAAGTATATTTATTACAGTTCTAGCGATAATAACTGCATTATATGCGTAATAAGGCATGTTATATTGATAATATCGGGGGTAATAAGTATAATTATTATAGGTCTAGCGGTAATAATAGTAAAATATGGCTAATAGTGCATGATATATTGATAATAGTAAAAGTAATAAGTATATTTATTACAGCTCTATCGATAATAACTGCATAATATGGGTAATAGTGCATGTTATATTGATAATAATATAAGTAATAAGTATAATTATTACAGTTCTAGCGATAATAACTGCATTATATGGGTAATAATGCACGTTATATTGCTAACAATATAAGTAATGAGTATAATTATTACAGTTCTAGCGATAATAACTGCATAATATGGGTAATAATGCATGTTATATTGATAATATCGGGAGTAATAAGTATAATTATTATAGTTCTAGCGATAATAATAGTAAAATATGGCAAATAGTGCATGTTATATTGATAATAATAAAAGTAATAAATATATTTATTACAGTTCTATCGGTAATAACTGCATAATATGGGTAATAATGCATATTATATTGATGATAATAAAGGTAATACGTATATTTATTATAGTTCTAGCGATAATAACTGCATAATGTGGGTAATAATGCATGTTATATTAATAATAATATAAGTAATAAGTATAATTATTACAGTTCTAGCGATAATAACTGCATTATATGGGTAATAATGCATGTTATATTGATAATAATAAAAGTAATAAATATATTTATTACTGTTCTATCGATAATAACTGCATAATATGGGTAATAATGCATGTTATATTGATGATAATGAAAGTAATACGTATATTTATTATAGTTCTTGCGATAATAAATGCATAATATGGGTAATAATGCATGTTATATTCAGAATAATATAAGTAATAAGTATAATTATTACAGTTCTAGCGATAATACCTCCATTATATGGGTAATGATGCATGTTATATTGATAATGATATAAGTAATAGGTATAATTATTACAGTTCTAGCGATAATAACTGCATTATATGGGTAATAATGCATGTTATATTGATAATATTGGGAGTAATAAGTATATTTATTATGGTTCTAGAGATAATAACTGCATAATATGGGTAATAATGCATGTTATATTGATAATAATATAAGTAATAAGTATAATTATTACAGTTCTAGCGATAATACCTCCATTATATGGGTAATAATGCATGTTATATTGAGAATAATATAAGTAATAAGTATAATTATGAGAGTTCTAGCGATAGTAACTGCATTATATGGTGTGACGGATCGGTGGGGGAAAAGCCCGAAAGGGGTCCCTAGGGTGGGGGCAGTTAGGGAAAACTGTCCTCCACTCACCGATACACTCACCCACGGCCGATTTATCTAATGGGGCGCCAGTGCTAATGCACTCGTCCGCGGTAATCGCCCTTCCGGCTGCTCTGTCGGGAGCGGGACTCAGAGGGGGGCCAGGAAAGGAAAGAAAAAAAAGTAGTAAAAGACCCGCGATCTTGTATCCAACACAAAGAGAGATTTATTTGGGCCTGAATAGGCCACGCCAGCAAAAAGAAAAGGGAGTACAAAAGAAACGGTGGTGGGCCCCACGCGTTACAGGCAACGGTCAAGGAGAAGGGGGTCAACTCGCCAGTTGCGAGGGAGGCTATCGCGGCGCGGGGGCTCACGGTACGCACGCGTAGTACAAAATGGCTTCGATCGCGTTTCCGCTGGGGATTCGTCCGCGCGGGAGCACGCCCTCTTAGGGGTCGTGGACAACAAGGGGACGTTGGTCCTAAATCTCAAATACAACGCAAGAAATTCGCGAAACGCGAAACAGAAAATACGGTTCGGCGTTAGGGGGAAGGGACGGTGTCGAATTACACCGTCCGCGGCCTCTAGGGTCCTCGTCACTGGGGTCAAGGGTCCTATCACCCTCGCCACGCACAAATCAATAACAAAAAAGAAAGAAAGAACGGGGTAGCGAGAAGGCTCCTACCTTTCTTTCGGTGTCGGGGCGTTAATCCTCTCACCCGGGGCGGCAACTCGCACACAGCACACCAAAGAACACAAATCAAAAGAAACAGAACACACACACAGCGATTAACGCGTACAATAAAGAAAAAGAAAAACGGAAAAGAAAAAAAAAAGCGCAAAGTGGCAATGAAGAGACTCTGAGCGGGGCGTTATCGCGTTCCGGCGGCTCGCTCTCTACTTGCTTTTCGATCTTCTTCCCCGGTTCGCGGTATTCCCCCACCCCGGGGATTTCGGCGTCGAGGATGGGCCATCCCGTGGTGCTCTGGGGAAGCCAGGTCCTGGGGCCCTCTCGAGGTGGCGGTCGGGGGTAGCTCGTCCCCAGGCCTGGCGCTTTCTGCTGCTGGGCTGCCGGTCGCCCCCCGCGGAGGATGACGGGGGTGGTGCCGCGACCGGACAGCCACGTCCTTCCGTAGTGGGCCCATCCCGCACCTCCATCGCCCAGAGAGGGGTTCCTCCGCGACCGGGGATGCTGCAGACTCTTCTGGCCGCCGGTTGGAAGTGGGGAGGGCAAAAATAAATAAATAAGAGAGAAAAAAGAAAAAAAGGAAATAGTAACACGAAGAAGAAAAAAAAAACACACACACACACACACCACGCACTGGCCCCCGTGGCGAGGAATCCGCTCAGGCGGAGGAGTGGGGGTTGGCAATCCGGGAGGGTCATCGTAACGAGGCATAACCAAAAAAAAAAATTAGGTTACCCCCCAAAAAAGAAGGGGGAAAAATATGCCTCGTTACACACCCCCCCCCAAAAATTGTCCTGTCCCCCTCTCCTCGCTTTCGCGCCCGCTCCTAGAGGCCGCGTCGAGGCGAGCGAGCGGCCGATTCGGTGGTAAAGGGGGAGAAAAAAAAACTGCGGCCCTGTAACATATGGAACGGTGTTAGAAAAAAAAAGTAGAAGAGAAAGTACAAGGGACCGAGAAAAAAAAAACCGTTTAAAACAAATAAATAAAAAAAAGGAGAACGAAGGGTGGGGAAGAACATGAGGGATCACATACGCACAAAAAAAACGCAAAAGGGACAGTACGATGGGTCCCGTCCAGGGAGGACCCTTGCTTCCTCAAACCCCGCGCGCCTAACTGTTGTTGGCCGAGGGGAGAAAGCAAAACAAAAGCCTCGCATATCGACGAGCGACGGGCCACGAGACAAGAACTGGCGCAAGAAATCGTCGCGCCGTCTTAATCCGGGCGCGATAAGCCTTCCTCAATCACTATAATTGGCTTAGCCAAATTAAATGAGAGGTCGGGCTTTTTCATCGTCGTCGGTTTACATACAGTATTCTCCAGAACAATATTTACTCACACTCGCTGATCAGCTGTTTCGGAATGCGAGTCAATCAACGCCCAGTAAATCGGCGGAGACTCAGCGTTAAAATCCGAAACCTCGAATTTCGCTCGACGTCAGGGGTGTCAACGTCGTGCGATCAGAGCGATCTGCTGAGTTGCCTACTATCTCTCTTGTTCTCTGAACAGAAAAATCTGTCCCCCACAACGGCACGGAGAGAGAGGCGGTGAGGAAAACAACAAGAGCCAAAAAAAAAAAGAAACTGAATAGCAGTTTAAAGGAACTTAAAGGTGAGAATACTATGCGAGGCAATAATACACTAAACACGACACACCCCAAAAAAAAAAATAAAAATGAATTTAGTGTGCCGCCTATTTGGACGGCACCTTGCAAACAAAAAAAAACGAAAATAAGAAAATGAAGAAAATTTTTGAATATATATATAAAAACGAAAATAAAGGACAGCACAACCCCTAGTGAACCACCACCACATAAATACATATACACATATATATTGTTTTTTTTTCTTTTTTTAGTTTTATATTTTTTTTTTTCCTTTTAAAATTTTATATTTATTTTATTTTTTTTTTTTTTTTTTTCGTTTTTTTTTTTTCCTTAATTAAACAGATATACCCACCACCAAGACGAAAGACAACAACTAAAACGGTCACCCGCAGGCTTCCTACTGCCTTCGGTGTGGGGCCGCCCCTTTCGTTGCGGGGCCTGCTCGCACACACTGCGGGCAGGACCGCAGGGTCACCCCTGGTCGCCCACACCGATAGCAGTAGGGGCCGGCGGAGGAATATGGGCACTGTAGCCAATTGTGCCCCCTCCGCCGGCATTGGAAGCAAACGCCCGCAGGTGCCGGGCCCGCCACCGCCGGTGTCTGCGACGGCGCGCTTCCTATTATCCCTGTCATTAAAGACAGGAATTGCGCCGTCGCGTCCAAAATGCGGCCCGCAGGTCCGTTAGGCCCGGGGCCGACGACCGCAAGGCCGGCCGCGCTTGGCGCCTCCACCACGGGGCGGGGGCGCTTCACTGGCCGGCGGTCCACGGTGCGTGAGACCGTGGGTTGCGGTCGTGGGGCGGGGGGGAGCGCCGCTCCCTTTTCGGGGGCCCTCACCCCCCGGGATCTTTTCCGCCTCCTTGGCGTGGAGGCGGGCACTGCGGCGGGTTGCGGGACCTTCCTGGATCGGCGCCTCCTCTTCCGCCCCCTTCGTCCCTCGCTGGCCCCGGGGGTGGCGGCGGCGGGTCGGACTTCGGTTGCCCGAATGTTGTCCGGGGCCCGCCGGGGTTCCAAGCACGCCCCCGGGGGAAGGGGGTCGAACTCCTGCTCGGGGCGGTGGGGCGCCACTGCGCTGCGGGACGTTGCCCGCCCTCCCCTCCTTCCTTGGCGCAGCATCTTTAACAGAAATAACGTTAGGAGGGGTCGGTGGTGGGCCGTCGTCGGGATCATCACCGACAAACGGCTTCAAGTCGGAGACGTGAACCTTCGGAACCATACGGGTTCCGGTCGTCTCCAACTCGTACACGACGGGCGATAGGACCTTCTTGACCTGAAAAGGGCCAATATAAGCGGCCGACAGTTTCGCTGCCACATTTTCTGCGGCTGACGAGAGGACCCTATTCCTACGCCAAACTAAATCGCCTACCCGGTATCTAACATCACGGTGACGCGCATTATAATACTTCGCTTGTCGCTTGTGTGCGCGTTCCAATTGTTCTCGCACTAAGTCGTGTAATAACAACAAGCGACGCGATCGCTGTGCCCAGGCTTGCGGATCTCTGCGGGAGAGCAGGGGTTCTCCTTCCACGGCGCGTCGAATACTGCCGACTGGTCGTGGGGCTCTTCCAAAGTTGAGCACCGCAGGGGATTCGCCAGCTGAGGAATGCACAGCTGTATTAACTGCGAATCGGAATTCGTGCAAATGCACGTTCCATTCACGGTGGTCCTTTTTAATAAACGATGAAATCATCGTTTTTAGGACGCGATTGACTCGTTCCACCGGATTCGCTTGCGCGTGATATGGGGGAATCGTGTAATGCGTGATTCCCCATTCTTCTAAAGCCGAATCGATTTCTTTATTGCAAAACTCGGTACCGTTGTCAGTGAGGAGTATTTCGGGGGCTCCCCAACGAAATAGTACGAGGTCTTCAAAAGCTGTTAAAATAGCCGACCCCGTAGCCTTTCGGAGCGCCTTACACTCCACCCACTTTGTAAAATTGTCCAAGAAGACTACAACGTACCGAGCTTGACCGCGCCCGGGCGGAAAAGGACCCATTACATCGGCGGACACCACGGCCCATGGCCGTTCGGGGATTCGCCGGCCCATGTGTCCAGCGGGAGCGCGCTGCTCGACCTTGTGCTGCTGACACACGGGACATCGCTGCACAAAACGGCGGATGTCTCGGAACATTCCCGGCCAATAAAACTCTTGATTCACCCTTTGGTATGTTTTATCAATACCAGGGTGACCAGCGGCCGGAAGATCATGGGCATTTCGAATGGCCTTTTCTCGAAGATCCTCGGGGAGAACCAACTTCCACGCATCGTCATCCTCGCCGATAATTTCTTGCGTGGGAGACGGACGGTAATAATACAAACGTCCGTCTTCAACCCGCCAATCGGGGTACGATGCGGGATGCGATTCTACTTTTTCTAAGCGGTCAGCGTACCAATTACTCTCAATGTCCTTGAGAGCCGCTAAAAAGTCATAAACTGGGGGTTCTTCAGTGACGACGACGTCCGGGGGTACTATTGCACGTGAAAGTGCATCCGGGACGTGGTGGAGGGCTCCTTTACGATGCTCAATAGTAAAAGAATATTGCTGCATATCAAGGGCCCATCTCGCCAATCGTCCTGTAGGATCTTTTAAATTATGCAGCCATTTTAGGCTGCTGTGATCCGTGATAACGGTAAAAGAGTACCCCTCGAGATACGGACGGAGTTTTTTAATGGCCCATAAGACAGCCAGACACTCTTTTTCGGTCACCGAATATTTTTGCTCGGCTGCGGTCAAGACTCTATTCACGTAAACAATGGGGTGTTCCTCCCCGTTTTGTTTTTGTGTGAGGACCGCGCCGATTGCATAGTGACTCGCGTCAGTCTGAAGAACGAACGGCAACGAAAAATCAGGACGTGCTAAAACGGGGGTGGTGCTCAGGGCTTTTTTCAAATTTTGAAAAGCCGCTTCTTGAGCTTTACCCCAATGCCAGGGCTCGTTTTTCTTGAGCAATTGCACCAAGGGGACTTTGTCACGCGCATGGTTCGGCAAAAATCGGGCGTACCAACCGACCATGCCGAGGAAACTCCGCAATTGCTTGACCGTCGTGGGCGCCGGGTACGACAAAACCGGCGCGACCTTTTCGGGATCGGGTTCGAGGCCCTTTTGGCTTATTAAATACCCCAAATACCGGACCTCTTGGCGACAAAATTCGCTCTTTTCCCGATTGATTTCGAGCCCGGCTTCGTTTAAAATTCCAATGACCTTTTCGATCCAGCGGAGGTGGTCATCGAAGGTCTCATTGACGATAACAATATCGTCAAGATACGCGAAGGCGTGAGGTTCGAGCTCGGGACCAATCAAGCGATCCATCAGCCTTTGAAAAGTGGCCGGGGCGTTGGTCAGCCCGTACGGCATACGCGTAAATTGGAATAACCCTTTCCCGGGGACTACGAACGCCGTAATTTCTCTACTGGACTCTTCCAGAGGAATTTGGAAGTACGCCTGACTCAAATCGATGGTCGAAATGTACAGTGCAGTGCGTAATTTGTCCAGGATCGCGTCCATATGCGGGAGAGGGTATGCGTCCTTCTTAGTAACATTGTTTACATCGCGATAGTCGATACAGAAACGGTATTTCCCGTTCGATTTCGCGACTATCACGGGACAACTCGCCCAAGCGCTTGACGAGCGCTCAATAATTCCGTCTGCGAGCATCTTGTCAACTTCCGCGTGCGCGACTTCGTAAATTTTCGGAGAAACGCGTCGCGCGCGGTGTTTAATCGGTTCGTGCCCCTGCACGTCGATTCTATGCTGAACAAGATTAGTTACGGGGGGTTTTTCTGCAGGAGAGGGAATTATTCTGTCCAACAGCTGATTTAAGCGCTCGCTTTGTTTCGGAGTAATCTCAACGATAGCGGCGCAATCGGCGTGGATAATTTCCTTCGAATCCTGCAAACCCGGAACAACAAAGGAATGAGCGGGACCATTCCGAATTTTCCAAGTCGCGTTCGATGTGTCTAGGGAGATTTCGAAAGCCTCCAGAAAATCTATCCCTAGCACACAATCGTAATCTAAATTGTTCGCGACTCGGACTGGTAATGCAATTTTTCGCCCGTCGATTTCGATCTCTATCACCGCTTCGCCTAGGATATGGTCCTGCACGCCATTGGCCATTCGCATTTTCCCGGAAAAAGTGGGGTCTATCCGCGACCCTAACCACTCGATCGCATCCGGTCCCAAATAGGAACGCGCGGCCCCGCTATCAATTAAAGCCCAGAGCGGATGTCCAGCTACTAATAAACGGACATAATAGCGGCGGTCAACATATCCCGGCGGAAAATCGCGGCGATATTTAATCGATTCGCGAGCCATTCCGGCCACCTCACTGTCCCCTGGTCCAACCGGCAAATTGGCCGTCCCATGGACAAAGTAGGGACTAGTGGAGGCGACTACGGCCCTATTCTCCAAAAGTGGAGGCGCGGGTAATGTACTCGCCGAATCGGGACCTTCACCTCGCTTTCCCCTGGTCCAACCAGCCTTTTGGCCGTCACATGGACAAATTAGGGATCGGGAGGTGACCCCCTCCTCTGTCTCCCTAAGTGGAGGCGTGGGAGGAAGTTCCGCGGGATGAAGGCCATCTTTTCCCGGTCCCCTGGTCCAACCAGCCCTCGGGCCGTCACATAGACAAATTAGGGATCGGGAGGTGGCCTCCTCCCTCTCCTCCTCCAGTGGAGGAACGGAAAAAGGTCTCTTGAGAACGAAATCGTCACCTCCTTGCCCCCTGGTACAACCGAGTCTACGTCCGTTACATGTACAAAGTAGGGGCTCGGAGGTGACCTCCTCCTGTGACTCCTGGGGTGGAGGCGACGGAAGAGGTACCGCGGGATGAAAGTTATCCCCTCCCGGTCCCCTAGTCCAACCAGCCCTCTGGCCGTCACATAGACGAATTAGGGATCGGGAGGCGATCTCCTCCTGGGTCTCGTTAAGTGGAGGCGCCGGAAGAGGTTCCGCGTGACGAAGGCTATCTCCACCTTGTCCCCTGGTCCAACCAGCTCTCGTGCCGTCACATAGACAAATTAGGGACTTGGAGGTAACCTCCTCCTCGGTCTCGTTAAGTGGAGGCGCCGGAGGAGGTTCCGCGGAACAACAGCCATCACCTCCTTTCCCCCTGGTCCAACCAGCCCTCAGGCCGTCACATAGACAAATTAGGGGTCGGGAGGTGGCTTCCTCCTTCTGGTCCAAAAGTGGAGGGGAGGATGGCCCCACGGATTTTGACGAAAGAGACGAGATGGTTGATTCAGGGAGAATTTCAGGGGCTTCCGGAAATTCCGCACAAATGTTCGGATCCGTTAACCCTTTCTCCACCTGCATCGTGCCTACTAGAGAGGCCTCCACGTCGTCATGCGGGTGGTCGCAGGCCTCTAGCGACTTCCCCGCTGCGCATTTCCCGACCGCTTCGCGAGGCAGTCGGGGCAAGTTAAAATCGTAACCCCTTCTCGGTTACATCCGTAACACACCCGGATTCTTCGGGGGAGGGGGCAGTCGGCAGCCCAATGTCCAGACTGCCCGCAATTATAGCACTCCCCCCCCCCTAGACGTCAACGGGGTGGATGTTGCGAGCGGGGTTGTTGGGCCAGCCGTCGTCGCAGGGCTCCTCCGCTCTGACTGCGACGTTGAAGGTCGCGGCGGGGAGCGCGTCCGCGGTGGCTGGCGCTGAACATTCGCCTTCTGTACGACCGCCGGAGTTCTCGCGGTCGCGGGGGTCGAGGCGTACGTTCTTTCCGTCCCAGCCTCGACCAACGGCCTTGAAGGGCCTGTTTTCTTGCTCCGCGACCTCGCGGATTCTCCTTCTCTTGGCGCTTCGGCAGGCGGCGCGTAGTCGTACGGCGACTCTAACGCGGCTAAACCAGTGTATGCCCCTCGCGGGGGTGGCCTGTACGCCGTTTCCGCCAACGCAAGTTCCGCTGCGCTAGGGGGTGGACGATGCCCGGCTCTTTCTCTAGCCGCACATTCTTCCACCTCCCTGCCCAATTGGCGCAGCTCCTTAAACGTACCGAATTCCGAACGGCGGAATCTGCGGCGGTAATACGGCAACAGGTTATCATACGCTATGGTTAAGCGCTCTTCGTACAAAGGAGGGGGGATCATGTGAGAGAAAATCAGCTCCAAACTATCAAGAAACATGCTGATTGTTTCTCTCTCTCCCTGCGTGCGATTTCTGACATCGTTCTTGAGTTGTTGCTGGAAGTCGCGCGCACCGAAGCGTTCCCGGAAAGCACGGGCAAACTCGCTCCAGGTGCGACACGACGCTCCACAGATACGATGCCATCGCTTCGCATCTCCTTGTAAAACCGCCGACAGCGCGGCCAGCATGACTGGTACAGGCATCCTCGAGCTGTCCAGGCATTGTTCGAGGCGGTCCAGAAAACTTTCGGCCCCCTCCTCGAACTCGCTGGTGTACGATATGCGCCATTTGGTTAACACGTCGATCGCTTGATCTCCCCGGTAATGACCGACAGGAGATTGTCGTCGATGGACCAAGGCGTCTCTTTCGTACTCCGTGACCTCGTCCCGATATCGCGACACACGGCGGGAGCGGGGGGAGCCTGGCGCGTCCGAAAATGGACGGGCTTCTTCCTCCCCTCTCCTTGTCGCTGGTGCGCGGTCACGGGGCGCCTCCACCGGCGCCCTCGGGGCAAGGTCACGGTCCTCTGCGCGGCGGTACACGTGAGAACGGTAATCCCCGCGCTCTAAGTAACCGTCCCCGGATGGGGAGGGAACACGGGGATAATCTCGGGACGCCAGGTTGTCCACAAGATCGCGAGTTTCTCGTCTCCTCTCGCGCCGTTCGTCACGTTGCCAATCATCAACGTAATCGCGCTCGACGCCTCTGCGCTCTGAATAACCTGCCCCGGATGGGGAGGGAACGCGGGGGTGGCCCCGGGACGCCAGGTTGTCCACGGGGTCGCGATAACGTACACGATCACGAGGAGAAGGGTCACGAGTCCGTTCCCTCCTCTCGCGTCGATCTTCGTTGGGCTGACTAAACGCGTACTCGCGCTCAACACCTTCGCGTTCTGAGTAACCAACCCTGGGTGGGGAGGGAACGCGAGGGTGGCCCCGGGACGCCTGGTTGTCCACGGGGTCGCGAGAACGGGGACGATCACGAGGGGAAAGGTTGCGAATTCCTTCCCTCCTCTCGTGTCGTTCCTGAGTGGGCAAAACATAAGCGCGTTCGCGCTCAACACCTACGCGCTCTGCATAACCTACCCCGGATGGGGAGGGAACGCGAGGGTGGCCCCGGGACGCCAGGTTGTCCACGGGGTCGCGAACACGTAAACGATCGCGATCTTCGTCTATCAGTTCACGCCGTCCTTCGCGTCGTTCTTCGCGTTGCGGTTCGCGACGGCTCACGCGAGATTCGGTGACAGCTGGAAGGGGAACTTCGTCATCGCTTCCACTGCTGTCATACTGAATCTGCGGGCGGGAGAGTGGGGGGTCGGGTTGACGGTGTTCGTACCGACCCGTCGCTCGCTCTCTTACCGGCCGCGACGCGGCAGGAATCCCCTCCCTTTCGGAGCGCGTAACCCGGTGATCGCTACCGATCGGTTCGAGTTGGGGAAGGGGGGCCGCAGAGCCTCGCGTCTCCAGCGGAGGGGAAGCGTGACGCGCTTCGCGATCACCCCTCTGTCCGGTAAATCCGGACTCCGCGAGACGCGAATCTCTGACCCGCGGCGTGCTAACAGTTGCTAGGGGGCGGTGGAGAGTCGTATCCGCCGGCTGGGACATTTCCACCCCTTCAGAATGAAGACTAAGGGGGTCCCTAAAACGGCCGACGGACTGACCAGTGGGCAGCCATTGGCGATCCTCTATCCATCCGCGCGGTAATTCGGGAGTATCAGGATCTCCCGGCTGGTTGAGCGTGGATATATTTTCCTCCGCTGGCCGCTCCGTGACCGGGCGCGAAGGTTCGGTCACGGTCAAGGTCGGGGCGGCGGCGGGAATTAAATGAAAACTATCACGCGCTGCAAATAGGGGCCCGGACCCACGCAAAGGGGAAAGACGAAGAATGGACTCGTATCGGGCGAACAAGTCCCTCCCTCGGCTGCCGGCCACCAAGGTCTCCAGCGACGGGTTGACCGGCGCGCCGGTCACTTCGTCCACTGCCGAGTCCCACTCGGCTGCGTGGGGACCCAATTCGAGGCGAAAATGATAACGCCTGAATCGGTCAGTCAACGTGGCCCACGTACCAAGCGTCCTTAACCCTAACATTTCCATTAACATAATTACGTCGACAGCATTGTGTCGGTCCACTAGAGAGGCGCACATCTCTCGCAGCTCAGCCCTCTGTTCTCTAAGGGCGAAGCGGCGGGCGCGGTCAGTCTCTGTGGTCTCGGAAACAGACATAATGGAAAGCAAAATAAAATAATTTTCAAAAAAAAAATACACCGACTTCGAAATGCACTAAAAAGTATAAAATAATTTCTATTTCCTAATGAAGTAATTTCTATTTCATTCACTCATACAGTTACGTAACATATATGTATGAAACCTATTTACTCGTTAGGTAGTATATTAAATATATTTCAACTTTTTCGAAGGCGGCGCAAAATTAAAAGATTTTCTTGAACATGTCAATCTTTGGACGGCCGTACATGGGCAAGGCTCGTATAGCTATTTTTTTTTCTATACATATAACTCGACAGCACGCCGCGAAATATGTGTTAGTGCGTATAGAATGTAACTATGGTCTATCTAGATTCATAGAGTATGCACGGAAGGACTCGATCGCCGCATATACAGAAAGGTAGGGCCCATCTGCCGGAAATTTGGTAATTCCCGCGTCGTGGACCCCGTTTGTAGGTTCTTAGATCCATGCCTTCCACATGCGAACGAAGTCGATTCAGTTTCATTTATATCAGAAACGTTGTGAAATGAAGATTCAGTCGTTACATTTCCGTATATTACCAGATATATCTGTAATGGTTCGTATTCTTCCTCAGGATTTATTAATATGCTGTTAAGATCGCGGTTAGGTTATAAACAGGAAGGGACTCTTTCAAATCTTTAATTTTCATTTTTATATCCACATCTATTTTTCAAGGAAAAAACTAAATTACGGTCAGCTCTTCAAAACTTAATCACTTCCCAGTCATAATCGTCCGCAATAAACCACCCCATAAACGATCGGTAAAAATATTCTCCACTAGCACGCCAAATTGGGTTTTCCCAAACACGTACCCCGAGGAAAGGGAAGAAAAACCCCCGACATTTCCAAAGAAAGGCGATTGGTCAACAATTCCACCCCACCTTAGTTTCAGCTTCACCTTCGAATATACACCCACATACAAAAGTTAATGAAAAGACAGCCCCGCTAGTTTTAAGACAGAATTTTTGTAACAACCAAGCAACACACTAAATAAATCAAATCTTTGGTAGAAACGCAAAGTGAGCATTTGCTACATCATCTAAAATGCAATACGCCGTACCACAATCAACTAGTTATTGGCAGCAACGTTTACTGATGTATTTTTGATTTTGCGCCGCCTCCGAAAAAGTTGAAATATATTTAATATACTACCTAACGAGTAAATAGGTTTCATACATATATGTTACGTAATTGTATGAGTGAATGAAATAGAAATTACTTCATTAGGAAATAGAAATTATTTTATACTTTTTAGTGCATTTCGAAGTCGGTGTATTTTTTTTTTGAAAATTATTTTATTTCACGCTTTTTAGTGGAATGGGGAGAATTGTATAGGATAGTGTAAGACAATTGTTCAGGGCTTTTTTTGTCTGCGTAAGTGCCATGAGCATAATTAAGTATAATTCACCAACGTCCGCGAAAACTCATCTTGATGCAGAAGTCGGGGTTAGAGCGGTAAATCTTATTTAGTGTTTCGGGACAGTGCATTGTGATTGCCCTTTTTTGCTTTTCCGGTGCATAGCACTTGGCGTTCCACTAATATTAATAATAATAGTTTTTCGTTAATATCCAGAAAACTAAAGTTTTCCGTGTAATTTGCATATGAACAAAATTGTTCAGGATCATGACCATGACAAGATATGAAAAGCGCACTAAAATCGAGAAAAATTTATTTCGAAAGTTGCTGGTTTTTCTGCAAAAAAATACTTTGCAACTAAAAAATGGAAAATTTTTTAATACTGGTACCAATGGGGAGTCAGGCCCTACGAGATGCAAAAGGTTTCGTTCCGATTGGTCATCCCAGTTAGGAGTAATCGGCGAACATACATAGAAAAAGTTGATTTAAAAAATTAACAACAATTTTCGCTGATATCTCGAAAACTAAAGTTTTTCCTGAAATTTTTATATGACAGAGTTGTTCAGAATCATGTCCGTGATAACATATTAAAAGCGCATTGAAATCGGAGAAAATTTTTTTCAAAAGTTGCCGGTTTTTTAAAAAAAAAAATACTTTGCAAGTAAAAAATGAAAAATTTTTTAAGAATGGTACCAATGGGGAGGCAGACCCTACGAGATGCAAGAGGTTTCGTTCCGATTGGTCCATCCAGTTAGGAGTAATCGGCGAACATACATAGAAAAAGTTGATTTAAAAAATTAACAATTTTCGCTGATATCTCAAAAACTAAAGTTTTTTCTGACATTTTTATATGACAAAGTTGTTCAGAATCATGTCCGTGATAACATATTAAAAGCGCATCGAAATCGGAGAAAATTTTTTTCAAAAGTTGCCGGTTTTTTAAAAAAAAAAATACTTTGCAAGTAAAAAATTAAAAATTTTTTAAGAATGGTACCAATAGGGAGTCAGACCCTACCGGATGCAAAAGGTTTCGTTCCGATTGGTCCACCCAGTTAGGAGTAATCGGCGAATATACATAGAAAAAATATATATATACAGGTCGAATTGAGTAACCTCCTCCTTTTTCGAAGTCGGTTAAAAAATGAAAAATTTTTTAAGAATGGTACCAATGGGGAGGCAGACCCTACGAGATGCAAGAGGTTTCGTTCCGATTGGTCATCCCAGTTAGGAGTAATCGGCGAACATACATAGAAAAAGTTGATTTAAAAAATTAACAACAATTTTCGCTGATATCTCGAAAACTAAAGTTTTTCCTGAAATTTTTATATGACAGAGTTGTTCAGAATCATGTCCGTGATAACATATTAAAAGCGCATTGAAATCGGAGAAAATTTTTTTCAAAAGTTGCCGGTTTTTTAAAAAAAAAAATACTTTGCAAGTAAAAAATGAAAAATTTTTTAAGAATGGTACCAATGGGGAGGCAGACCCTACGAGATGCAAGAGGTTTCGTTCCGATTGGTCCATCCAGTTAGGAGTAATCGGCGAACATACATAGAAAAAGTTGATTTAAAAAATTAACAATTTTCGCTGATATCTCAAAAACTAAAGTTTTTTCTGACATTTTTATATGACAAAGTTGTTCAGAATCATGTCCGTGATAACATATTAAAAGCGCATCGAAATCGGAGAAAATTTTTTTCAAAAGTTGCCGGTTTTTTAAAAAAAAAAATACTTTGCAAGTAAAAAATTAAAAATTTTTTAAGAATGGTACCAATAGGGAGTCAGACCCTACCGGATGCAAAAGGTTTCGTTCCGATTGGTCCACCCAGTTAGGAGTAATCGGCGAATATACATAGAAAAAATATATATATACAGGTCGAATTGAGTAACCTCCTCCTTTTTCGAAGTCGGTTAAAAAATGAAAAATTTTTTAAGAATGGTACCAATGGGGAGGCAGACCCTACGAGATGCAAGAGGTTTCGTTCCGATTGGTCATCCCAGTTAGGAGTAATCGGCAAACATACATACAAAATGTTGATTTAAAAAATTAACAATTTTCGCTGATATCTCAAAAACTAAAGTTTTTTCTGAAATTTTTAGATGACAGAGTTGTTCAGAATCATGTCCGTGATAACATATTAAAAGCGCATCGAAATCGGAGAAAATTTTTTTCAAAAGTTGCCGGTTTTTTAAAAAAAAAAATACTTTGCAAGTAAAAAATTAAAAATTTTTTAAGAATGGTACCAATAGGGAGTCAGACCCTACCGGATGCAAAAGGTTTCGTTCCGATTGGTCCATCCAGTTAGGAGTAATCGGCGAACATACATAGAAAAAAAAAAAAAAAAAAAAAAAAAAAAAAAAAAAAATATACAGGTCGAATTGAGTAACCTCCTCCTTTTTCGAAGTCGGTTAAAAAAAATTCCTTTCTTCGCTAATTCAAATCCGGAGATAAGCTGACGATGAAGAAACGATAATACCCGCTTAATAGAAAAAAAAAATCAACAACCGACAGCTTAAACCGTCACGGGTGCCGACTCTTAATACCAAACAAAGGCTCGGTATAATCGGTCTTATGCCGTTGGAAATCAAACGAAGAAGCAACAATACAAATCCGTTGCAGCGTTTCGAACTAGAGACAATCGCGATGATGATATCGGATATCCACCTGTACACACTGGGTACAGGTAGGTGTCGACGAAACAAAAACAATCGCTTATTGCTCGGTGCAAAACAAAGACTCGTCGTTGTAATCAACGGTTCGAATAACGGAAAATTCAAAACGAACAGACAAAAGAGATCTCTAAGGGTGGATACTCGCGTCCCTGTGGTCAATTTTACTCTGGCCCCACGTTGGGCGCCAATTTTGTGACGGATCCGTGGGGGAAAAGCCCGAAAGGGGTCCCTAGGGTGGGGGCAGTTAGGGAAAACTGTCCTCCACTCACCGATACACTCACCCACGGCCGATTTATCTAATGGGGCGCCAGTGCTAATGCACTCGTCCGTGGTAATCGCCCTTCCGGCTGCTCTGTCGGGAGCGGGACTCAGAGGGGGGCCAGGAAAGGAAAGAAAAAAAAGTAGTAAAAGACCCGCGATCTTGTATCCAACACAAAGAGAGATTTATTTGGGCCTGAATAGGCCACGCCAGCAAAAAGAAAAGGGAGTACAAAAGAAACGGTGGTGGGCCCCACGCGTTACAGGCAACGGTCAAGGAGAAGGGGGTCAACTCGCCAGTTGCGAGGGAGGCTATCGCGGCGCGGGGGCTCACGGTACGCACGCGTAGTACAAAATGGCTTCGATCGCGTTTCCGCTGGGGATTCGTCCGCGCGGGAGCACGCCCTCTTAGGGGTCGTGGACAACAAGGGGACGTTGGTCCTAAATCTCAAATACAACGCAAGAAATTCGCGAAACGCGAAACAGAAAATACGGTTCGGCGTTAGGGGGAAGGGACGGTGTCGAATTACACCGTCCGCGGCCTCTAGGGTCCTCGTCACTGGGGTCAAGGGTCCTATCACCCTCGCCACGCACAAATCAATAACAAAAAAGAAAGAAAGAACGGGGTAGCGAGAAGGCTCCTACCTTTCTTTCGGTGTCGGGGCGTTAATCCTCTCACCCGGGGCGGCAACTCGCACACAGCACACCAAAGAACACAAATCAAAAGAAACAGAACACACACACAGCGATTAACGCGTACAATAAAGAAAAAGAAAAACGGAAAAGAAAAAAAAAAGCGCAAAGTGGCAATGAAGAGACTCTGAGCGGGGCGTTATCGCGTTCCGGCGGCTCGCTCTCTACTTGCTTTTCGATCTTCTTCCCCGGTTCGCGGTATTCCCCCACCCCGGGGATTTCGGCGTCGAGGATGGGCCATCCCGTGGTGCTCTGGGGAAGCCAGGTCCTGGGGCCCTCTCGAGGTGGCGGTCGGGGGTAGCTCGTCCCCAGGCCTGGCGCTTTCTGCTGCTGGGCTGCCGGTCGCCCCCCGCGGAGGATGACGGGGGTGGTGCCGCGACCGGACAGCCACGTCCTTCCGTAGTGGGCCCATCCCGCACCTCCATCGCCCAGAGAGGGGTTCCTCCGCGACCGGGGATGCTGCAGACTCTTCTGGCCGCCGGTTGGAAGTGGGGAGGGCAAAAATAAATAAATAAGAGAGAAAAAAGAAAAAAAGGAAATAGTAACACGAAGAAGAAAAAAAAAAACACACACACACACACACCACGCACTGGCCCCCGTGGCGAGGAATCCGCTCAGGCGGAGGAGTGGGGGTTGGCAATCTGGGAGGGTCATCGTAACGAGGCATAACCAAAAAAAAAAATTAGGTTACCCCCCAAAAAAGAAGGGGAAAAAATATGCCTCGTTACAATGGGTAATAATGCACGTTATATTGCTAATAATATAAGTAATGAGTACAATTATTACAGTTCTAGCGATAATAACTGCATAATATGGGTAATAATGCATGTTATATTGATAATATCGGGAGTAATAAGTATAATTATTATAGTTCTAGCGATAATAACTGCATTATATCGGTAATAATGCACGTTATATTGCTAATAATATAAGTAATGAGTACAATTATTACAGTTCTAGCGATAATAACTGCATTATATGGGTAATAATGCATGTTATATTGATAATAATATAAGTAATAGGTATAATTATTACAGTTCTAGCGATAATAACTGCATTATATGGGTAAAAATGCATGTTATATTGATAATATTGGGAGTAATAAGTATATTTATTATGGTTCTAGCGATAATAATAGTAAAATATGGCAAATAGTGCATGTTATATTGATAATAATAAAAGTAATAAGTATATTTATTACAGTTCTATCGATAATAACTGCATAATATGGGTAATAATGCATGGTATATTGATGATAATAAAGGTAATACGTATATTTATTATAGTTCTAGCGATAATAACTGCATAATATGGGTAATAATGCATGTTATATTGATAATGTCGGGAGTAATAGGTATAATTATTATAGTTCTAGCGATAATAACTGCATTATATGGGTAATAATGCACGTTATATTGCTAACAATATAAGTAATAAGTATAATTATTACAGTTCTAGCGATAATAACTGCATAATATGGGTAATAATGCATGTTATATTGATAATAATATAAGTAATATGTATAATTATTACAGTTCTAGCGATAATAACTGCATTATATGGGTAATAATTCACGTTATATTGCTAATAATATAAGTAATGAGTACAATTATTACAGTTCTAGCGATAATAACTGCATTATATGGGTAATAATGCATGTTATATTGATAATAATATAAGTAATAAGTATAATTATTACAGTTCTAGCGATAATAACTGCATTATATGGGTAAAAATGCATGTTATATTGATAATATTGGGAGTAATAAGTATATTTATTATGGTTCTAGCGATAATAATAGTAAAATATGGCAAATAGTGCATGTTATATTGATAATAATAAAAGTAATAAGTATATTTATTACAGTTCTATCGATAATAACTGCATAATATGGGTAATAATGCATGTTATATTGATGATAATAAAGGTAATACGTATATTTATTATAGTTCTAGCGATAATAACTGCATAATATGGGTAATAATGCATGTTATATTGATAATAATGTAAGTAATAAGTATAATTATTACAGTTCTAGCAATAATACCTCCATTATATGGGTAATAATGCATGTTATATTGATAATAATCTAAGTAATAAGTATAATTATTACAGTTCTAGCGATAATAACTGCATTATATGGGTAATAATGCACGTTATATTGCTAACAATATAAGTAATAAGTATAATTATTACAGTTCTATCGATAATAACTTTTTAATATGGGTAATAATGCATGTTATATTGATGATAATGAAAGTAGTAAGTATCTTTATTACAGTTCTAGCGATAATAACTGCATTATATGCGTAATAAGGCATGTTATATTGATAATATCGGGGGTAATAAGTATAATTATTATTGTTCTAGCGGTAATAATAGTAAAATATGGCTAATAGTGCATGATATATTGATAATAGTAAAAGTAATAAGTATATTTATTACAGTTCAATCGATAATAACTGCATAATATGGGTAATAGTGCATGTTATATTGATAATAATATAAGTAATAAGTATAATTATTACAGTTCTAGCGATAATAACTGCATTATATGGGTAATAATGCACGTTATATTGCTAACAATATAAGTAATAAGTATAATTATTACAGTTCTAGCGATAATAACTGCATTATATTGGTAATAATGCATGTTATATTGCTAATAGTATTTAATAAGTATAATTATTACAGTTCTAGCGATAATACCTCCATTATATGGGTAATAATGCATGTTATATTGATAATAATATAAGTAATAAGTATAATGATTACAGTTCTAGCGATAATAACTGCATTATATGGGTAATAATGCACGTTATATTGCTAATAATATAAGTAATAAGTATAATTATTACAGTTCTATCGATAATAACTGCATAATATGGGTAATAATGCATGTTATATTGATAATATCGGGGGCAATAAGTACAATTATTATAGTTCTAGCGGTAATAATAGTAAAATATGGCTAATAGTGCATAATATATTGATAATAGTAAAAGTAATAAGTATAATTATTACAGTTCTAACGATAATAACTGCATTATATGGGTAATAATGCATGTTATATTGATAATAATAAAAGTAATAAGTATATTTATTATCGTTCTATCGATAATAACTTCTTAATATGGGTAATAATGCATGTTATATTGATAATAATATAAGTAATAAGTATAATTATTACAGTTCTAGCGATAATAACTGCATTATATGGGTAAAAATGCATGTTATATTGATAATATTGGGAGTAATAAGTATATTTATTATGGTTCTAGCGATAATAATAGTAAAATATGGCAAATAGTGCATGTTATATTGATAATAATAAAAGTAATAAGTATATTTATTACAGTTCTATCGATAATAACTGCATAATATGGGTAATAATGCATGTTATATTGATGATAATAAAGGTAATACGTATATTTATTATAGTTCTAGCGATAATAACTGCATAATATGGGTAATAATGCATGTTATATTGATAATAATGTAAGTAATAAGTATAATTATTACAGTTCTAGCAATAATACCTCCATTATATGGGTAATAATGCATGTTATATTGATAATAATATAAGTAATAAGTATAATTATTACAGTTCTAGCGATAATAACTGCATTATATGGGTAATAATGCACGTTATATTGCTAATAATATAAGTAATAAGTATAATTATTACAGTTCTAGCGATAATAACTGCATTATATGGGTGATAATGCATGTTATATTGATAATATTGGGAGTAATAAGTATATTTATTATAGTTCTAGCGATAATAACTGCATAATATGGGTAATAGTGCATGTTATATCGATAATAGTATAAGTAATAAGTATAATTATTACAGTTCTAGCGATAATAACTGCATTATATGGGTAATAATGCACGTTATATTGCTAATAATCTAAGTAATAAGTATAATTATTACAGTTCTAGCGATAATAAGAGTAAAATATGGCTAATAGTGCATGATATATTGATAATAGTAAAAGTAATAAGTATATTTATTACAGTTCTATCGATAATAACTGCATAATATGGGTAATAATGCATGTTATATTGATGATAATAAAAGTAATACGTATATTTATTATAGTTCTAGCGATAATAACTGCATAATATGGGTAATAATGCATGTTATATTGATAATAATATAAGTAATTAGTATAGTTATTACAGTTCTAGCGATAATAACTGCATTGTATGGGTAATAATGCACGTTATATTGCTAACAATATAAGTAATAAGTATAATTATTTCAGTTCTAGCGATAGTAACTGCATTATATGGGTAATAATGCATGTTATATTGATAATATTGGGAGTAATAAGTATATTTATTATGGTTCTAGAGATAATAACTGCATTATATGGGTAATAATGCATGTTATATTGATAATAATATAAGTAATAAGTATAATTATTACAGTTCTAGCGATAATAACTGCATTATATGGGTAATAATGCATGTTATATTGATAATATTGGGAGTAATAAGTATATTTATTATAGTTCTAGCGATAATAACCGCATAATATGGGTAATAGTGCATGTTATATTGATAATAGTATAAGTAATAAGTATAATTATTACAGTTCTAGCAATAATACCTCCATTATATGGGTAATAATGCATGTTATATTGATAATAATATAAGTAATTAGTATAATTATTACAGTTCTAGCGATAATAACTGCATTGTATGGGTAATAATGCACGTTATATTGCTAACAATATAAGTAATAAGTATAATTATTTCAGTTCTAGCGATAATAACCGCATATTATGGGTAATAGTGCATGTTATATTGATAATAATAAAAGTAATAAGTATATTTATTATCGTTCTATCGATAATAACTTCTTAATATGGGTAATAAAGCATGTTATATTGATAATAACATAAGTAATAAGTATAATTATTACAGTCCTAGCGATAATAACTGCATTGTATGGGTAATAATGCACGTTATATTGCTAACAATATAAGTAATAAGTATAATTATTTCAGTTCTAGCGATAGTAACTGCATTATATGGGTAATAATGCATGTTATATTGATAATATTGGGAGTAATAAGTATATTTATTATGGTTCTAGAGATAATAACTGCATTATATGGGTAATAATGCATGTTATATTGATAATAATAAAAGTAATAAATATATTTATTACTGTTCTATCGATAATAACTGCATAATATGGGTAATAATGCATGTTATATTGATGATAATAAAAGTAATACGTATATTTATTATAGTTCCAGCGATAATAACTGCATAATATGGGTAATAATGCATGTTATATTGTTAATAATAAAAGTAATAAGTATATTTATTATCGTTCTATCGATAATAACTTCTTAATATGGGTAATAAAGCATGTTATATTGATAATAATATAAGTAATAAGTATAATTATTACAGTTCTAGCGATAATAACTGCATTGTATGGGTAATAATGCACGTTATATTGCTAACAATATAAGTAATAAGTATAATTATTTCAGTTCTAGCGATAGTAACTGCATTATATGGGTAATAATGCATGTTATATTGATAATATTGGGAGTAATAAGTATATTTATTATGGTTCTAGAGATAATAACTGCATTATATGGGTAATAATGCATGTTATATTGATAATAATAAAAGTAATAAATATATTTATTACTGTTCTATCGATAATAACTGCATAATATGGGTAATAATGCATGTTATATTGATGATAATAAAAGTAATACGTATATTTATTATAGTTCTAGCGATAATAACTGCATAATATGGGTAATAATGCATGTTATATTGATAATAATCTAAGTAATAAGTATAATTATTACAGTTCTAGCGATAATAACTGCATTATATGGGTAATAATGCACGTTATATTGCTAACAATATAAGTAATAAGTATAATTATTACAGTTCTATCGATAATAACTTTTTAATATGGGTAATAATGCATGTTATATTGATGATAATGAAAGTAGTAAGTATATTTATTACAGTTCTAGCGATAATAACTGCATTATATGCGTAATAAGGCATGTTATATTGATAATATCGGGGGTAATAAGTATAATTATTATTGTTCTAGCGGTAATAATAGTAAAATATGGCTAATAGTGCATGATATATTGATAATAGTAAAAGTAATAAGTATATTTATTACAGTTCAATCGATAATAACTGCATAATATGGGTAATAGTGCATGTTATATTGATAATAATATAAGTAATAAGTATAATTATTACAGTTCTAGCGATAATAACTGCATTATATGGGTAATAATGCACGTTATATTGCTAACAATATAAGTAATAAGTATAATTATTACAGTTCTAGCGATAATAACTGCATTATATTGGTAATAATGCATGTTATATTGCTAATAGTATTTAATAAGTATAATTATTACAGTTCTAGCGATAATACCTCCATTATATGGGTAATAATGCATGTTATATTGATAATAATATAAGTAATAAGTATAATTATTACAGTTCTAGCGATAATAACTGCATTATATGGGTAATAATGCACGTTATATTGCTAATAATATAAGTAATAAGTATAATTATTACAGTTCTATCGATAATAACTGCATTATATGGGTAATAATGCATGTTATATTGATAATATCGGGGGCAATAAGTACAATTATTATAGTTCTAGCGGTAATAATAGTAAAATATGGCTAATAGTGCATGATATATTGATAATAGTAAAAGTAATAAGTATAATTATTACAGTTCTAACGATAATAACTGCATTATATGGGTAATAATGCATGTTATATTGATAATAATAAAAGTAATACGTATATTTATTATCGTTCTATCGATAATAACTTCTTAATATGGGTAATAATGCATGTTATATTGATAATAATATAAGTAATAAGTATAATTATTACAGTTCTAGCGATAATAACTGCATTATATGGGTAATAATGCACGTTATATTGCTAACAATATAAGTAATAAGTATAATTATTACAGTTCTAGCGATAATAACTGCATTATATGGGTAATAATGCATGTTATATTGATAATATTGGGAGTAATAAGTATATTTGTTATGGTTCTGGAGATAATAACTGCATAATATGGGTAATAATGCATGTTATATTGATAATAATATGAGTAATAAGTATAATTATTACAGTTCTAGCGATAATAACTGCATTATATGGGTAATAATGCATGTTATATTGATAATAATCTAAGTAATAAGTATAATTATTACAGTTCTAGCGATAATAACTGCATTATATGGGTAATAATTCACGTTATATTGCTAACAATATAAGTAATAAGTATAATTATTACAGTTCTATCGATAATAACTTTTTAATATGGGTAATAATGCATGTTATATTGATGATAATGAAAGTAGTAAGTATATTTATTACAGTTCTATCGATAATAACTGCATAATATGGGTAATAGTGCATGTTATATTGATAATAATATAAGTAATAAGTATAATTATTACAGTTCTAGCGATAATAACTGCATTATATGGGTAATAATGCACGTTATATTGCTAACAATATAAGTAATAAGTATAATTATTACAGTTCTAGCGATAATAACTGCATTATATTGGTAATAATGCATGTTATATTGCTAATAGTATTTAATAAGTATAATTATTACAGTTCTAGCGATAATACCTCCATTATATGGGTAATAATGCATGTTATATTGATAATAATATAAGTAATAAGTATAATTATTACAGTTCTAGCGATAATAACTGCATTATATGGGTAATAATGCACGTTATATTGCTAACAATATAAGTAATAAGTATAATTATTACAGTTCTAGCGATAATAACTGCATTATATTGGTAATAATGCATGTTATATTGCTAATAGTATTTAATAAGTATAATTATTACAGTTCTAGCGATAATACCTCCATTATATGGGTAATAATGCATGTTATATTGATAATAATATAAGTAATAAGTATAATTATTACAGTTCTAGCGATAATACCTCCATTATATGGGTAATAATGCATGTTATATTGATAATAATATAAGTAATAAGTATAATTATTACAGTTCTAGCGATAATAACTGCATTATATGGGTAACAATGCATGTTATATTGATAATAATAAAAGTAATAAGTATATTTATTATCGTTCTATCGATAATAACTTCTTAATATGGGTAATAATGCATGTTATATTGATAATAATATAAGTAATAAGTATAATTATTACAGTTCTAGCGATAATAACTGCAGTATATGGGTAATAATGCACGTTATATTGCTAACAATATAAGTAATAAGTATAATTATTACAGTTCTAGCGATAATAACTGCATTATATGGGTAATAATGCATGTTATATTGATGATATTGGGAGTAATAAGTATATTTGTTATGGTTCTGGAGATAATAACTGCATAATATGGGTAATAATGCATGTTATATTGATAATAATATAAGTAATAAGTATAATTATTACAGTTCTAGCGATAATAACTGCATTATATGGGTAATAATGCATGTTATATTGATAATATTGGGAGTAATAAGTATATTTGGTATAGTTCTAGCGATAATAACTGCATAATATGGGTAATAGTGCATGTTATATTGATAATAGTATAAGTAATAAGTATAATTATTACAGTTCTAGCAATAATACCTCCATTATATGGGTAATAATGCATGTTATATTGATAATAATATAAGTAATAAGTATAATTATTACAGTTCTAGCGATAATAACTGCATTATATGGGTAATAATGCATGTTATATTGATGATAATGAAAGTAGTAAGCATATTTATTACAGTTCTAGCGATAATAACTGCATTATATGCGTAATAAGGCATGTTATATTGATAATATCGGGGGTAATAAGTACAATTATTATAGTTCTAGCGGTAATAATAGTAAAATATGGCTAATAGTGCATGATATATTGATAATAGTAAAAGTAATAAGTATATTTATTACAGTTCTATCGATAATAACCGCATAATATGGGTAATAATGCATGTTATATTGATGATAATAAAAGTAATACGTATATTTATTATAGTTCTAGCGATAATAACTGCATAATATGGGTAATAATGCATGTTATATTGATAATAATCTAAGTAATAAGTATAATTATTACAGTTCTAGCGATAATAACTGCATGATATGGGTAATAATGCACGTTATATTGCTAACAATATAAGTAATAAGTATAATTATTACAGTTCTATCGATAATAACTTCTTAATATGGGTAATAATGCATGTTATATTGATGATAATGAAAGTAATACGTATATTTATTATAGTTCTTGCGATAATAACTGCATAATATGGGTAATAATGCATGTTATATTGAGAATAATATAAGTAACAAGTATAATTATTACAGTTCTGGCGATAATAACTGCATAATATGGGTAATAATGCATGTTATATTGATAATAATATAAGTAATTAGTATAACTATTACAGTTCTAGCGATAATAACTGCATTATATGGGTAATAATGCACGTTATATTGCTAACAATATAAGTAATAAGTATAATTATTACAGTTCTAGCGATAATAACTGCATTATATGGGTAATAATGCATGTTATATTGATAATATTGGGAGTAATAAGTATATTTATTATAGTTCTAGCGATAATAACCGCATAATATGGGTAATAGTGCATGTTATATTGATAATAGTATAAGTAATAAGTATAATTATTACAGTTCTAGCAATAATACCTCCATTATATGGGTAATAATGCATGTTATATTGATAATAATATAAGTAATAAGTATAATTATTACAGTTCTAGCGTTAATAACTGCATTGTATGGGTAATAATGCACGTTATATTGCTAACAATATAAGTAATAAGTATAATTATTTCAGTTCTAGCGATAATAACTGCATTATATGGGTAATAATGCATGTTATATTGATGATAATAAAAGTAATACGTATATTTATTATAGTTCTAGCGATAATAACTGCATAATATGGGTAATAATGCATGTTATATTGATAATAATCTAAGTAATAAGTATAATTATTACAGTTCTAGCGATAATAACTGCATTATATGGGTAATAATGCACGTTATATTGCTAACAATATAAGTAATAAGTATAATTATTACAGTTCTATCGATAATAACTTCTTAATATGGGTAATAATGCATGTTATATTGATGATAATGAAAGTAGTAAGTATATTTATTACAGTTCTAGCGATAATAACTGCATTATATGCGTAATAAGGCATGTTATATTGATAATATCGGGGGTAATAAGTATAATTATTATAGGTCTAGCGGTAATAATAGTAAAATATGGCTAATAGTGCATGATATATTGATAATAGTAAAAGTAATAAGTATATTTATTACAGCTCTATCGATAATAACTGCATAATATGGGTAATAGTGCATGTTATATTGATAATAATATAAGTAATAAGTATAATTATTACAGTTCTAGCGATAATAACTGCATTATATGGGTAATAATGCACGTTATATTGCTAACAATATAAGTAATGAGTATAATTATTACAGTTCTAGCGATAATAACTGCATAATATGGGTAATAATGCATGTTATATTGATAATATCGGGAGTAATAAGTATAATTATTATAGTTCTAGCGATAATAATAGTAAAATATGGCAAATAGTGCATGTTATATTGATAATAATAAAAGTAATAAATATATTTATTACAGTTCTATCGGTAATAACTGCATAATATGAGTAATAATGCATATTATATTGATGATAATAAAGGTAATACGTATATTTATTATAGTTCTAGCGATAATAACTGCATAATGTGGGTAATAATGCATGTTATATTAATAATAATATAAGTAATAAGTATAATTATTACAGTTCTAGCGATAATAACTGCATTATATGGGTAATAATGCATGTTATATTGATAATAATAAAAGTAATAAATATATTTATTACTGTTCTATCGATAATAACTGCATAATATGGGTAATAATGCATGTTATATTGATGATAATGAAAGTAATACGTATATTTATTATAGTTCTTGCGATAATAAATGCATAATATGGGTAATAATGCATGTTATATTCAGAATAATATAAGTAATAAGTATAATTATTACAGTTCTAGCGATAATACCTCCATTATATGGGTAATAATGCATGTTATATTGATAATGATATAAGTAATAGGTATAATTATTACAGTTCTAGCGATAATAACTGCATTATATGGGTAATAATGCATGTTATATTGATAATATTGGGAGTAATAAGTATATTTATTATGGTTCTAGAGATAATAACTGCATAATATGGGTAATAATGCATGTTATATTGATAATAATATAAGTAATAAGTATAATTATTACAGTTCTAGCGATAATACCTCCATTATATGGGTAATAATGCATGTTATATTGAGAATAATATAAGTAATAAGTATAATTATGAGAGTTCTAGCGATAGTAACTGCATTATATGGGTAATAATGCACGTTATATTGCTAATAATATAAGTAATGAGTACAATTATTACAGTTCTAGCGATAATAACTGCATAATATGGGTAATAATGCATGTTATATTGATAATATCGGGAGTAATAAGTATAATTATTATAGTTCTAGCGATAATAACTGCATTATATCGGTAATAATGCACGTTATATTGCTAATAATATAAGTAATGAGTACAATTATTACAGTTCTAGCGATAATAACTGCATTATATGGGTAAAAATGCATGTTATATTGATAATATTGGGAGTAATAAGTATATTTATTATGGTTCTAGCGATAATAATAGTAAAATATGGCAAATAGTGCATGTTATATTGATAATAATAAAAGTAATAAGTATATTTATTACAGTTCTATCGATAATAACTGCATAATATGGGTAATAATGCATGGTATATTGATGATAATAAAGGTAATACGTATATTTATTATAGTTCTAGCGATAATAACTGCATAATATGGGTAATAATGCATGTTATATTGATAATAATGTAAGTAATAAGTATAATTATTACAGTTCTAGCAATAATACCTCCATTATATGGGCAATAATGCATGTTATATTGATAATAATCTAAGTAATATGTATAATTATTACAGTTCTAGCGATAATAACTGCATTATATGGGTAATAATGCACGTTATATTGCTAACAATATAAGTAATAAGTATAATTATTACAGTTCTATCGATAATAACTTTTTAATATGGGTAATAATGCATGTTATATTGATGATAATGAAAGTAGTAAGTATATTTATTACAGTTCTAGCGATAATAACTGCATTATATGGGTAATAATGCATGTTATATTGATAATAATATAAGTAATAAGTATAATTATTACAGTTCTAGCGATAATAACTGCATTATATGGGTAAAAATGCATGTTATATTGATAATATTGGGAGTAATAAGTATATTTATTATGGTTCTAGCGATAATAATAGTAAAATATGGCAAATAGTGCATGTTATATTGATAATAATAAAAGTAATAAGTATATTTATTACAGTTCTATCGATAATAACTGCATAATATGGGTAATAATGCATGTTATATTGATGATAATAAAGGTAATACGTATATTTATTATAGTTCTAGCGATAATAACTGCATAATATGGGTAATAATGCATGTTATATTGATAATAATGTAAGTAATAAGTATAATTATTACAGTTCTAGCAATAATACCTCCATTATATGGGTAATAATGCATGTTATATTGATAATAATCTAAGTAATATGTATAATTATTACAGTTCTAGCGATAATAACTGCATTATATGGGTAATAATGCACGTTATATTGCTAACAATATAAGTAATAAGTATAATTATTACAGTTCTATCGATAATAACTTTTTAATATGGGTAATAATGCATGTTATATTGATGATAATGAAAGTAGTAAGTATATTTATTACAGTTCTAGCGATAATAACTGCATTATATGCGTAATAAGGCATGTTATATTGATAATATCGGGGGTAATAAGTATAATTATTATTGTTCTAGCGGTAATAATAGTAAAATATGGCTAATAGTGCATGATATATTGATAATAGTAAAAGTAATAAGTATATTTATTACAGTTCAATCGATAATAACTGCATAATATGGGTAATAGTGCATGTTATATTGATAATAATATAAGTAATAAGTATAATTATTACAGTTCTAGCGATAATAACTGCATTATATGGGTAATAATGCACGTTATATTGCTAACAATATAAGTAATAAGTATAATTATTACAGTTCTAGCGATAATAACTGCATTATATTGGTAATAATGCATGTTATATTGCTAATAGTATTTAATAAGTATAATTATTACAGTTCTAGCGATAATACCTCCATTATATGGGTAATAATGCATGATATATTGATAATAATATAAGTAATAAGTATAATGATTACAGTTCTAGCGATAATAACTGCATTATATGGGTAATAATGCACGTTATATTGCTAATAATATAAGTAATAAGTATAATTATTACAGTTCTATCGATAATAACTGCATAATATGGGTAATAATGCATGTTATATTGATAATATCGGGGGCAATAAGTACAATTATTATAGTTCTAGCGGTAATAATAGTAAAATATGGCTAATAGTGCATGATATATTGATAATAGTAAAAGTAATAAGTATAATTATTACAGTTCTAACGATAATAACTGCATTATATGGGTAATAATGCATGTTATATTGATAATAATAAAAGTAATAAGTATATTTATTATCGTTCTATCGATAATAACTTCTTAATATGGGTAATAATGCATGTTATATTGATAATAATATAAGTAATAAGTATAATTATTACAGTTCTAGCGATAATAACTGCATTATATGGGTAATAATGCACGTTATATTGCTAACAATATAAGTAATAAGTATAATTATTACAGTTCTAGCGATAATAACTGCATTATATGGGTAATAATGCATGTTATATTGATAATATTGGGAGTAATAAGTATATTTGTTATGGTTCTGGAGATAATAACTGCATAATATGGGTAATAATGCATGTTATATTGATAATAATATAAGTAATAAGTATAATTATTACAGTTCTAGCGATAATAACTGCATTATATGGGTAATAATGCATGTTATATTGATAATAATCTAAGTAATAAGTATAATTATTACAGTTCTAGCGATAATAACTGCATTATATTGGTAATAATGCATGTTATATTGCTAATAGTATTTAATAAGTATAATTATTACAGTTCTAGCGATAATACCTCCATTATATGGGTAATAATGCATGTTATATTGATAATAATATAAGTAATAAGTATAATTATTACAGTTCTAGCGATAATAACTGCATTATATGGGTAATAATGCACGTTATATTGCTAATAATATAAGTAATAAGTATAATTATTACAGTTCTATCGATAATAACTGCATAATATGGGTAATAATGCATGTTATATTGATAATATCGGGGGCAATAAGTACAATTATTATAGTTCTAGCGGTAATAATAGTAAAATATGGCTAATAGTGCATGATATATTGATAATAGTAAAAGTAATAAGTATAATTATTACAGTTCTAGCGATAATAACTGCATTATATGGGTAATAATGCACGTTATATTGCTAACAATATAAGTAATAAGTATAATTATTACAGTTCTAGCGATAATAACTGCATTATATTGGTAATAATGCATGTTATATTGCTAATAGTATTTAATAAGTATAATTATTACAGTTCTAGCGATAATACCTCCATTATATGGGTAATAATGCATGTTATATTGATAATAATATAAGTAATAAGTATAATTATTACAGTTCTAGCGATAATACCTCCATTATATGGGTAATAATGCATGTTATATTGATAATAATATAAGTAATAAGTATAATTATTACAGTTCTAGCGATAATAACTGCATTATATGGGTAACAATGCATGTTATATTGATAATAATAAAAGTAATAAGTATATTTATTATCGTTCTATCGATAATAACTTCTTAATATGGGTAATAATGCATGTTATATTGATAATAATATAAGTAATAAGTATAATTATTACAGTTCTAGCGATAATAACTGCAGTATATGGGTAATAATGCACGTTATATTGCTAACAATATAAGTAATAAGTATAATTATTACAGTTCTAGCGATAATAACTGCATTATATGGGTAATAATGCATGTTATATTGATGATATTGGGAGTAATAAGTATATTTGTTATGGTTCTGGAGATAATAACTGCATAATATGGGTAATAATGCATGTTATATTGATAATAATATAAGTAATAAGTATAATTATTACAGTTCTAGCGATAATAACTGCATTATATGGGTAATAATGCATGTTATATTGATAATATTGGGAGTAATAAGTATATTTGGTATAGTTCTAGCGATAATAACTGCATAATATGGGTAATAGTGCATGTTATATTGATAATAGTATAAGTAATAAGTATAATTATTACAGTTCTAGCAATAATACCTCCATTATATGGGTAATAATGCATGTTATATTGATAATAATATAAGTAATAAGTATAATTATTACAGTTCTAGCGATAATAACTGCATTATATGGGTAATAATGCATGTTATATTGATGATAATGAAAGTAGTAAGCATATTTATTACAGTTCTAGCGATAATAACTGCATTATATGCGTAATAAGGCATGTTATATTGATAATATCGGGGGTAATAAGTACAATTATTATAGTTCTAGCGGTAATAATAGTAAAATATGGCTAATAGTGCATGATATATTGATAATAGTAAAAGTAATAAGTATATTTATTACAGTTCTATCGATAATAACCGCATAATATGGGTAATAATGCATGTTATATTGATGATAATAAAAGTAATACGTATATTTATTATAGTTCTAGCGATAATAACTGCATAATATGGGTAATAATGCATGTTATATTGATAATAATCTAAGTAATAAGTATAATTATTACAGTTCTAGCGATAATAACTGCATGATATGGGTAATAATGCACGTTATATTGCTAACAATATAAGTAATAAGTATAATTATTACAGTTCTATCGATAATAACTTCTTAATATGGGTAATAATGCATGTTATATTGATGATAATGAAAGTAATACGTATATTTATTATAGTTCTTGCGATAATAACTGCATAATATGGGTAATAATGCATGTTATATTGAGAATAATATAAGTAACAAGTATAATTATTACAGTTCTGGCGATAATAACTGCATAATATGGGTAATAATGCATGTTATATTGATAATAATATAAGTAATTAGTATAACTATTACAGTTCTAGCGATAATAACTGCATTATATGGGTAATAATGCGCGTTATATTGCTAATAATATAAGTAATAAGGATAATTATTACAGTTCTAGCGATAATAACTGCATTATATGGGTAATAATGCACGTTATATTGCTAACAATATAAGTAATAAGTATAATTATTACAGTTCTAGCGATAATAACTGCATTATATGGGTAATAATGCATGTTATATTGATAATAATAAAAGTAATAAGTATATTTATTATCGTTCTATCGATAATAACTTCTTAATATGGGTGATAATGCATGTTATATTGATAATAATATAAGGAATAAGTATAATTATTACAGATCTAGCGATAATAACTGCATTGTATGGGTAATAATGCACGTTATATTGCTAACAATATAAGTAATAAGTATAATTATTTCAGTTCTATCGATAATAACTGCATAATATGGGTAATAATGCATGTTATATTGATGATAATAGAAGTAATACGTATATTTATTATAGTTCTAGCGATAATAACTGCATAATATGGGTAATAATGCATGTTATATTGATGATAATAAAAGTAATACGTATATTTATTATAGTTCTAGCGATAATAACTGCATAATATGGGTAATAATGCATGTTATATTGATAATAATATAAGTAATTAGTATAACTATTACAGTTCTAGCGATAATAACTGCATTATATGGGTAATAATGCGCGTTATATTGCTAATAATATAAGTAATAAGGATAATTATTACAGTTCTAGCGATAATAACTGCATTATATGGGTAATAATGCACGTTATATTGCTAACAATATAAGTAATAAGTATAATTATTACAGTTCTAGCGATAATAACTGCATTATATGGGTAATAATGCATGTTATATTGATGATAATAAAAGTAATACGTATATTTATTATAGTTCTAGCGATAATAACTGCATAATATGGGTAATAATGCATGTTATATTGATAATAATATAAGTAATAAGTATAATTATTACAGTTCTAGCGATAATAACTGCATTATATGGGTAATAATGCACGTTATATTGCTAACAATATAAGTAATAAGTATAATTATTACAGTTCTAGCGATAATAACTGCATTATATTGGTAATAATGCATGTTATATTGCTAATAGTATTTAATAAGTATAATTATTACAGTTCTAGCGATAATACCTCCATTATATGGGTAATAATGCATGTTATATTGATAATAATATAAGTAATAAGTATAATTATTGCAGTTCTAGCGATAATACCTCCATTATATGGGTAATAATGCATGTTATATTGATAATAATATAAGTAATAAGTATAATTATTACAGTTCTAGCGATAATAACTGCATTATATGGGTAACAATGCATGTTATATTGATAATAATAAAAGTAATAAGTATATTTATTATCGTTCTATCGATAATAACTTCTTAATATGGGTAATAATGCATGTTATATTGATAATAATATAAGTAATAAGTATAATTATTACAGTTCTAGCGATAATAACTGCAGTATATGGGTAATAATGCACGTTATATTGCTAACAATATAAGTAATAAGTATAATTATTACAGTTCTAGCGATAATAACTGCATTATATGGGTAATAATGCATGTTATATTGATGATATTGGGAGTAATAAGTATATTTGTTATGGTTCTGGAGATAATAACTGCATAATATGGGTAATAATGCATGTTATATTGATAATAATATAAGTAATAAGTATAATTATTACAGTTCTAGCGATAATAACTGCATTATATGGGTAATAATGCATGTTATATTGATAATATTGGGAGTAATAAGTATATTTGGTATAGTTCTAGCGATAATAACTGCATAATATGGGTAATAGTGCATGTTATATTGATAATAGTATAAGTAATAAGTATAATTATTACAGTTCTAGCAATAATACCTCCATTATATGGGTAATAATGCATGTTATATTGATAATAATATAAGTAATAAGTATAATTATTACAGTTCTAGCGATAATAACTGCATTATATGGGTAATAATGCATGTTATATTGATGATAATGAAAGTAGTAAGCATATTTATTACAGTTCTAGCGATAATAACTGCATTATATGCGTAATAAGGCATGTTATATTGATAATATCGGGGGTAATAAGTACAATTATTATAGTTCTAGCGGTAATAATAGTAAAATATGGCTAATAGTGCATGATATATTGATAATAGTAAAAGTAATAAGTATATTTATTACAGTTCTATCGATAATAACCGCATAATATGGGTAATAATGCATGTTATATTGATGATAATAAAAGTAATACGTATATTTATTATAGTTCTAGCGATAATAACTGCATAATATGGGTAATAATGCATGTTATATTGATAATAATCTAAGTAATAAGTATAATTATTACAGTTCTAGCGATAATAACTGCATGATATGGGTAATAATGCACGTTATATTGCTAACAATATAAGTAATAAGTATAATTATTTCAGTTCTAGCGATAATAACTGCATTATATGGGTAATAATGCATGTTATATTGATGATAATAAAAGTAATACGTATATTTATTATAGTTCTAGCGATAATAACTGCATAATATGGGTAATAATGCATGTTATATTGATAATAATCTAAGTAATAAGTATAATTATTACAGTTCTAGCGATAATAACTGCATTATATGGGTAATAATGCACGTTATATTGCTAACAATATAAGTAATAAGTATAATTATTACAGTTCTATCGATAATAACTTCTTAATATGGGTAATAATGCATGTTATATTGATGATAATGAAAGTAGTAAGTATATTTATTACAGTTCTAGCGATAATAACTGCATTATATGCGTAATAAGGCATGTTATATTGATAATATCGGGGGTAATAAGTATAATTATTATAGGTCTAGCGGTAATAATAGTAAAATATGGCTAATAGTGCATGATATATTGATAATAGTAAAAGTAATAAGTATATTTATTACAGCTCTATCGATAATAACTGCATAATATGGGTAATAGTGCATGTTATATTGATAATAATATAAGTAATAAGTATAATTATTACAGTTCTAGCGATAATAACTGCATTATATGGGTAATAATGCACGTTATATTGCTAACAATATAAGTAATGAGTATAATTATTACAGTTCTAGCGATAATAACTGCATAATATGGGTAATAATGCATGTTATATTGATAATATCGGGAGTAATAAGTATAATTATTATAGTTCTAGCGATAATAATAGTAAAATATGGCAAATAGTGCATGTTATATTGATAATAATAAAAGTAATAAATATATTTATTACAGTTCTATCGGTAATAACTGCATAATATGAGTAATAATGCATATTATATTGATGATAATAAAGGTAATACGTATATTTATTATAGTTCTAGCGATAATAACTGCATAATGTGGGTAATAATGCATGTTATATTAATAATAATATAAGTAATAAGTATAATTATTACAGTTCTAGCGATAATAACTGCATTATATGGGTAATAATGCATGTTATATTGATAATAATAAAAGTAATAAATATATTTATTACTGTTCTATCGATAATAACTGCATAATATGGGTAATAATGCATGTTATATTGATGATAATGAAAGTAATACGTATATTTATTATAGTTCTTGCGATAATAAATGCATAATATGGGTAATAATGCATGTTATATTCAGAATAATATAAGTAATAAGTATAATTATTACAGTTCTAGCGATAATACCTCCATTATATGGGTAATAATGCATGTTATATTGATAATGATATAAGTAATAGGTATAATTATTACAGTTCTAGCGATAATAACTGCATTATATGGGTAATAATGCATGTTATATTGATAATATTGGGAGTAATAAGTATATTTATTATGGTTCTAGAGATAATAACTGCATAATATGGGTAATAATGCATGTTATATTGATAATAATATAAGTAATAAGTATAATTATTACAGTTCTAGCGATAATACCTCCATTATATGGGTAATAATGCATGTTATATTGAGAATAATATAAGTAATAAGTATAATTATGAGAGTTCTAGCGATAGTAACTGCATTATATGGGTAATAATGCACGTTATATTGCTAATAATATAAGTAATGAGTACAATTATTACAGTTCTAGCGATAATAACTGCATAATATGGGTAATAATGCATGTTATATTGATAATATCGGGAGTAATAAGTATAATTATTATAGTTCTAGCGATAATAACTGCATTATATCGGTAATAATGCACGTTATATTGCTAATAATATAAGTAATGAGTACAATTATTACAGTTCTAGCGATAATAACTGCATTATATGGGTAAAAATGCATGTTATATTGATAATATTGGGAGTAATAAGTATATTTATTATGGTTCTAGCGATAATAATAGTAAAATATGGCAAATAGTGCATGTTATATTGATAATAATAAAAGTAATAAGTATATTTATTACAGTTCTATCGATAATAACTGCATAATATGGGTAATAATGCATGGTATATTGATGATAATAAAGGTAATACGTATATTTATTATAGTTCTAGCGATAATAACTGCATAATATGGGTAATAATGCATGTTATATTGATAATAATGTAAGTAATAAGTATAATTATTACAGTTCTAGCAATAATACCTCCATTATATGGGCAATAATGCATGTTATATTGATAATAATCTAAGTAATATGTATAATTATTACAGTTCTAGCGATAATAACTGCATTATATGGGTAATAATGCACGTTATATTGCTAACAATATAAGTAATAAGTATAATTATTACAGTTCTATCGATAATAACTTTTTAATATGGGTAATAATGCATGTTATATTGATGATAATGAAAGTAGTAAGTATATTTATTACAGTTCTAGCGATAATAACTGCATTATATGGGTAATAATGCATGTTATATTGATAATAATATAAGTAATAAGTATAATTATTACAGTTCTAGCGATAATAACTGCATTATATGGGTAAAAATGCATGTTATATTGATAATATTGGGAGTAATAAGTATATTTATTATGGTTCTAGCGATAATAATAGTAAAATATGGCAAATAGTGCATGTTATATTGATAATAATAAAAGTAATAAGTATATTTATTACAGTTCTATCGATAATAACTGCATAATATGGGTAATAATGCATGTTATATTGATGATAATAAAGGTAATACGTATATTTATTATAGTTCTAGCGATAATAACTGCATAATATGGGTAATAATGCATGTTATATTGATAATAATGTAAGTAATAAGTATAATTATTACAGTTCTAGCAATAATACCTCCATTATATGGGTAATAATGCATGTTATATTGATAATAATCTAAGTAATATGTATAATTATTACAGTTCTAGCGATAATAACTGCATTATATGGGTAATAATGCACGTTATATTGCTAACAATATAAGTAATAAGTATAATTATTACAGTTCTATCGATAATAACTTTTTAATATGGGTAATAATGCATGTTATATTGATGATAATGAAAGTAGTAAGTATATTTATTACAGTTCTAGCGATAATAACTGCATTATATGCGTAATAAGGCATGTTATATTGATAATATCGGGGGTAATAAGTATAATTATTATTGTTCTAGCGGTAATAATAGTAAAATATGGCTAATAGTGCATGATATATTGATAATAGTAAAAGTAATAAGTATATTTATTACAGTTCAATCGATAATAACTGCATAATATGGGTAATAGTGCATGTTATATTGATAATAATATAAGTAATAAGTATAATTATTACAGTTCTAGCGATAATAACTGCATTATATGGGTAATAATGCACGTTATATTGCTAACAATATAAGTAATAAGTATAATTATTACAGTTCTAGCGATAATAACTGCATTATATTGGTAATAATGCATGTTATATTGCTAATAGTATTTAATAAGTATAATTATTACAGTTCTAGCGATAATACCTCCATTATATGGGTAATAATGCATGATATATTGATAATAATATAAGTAATAAGTATAATGATTACAGTTCTAGCGATAATAACTGCATTATATGGGTAATAATGCACGTTATATTGCTAATAATATAAGTAATAAGTATAATTATTACAGTTCTATCGATAATAACTGCATAATATGGGTAATAATGCATGTTATATTGATAATATCGGGGGCAATAAGTACAATTATTATAGTTCTAGCGGTAATAATAGTAAAATATGGCTAATAGTGCATGATATATTGATAATAGTAAAAGTAATAAGTATAATTATTACAGTTCTAACGATAATAACTGCATTATATGGGTAATAATGCATGTTATATTGATAATAATAAAAAGTAATAAGTATATTTATTATCGTTCTATCGATAATAACTTCTTAATATGGGTAATAATGCATGTTATATTGATAATAATATAAGTAATAAGTATAATTATTACAGTTCTAGCGATAATAACTGCATTATATGGGTAATAATGCACGTTATATTGCTAACAATATAAGTAATAAGTATAATTATTACAGTTCTAGCGATAATAACTGCATTATATGGGTAATAATGCATGTTATATTGATAATATTGGGAGTAATAAGTATATTTGTTATGGTTCTGGAGATAATAACTGCATAATATGGGTAATAATGCATGTTATATTGATAATAATATAAGTAATAAGTATAATTATTACAGTTCTAGCGATAATAACTGCATTATATGGGTAATAATGCATGTTATATTGATAATAATCTAAGTAATAAGTATAATTATTACAGTTCTAGCGATAATAACTGCATTATATTGGTAATAATGCATGTTATATTGCTAATAGTATTTAATAAGTATAATTATTACAGTTCTAGCGATAATACCTCCATTATATGGGTAATAATGCATGTTATATTGATAATAATATAAGTAATAAGTATAATTATTACAGTTCTAGCGATAATAACTGCATTATATGGGTAATAATGCACGTTATATTGCTAATAATATAAGTAATAAGTATAATTATTACAGTTCTATCGATAATAACTGCATAATATGGGTAATAATGCATGTTATATTGATAATATCGGGGGCAATAAGTACAATTATTATAGTTCTAGCGGTAATAATAGTAAAATATGGCTAATAGTGCATGATATATTGATAATAGTAAAAGTAATAAGTATAATTATTACAGTTCTAGCGATAATAACTGCATTATATGGGTAATAATGCACGTTATATTGCTAACAATATAAGTAATAAGTATAATTATTACAGTTCTAGCGATAATAACTGCATTATATTGGTAATAATGCATGTTATATTGCTAATAGTATTTAATAAGTATAATTATTACAGTTCTAGCGATAATACCTCCATTATATGGGTAATGATGCATGTTATATTGATAATAATATAAGTAATAAGTATAATTATTACAGTTCTAGCGATAATACCTCCATTATATGGGTAATAATGCATGTTATATTGATAATAATATAAGTAATAAGTATAATTATTACAGTTCTAGCGATAATAACTGCATTATATGGGTAACAATGCATGTTATATTGATAATAATAAAAGTAATAAGTATATTTATTATCGTTCTATCGATAATAACTTCTTAATATGGGTAATAATGCATGTTATATTGATAATAATATAAGTAATAAGTATAATTATTACAGTTCTAGCGATAATAACTGCAGTATATGGGTAATAATGCACGTTATATTGCTAACAATATAAGTAATAAGTATAATTATTACAGTTCTAGCGATAATAACTGCATTATATGGGTAATAATGCATGTTATATTGATGATATTGGGAGTAATAAGTATATTTGTTATGGTTCTGGAGATAATAACTGCATAATATGGGTAATAATGCATGTTATATTGATAATAATATAAGTAATAAGTATAATTATTACAGTTCTAGCGATAATAACTGCATTATATGGGTAATAATGCATGTTATATTGATAATATTGGGAGTAATAAGTATATTTGGTATAGTTCTAGCGATAATAACTGCATAATATGGGTAATAGTGCATGTTATATTGATAATAGTATAAGTAATAAGTATAATTATTACAGTTCTAGCAATAATACCTCCATTATATGGGTAATAATGCATGTTATATTGATAATAATATAAGTAATAAGTATAATTATTACAGTTCTAGCGATAATAACTGCATTATATGGGTAATAATGCATGTTATATTGATGATAATGAAAGTAGTAAGCATATTTATTACAGTTCTAGCGATAATAACTGCATTATATGCGTAATAAGGCATGTTATATTGATAATATCGGGGGTAGTAAGTACAATTATTATAGTTCTAGCGGTAATAATAGTAAAATATGGCTAATAGTGCATGATATATTGATAATAGTAAAAGTAATAAGTATATTTATTACAGTTCTATCGATAATAACCGCATAATATGGGTAATAATGCATGTTATATTGATGATAATAAAAGTAATACGTATATTTATTATAGTTCTAGCGATAATAACTGCATAATATGGGTAATAATGCATGTTATATTGATAATAATCTAAGTAATAAGTATAATTATTACAGTTCTAGCGATAATAACTGCATGATATGGGTAATAATGCACGTTATATTGCTAACAATATAAGTAATAAGTATAATTATTACAGTTCTATCGATAATAACTTCTTAATATGGGTAATAATGCATGTTATATTGATGATAATGAAAGTAATACGTATATTTATTATAGTTCTTGCGATAATAACTGCATAATATGGGTAATAATGCATGTTATATTGAGAATAATATAAGTAACAAGTATAATTATTACAGTTCTGGCGATAATAACTGCATAATATGGGTAATAATGCATGTTATATTGATAATAATATAAGTAATTAGTATAACTATTACAGTTCTAGCGATAATAACTGCATTATATGGGTAATAATGCGCGTTATATTGCTAATAATATAAGTAATAAGGATAATTATTACAGTTCTAGCGATAATAACTGCATTATATGGGTAATAATGCACGTTATATTGCTAACAATATAAGTAATAAGTATAATTATTACAGTTCTAGCGATAATAACTGCATTATATGGGTAATAATGCATGTTATATTGATAATAATAAAAGTAATAAGTATATTTATTATCGTTCTATCGATAATAACTTCTTAATATGGGTGATAATGCATGTTATATTGATAATAATATAAGGAATAAGTATAATTATTACAGATCTAGCGATAATAACTGCATTGTATGGGTAATAATGCACGTTATATTGCTAACAATATAAGTAATAAGTATAATTATTTCAGTTCTATCGATAATAACTGCATAATATGGGTAATAGTGCATGTTATATTGATGATAATAGAAGTAATACGTATATTTATTATAGTTCTAGCGATAATAACTGCATAATATGGGTAATAATGCATGTTATATTGATGATAATAAAAGTAATACGTATATTTATTATAGTTCTAGCGATAATAACTGCATAATATGGGTAATAATGCATGTTATATTGATAATAATCTAAGTAATAAGTATAATTATTACAGTTCTAGCGATAATAACTGCATGATATGGGTAATAATGCACGTTATATTGCTAACAATATAAGTAATAAGTATAATTATTACAGTTCTATCGATAATAACTTCTTAATATGGGTAATAATGCATGTTATATTGATGATAATGAAAGTAGTAAGTATATTTATTACAGTTCTAGCGATAATAACTGCATTATATGCGTAATAAGGCATGTTATATTGATAATATCGGGGGTAATAAGTATAATTATTATAGTTCTAGCGGTAATAATAGTAAAATATGGCTAATAGTGCATGATATATTGATAATAGTAAAAGTAATAAGTATATTTATTACAGTTCTATCGATAATAACTGCATAATATGGGTAATAATGCATGTTATATTGATGATAATAAAAGTAATACGTATATTTATTATAGTTCTAGCGATAATAACTGCATTATATGGGTAATAATGCACGTTATATTGCTAATAATATAAGTAATAAGTATAATTATTACAGTTCTAGCGATAATAATAGTAAAATATGGCTAATAGTGCATGATATATTGATAATAGTAAAAGTAATAAGTATATTTATTACAGTTCTATCGATAATAACTGCATAATATGGGTAATAATGCATGGTATATTGATGATAATAAAGGTAATACGTATATTTATTATAGTTCTAGCGATAATAACTGCATAATATGGGTAATAATGCATGTTATATTGATAATAATGTAAGTAATAAGTATAATTATTACAGTTCTAGCAATAATACCTCCATTATATGGGCAATAATGCATGTTATATTGATAATAATCTAAGTAATATGTATAATTATTACAGTTCTAGCGATAATAACTGCATTATATGGGTAATAATGCACGTTATATTGCTAACAATATAAGTAATAAGTATAATTATTACAGTTCTATCGATAATAACTTTTTAATATGGGTAATAATGCATGTTATATTGATGATAATGAAAGTAGTAAGTATATTTATTACAGTTCTAGCGATAATAACTGCATTATATGGGTAATAATGCATGTTATATTGATAATATTGGGAGTAATAAGTATATTTATTATAGTTCTAGCGATAATAACCGCATAATATGGGTAATAGTGCATGTTATATTGATAATAGTATAAGTAATAAGTATAATTATTACAGTTCTAGCAATAATACCTCCATTATATGGGTAATAATGCATGTTATATTGATAATAATATAAGTAATAAGTATAATTATTACAGTTCTAGCGTTAATAACTGCATTGTATGGGTAATAATGCACGTTATATTGCTAACAATATAAGTAATAAGTATAATTATTTCAGTTCTAGCGATAATAACTGCATTATATGGGTAATAATGCATGTTATATTGATGATAATAAAAGTAATACGTATATTTATTATAGTTCTAGCGATAATAACTGCATAATATGGGTAATAATGCATGTTATATTGATAATAATCTAAGTAATAAGTATAATTATTACAGTTCTAGCGATAATAACTGCATGATATGGGTAATAATGCACGTTATATTGCTAACAATATAAGTAATAAGTATAATTATTACAGTTCTATCGATAATAACTTCTTAATATGGGTAATAATGCATGTTATATTGATGATAATGAAAGTAATACGTATATTTATTATAGTTCTTGCGATAATAACTGCATAATATGGGTAATAATGCATGTTATATTGAGAATAATATAAGTAACAAGTATAATTATTACAGTTCTGGCGATAATAACTGCATAATATGGGTAATAATGCATGTTATATTGATAATAATATAAGTAATTAGTATAACTATTACAGTTCTAGCGATAATAACTGCATTATATGGGTAATAATGCGCGTTATATTGCTAATAATATAAGTAATAAGGATAATTATTACAGTTCTAGCGATAATAACTGCATTATATGGGTAATAATGCACGTTATATTGCTAACAATATAAGTAATAAGTATAATTATTACAGTTCTAGCGATAATAACTGCATTATATGGGTAATAATGCATGTTATATTGATAATAATAAAAGTAATAAGTATATTTATTATCGTTCTATCGATAATAACTTCTTAATATGGGTGATAATGCATGTTATATTGATAATAATATAAGGAATAAGTATAATTATTACAGATCTAGCGATAATAACTGCATTGTATGGGTAATAATGCACGTTATATTGCTAACAATATAAGTAATAAGTATAATTATTTCAGTTCTATCGATAATAACTGCATAATATGGGTAATAATGCATGTTATATTGATGATAATAGAAGTAATACGTATATTTATTATAGTTCTAGCGATAATAACTGCATAATATGGGTAATAATGCATGTTATATTGATGATAATAAAAGTAATACGTATATTTATTATAGTTCTAGCGATAATAACTGCATAATATGGGTAATAATGCATGTTATATTGATAATAATCTAAGTAATAAGTATAATTATTACAGTTCTAGCGATAATAACTGCATGATATGGGTAATAATGCACGTTATATTGCTAACAATATAAGTAATAAGTATAATTATTACAGTTCTATCGATAATAACTTCTTAATATGGGTAATAATGCATGTTATATTGATGATAATGAAAGTAGTAAGTATATTTATTACAGTTCTAGCGATAATAACTGCATTATATGCGTAATAAGGCATGTTATATTGATAATATCGGGGGTAATAAGTATAATTATTATAGTTCTAGCGGTAATAATAGTAAAATATGGCTAATAGTGCATGATATATTGATAATAGTAAAAGTAATAAGTATATTTATTACAGTTCTATCGATAATAACTGCATAATATGGGTAATAATGCATGTTATATTGATGATAATAAAAGTAATACGTATATTTATTATAGTTCTAGCGATAATAACTGCATTATATGGGTAATAATGCACGTTATATTGCTAATAATATAAGTAATAAGTATAATTATTACAGTTCTAGCGATAATAATAGTAAAATATGGCTAATAGTGCATGATATATTGATAATAGTAAAAGTAATAAGTATATTTATTACAGTTCTATCGATAATAACTGCATAATATGGGTAATAATGCATGTTATATTGATGATAATATAAGTAATAAGTATAATTATTACAGTTCTAGCGATAATACCTCCATTATATGGGTAATAATGCATGTTATATTGATGATAGTGAAAGTAATACGTATATTTACTATAGTTCTTGCGATAATAACTGCATAATATGGGTAATAATGCATGTTATATTGAGAATAATATAAGTAACAAGTATAATTATTACAGTTCTGGCGATAATAACTGCATAATATGGGTAATAATGCATGTTATATTGATAATAATATAAGTAATTAGTATAATTATTACAGTTCTAGCGATAATAACTGCATTATATGGGTAATAATGCACGTTATATTGCTAATAATATAAGTAATAAGGATAATTATTACAGTTCTAGCGATAATAACTGCATTACATGGGTAATAATGCACGTTATATTGCTAACAATATAAGTAATAAGTATAATTATTACAGTTCTAGCGATAATAACTGCATTATATGGGTAATAATGCATGTTATATTGATAATAATAAAAGTAATAAGTATATTTATTATCGTTCTATCGATAATAGCTTCTTAATATGGGTAATAATGCATGTTATATTGATAATAATGTAAGTAATAAGTATAATTATTACAGTTCTAGCGATAATAACTGCATTGTATGGGTAATAATGCACGTTATATTGCTAATAATATAAGTAATGAGTACAATTATTACAGTTCTAGCGATAATAACTGCATAATATGGGTAATAATGCATGTTATATTGATAATATCGGGAGTAATAAGTATAATTATTATAGTTCTAGCGATAATAACTGCATTATATCGGTAATAATGCACGTTATATTGCTAATAATATAAGTAATGAGTACAATTATTACAGTTCTAGCGATAATAACTGCATTATATGGGTAATAATGCATGTTATATTGATAATAATATAAGTAATAGGTATAATTATTACAGCTCTAGCGATAATAACTGCATTATATGGGTAAAAATGCATGTTATATTGATAATATTGGGAGTAATAAGTATATTTATTATGGTTCTAGCGATAATAATAGTAAAATATGGCAAATAGTGCATGTTATATTGATAATAATAAAAGTAATAAGTACATTTATTACAGTTCTATCGATAATAACTGCATAATATGGGTAATAATGCATGGTATATTGATGATAATAAAGGTAATACGTATATTTATTATAGTTCTAGCGATAATAACTGCATAATATGGGTAATAATGCATGTTATATTGATAATATCGGGAGTAATAAGTATAATTATTATAGTTCTAGCGATAATAACTGCATTATATGGGTAATAATGCACGTTATATTGCTAACAATATAAGTAATAAGTATAATTATTACAGTTCCAGCGATAATAACTGCATAATATGGGTAATAATGCATGTTATATTGATAATAATATAAGTAATATGTATAATTATTACAGTTCTAGCGATACTAACTGCATTATATGGGTAATAATTCACGTTATATTGCTAATAATATAAGTAATGAGTACAATTATTACAGTTCTAGCGATAATAACTGCATTATATGGGTAAAAATGCATGTTATATTGATAATATTGGGAGTAATAAGTATATTTATTATGGTTCTAGCGATAATAATAGTAAAATATGGCAAATAGTGCATGTTATATTGATAATAATAAAAGTAATAAGTATATTTATTACAGTTCTATCGATAATAACTGCATAATATGGGTAATAATGCATGTTATATTGATGATAATAAAGGTAATACGTATATTTATTATAGTTCTAGCGATAATAACTGCATAATATGGGTAATAATGCATGTTATATTGATAATAATGTAAGTAATAAGTATAATTATTACAGTTCTAGCGATAATAACTGCATTATATGGGTAATAATGCACGTTATATTGCTAACAATATAAGTAATAAGTATAATTATTACAGTTCTAGCGATAATAACTGCATTATATGGGTAATAATGCATGTTATATTGATAATATTGGGAGTAATAAGTATATTTATTATAGTTCTAGCGATAATAACCGCATAATATGGGTAATAGTGCATGTTATATTGATAATAGTATAAGTAATAAGTATAATTATTACAGTTCTAGCAATAATACCTCCATTATATGGGTAATAATGCATGTTATATTGATAATAATATAAGTAATAAGTATAATTATTACAGTTCTAGCGTTAATAACTGCATTGTATGGGTAATAATGCACGTTATATTGCTAACAATATAAGTAATAAGTATAATTATTTCAGTTCTAGCGATAATAACTGCATTATATGGGTAATAATGCATGTTATATTGATGATAATAAAAGTAATACGTATATTTATTATAGTTCTAGCGATAATAACTGCATAATATGGGTAATAATGCATGTTATATTGATAATAATCTAAGTAATAAGTATAATTATTACAGTTCTAGCGATAATAACTGCATTATATGGGTAATAATGCACGTTATATTGCTAACAATATAAGTAATAAGTATAATTATTACAGTTCTAGCGATAATAACTGCATTATATGGGTAAAAATGCATGTTATATTGATAATATTGGGAGTAATAAGTATATTTATTATGGTTCTAGCGATAATAATAGTAAAATATGGCAAATAGTGCATGTTATATTGATAATAATAAAAGTAATAAGTATATTTATTACAGTTCTATCGATAATAACTGCATAATATGGGTAATAATGCATGTTATATTGATGATAATGAAAGTAGTAAGTATATTTATTACAGTTCTAGCGATAATAACTGCATTATATGCGTAATAAGGCATGTTATATTGATAATATCGGGGGTAATAAGTATAATTATTATAGGTCTAGCGGTAATAATAGTAAAATATGGCTAATAGTGCATGATATATTGATAATAGTAAAAGTAATAAGTATATTTATTACAGCTCTATCGATAATAACTGCATAATATGGGTAATAGTGCATGTTATATTGATAATAATATAAGTAATAAGTATAATTATTACAGTTCTAGCGATAATAACTGCATTATATGGGTAATAATGCACGTTATATTGCTAACAATATAAGTAATGAGTATAATTATTACAGTTCTAGCGATAATAACTGCATAATATGGGTAATAATGCATGTTATATTGATAATATCGGGAGTAATAAGTATAATTATTATAGTTCTAGCGATAATAATAGTAAAATATGGCAAATAGTGCATGTTATATTGATAATAATAAAAGTAATAAATATATTTATTACAGTTCTATCGGTAATAACTGCATAATATGGGTAATAATGCATATTATATTGATGATAATAAAGGTAATACGTATATTTATTATAGTTCTAGCGATAATAACTGCATAATGTGGGTAATAATGCATGTTATATTAATAATAATATAAGTAATAAGTATAATTATTACAGTTCTAGCGATAATAACTGCATTATATGGGTAATAATGCATGTTATATTGATAATAATAAAAGTAATAAATATATTTATTACTGTTCTATCGATAATAACTGCATAATATGGGTAATAATGCATGTTATATTGATGATAATGAAAGTAATACGTATATTTATTATAGTTCTTGCGATAATAAATGCATAATATGGGTAATAATGCATGTTATATTCAGAATAATATAAGTAATAAGTATAATTATTACAGTTCTAGCGATAATACCTCCATTATATGGGTAATAATGCATGTTATATTGATAATGATATAAGTAATAGGTATAATTATTACAGTTCTAGCGATAATAACTGCATTATATGGGTAATAATGCATGTTATATTGATAATATTGGGAGTAATAAGTATATTTATTATGGTTCTAGAGATAATAACTGCATAATATGGGTAATAATGCATGTTATATTGATAATAATATAAGTAATAAGTATAATTATTACAGTTCTAGCGATAATACCTCCATTATATGGGTAATAATGCATGTTATATTGAGAATAATATAAGTAATAAGTATAATTATGAGAGTTCTAGCGATAGTAACTGCATTATATGGGTAATAATGCACGTTATATTGCTAATAATATAAGTAATGAGTACAATTATTACAGTTCTAGCGATAATAACTGCATAATATGGGTAATAATGCATGTTATATTGATAATATCGGGAGTAATAAGTATAATTATTATAGTTCTAGCGATAATAACTGCATTATATCGGTAATAATGCACGTTATATTGCTAATAATATAAGTAATGAGTACAATTATTACAGTTCTAGCGATAATAACTGCATTATATGGGTAAAAATGCATGTTATATTGATAATATTGGGAGTAATAAGTATATTTATTATGGTTCTAGCGATAATAATAGTAAAATATGGCAAATAGTGCATGTTATATTGATAATAATAAAAGTAATAAGTATATTTATTACAGTTCTATCGATAATAACTGCATAATATGGGTAATAATGCATGGTATATTGATGATAATAAAGGTAATACGTATATTTATTATAGTTCTAGCGATAATAACTGCATAATATGGGTAATAATGCATGTTATATTGATAATAATGTAAGTAATAAGTATAATTATTACAGTTCTAGCAATAATACCTCCATTATATGGGCAATAATGCATGTTATATTGATAATAATCTAAGTAATATGTATAATTATTACAGTTCTAGCGATAATAACTGCATTATATGGGTAATAATGCACGTTATATTGCTAACAATATAAGTAATAAGTATAATTATTACAGTTCTATCGATAATAACTTTTTAATATGGGTAATAATGCATGTTATATTGATGATAATGAAAGTAGTAAGTATATTTATTACAGTTCTAGCGATAATAACTGCATTATATGGGTAATAATGCATGTTATATTGATAATAATATAAGTAATAAGTATAATTATTACAGTTCTAGCGATAATAACTGCATTATATGGGTAAAAATGCATGTTATATTGATAATATTGGGAGTAATAAGTATATTTATTATGGTTCTAGCGATAATAATAGTAAAATATGGCAAATAGTGCATGTTATATTGATAATAATAAAAGTAATAAGTATATTTATTACAGTTCTATCGATAATAACTGCATAATATGGGTAATAATGCATGTTATATTGATGATAATAAAGGTAATACGTATATTTATTATAGTTCTAGCGATAATAACTGCATAATATGGGTAATAATGCATGTTATATTGATAATAATGTAAGTAATAAGTATAATTATTACAGTTCTAGCAATAATACCTCCATTATATGGGTAATAATGCATGTTATATTGATAATAATCTAAGTAATATGTATAATTATTACAGTTCTAGCGATAATAACTGCATTATATGGGTAATAATGCACGTTATATTGCTAACAATATAAGTAATAAGTATAATTATTACAGTTCTATCGATAATAACTTTTTAATATGGGTAATAATGCATGTTATATTGATGATAATGAAAGTAGTAAGTATATTTATTACAGTTCTAGCGATAATAACTGCATTATATGCGTAATAAGGCATGTTATATTGATAATATCGGGGGTAATAAGTATAATTATTATTGTTCTAGCGGTAATAATAGTAAAATATGGCTAATAGTGCATGATATATTGATAATAGTAAAAGTAATAAGTATATTTATTACAGTTCAATCGATAATAACTGCATAATATGGGTAATAGTGCATGTTATATTGATAATAATATAAGTAATAAGTATAATTATTACAGTTCTAGCGATAATAACTGCATTATATGGGTAATAATGCACGTTATATTGCTAACAATATAAGTAATAAGTATAATTATTACAGTTCTAGCGATAATAACTGCATTATATTGGTAATAATGCATGTTATATTGCTAATAGTATTTAATAAGTATAATTATTACAGTTCTAGCGATAATACCTCCATTATATGGGTAATAATGCATGTTATATTGATAATAATATAAGTAATAAGTATAATGATTACAGTTCTAGCGATAATAACTGCATTATATGGGTAATAATGCACGTTATATTGCTAATAATATAAGTAATAAGTATAATTATTACAGTTCTATCGATAATAACTGCATAATATGGGTAATAATGCATGTTATATTGATAATATCGGGGGCAATAAGTACAATTATTATAGTTCTAGCGGTAATAATAGTAAAATATGGCTAATAGTGCATGATATATTGATAATAGTAAAAGTAATAAGTATAATTATTACAGTTCTAACGATAATAACTGCATTATATGGGTAATAATGCATGTTATATTGATAATAATAAAAGTAATAAGTATATTTATTATCGTTCTATCGATAATAACTTCTTAATATGGGTAATAATGCATGTTATATTGATAATAATATAAGTAATAAGTATAATTATTACAGTTCTAGCGATAATAACTGCATTATATGGGTAATAATGCACGTTATATTGCTAACAATATAAGTAATAAGTATAATTATTACAGTTCTAGCGATAATAACTGCATTATATGGGTAATAATGCATGTTATATTGATAATATTGGGAGTAATAAGTATATTTGTTATGGTTCTGGAGATAATAACTGCATAATATGGGTAATAATGCATGTTATATTGATAATAATATAAGTAATAAGTATAATTATTACAGTTCTAGCGATAATAACTGCATAATATGGGTAATAATGCATGTTATATTGATAATAATCTAAGTAATAAGTATAATTATTACAGTTCTAGCGATAATAACTGCATGATATGGGTAATAATGCACGTTATATTGCTAACAATATAAGTAATAAGTATAATTATTACAGTTCTATCGATAATAACTTCTTAATATGGGTAATAATGCATGTTATATTGATGATAATGAAAGTAGTAAGTATATTTATTACAGTTCTAGCGATAATAACTGCATTATATGCGTAATAAGGCATGTTATATTGATAATATCGGGGGTAATAAGTATAATTATTATAGTTCTAGCGGTAATAATAGTAAAATATGGCTAATAGTGCATGATATATTGATAATAGTAAAAGTAATAAGTATATTTATTACAGTTCTATCGATAATAACTGCATAATATGGGTAATAATGCATGTTATATTGATGATAATAAAAGTAATACGTATATTTATTATAGTTCTAGCGATAATAACTGCATTATATGGGTAATAATGCACGTTATATTGCTAATAATATAAGTAATAAGTATAATTATTACAGTTCTAGCGATAATAATAGTAAAATATGGCTAATAGTGCATGATATATTGATAATAGTAAAAGTAATAAGTATATTTATTACAGTTCTATCGATAATAACTGCATAATATGGGTAATAATGCATGTTATATTGATGATAATATAAGTAATAAGTATAATTATTACAGTTCTAGCGATAATACCTCCATTATATGGGTAATAATGCATGTTATATTGATGATAGTGAAAGTAATACGTATATTTACTATAGTTCTTGCGATAATAACTGCATAATATGGGTAATAATGCATGTTATATTGAGAATAATATAAGTAACAAGTATAATTGTTACAGTTCTGGCGATAATAACTGCATAATATGGGTAATAATGCATGTTATATTGATAACAATATAAGTAATTAGTATAATTATTACAGTTCTAGCGATAATAACTGCATTATATGGGTAATAATGCACGTTATATTGCTAATAATATAAGTAATAAGGATAATTATTACAGTTCTAGCGATAATAACTGCATTACATGGGTAATAATGCACGTTATATTGCTAACAATATAAGTAATAAGTATAATTATTACAGTTCTAGCGATAATAACTGCATTATATGGGTAATAATGCATGTTATATTGATAATAATAAAAGTAATAAGTATATTTATTATCGTTCTATCGATAATAGCTTCTTAATATGGGTAATAATGCATGTTATATTGATAATAATGTAAGTAATAAGTATAATTATTACAGTTCTAGCGATAATAACTGCATTGTATGGGTAATAATGCACGTTATATTGCTAACAATATAAGTAATAAGTATAATTATTTCAGTTCTAGCGATAATAACTGCATTATATGGGTAATAATGCATGTTATATTGATAATAATCTAAGTAATAAGTATAATTATTACAGTTCTAGCGATAATAACTGCATGATATGGGTAATAATGCACGTTATATTGCTAACAATATAAGTAATAAGTATAATTATTACAGTTCTATCGATAACAACTTCTTAATATGGGTAATAATGCATGTTATATTGATGATAATGAAAGTAGTAAGTATATTTATTACAGTTCTAGCGATAATAACTGCATTATATGCGTAATAAGGCATGTTATATTGATAATATCGGGGGTAATAAGTATAATTATTATAGTTCTAGCGGTAATAATAGTAAAATATGGCTAATAGTGCATGATATATTGATAATAGTAAAAGTAATAAGTATATTTATTACAGTTCTATCGATAATAACTGCATAATATGGGTAATAATGCATGTTATATTGATGATAATAATAGTAATACGTATATTTATTATAGTTCTAGCAATAATAACTGCATAATATGGGTAACAATGCATGTTATACTGATAATAATATAAGTAATAAGTATAATTATTACAGTTCTAGCGATAATAACTGCATTATATGGGTAATAATGCACGTTATATTGCTAACAATATAAGTAATAAGTATAATTATTACAGTTCTAGCGATAATAACTGCATTATATGGGTAATAATGCATGTTATATTGATAATACTGGGAGTAATAAGTATATTTATTATGGTTCTGGAGATAATAACTGCATAATATAGGTAATAATGCATGTTATATTGATAATAATATAAGTAATAAGTATAATTATTACAGTTCTAGCGATAATACCTCCATTATATGGGTAATAATGCATGTTATATTGATGATAGTGAAAGTAATACGTATATTTATTATAGTTCTTGCGATAATAACTGCATAATATGGGTAATAATGCATGTTATATTGAGAATAATATAAGTAACAAGTATAATTATTACAGTTCTGGCGATAATAACTGCATAATATGGGTAATAATGCATGTTATATTGATAATAATATAAGTAATTAGTATAATTATTACAGTTCTAGCGATAATAACTGCATTATATGGGTAATAATGCACGTTATATTGCTAATAATATAAGTAATAAGGATAATTATTACAGTTCTAGCGATAATAACTGCATTACATGGGTAATAATGCACGTTATATTGCTAACAATATAAGTAATAAGTATAATTATTACAGTTCTAGCGATAATAACTGCATTATATGGGTAGTAATGCATGTTATATTGATAATAATAAAAGTAATAAGTATATTTATTATCGTTCTATCGATAATAGCTTCTTAATATGGGTAATAATGCATGTTATATTGATAATAATATAAGTAATAAGTATAATTATTACAGTTCTAGCGATAATAACTGCATTGTATGGGTAATAATGCACGTTATATTGCTAACAATATAAGTAATAAGTATAATTATTTCAGTTCTAGCGATAATAACTGCATTATATGGGTAATAATGCATGTTATATTGATAATATTGGGAGTAATAAGTATATTTATTATGGTTCTAGAGATAATAACTGCATTATATGGGTAATAATGCATGTTATATTGATAATAATAAAAGTAATAAATATATTTATTACTGTTCTATCGATAATAACTGCATAATATGGGTAATAATGCATGTTATATTGATAATAATATAAGTAATAAGTATAATTATTACAGTTCTAGCGATAATAACTGCATTATATGGGTAATAATGCACGTTATATTGCTAACAATATAAGTAATAAGTATAATTATTACAGTCCTAGCGATAATAACTGCATTATATTGGTAATAATGCATGTTATATTGCTAATAGTATTTAATAAGTATAATTATTACAGTTCTAGCGATAATACCTCCATTATATGGGTAATAATGCATGTTATATTGATAATAATATAAGTAATAAGTATAATTATTACAGTTCTAGCGATAATACCTCCATTATATGGGTAATAATGCATGTTATACTGATAATGATATAAGTAATAAGTATAATTATTACAGTTCTAGCGATAATAACTGCATAATATGGGTAATAATGCACGTTATATTGCTAATAATATAAGTAATGAGTACAATTATTACAGTTCTAGCGATAATAACTGCATAATATGGGTAATAATGCATGTTATATTGATAATATCGGGAGTAATAAGTATAATTATTATAGTTCTAGCGATAATAATAGTAAAATATGGCAAAGAGTGCATGTTATATTGATAATAATAAAAGTAATAAATATATTTATTACAGTTCTATCGATAATAACTGCATAATATGGGTAATAATGCATGTTATATTGATGATAATAAAGGTAATACGTATATTTATTATAGTTCTAGCGATAATAACTGCATAATGTGGGTAATAATGCATGTTATATTGATAATAATATAAGTAATAAGTATAATTATTACAGTTCTGGCGATAATAACTGCATTATATGGGTAATAATGCACGTTATATTGCTAATAGTATTTAATAAGTATAATTATTACAGTTCTAGCGATAATACCTCCATTATATGGGTAATAATACATGTTATATTGATAATGATATAAGTAATAAGTATAATTATTACAGTTCTAGCGATAATACCTCCATTATATGGGTAATAATGCATGTTATATTGATGATAATGAAAGTAATACGTATATTTATTATAGTTCTTGCGATAATAACTGCATAATATGGGTAATAATGCATGTTATATTGAGAATAATATAAGTAATAAGTATAATTATTACAGTTCTGGCGATAATAACTGCATTATATGGGTAATAATGCACGTTATATTGCTAATAGTATTTAATAGGTATAATTATTACAGTTCTAGCGATAATACCTCCATTATATGGGTAATAATGCATGTTATACTGATAATGATATAAGTAATAAGTATAATTATTACAGTTCTAGCGATAATAACTGCATAATATGGGTAATAATGCACGTTATATTGCTAATAATATAAGTAATGAGTACAATTATTACAGTTCTAGCGATAATAACTGCATAATATGGGTAATAATGCATGTTATATTGATAATATCGGGAGTAATAAGTATAATTATTATAGTTCTAGCGATAATAATAGTAAAATATGGCAAATAGTGCATGTTATATTGATAATAATAAAAGTAATAAATATATTTATTACAGTTCTATCGATAATAACTGCATAATATGGGTAATAATGCATGTTATATTGATAATAATATAAGTAATAAGTATAATTATTACAGTTCTAGCGATAATAACTGCATTATATGGGTAATAATGCACGTTATATTGCTAACAATATAAGTAATAAGTATAATTATTACAGTTCTAGCGATAATAACTGCATTATATTGGTAATAATGCATGTTATATTGCTAATAGTATTTAATAAGTATAATTATTACAGTTCTAGCGATAATACCACCATTATATGGGTAATAATGCATGTTATATTGATAACAATATAAGTAATAAGTATAATTATTACAGTTCTAGCGATAATACCTCCATTATATGGGTAATAATGCATGTTATATTGATGATAATGAAAGTAATACGTATATTTATTATAGTTCTTGCGATAATAACTGCATAATATGGGTAATAATGCATGTTATATTGAGAATAATATAAGTAACAAGTATAATTATTACAGTTCTGGCGATAATAACTGCATAATATGGGTAATAATGCATGTTATATTGATAATAATATAAGTAATTAGTATAACTATTACAGTTCTAGCGATAATAACTGCATTATATGGGTAATAATGCGCGTTATATTGCTAATAATATAAGTAATAAGGATAATTATTACAGTTCTAGCGATAATAACTGCATTATATGGGTAATAATGCACGTTATATTGCTAACAATATAAGTAATAAGTATAATTATTACAGTTCTAGCGATAATAACTGCATTATATGGGTAATAATGCATGTTATATTGATAATAATAAAAGTAATAAGTATATTTATTATCGTTCTATCGATAATAACTTCTTAATATGGGTGATAATGCATGTTATATTGATAATAATATAAGGAATAAGTATAATTATTACAGATCTAGCGATAATAACTGCATTGTATGGGTAATAATGCACGTTATATTGCTAACAATATAAGTAATAAGTATAATTATTTCAGTTCTATCGATAATAACTGCATAATATGGGTAATAATGCATGTTATATTGATGATAATAGAAGTAATACGTATATTTATTATAGTTCTAGCGATAATAACTGCATAATATGGGTAATAATGCATGTTATATTGATGATAATAAAAGTAATACGTATATTTATTATAGTTCTAGCGATAATAACTGCATAATATGGGTAATAATGCATGTTATATTGATAATAATCTAAGTAATAAGTATAATTATTACAGTTCTAGCGATAATAACTGCATGATATGGGTAATAATGCACGTTATATTGCTAACAATATAAGTAATAAGTATAATTATTACAGTTCTATCGATAATAACTTCTTAATATGGGTAATAATGCATGTTATATTGATGATAATGAAAGTAGTAAGTATATTTATTACAGTTCTAGCGATAATAACTGCATTATATGCGTAATAAGGCATGTTATATTGATAATATCGGGGGTAATAAGTATAATTATTATAGTTCTAGCGGTAATAATAGTAAAATATGGCTAATAGTGCATGATATATTGATAATAGTAAAAGTAATAAGTATATTTATTACAGTTCTATCGATAATAACTGCATAATATGGGTAATAATGCATGTTATATTGATGATAATAAAAGTAATACGTATATTTATTATAGTTCTAGCGATAATAACTGCATTATATGGGTAATAATGCACGTTATATTGCTAATAATATAAGTAATAAGTATAATTATTACAGTTCTAGCGATAATAATAGTAAAATATGGCTAATAGTGCATGATATATTGATAATAGTAAAAGTAATAAGTATATTTATTACAGTTCTATCGATAATAACTGCATAATATGGGTAATAATGCATGTTATATTGATGATAATATAAGTAATAAGTATAATTATTACAGTTCTAGCGATAATACCTCCATTATATGGGTAATAATGCATGTTATATTGATGATAGTGAAAGTAATACGTATATTTACTATAGTTCTTGCGATAATAACTGCATAATATGGGTAATAATGCATGTTATATTGAGAATAATATAAGTAACAAGTATAATTATTACAGTTCTGGCGATAATAACTGCATAATATGGGTAATAATGCATGTTATATTGATAATAATATAAGTAATTAGTATAATTATTACAGTTCTAGCGATAATAACTGCATTATATGGGTAATAATGCACGTTATATTGCTAATAATATAAGTAATAAGGATAATTATTACAGTTCTAGCGATAATAACTGCATTACATGGGTAATAATGCACGTTATATTGCTAACAATATAAGTAATAAGTATAATTATTACAGTTCTAGCGATAATAACTGCATTATATGGGTAATAATGCATGTTATATTGATAATAATAAAAGTAATAAGTATATTTATTATCGTTCTATCGATAATAGCTTCTTAATATGGGTAATAATGCATGTTATATTGATAATAATGTAAGTAATAAGTATAATTATTACAGTTCTAGCGATAATAACTGCATTGTATGGGTAATAATGCACGTTATATTGCTAATAATATAAGTAATGAGTACAATTATTACAGTTCTAGCGATAATAACTGCATAATATGGGTAATAATGCATGTTATATTGATAATATCGGGAGTAATAAGTATAATTATTATAGTTCTAGCGATAATAACTGCATTATATCGGTAATAATGCACGTTATATTGCTAATAATATAAGTAATGAGTACAATTATTACAGTTCTAGCGATAATAACTGCATTATATGGGTAATAATGCATGTTATATTGATAATAATATAAGTAATAGGTATAATTATTACAGCTCTAGCGATAATAACTGCATTATATGGGTAAAAATGCATGTTATATTGATAATATTGGGAGTAATAAGTATATTTATTATGGTTCTAGCGATAATAATAGTAAAATATGGCAAATAGTGCATGTTATATTGATAATAATAAAAGTAATAAGTACATTTATTACAGTTCTATCGATAATAACTGCATAATATGGGTAATAATGCATGGTATATTGATGATAATAAAGGTAATACGTATATTTATTATAGTTCTAGCGATAATAACTGCATAATATGGGTAATAATGCATGTTATATTGATAATATCGGGAGTAATAAGTATAATTATTATAGTTCTAGCGATAATAACTGCATTATATGGGTAATAATGCACGTTATATTGCTAACAATATAAGTAATAAGTATAATTATTACAGTTCCAGCGATAATAACTGCATAATATGGGTAATAATGCATGTTATATTGATAATAATATAAGTAATATGTATAATTATTACAGTTCTAGCGATACTAACTGCATTATATGGGTAATAATTCACGTTATATTGCTAATAATATAAGTAATGAGTACAATTATTACAGTTCTAGCGATAATAACTGCATTATATGGGTAAAAATGCATGTTATATTGATAATATTGGGAGTAATAAGTATATTTATTATGGTTCTAGCGATAATAATAGTAAAATATGGCAAATAGTGCATGTTATATTGATAATAATAAAAGTAATAAGTATATTTATTACAGTTCTATCGATAATAACTGCATAATATGGGTAATAATGCATGTTATATTGATGATAATAAAGGTAATACGTATATTTATTATAGTTCTAGCGATAATAACTGCATAATATGGGTAATAATGCATGTTATATTGATAATAATGTAAGTAATAAGTATAATTATTACAGTTCTAGCGATAATAACTGCATTATATGGGTAATAATGCACGTTATATTGCTAACAATATAAGTAATAAGTATAATTATTACAGTTCTAGCGATAATAACTGCATTATATGGGTAATAATGCATGTTATATTGATAATATTGGGAGTAATAAGTATATTTATTATAGTTCTAGCGATAATAACCGCATAATATGGGTAATAGTGCATGTTATATTGATAATAGTATAAGTAATAAGTATAATTATTACAGTTCTAGCAATAATACCTCCATTATATGGGTAATAATGCATGTTATATTGATAATAATATAAGTAATAAGTATAATTATTACAGTTCTAGCGTTAATAACTGCATTGTATGGGTAATAATGCACGTTATATTGCTAACAATATAAGTAATAAGTATAATTATTTCAGTTCTAGCGATAATAACTGCATTATATGGGTAATAATGCATGTTATATTGATGATAATAAAAGTAATACGTATATTTATTATAGTTCTAGCGATAATAACTGCATAATATGGGTAATAATGCATGTTATATTGATAATAATCTAAGTAATAAGTATAATTATTACAGTTCTAGCGATAATAACTGCATTATATGGGTAATAATGCACGTTATATTGCTAACAATATAAGTAATAAGTATAATTATTACAGTTCTAGCGATAATAACTGCATTATATGGGTAAAAATGCATGTTATATTGATAATATTGGGAGTAATAAGTATATTTATTATGGTTCTAGCGATAATAATAGTAAAATATGGCAAATAGTGCATGTTATATTGATAATAATAAAAGTAATAAGTATATTTATTACAGTTCTATCGATAATAACTGCATAATATGGGTAATAATGCATGTTATATTGATGATAATGAAAGTAGTAAGTATATTTATTACAGTTCTAGCGATAATAACTGCATTATATGCGTAATAAGGCATGTTATATTGATAATATCGGGGGTAATAAGTATAATTATTATAGGTCTAGCGGTAATAATAGTAAAATATGGCTAATAGTGCATGATATATTGATAATAGTAAAAGTAATAAGTATATTTATTACAGCTCTATCGATAATAACTGCATAATATGGGTAATAGTGCATGTTATATTGATAATAATATAAGTAATAAGTATAATTATTACAGTTCTAGCGATAATAACTGCATTATATGGGTAATAATGCACGTTATATTGCTAACAATATAAGTAATGAGTATAATTATTACAGTTCTAGCGATAATAACTGCATAATATGGGTAATAATGCATGTTATATTGATAATATCGGGAGTAATAAGTATAATTATTATAGTTCTAGCGATAATAATAGTAAAATATGGCAAATAGTGCATGTTATATTGATAATAATAAAAGTAATAAATATATTTATTACAGTTCTATCGGTAATAACTGCATAATATGGGTAATAATGCATATTATATTGATGATAATAAAGGTAATACGTATATTTATTATAGTTCTAGCGATAATAACTGCATAATGTGGGTAATAATGCATGTTATATTAATAATAATATAAGTAATAAGTATAATTATTACAGTTCTAGCGATAATAACTGCATTATATGGGTAATAATGCATGTTATATTGATAATAATAAAAGTAATAAATATATTTATTACTGTTCTATCGATAATAACTGCATAATATGGGTAATAATGCATGTTATATTGATGATAATGAAAGTAATACGTATATTTATTATAGTTCTTGCGATAATAAATGCATAATATGGGTAATAATGCATGTTATATTCAGAATAATATAAGTAATAAGTATAATTATTACAGTTCTAGCGATAATACCTCCATTATATGGGTAATAATGCATGTTATATTGATAATGATATAAGTAATAGGTATAATTATTACAGTTCTAGCGATAATAACTGCATTATATGGGTAATAATGCATGTTATATTGATAATATTGGGAGTAATAAGTATATTTATTATGGTTCTAGAGATAATAACTGCATAATATGGGTAATAATGCATGTTATATTGATAATAATATAAGTAATAAGTATAATTATTACAGTTCTAGCGATAATACCTCCATTATATGGGTAATAATGCATGTTATATTGAGAATAATATAAGTAATAAGTATAATTATGAGAGTTCTAGCGATAGTAACTGCATTATATGGGTAATAATGCACGTTATATTGCTAATAATATAAGTAATGAGTACAATTATTACAGTTCTAGCGATAATAACTGCATAATATGGGTAATAATGCATGTTATATTGATAATATCGGGAGTAATAAGTATAATTATTATAGTTCTAGCGATAATAACTGCATTATATCGGTAATAATGCACGTTATATTGCTAATAATATAAGTAATGAGTACAATTATTACAGTTCTAGCGATAATAACTGCATTATATGGGTAAAAATGCATGTTATATTGATAATATTGGGAGTAATAAGTATATTTATTATGGTTCTAGCGATAATAATAGTAAAATATGGCAAATAGTGCATGTTATATTGATAATAATAAAAGTAATAAGTATATTTATTACAGTTCTATCGATAATAACTGCATAATATGGGTAATAATGCATGGTATATTGATGATAATAAAGGTAATACGTATATTTATTATAGTTCTAGCGATAATAACTGCATAATATGGGTAATAATGCATGTTATATTGATAATAATGTAAGTAATAAGTATAATTATTACAGTTCTAGCAATAATACCTCCATTATATGGGCAATAATGCATGTTATATTGATAATAATCTAAGTAATATGTATAATTATTACAGTTCTAGCGATAATAACTGCATTATATGGGTAATAATGCACGTTATATTGCTAACAATATAAGTAATAAGTATAATTATTACAGTTCTATCGATAATAACTTTTTAATATGGGTAATAATGCATGTTATATTGATGATAATGAAAGTAGTAAGTATATTTATTACAGTTCTAGCGATAATAACTGCATTATATGGGTAATAATGCATGTTATATTGATAATAATATAAGTAATAAGTATAATTATTACAGTTCTAGCGATAATAACTGCATTATATGGGTAAAAATGCATGTTATATTGATAATATTGGGAGTAATAAGTATATTTATTATGGTTCTAGCGATAATAATAGTAAAATATGGCAAATAGTGCATGTTATATTGATAATAATAAAAGTAATAAGTATATTTATTACAGTTCTATCGATAATAACTGCATAATATGGGTAATAATGCATGTTATATTGATGATAATAAAGGTAATACGTATATTTATTATAGTTCTAGCGATAATAACTGCATAATATGGGTAATAATGCATGTTATATTGATAATAATGTAAGTAATAAGTATAATTATTACAGTTCTAGCAATAATACCTCCATTATATGGGTAATAATGCATGTTATATTGATAATAATCTAAGTAATATGTATAATTATTACAGTTCTAGCGATAATAACTGCATTATATGGGTAATAATGCACGTTATATTGCTAACAATATAAGTAATAAGTATAATTATTACAGTTCTATCGATAATAACTTTTTAATATGGGTAATAATGCATGTTATATTGATGATAATGAAAGTAGTAAGTATATTTATTACAGTTCTAGCGATAATAACTGCATTATATGCGTAATAAGGCATGTTATATTGATAATATCGGGGGTAATAAGTATAATTATTATTGTTCTAGCGGTAATAATAGTAAAATATGGCTAATAGTGCATGATATATTGATAATAGTAAAAGTAATAAGTATATTTATTACAGTTCAATCGATAATAACTGCATAATATGGGTAATAGTGCATGTTATATTGATAATAATATAAGTAATAAGTATAATTATTACAGTTCTAGCGATAATAACTGCATTATATGGGTAATAATGCACGTTATATTGCTAACAATATAAGTAATAAGTATAATTATTACAGTTCTAGCGATAATAACTGCATTATATTGGTAATAATGCATGTTATATTGCTAATAGTATTTAATAAGTATAATTATTACAGTTCTAGCGATAATACCTCCATTATATGGGTAATAATGCATGTTATATTGATAATAATATAAGTAATAAGTATAATGATTACAGTTCTAGCGATAATAACTGCATTATATGGGTAATAATGCACGTTATATTGCTAATAATATAAGTAATAAGTATAATTATTACAGTTCTATCGATAATAACTGCATAATATGGGTAATAATGCATGTTATATTGATAATATCGGGGGCAATAAGTACAATTATTATAGTTCTAGCGGTAATAATAGTAAAATATGGCTAATAGTGCATGATATATTGATAATAGTAAAAGTAATAAGTATAATTATTACAGTTCTAACGATAATAACTGCATTATATGGGTAATAATGCATGTTATATTGATAATAATAAAAGTAATAAGTATATTTATTATCGTTCTATCGATAATAACTTCTTAATATGGGTAATAATGCATGTTATATTGATAATAATATAAGTAATAAGTATAATTATTACAGTTCTAGCGATAATAACTGCATTATATGGGTAATAATGCACGTTATATTGCTAACAATATAAGTAATAAGTATAATTATTACAGTTCTAGCGATAATAACTGCATTATATGGGTAATAATGCATGTTATATTGATAATATTGGGAGTAATAAGTATATTTGTTATGGTTCTGGAGATAATAACTGCATAATATGGGTAATAATGCATGTTATATTGATAATAATATAAGTAATAAGTATAATTATTACAGTTCTAGCGATAATAACTGCATAATATGGGTAATAATGCATGTTATATTGATAATAATCTAAGTAATAAGTATAATTATTACAGTTCTAGCGATAATAACTGCATGATATGGGTAATAATGCACGTTATATTGCTAACAATATAAGTAATAAGTATAATTATTACAGTTCTATCGATAATAACTTCTTAATATGGGTAATAATGCATGTTATATTGATGATAATGAAAGTAGTAAGTATATTTATTACAGTTCTAGCGATAATAACTGCATTATATGCGTAATAAGGCATGTTATATTGATAATATCGGGGGTAATAAGTATAATTATTATAGTTCTAGCGGTAATAATAGTAAAATATGGCTAATAGTGCATGATATATTGATAATAGTAAAAGTAATAAGTATATTTATTACAGTTCTATCGATAATAACTGCATAATATGGGTAATAATGCATGTTATATTGATGATAATAAAAGTAATACGTATATTTATTATAGTTCTAGCGATAATAACTGCATTATATGGGTAATAATGCACGTTATATTGCTAATAATATAAGTAATAAGTATAATTATTACAGTTCTAGCGATAATAATAGTAAAATATGGCTAATAGTGCATGATATATTGATAATAGTAAAAGTAATAAGTATATTTATTACAGTTCTATCGATAATAACTGCATAATATGGGTAATAATGCATGTTATATTGATGATAATATAAGTAATAAGTATAATTATTACAGTTCTAGCGATAATACCTCCATTATATGGGTAATAATGCATGTTATATTGATGATAGTGAAAGTAATACGTATATTTACTATAGTTCTTGCGATAATAACTGCATAATATGGGTAATAATGCATGTTATATTGAGAATAATATAAGTAACAAGTATAATTGTTACAGTTCTGGCGATAATAACTGCATAATATGGGTAATAATGCATGTTATATTGATAACAATATAAGTAATTAGTATAATTATTACAGTTCTAGCGATAATAACTGCATTATATGGGTAATAATGCACGTTATATTGCTAATAATATAAGTAATAAGGATAATTATTACAGTTCTAGCGATAATAACTGCATTACATGGGTAATAATGCACGTTATATTGCTAACAATATAAGTAATAAGTATAATTATTACAGTTCTAGCGATAATAACTGCATTATATGGGTAATAATGCATGTTATATTGATAATAATAAAAGTAATAAGTATATTTATTATCGTTCTATCGATAATAGCTTCTTAATATGGGTAATAATGCATGTTATATTGATAATAATGTAAGTAATAAGTATAATTATTACAGTTCTAGCGATAATAACTGCATTGTATGGGTAATAATGCACGTTATATTGCTAACAATATAAGTAATAAGTATAATTATTTCAGTTCTAGCGATAATAACTGCATTATATGGGTAATAATGCATGTTATATTGATAATAATCTAAGTAATAAGTATAATTATTACAGTTCTAGCGATAATAACTGCATGATATGGGTAATAATGCACGTTATATTGCTAACAATATAAGTAATAAGTATAATTATTACAGTTCTATCGATAACAACTTCTTAATATGGGTAATAATGCATGTTATATTGATGATAATGAAAGTAGTAAGTATATTTATTACAGTTCTAGCGATAATAACTGCATTATATGCGTAATAAGGCATGTTATATTGATAATATCGGGGGTAATAAGTATAATTATTATAGTTCTAGCGGTAATAATAGTAAAATATGGCTAATAGTGCATGATATATTGATAATAGTAAAAGTAATAAGTATATTTATTACAGTTCTATCGATAATAACTGCATAATATGGGTAATAATGCATGTTATATTGATGATAATAATAGTAATACGTATATTTATTATAGTTCTAGCAATAATAACTGCATAATATGGGTAACAATGCATGTTATACTGATAATAATATAAGTAATAAGTATAATTATTACAGTTCTAGCGATAATAACTGCATTATATGGGTAATAATGCACGTTATATTGCTAACAATATAAGTAATAAGTATAATTATTACAGTTCTAGCGATAATAACTGCATTATATGGGTAATAATGCATGTTATATTGATAATACTGGGAGTAATAAGTATATTTATTATGGTTCTGGAGATAATAACTGCATAATATAGGTAATAATGCATGTTATATTGATAATAATATAAGTAATAAGTATAATTATTACAGTTCTAGCGATAATACCTCCATTATATGGGTAATAATACATGTTATATTGATAATGATATAAGTAATAAGTATAATTATTACAGTTCTAGCGATAATACCTCCATTATATGGGTAATAATGCATGTTATATTGATGATAATGAAAGTAATACGTATATTTATTATAGTTCTTGCGATAATAACTGCATAATATGGGTAATAATGCATGTTATATTGAGAATAATATAAGTAATAAGTATAATTATTACAGTTCTGGCGATAATAACTGCATTATATGGGTAATAATGCACGTTATATTGCTAATAGTATTTAATAGGTATAATTATTACAGTTCTAGCGATAATACCTCCATTATATGGGTAATAATGCATGTTATACTGATAATGATATAAGTAATAAGTATAATTATTACAGTTCTAGCGATAATAACTGCATAATATGGGTAATAATGCACGTTATATTGCTAATAATATAAGTAATGAGTACAATTATTACAGTTCTAGCGATAATAACTGCATAATATGGGTAATAATGCATGTTATATTGATAATATCGGGAGTAATAAGTATAATTATTATAGTTCTAGCGATAATAATAGTAAAATATGGCAAATAGTGCATGTTATATTGATAATAATAAAAGTAATAAATATATTTATTACAGTTCTATCGATAATAACTGCATAATATGGGTAATAATGCATGTTATATTGATAATAATATAAGTAATAAGTATAATTATTACAGTTCTAGCGATAATAACTGCATTATATGGGTAATAATGCACGTTATATTGCTAACAATATAAGTAATAAGTATAATTATTACAGTTCTAGCGATAATAACTGCATTATATTGGTAATAATGCATGTTATATTGCTAATAGTATTTAATAAGTATAATTATTACAGTTCTAGCGATAATACCACCATTATATGGGTAATAATGCATGTTATATTGATAACAATATAAGTAATAAGTATAATTATTACAGTTCTAGCGATAATACCTCCATTATATGGGTAATAATGCATGTTATATTGATGATAATGAAAGTAATACGTATATTTATTATAGTTCTTGCGATAATAACTGCATAATATGGGTAATAATGCATGTTATATTGAGAATAATATAAGTAATAAGTATAATTATTACAGTTCTGGCGATAATAACTGCATTATATGGGTAATAATGCACGTTATATTGCTAATAGTATTTAATAAGTATAATTATTACAGTTCTAGCGATAATACCTCCATTATATGGGTAATAATGCATGTTATATTGATAATGATATAAGTAATAAGTATAATTATTACAGTTCTAGCGATAATACCTCCATTATATGGGTAATAATGCATGTTATATTGATGATAATGAAAGTAATACGTATATTTATTATAGTTCTTGCGATAATAACTGCATAATATGGGTAATAATGCATGTTATATTGAGAATAATATAAGTAATAAGTATAATTATTACAGTTCTGGCGATAATAACTGCATTATATGGGTAATAATGCACGCTATATTGCTAATAGTATTTAACAGGTATAATTATTACAGTTCTAGCGATAATACCTCCATTATATGGGTAATAATGCATGTTATACTGATAATGATATAAGTAATAAGTATAATTATTACAGTTCTAGCGATAATAACTGCATAATATGGGTAATAATGCACGTTATATTGCTAATAATATAAGTAATGAGTACAATTATTACAGTTCTAGCGATAATAACTGCATAATATGGGTAATAATGCATGTTGTATTGATAATATCGGGAGTAATAAGTATAATTATTATAGTTCTAGCGATAATAATAGTAAAATATGGCAAATAGTGCATGTTATATTGATAATAATAAAAGTAATAAATATATTTATTACAGTTCTATCGATAATAACTGCATAATATGGGTAATAATGCATGTTATATTGATGATAATAAAGCTAATACGTATATTTATTATAGTTCTAGCGATAATAACTGCATAATGTGGGTAATAATGCATGTTATATTGATAATAATATAAGTAATAAGTATAATTATTACAGTTCTAGCGATAATAACTGCATTATATGGGTAATAATGCACGTTATATTGCTAACAATATAAGTAATAAGTATAATTATTACAGTTCTAGCGATAATAACTGCATTATATGGGTAATAATGCATGTTATATTGATAATATTGGGAGTAATAAGTATATTTATTATGGTTCTAGAGATAATAACTGCATAATATGGGTAATAATGCATGTTATATTGATAATAATATAAGTAATAAGTATAATTATTACAGTTCTGGCGATAATAACTGCATTATATGGGTAATAATGCACGTTATATTGCTAATAGTATTTAATAAGTATAATTATTACATTTCTAGCGATAATACCTCCATTATATGGGTAATAATGCATGTTATATTGATAATGATATAAGTAATAAGTATAATTATTACAGTTCTAGCGATAATACCTCCATTATATGGGTAATAATGCATGTTATATTGATGATAATGAAAGTAATACGTATATTTATTATAGTTCTTGCGATAATAACTGCATAATATGGGTAATAATGCATGTTATATTGAGAATAATATAAGTAATAAGTATAATTATTACAGTTCTGGCGATAATAACTGCATTATATGGGTAATATGCACGTTATATTGCTAATAGTATTTAATAAGTATAATTATTACAGTTCTAGCGATAATACCACCATTATATGGGTAATAATGCATGTTATATTGATAATGATATAAGTAATAAGTATAATGATTACAGTTCTAGCGATAATAACTGCATAATATGGGTAATAATGCACGTTATATTGCTAATAATATAAGTAATGAGTACAATTATTACAGTTCTAGCGATAATAACTGCATTATATGGGTAATAATGCATGTTATATTGATAATATTGGGAGTAATAAGTATATTTATTATGGTTCTAGAGATAATAACTGCATAATATGGGTAATAATGCATGTTATATTGATAATAATATAAGTCATAAGTATAATTATTACAGTTCTGGCGATAATAACTGCATTATATGGGTAATAAGGCATGTTATATTGATAATATCGGGGGTAATAAGTATAATTATTATAGTTCTAGCGGTAATAATAGTAAAATATGGCTAATAGTGCATGATATATTGATAATAGTAAAAGTAATAAGTATAATTATTACAGTTCTAGCGATAATAACTGCATTATATGGGTAATAATGCACGTTATATTGCTAATAATATAAGTAATGAGTACAATTATTACAGTTCTAGCGATAATAACTGCATTATATGGGTAATAATGCATGTTATATTGATAATAATATAAGTAATAAGTATAATTATTACAGTTCTAGCGATAATAACTGCATTATATGGGTAAAAATGCATGTTATATTGATAATATTGGGAGTAATAAGTATATTTATTATGGTTCTAGCGATAATAATAGTAAAATATGGCAAATAGTGCATGTTATATTGATAATAATAAAAGTAATAAGTATATTTATTACAGTTCTATCGATAATAACTGCATAATATGGGTAATAATGCATGTTATATTGATGATAATAAAGGTAATACGTATATTTATTATAGTTCTAGCGATAATAACTGCATAATGTGGGTAATAATGCATGTTATATTGATAATAATATAAGTAATAAGTATAATTATTACAGTTCTAGCGATAATAACTGCATTATATGGGTAATAATGCACGTTATATTGCTAACAATATAAGTAATAAGTATAATTATTACAGTTCTAGCGATAATAACTGCATTATATGGGTAGTAATGCATGTTATATTGATAATATTGGGAGTAATAAGTATATTTATTATGGTTCTAGAGATAATAACTGCATAATATGGGTAATAATGCATGTTATATTGAAAATAATATAAGTAATAAGTATAATTATTACAGTTCTATCGATAACAACTGCATAATATGGGTAATAATGCATGTTATATTGAGAATAATATAAGTAATAAGTATAATTATTACAGTTCTAGCGATAATAACTGCATTATATGGGTAAAAATGCAAGTTATATTGATAATATTGGGAGTAATAAGTATATTTATTATGGTTCTAGCGATAATAATAGTAAAATATGGCAAATAGTGCATGTTATATTGATAATATTAAAAGTAATAAGTATATTTATTACAGTTCTATCGATAACAACTGCATAATATGGGTAATAATGCATGTTATATTGATAATGATATAAGTAATAAGTATAATTATTACAGTTCTAGCGATAATAACTGCATAATATGGGTAATAATGCACGTTATATTGCTAATAATATAAGTAATGAGTACAATTATTACAGTTCTAGCGATAATAACTGCATAATATGGGTAATAATGCATGTTATATTGATAATATCGGGAGTAATAAGTATAATTATTATAGTTCTAGCGATAATAATAGTAAAATATGGCAAATAGTGCATGTTATATTGATAATAATAAAAGTAATAAATATATTTATTACAGTTCTATCGATAACAACTGCATAATATGGGTAATAATGCATGTTATATTGATGATAATAAAGGTAATACGTATATTTATTATAGTTCTAGCGATAATAACTGCATAATGTGGGTAATAATGCATCTTATATTGATAATAATATAAGTAATAAGTATAATTATTACAGTTCTAGCGATAATAACTGCATTATATGGGTAATAAGGCATGTTATATTGATAATATCGGGGGTAATAAGTATAATTATTATAGTTCTAGCGGTAATGATAGTAAAATATGGCTAATAGTGCATGATATATTGATAATAGTAAAAGTAATAAGTATATTTATTACAGTTCTATCGATAATAACTGCATAATATGGGTAATAGTGCATGTTATATTGATAATAATATAAGTAATAAGTATAATTATTACAGTTCTAGCGATAATAACTGCATTATATGGGTAATAATGCACGTTATATTGCTAATAATATAAGTAATGAGTACAATTATTACAGTTCTAGCGATAATAACTGCATTATATGGGTAATAATGCATGTTATATTGATAATAATATAAGTAATAAGTATAATTATTACAGTTCTAGCGATAATAACTGCATTATATGGGTAAAAATGCATGTTATATTGATAATATTGGGAGTAATAAGTATATTTATTATGGTTCTAGCGATAATAATAGTAAAATATGGCAAATAGTGCATGTTATATTGATAATAATAAAAGTAATAAGTATATTTATTACAGTTCTATCGATAATAACTGCATAATATGGGTAATAATGCATGTTATATTGATGATAATAAAGGTAATACGTATATTTATTATCGTTCTATCGATAATAACTTCTTAATATGGGTGATAATGCATGTTATATTGATAATAATATAAGGAATAAGTATAATTATTACAGATCTAGCGATAATAACTGCATTGTATGGGTAATAATGCACGTTATATTGCTAACAATATAAGTAATAAGTATAATTATTTCAGTTCTATCGATAATAACTGCATAATATGGGTAATAATGCATGTTATATTGATGATAATAGAAGTAATACGTATATTTATTATAGTTCTAGCGATAATAACTGCATAATATGGGTAATAATGCATGTTATATTGATGATAATAAAAGTAATACGTATATTTATTATAGTTCTAGCGATAATAACTGCATAATATGGGTAATAATGCATGTTATATTGATAATAATGTAAGTAATAAGTATAATTATTACAGTTCTAGCGATAATAACTGCATGATATGGGTAATAATGCACGTTATATTGCTAACAATATAAGTAATAAGTATAATTATTACAGTTCTATCGATAATAACTTCTTAATATGGGTAATAATGCATGTTATATTGATGATAATGAAAGTAGTAAGTATATTTATTACAGTTCTAGCGATAATAACTGCATTATATGCGTAATAAGGCATGTTATATTGATAATATCGGGGGTAATAAGTATAATTATTATAGTTCTAGCGGTAATAATAGTAAAATATGGCTAATAGTGCATGATATATTGATAATAGTAAAAGTAATAAGTATATTTATTACAGTTCTATCGATAATAACTGCATAATATGGGTAATAATGCATGTTATATTGATGATAATAAAAGTAATACGTATATTTATTATAGTTCTAGCGATAATAACTGCATTATATGGGTAATAATGCACGTTATATTGCTAATAATATAAGTAATAAGTATAATTATTACAGTTCTAGCGATAATAATAGTAAAATATGGCTAATAGTGCATGATATATTGATAATAGTAAAAGTAATAAGTATATTTATTACAGTTCTATCGATAATAACTGCATAATATGGGTAATAATGCATGTTATATTGATGATAATATAAGTAATAAGTATAATTATTACAGTTCTAGCGATAATACCTCCATTATATGGGTAATAATGCATGTTATATTGATGATAGTGAAAGTAATACGTATATTTACTATAGTTCTTGCGATAATAACTGCATAATATGGGTAATAATGCATGTTATATTGAGAATAATATAAGTAACAAGTATAATTATTACAGTTCTGGCGATAATAACTGCATAATATGGGTAATAATGCATGTTATATTGATAATAATATAAGTAATTAGTATAATTATTACAGTTCTAGCGATAATAACTGCATTATATGGGTAATAATGCACGTTATATTGCTAATAATATAAGTAATAAGGATAATTATTACAGTTCTAGCGATAATAACTGCATTACATGGGTAATAATGCACGTTATATTGCTAACAATATAAGTAATAAGTATAATTATTACAGTTCTAGCGATAATAACTGCATTATATGGGTAATAATGCATGTTATATTGATAATAATAAAAGTAATAAGTATATTTATTATCGTTCTATCGATAATAGCTTCTTAATATGGGTAATAATGCATGTTATATTGATAATAATGTAAGTAATAAGTATAATTATTACAGTTCTAGCGATAATAACTGCATTGTATGGGTAATAATGCACGTTATATTGCTAATAATATAAGTAATGAGTACAATTATTACAGTTCTAGCGATAATAACTGCATAATATGGGTAATAATGCATGTTATATTGATAATATCGGGAGTAATAAGTATAATTATTATAGTTCTAGCGATAATAACTGCATTATATCGGTAATAATGCACGTTATATTGCTAATAATATAAGTAATGAGTACAATTATTACAGTTCTAGCGATAATAACTGCATTATATGGGTAATAATGCATGTTATATTGATAATAATATAAGTAATAGGTATAATTATTACAGCTCTAGCGATAATAACTGCATTATATGGGTAAAAATGCATGTTATATTGATAATATTGGGAGTAATAAGTATATTTATTATGGTTCTAGCGATAATAATAGTAAAATATGGCAAATAGTGCATGTTATATTGATAATAATAAAAGTAATAAGTACATTTATTACAGTTCTATCGATAATAACTGCATAATATGGGTAATAATGCATGGTATATTGATGATAATAAAGGTAATACGTATATTTATTATAGTTCTAGCGATAATAACTGCATAATATGGGTAATAATGCATGTTATATTGATAATATCGGGAGTAATAAGTATAATTATTATAGTTCTAGCGATAATAACTGCATTATATGGGTAATAATGCACGTTATATTGCTAACAATATAAGTAATAAGTATAATTATTACAGTTCCAGCGATAATAACTGCATAATATGGGTAATAATGCATGTTATATTGATAATAATGTAAGTAATATGTATAATTATTACAGTTCTAGCGATACTAACTGCATTATATGGGTAATAATTCACGTTATATTGCTAATAATATAAGTAATGAGTACAATTATTACAGTTCTAGCGATAATAACTGCATTATATGGGTAAAAATGCATGTTATATTGATAATATTGGGAGTAATAAGTATATTTATTATGGTTCTAGCGATAATAATAGTAAAATATGGCAAATAGTGCATGTTATATTGATAATAATAAAAGTAATAAGTATATTTATTACAGTTCTATCGATAATAACTGCATAATATGGGTAATAATGCATGTTATATTGATGATAATAAAGGTAATACGTATATTTATTATAGTTCTAGCGATAATAACTGCATAATATGGGTAATAATGCATGTTATATTGATAATAATGTAAGTAATAAGTATAATTATTACAGTTCTAGCGATAATAACTGCATTATATGGGTAATAATGCACGTTATATTGCTAACAATATAAGTAATAAGTATAATTATTACAGTTCTAGCGATAATAACTGCATTATATGGGTAATAATGCATGTTATATTGATAATATTGGGAGTAATAAGTATATTTATTATAGTTCTAGCGATAATAACCGCATAATATGGGTAATAGTGCATGTTATATTGATAATAGTATAAGTAATAAGTATAATTATTACAGTTCTAGCAATAATACCTCCATTATATGGGTAATAATGCATGTTATATTGATAATAATATAAGTAATAAGTATAATTATTACAGTTCTAGCGTTAATAACTGCATTGTATGGGTAATAATGCACGTTATATTGCTAACAATATAAGTAATAAGTATAATTATTTCAGTTCTAGCGATAATAACTGCATTATATGGGTAATAATGCATGTTATATTGATGATAATAAAAGTAATACGTATATTTATTATAGTTCTAGCGATAATAACTGCATAATATGGGTAATAATGCATGTTATATTGATAATAATCTAAGTAATAAGTATAATTATTACAGTTCTAGCGATAATAACTGCATTATATGGGTAATAATGCACGTTATATTGCTAACAATATAAGTAATAAGTATAATTATTACAGTTCTATCGATAATAACTTCTTAATATGGGTAATAATGCATGTTATATTGATGATAATGAAAGTAGTAAGTATATTTATTACAGTTCTAGCGATAATAACTGCATTATATGCGTAATAAGGCATGTTATATTGATAATATCGGGGGTAATAAGTATAATTATTATAGGTCTAGCGGTAATAATAGTAAAATATGGCTAATAGTGCATGATATATTGATAATAGTAAAAGTAATAAGTATATTTATTACAGCTCTATCGATAATAACTGCATAATATGGGTAATAGTGCATGTTATATTGATAATAATATAAGTAATAAGTATAATTATTACAGTTCTAGCGATAATAACTGCATTATATGGGTAATAATGCACGTTATATTGCTAACAATATAAGTAATGAGTATAATTATTACAGTTCTAGCGATAATAACTGCATAATATGGGTAATAATGCATGTTATATTGATAATATCGGGAGTAATAAGTATAATTATTATAGTTCTAGCGATAATAATAGTAAAATATGGCAAATAGTGCATGTTATATTGATAATAATATAAGTAATAAATATATTTATTACAGTTCTATCGGTAATAACTGCATAATATGGGTAATAATGCATATTATATTGATGATAATAAAGGTAATACGTATATTTATTATAGTTCTAGCGATAATAACTGCATAATGTGGGTAATAATGCATGTTATATTAATAATAATATAAGTAATAAGTATAATTATTACAGTTCTAGCGATAATAACTGCATTATATGGGTAATAATGCATGTTATATTGATAATAATAAAAGTAATAAATATATTTATTACTGTTCTATCGATAATAACTGCATAATATGGGTAATAATGCATGTTATATTGATGATAATGAAAGTAATACGTATATTTATTATAGTTCTTGCGATAATAAATGCATAATATGGGTAATAATGCATGTTATATTCAGAATAATATAAGTAATAAGTATAATTATTACAGTTCTAGCGATAATACCTCCATTATATGGGTAATAATGCATGTTATATTGATAATGATATAAGTAATAGGTATAATTATTACAGTTCTAGCGATAATAACTGCATTATATGGGTAATAATGCATGTTATATTGATAATATTGGGAGTAATAAGTATATTTATTATGGTTCTAGAGATAATAACTGCATAATATGGGTAATAATGCATGTTATATTGATAATAATATAAGTAATAAGTATAATTATTACAGTTCTAGCGATAATACCTCCATTATATGGGTAATAATGCATGTTATATTGAGAATAATATAAGTAATAAGTATAATTATGAGAGTTCTAGCGATAGTAACTGCATTATATGGGTAATAATGCACGTTATATTGCTAATAATATAAGTAATGAGTACAATTATTACAGTTCTAGCGATAATAACTGCATAATATGGGTAATAATGCATGTTATATTGATAATATCGGGAGTAATAAGTATAATTATTATAGTTCTAGCGATAATAACTGCATTATATCGGTAATAATGCACGTTATATTGCTAATAATATAAGTAATGAGTACAATTATTACAGTTCTAGCGATAATAACTGCATTATATGGGTAAAAATGCATGTTATATTGATAATATTGGGAGTAATAAGTATATTTATTATGGTTCTAGCGATAATAATAGTAAAATATGGCAAATAGTGCATGTTATATTGATAATAATAAAAGTAATAAGTATATTTATTACAGTTCTATCGATAATAACTGCATAATATGGGTAATAATGCATGGTATATTGATGATAATAAAGGTAATACGTATATTTATTATAGTTCTAGCGATAATAACTGCATAATATGGGTAATAATGCATGTTATATTGATAATAATGTAAGTAATAAGTATAATTATTACAGTTCTAGCAATAATACCTCCATTATATGGGCAATAATGCATGTTATATTGATAATAATCTAAGTAATATGTATAATTATTACAGTTCTAGCGATAATAACTGCATTATATGGGTAATAATGCACGTTATATTGCTAACAATATAAGTAATAAGTATAATTATTACAGTTCTATCGATAATAACTTTTTAATATGGGTAATAATGCATGTTATATTGATGATAATGAAAGTAGTAAGTATATTTATTACAGTTCTAGCGATAATAACTGCATTATATGGGTAATAATGCATGTTATATTGATAATAATATAAGTAATAAGTATAATTATTACAGTTCTAGCGATAATAACTGCATTATATGGGTAAAAATGCATGTTATATTGATAATATTGGGAGTAATAAGTATATTTATTATGGTTCTAGCGATAATAATAGTAAAATATGGCAAATAGTGCATGTTATATTGATAATAATAAAAGTAATAAGTATATTTATTACAGTTCTATCGATAATAACTGCATAATATGGGTAATAATGCATGTTATATTGATGATAATAAAGGTAATACGTATATTTATTATAGTTCTAGCGATAATAACTGCATAATATGGGTAATAATGCATGTTATATTGATAATAATGTAAGTAATAAGTATAATTATTACAGTTCTAGCAATAATACCTCCATTATATGGGTAATAATGCATGTTATATTGATAATAATCTAAGTAATATGTATAATTATTACAGTTCTAGCGATAATAACTGCATTATATGGGTAATAATGCACGTTATATTGCTAACAATATAAGTAATAAGTATAATTATTACAGTTCTATCGATAATAACTTTTTAATATGGGTAATAATGCATGTTATATTGATGATAATGAAAGTAGTAAGTATATTTATTACAGTTCTAGCGATAATAACTGCATTATATGCGTAATAAGGCATGTTATATTGATAATATCGGGGGTAATAAGTATAATTATTATTGTTCTAGCGGTAATAATAGTAAAATATGGCTAATAGTGCATGATATATTGATAATAGTAAAAGTAATAAGTATATTTATTACAGTTCAATCGATAATAACTGCATAATATGGGTAATAGTGCATGTTATATTGATAATAATATAAGTAATAAGTATAATTATTACAGTTCTAGCGATAATAACTGCATTATATGGGTAATAATGCACGTTATATTGCTAACAATATAAGTAATAAGTATAATTATTACAGTTCTAGCGATAATAACTGCATTATATTGGTAATAATGCATGTTATATTGCTAATAGTATTTAATAAGTATAATTATTACAGTTCTAGCGATAATACCTCCATTATATGGGTAATAATGCATGTTATATTGATAATAATATAAGTAATAAGTATAATGATTACAGTTCTAGCGATAATAACTGCATTATATGGGTAATAATGCACGTTATATTGCTAATAATATAAGTAATAAGTATAATTATTACAGTTCTATCGATAATAACTGCATAATATGGGTAATAATGCATGTTATATTGATAATATCGGGGGCAATAAGTACAATTATTATAGTTCTAGCGGTAATAATAGTAAAATATGGCTAATAGTGCATGATATATTGATAATAGTAAAAGTAATAAGTATAATTATTACAGTTCTAACGATAATAACTGCATTATATGGGTAATAATGCATGTTATATTGATAATAATAAAAGTAATAAGTATATTTATTATCGTTCTATCGATAATAACTTCTTAATATGGGTAATAATGCATGTTATATTGATAATAATATAAGTAATAAGTATAATTATTACAGTTCTAGCGATAATAACTGCATTATATGGGTAATAATGCACGTTATATTGCTAACAATATAAGTAATAAGTATAATTATTACAGTTCTAGCGATAATAACTGCATTATATGGGTAATAATGCATGTTATATTGATAATATTGGGAGTAATAAGTATATTTGTTATGGTTCTGGAGATAATAACTGCATAATATGGGTAATAATGCATGTTATATTGATAATAATATAAGTAATAAGTATAATTATTACAGTTCTAGCGATAATAACTGCATTATATGGGTAATAATGCATGTTATATTGATAATAATCTAAGTAATAAGTATAATTATTACAGTTCTAGCGATAATAACTGCATTATATGGGTAATAATGCACGTTATATTGCTAACAATATAAGTAATAAGTATAATTATTACAGTTCTATCGATAATAACTTTTTAATATGGGTAATAATGCATGTTATATTGATGATAATGAAAGTAGTAAGTATATTTATTACAGTTCTAGCGATAATAACTGCATTATATGCGTAATAAGGCATGTTATATTGATAATGTCGGGAGTAATAGGTATAATTATTATAGTTCTAGCGATAATAACTGCATTATATGGGTAATAATGCACGTTATATTGCTAACAATATAAGTAATAAGTATAATTATTACAGTTCTAGCGATAATAACTGCATAATATGGGTAATAATGCATGTTATATTGATAATAATATAAGTAATATGTATAATTATTACAGTTCTAGCGATAATAACTGCATTATATGGGTAATAATGCACGTTATATTGCTAACAATATAAGTAATAAGTATAATTATTACAGTTCTAGCGATAATAACTGCATTATATGGGTAATAATGCATGTTATATTGATAATAATATAAGTAATAAGTATAATTATTACAGTTCTAGCGATAATAACTGCATTATATGGGTAATAATGCACGTTATATTGCTAATAATATAAGTAATAAGTATAATTATTAGAGTTCTATCGATAATAACTGCATAATATGGGTAATAATGCATGTTATATTGATAATATCGGGGGCAATAAGTACAATTATTATAGTTCTAGCGGTAATAATAGTAAAATATGGCTAATAGTGCATGATATATTGATAATAGTAAAAGTAATAAGTATAATTATTACAGTTCTAACGATAATAACTGCATTATATGGGTAACAATGCATGTTATATTGATAATAATAAAAGTAATAAGTATATTTATTATCGTTCTATCGATAATAACTTCTTAATATGGGTAATAATGCATGTTATATTGATAATAATATAAGTAATAAGTATAATTATTACAGTTCTATCGATAACAACTGCATAATATGGGTAATAATGCATGTTATATTGATGATAATAATAGTAATACGTATATTTATTATAGTTCTAGCAATAATAACTGCATAATATGGATAATAATGCATGTTATATTGATAATAATATAAGTAATAAGTATAATTATTACAGTTCTAGCGATAATAACTGCATTATATGGGTAATAATGCATGTTATATTGATGATAATGAAAGTAGTAAGTATATTTATTACAGTTCTAGCGATAATAACTGCATTATATGCGTAATAAGGCATGTTATATTGATAATATCGGGGGTAATAAGTACAATTATTATAGTTCTAGCGGTAATAATGGTAAAATATGGCTAATAGTGCATGATATATTGATAATAGAAAAAGTAATAAGTATATTTATTACAGTTCTATCGATAATAACCGCATAATATGGGTAATAATGCATGTTATATTGATGATAATAAAAGTAATACGTATATTTATTATAGTTCTAGCGATAATAACTGCATAATATGGGTAATAATGCATGTTATATTGATAATAATCTAAGTAATAAGTATAATTATTACAGTTCTAGCGATAATAACTGCATGATGTGGGTAATAATGCACGTTATATTGCTAACAATATAAGTAATAAGTATAATTATTACAGTTCTATCGATAATAACTTCTTAATATGGGTAATAATGCATGTTATATTGATGATAATGAAAGTAATACGTATATTTATTATAGTTCTTGCGATAATAACTGCATAATATGGGTAATAATGCATGTTATATTGAGAATAATATAAGTAACAAGTATAATTATTACAGTTCTGGCGATAATAACTGCATAATATGGGTAATAATGCATGTTATATTGATAATAATATAAGTAATTAGTATAACTATTACAGTTCTAGCGATAATAACTGCATTATATGGGTAATAATGCGCGTTATATTGCTAATAATATAGGTAATAAGGATAATTATTACAGTTCTAGCGATAATAACTGCATTATATGGGTAATAATGCACGTTATATTGCTAACAATATAAGTAATAAGTATAATTATTACAGTTCTAGCGATAATAACTGCATTATATGGGTAATAATGCATGTTATATTGATAATAATAAAAGTAATAAGTATATTTATTATCGTTCTATCGATAATAACTTCTTAATATGGGTGATAATGCATGTTATATTGATAATAATATAAGGAATAAGTATAATTATTACAGATCTAGCGATAATAACTGCATTGTATGGGTAATAATGCACGTTATATTGCTAACAATATAAGTAATAAGTATAATTATTTGAGTTCTATCGATAATAACTGCATAATATGGGTAATAATGCATGTTATATTGATGATAATAGAAGTAATACGTATATTTATTATAGTTCTAGCGATAATAACTGCATAATATGGGTAATAATGCATGTTATATTGATGATAATAAAAGTAATACGTATATTTATTATAGTTCTAGCGATAATAACTGCATAATATGGGTAATAATGCATGTTATATTGATAATAATCTAAGTAATAAGTATAATTATTACAGTTCTAGCGATAATAACTGCATGATATGGGTAATAATGCACGTTATATTGCTAACAATATAAGTAATAAGTATAATTATTACAGTTCTATCGATAATAACTTCTTAATATGGGTAATAATGCATGTTATATTGATGATAATGAAAGTAGTAAGTATATTTATTACAGTTCTAGCGATAATAACTGCATTATATGCGTAATAAGGCATGTTATATTGATAATATCGGGGGTAATAAGTATAATTATTATAGTTCTAGCGGTAATAATAGTAAAATATGGCTAATAGTGCATGATATATTGATAATAGTAAAAGTAATAAGTATATTTATTACAGTTCTATCGATAATAACTGCATAATATGGGTAATAATGCATGTTATATTGATGATAATAAAAGTAATACGTATATTTATTATAGTTCTAGCGATAATAACTGCATTATATGGGTAATAATGCACGTTATATTGCTAATAATATAAGTAATAAGTATAATTATTACAGTTCTAGCGATAATAATAGTAAAATATGGCTAATAGTGCATGATATATTGATAATAGTAAAAGTAATAAGTATATTTATTACAGTTCTATCGATAATAACTGCATAATATGGGTAATAATGCATGTTATATTGATGATAATATAAGTAATAAGTATAATTATTACAGTTCTAGCGATAATACCTCCATTATATGGGTAATAATGCATGTTATATTGATAATAATAAAAGTAATAAGTATATTTATTATCGTTCTATCGATAATAGCTTCTTAATATGGGTAATAATGCATGTTATATTGATAATAATGTAAGTAATAAGTATAATTATTACAGTTCTAGCGATAATAACTGCATTGTATGGGTAATAATGCACGTTATATTGCTAACAATATAAGTAATAAGTATAATTATTTCAGTTCTAGCGATAATAACTGCATTATATGGGTAATAATGCATGTTATATTGATAATAATCTAAGTAATAAGTATAATTATTACAGTTCTAGCGATAATAACTGCATGATATGGGTAATAATGCACGTTATATTGCTAACAATATAAGTAATAAGTATAATTATTACAGTTCTATCGATAACAACTTCTTAATATGGGTAATAATGCATGTTATATTGATGATAATGAAAGTAGTAAGTATATTTATTACAGTTCTAGCGATAATAACTGCATTATATGCGTAATAAGGCATGTTATATTGATAATATCGGGGGTAATAAGTATAATTATTATAGTTCTAGCGGTAATAATAGTAAAATATGGCTAATAGTGCATGATATATTGATAATAGTAAAAGTAATAAGTATATTTATTACAGTTCTATCGATAATAACTGCATAATATGGGTAATAATGCATGTTATATTGATGATAATAATAGTAATACGTATATTTATTATAGTTCTAGCAATAATAACTGCATAATATGGGTAACAATGCATGTTATACTGATAATAATATAAGTAATAAGTATAATTATTACAGTTCTAGCGATAATAACTGCATTATATGGGTAATAATGCACGTTATATTGCTAACAATATAAGTAATAAGTATAATTATTACAGTTCTAGCGATAATAACTGCATTATATGGGTAATAATGCATGTTATATTGATAATACTGGGAGTAATAAGTATATTTATTATGGTTCTGGAGATAATAACTGCATAATATAGGTAATAATGCATGTTATATTGATAATAATATAAGTAATAAGTATAATTATTACAGTTCTAGCGATAATACCTCCATTATATGGGTAATAATGCATGTTATATTGATGATAGTGAAAGTAATACGTATATTTATTATAGTTCTTGCGATAATAACTGCATAATATGGGTAATAATGCATGTTATATTGAGAATAATATAAGTAACAAGTATAATTATTACAGTTCTGGCGATAATAACTGCATAATATGGGTAATAATGCATGTTATATTGATAATAATATAAGTAATTAGTATAATTATTACAGTTCTAGCGATAATAACTGCATTATATGGGTAATAATGCACGTTATATTGCTAATAATATAAGTAATAAGGATAATTATTACAGTTCTAGCGATAATAACTGCATTACATGGGTAATAATGCACGTTATATTGCTAACAATATAAGTAATAAGTATAATTATTACAGTTCTAGCGATAATAACTGCATTATATGGGTAGTAATGCATGTTATATTGATAATAATAAAAGTAATAAGTATATTTATTATCGTTCTATCGATAATAGCTTCTTAATATGGGTAATAATGCATGTTATATTGATAATAATATAAGTAATAAGTATAATTATTACAGTTCTAGCGATAATAACTGCATTGTATGGGTAATAATGCACGTTATATTGCTAACAATATAAGTAATAAGTATAATTATTTCAGTTCTAGCGATAATAACTGCATTATATGGGTAATAATGCATGTTATATTGATAATATTGGGAGTAATAAGTATATTTATTATGGTTCTAGAGATAATAACTGCATTATATGGGTAATAATGCATGTTATATTGATAATAATAAAAGTAATAAATATATTTATTACTGTTCTATCGATAATAACTGCATAATATGGGTAATAATGCATGTTATATTGATAATAATATAAGTAATAAGTATAATTATTACAGTTCTAGCGATAATAACTGCATTATATGGGTAATAATGCACGTTATATTGCTAACAATATAAGTAATAAGTATAATTATTACAGTCCTAGCGATAATAACTGCATTATATTGGTAATAATGCATGTTATATTGCTAATAGTATTTAATAAGTATAATTATTACAGTTCTAGCGATAATACCTCCATTATATGGGTAATAATGCATGTTATATTGATAATAATATAAGTAATAAGTATAATTATTACAGTTCTAGCGATAATACCTCCATTATATGGGTAATAATGCATGTTATACTGATAATGATATAAGTAATAAGTATAATTATTACAGTTCTAGCGATAATAACTGCATAATATGGGTAATAATGCACGTTATATTGCTAATAATATAAGTAATGAGTACAATTATTACAGTTCTAGCGATAATAACTGCATAATATGGGTAATAATGCATGTTATATTGATAATATCGGGAGTAATAAGTATAATTATTATAGTTCTAGCGATAATAATAGTAAAATATGGCAAAGAGTGCATGTTATATTGATAATAATAAAAGTAATAAATATATTTATTACAGTTCTATCGATAATAACTGCATAATATGGGTAATAATGCATGTTATATTGATGATAATAAAGGTAATACGTATATTTATTATAGTTCTAGCGATAATAACTGCATAATGTGGGTAATAATGCATGTTATATTGATAATAATATAAGTAATAAGTATAATTATTACAGTTCTGGCGATAATAACTGCATTATATGGGTAATAATGCACGTTATATTGCTAATAGTATTTAATAAGTATAATTATTACAGTTCTAGCGATAATACCTCCATTATATGGGTAATAATACATGTTATATTGATAATGATATAAGTAATAAGTATAATTATTACAGTTCTAGCGATAATACCTCCATTATATGGGTAATAATGCATGTTATATTGATGATAATGAAAGTAATACGTATATTTATTATAGTTCTTGCGATAATAACTGCATAATATGGGTAATAATGCATGTTATATTGAGAATAATATAAGTAATAAGTATAATTATTACAGTTCTGGCGATAATAACTGCATTATATGGGTAATAATGCACGTTATATTGCTAATAGTATTTAATAGGTATAATTATTACAGTTCTAGCGATAATACCTCCATTATATGGGTAATAATGCATGTTATACTGATAATGATATAAGTAATAAGTATAATTATTACAGTTCTAGCGATAATAACTGCATAATATGGGTAATAATGCACGTTATATTGCTAATAATATAAGTAATGAGTACAATTATTACAGTTCTAGCGATAATAACTGCATAATATGGGTAATAATGCATGTTATATTGATAATATCGGGAGTAATAAGTATAATTATTATAGTTCTAGCGATAATAATAGTAAAATATGGCAAATAGTGCATGTTATATTGATAATAATAAAAGTAATAAATATATTTATTACAGTTCTATCGATAATAACTGCATAATATGGGTAATAATGCATGTTATATTGATAATAATATAAGTAATAAGTATAATTATTACAGTTCTAGCGATAATAACTGCATTATATGGGTAATAATGCACGTTATATTGCTAACAATATAAGTAATAAGTATAATTATTACAGTTCTAGCGATAATAACTGCATTATATTGGTAATAATGCATGTTATATTGCTAATAGTATTTAATAAGTATAATTATTACAGTTCTAGCGATAATACCACCATTATATGGGTAATAATGCATGTTATATTGATAACAATATAAGTAATAAGTATAATTATTACAGTTCTAGCGATAATACCTCCATTATATGGGTAATAATGCATGTTATATTGATGATAATGAAAGTAATACGTATATTTATTATAGTTCTTGCGATAATAACTGCATAATATGGGTAATAATGCATGTTATATTGAGAATAATATAAGTAATAAGTATAATTATTACAGTTCTGGCGATAATAACTGCATTATATGGGTAATAATGCACGTTATATTGCTAATAGTATTTAATAAGTATAATTATTACAGTTCTAGCGATAATACCTCCATTATATGGGTAATAATGCATGTTATATTGATAATGATATAAGTAATAAGTATAATTATTACAGTTCTAGCGATAATACCTCCATTATATGGGTAATAATGCATGTTATATTGATGATAATGAAAGTAATACGTATATTTATTATAGTTCTTGCGATAATAACTGCATAATATGGGTAATAATGCATGTTATATTGAGAATAATATAAGTAATAAGTATAATTATTACAGTTCTGGCGATAATAACTGCATTATATGGGTAATAATGCACGCTATATTGCTAATAGTATTTAACAGGTATAATTATTACAGTTCTAGCGATAATACCTCCATTATATGGGTAATAATGCATGTTATACTGATAATGATATAAGTAATAAGTATAATTATTACAGTTCTAGCGATAATAACTGCATAATATGGGTAATAATGCACGTTATATTGCTAATAATATAAGTAATGAGTACAATTATTACAGTTCTAGCGATAATAACTGCATAATATGGGTAATAATGCATGTTGTATTGATAATATCGGGAGTAATAAGTATAATTATTATAGTTCTAGCGATAATAATAGTAAAATATGGCAAATAGTGCATGTTATATTGATAATAATAAAAGTAATAAATATATTTATTACAGTTCTATCGATAATAACTGCATAATATGGGTAATAATGCATGTTATATTGATGATAATAAAGCTAATACGTATATTTATTATAGTTCTAGCGATAATAACTGCATAATGTGGGTAATAATGCATGTTATATTGATAATAATATAAGTAATAAGTATAATTATTACAGTTCTAGCGATAATAACTGCATTATATGGGTAATAATGCACGTTATATTGCTAACAATATAAGTAATAAGTATAATTATTACAGTTCTAGCGATAATAACTGCATTATATGGGTAATAATGCATGTTATATTGATAATATTGGGAGTAATAAGTATATTTATTATGGTTCTAGAGATAATAACTGCATAATATGGGTAATAATGCATGTTATATTGATAATAATATAAGTAATAAGTATAATTATTACAGTTCTGGCGATAATAACTGCATTATATGGGTAATAATGCACGTTATATTGCTAATAGTATTTAATAAGTATAATTATTACATTTCTAGCGATAATACCTCCATTATATGGGTAATAATGCATGTTATATTGATAATGATATAAGTAATAAGTATAATTATTACAGTTCTAGCGATAATACCTCCATTATATGGGTAATAATGCATGTTATATTGATGATAATGAAAGTAATACGTATATTTATTATAGTTCTTGCGATAATAACTGCATAATATGGGTAATAATGCATGTTATATTGAGAATAATATAAGTAATAAGTATAATTATTACAGTTCTGGCGATAATAACTGCATTATATGGGTAATATGCACGTTATATTGCTAATAGTATTTAATAAGTATAATTATTACAGTTCTAGCGATAATACCACCATTATATGGGTAATAATGCATGTTATATTGATAATGATATAAGTAATAAGTATAATGATTACAGTTCTAGCGATAATAACTGCATAATATGGGTAATAATGCACGTTATATTGCTAATAATATAAGTAATGAGTACAATTATTACAGTTCTAGCGATAATAACTGCATTATATGGGTAATAATGCATGTTATATTGATAATATTGGGAGTAATAAGTATATTTATTATGGTTCTAGAGATAATAACTGCATAATATGGGTAATAATGCATGTTATATTGATAATAATATAAGTCATAAGTATAATTATTACAGTTCTGGCGATAATAACTGCATTATATGGGTAATAAGGCATGTTATATTGATAATATCGGGGGTAATAAGTATAATTATTATAGTTCTAGCGGTAATAATAGTAAAATATGGCTAATAGTGCATGATATATTGATAATAGTAAAAGTAATAAGTATAATTATTACAGTTCTAGCGATAATAACTGCATTATATGGGTAATAATGCACGTTATATTGCTAATAATATAAGTAATGAGTACAATTATTACAGTTCTAGCGATAATAACTGCATTATATGGGTAATAATGCATGTTATATTGATAATAATATAAGTAATAAGTATAATTATTACAGTTCTAGCGATAATAACTGCATTATATGGGTAAAAATGCATGTTATATTGATAATATTGGGAGTAATAAGTATATTTATTATGGTTCTAGCGATAATAATAGTAAAATATGGCAAATAGTGCATGTTATATTGATAATAATAAAAGTAATAAGTATATTTATTACAGTTCTATCGATAATAACTGCATAATATGGGTAATAATGCATGTTATATTGATGATAATAAAGGTAATACGTATATTTATTATAGTTCTAGCGATAATAACTGCATAATGTGGGTAATAATGCATGTTATATTGATAATAATATAAGTAATAAGTATAATTATTACAGTTCTAGCGATAATAACTGCATTATATGGGTAATAATGCACGTTATATTGCTAACAATATAAGTAATAAGTATAATTATTACAGTTCTAGCGATAATAACTGCATTATATGGGTAGTAATGCATGTTATATTGATAATATTGGGAGTAATAAGTATATTTATTATGGTTCTAGAGATAATAACTGCATAATATGGGTAATAATGCATGTTATATTGAAAATAATATAAGTAATAAGTATAATTATTACAGTTCTATCGATAACAACTGCATAATATGGGTAATAATGCATGTTATATTGAGAATAATATAAGTAATAAGTATAATTATTACAGTTCTAGCGATAATAACTGCATTATATGGGTAAAAATGCAAGTTATATTGATAATATTGGGAGTAATAAGTATATTTATTATGGTTCTAGCGATAATAATAGTAAAATATGGCAAATAGTGCATGTTATATTGATAATATTAAAAGTAATAAGTATATTTATTACAGTTCTATCGATAACAACTGCATAATATGGGTAATAATGCATGTTATATTGATAATGATATAAGTAATAAGTATAATTATTACAGTTCTAGCGATAATAACTGCATAATATGGGTAATAATGCACGTTATATTGCTAATAATATAAGTAATGAGTACAATTATTACAGTTCTAGCGATAATAACTGCATAATATGGGTAATAATGCATGTTATATTGATAATATCGGGAGTAATAAGTATAATTATTATAGTTCTAGCGATAATAATAGTAAAATATGGCAAATAGTGCATGTTATATTGATAATAATAAAAGTAATAAATATATTTATTACAGTTCTATCGATAACAACTGCATAATATGGGTAATAATGCATGTTATATTGATGATAATAAAGGTAATACGTATATTTATTATAGTTCTAGCGATAATAACTGCATAATGTGGGTAATAATGCATCTTATATTGATAATAATATAAGTAATAAGTATAATTATTACAGTTCTAGCGATAATAACTGCATTATATGGGTAATAAGGCATGTTATATTGATAATATCGGGGGTAATAAGTATAATTATTATAGTTCTAGCGGTAATGATAGTAAAATATGGCTAATAGTGCATGATATATTGATAATAGTAAAAGTAATAAGTATATTTATTACAGTTCTATCGATAATAACTGCATAATATGGGTAATAGTGCATGTTATATTGATAATAATATAAGTAATAAGTATAATTATTACAGTTCTAGCGATAATAACTGCATTATATGGGTAATAATGCACGTTATATTGCTAATAATATAAGTAATGAGTACAATTATTACAGTTCTAGCGATAATAACTGCATTATATGGGTAATAATGCATGTTATATTGATAATAATATAAGTAATAAGTATAATTATTACAGTTCTAGCGATAATAACTGCATTATATGGGTAAAAATGCATGTTATATTGATAATATTGGGAGTAATAAGTATATTTATTATGGTTCTAGCGATAATAATAGTAAAATATGGCAAATAGTGCATGTTATATTGATAATAATAAAAGTAATAAGTATATTTATTACAGTTCTATCGATAATAACTGCATAATATGGGTAATAATGCATGTTATATTGATGATAATAAAGGTAATACGTATATTTATTATAGTTCTAGCGATAATAACTGCATAATGTGGGTAATAATGCATGTTATATTGATAATAATATAAGTAATAAGTATAATTATTACAGTTCTAGCGATAATAACTGCATTATATGGGTAATAATGCACGTTATATTGCTAACAATATAAGTAATAAGTATAATTATTACAGTTCTAGCGATAATAACTGCATTATATGGGTAGTAATGCATGTTATATTGATAATATTGGGAGTAATAATTATATTTATTATGGTTCTAGCGATAATAATAGTAAAATATGGCAAATAGTGCATGTTATATTGATAATAATAAAAGTAATAAGTATATTTATTACAGTTCTATCGATAATAACTGCATAATATGGGTAATAATGCATGTTATACTGATGATAATAAAGGTAATACGTATATTTATTATAGTTCTAGCGATAATAACTGCATAATGTGGGTAATAATGCATGTTATATTGATAATAATATAAGTAATAAGTATAATTATTACAGTTCTAGCGATAATAACTGCATTATATGGGTAATAATGCACGTTATATTGCTAATAATATAAGTAATAAGTATAATTATTACAGTTCTAGCTATAATAACTGCATAATATCGGTAATAATGCATGTTATATTGATGATAATAATAGTAATACGTATATTTATTATAGTTCTAGCAATAATAACTGCATAATATGGATAACAATGCATGTTATATTGATAATAATATAAGTAATAAGTATAATTATTACAGTTCTAGCGATAATAACTGCATTATATGGGTAATAATGCACGTTATATTGCTAACAATATAAGTAATAAGTATAATTATTACAGTTCTATCGATAATAACTTCTTAATATGGGTAATAATGCATGTTATATTGATGATAATGAAAGTAATACGTATATTTAATTTAGTTCTTGCGATAATAACTGCATAATATGGGTAATAATGCATGTTATATTGAGAATAATATAAGTAACAAGTATAATTATTACAGTTCTGGCGGTAATAACTGCATAATATGGGTAATAATGCATGTTATATTGATAATAATATAAGTAATAAGTATAATTATTACAGATCTAGCGATAATAACTGCATTGTATGGGTAATAATGCACGTTATATTGCTAACAATATAAGTAATAAGTATAATTATTTCAGTTCTATCGATAATAACTGCATAATATGGGTAAAAATGCATGTTATATTGATAATATTGGGAGTAATAAGTATATTTATTACAGTTCTATCGATAATAACTGCATAATATGGGTAATAATGCATGTTATATTGATGATAATAAAGGTAATACGTATATTTATTATAGTTCTAGCGATAATAACTGCATAATGTGGGTAATAATGCATGTTATATTGATAATAATATAAGTAATAAGTATAATTATTACAGTTCTAGCGATAATAACTGCATTATATGGGTAATAATGCACGTTATATTGCTAACAATATAAGTAATAAGTATAATTATTACAGTTCTAGCGATAATAACTGCATTATATGGGTAGTAATGCATGTTATATTGATAATATTGGGAGTAATAATTATATTTATTATGGTTCTAGCGATAATAATAGTAAAATATGGCAAATAGTGCATGTTATATTGATAATAATAAAAGTAATAAGTATATTTATTACAGTTCTATCGATAATAACTGCATAATATGGGTAATAATGCATGTTATACTGATGATAATAAAGGTAATACGTATATTTATTATAGTTCTAGCGATAATAGCTGCATAATGTGGGTAATAATGCATGTTATATTGATAATAATATAAGTAATAAGTATAATTATTACAGTTCTAGCGATAATAACTGCATTATATGGGTAATAATGCACGTTATATTGCTAATAATATAAGTAATAAGTATAATTATTACAGTTCTAGCGATAATAACTGCATAATATGGGTAATAATGCATGTTATATTGATGATAATAATAGTAATACGTATATTTATTATAGTTCTAGCAATAATAACTGCATAATATGGATAATAATGCATGTTATATTGATAATAATATAAGTAATAAGTATAATTATTACAGTTCTAGCGATAATAACTGCATTATATGGGTAATAATGCACGTTATATTGCTAACAATATAAGTAATAAGTATAATTATTACAGTTCTATCGATAATAACTTCTTAATATGGGTAATAATGCATGTTATATTGATGATAATGAAAGTAATACGTATATTTAATTTAGTTCTTGCGATAATAACTGCATAATATGGGTAATAATGCATGTTATATTGAGAATAATATAAGTAACAAGTATAATTATTACAGTTCTGGCGGTAATAACTGCATAATATGGGTAATAATGCATGTTATATTGATAATAATATAAGTAATAAGTATAATTATTACAGATCTAGCGATAATAACTGCATTGTATGGGTAATAATGCACGTTATATTGCTAACAATATAAGTAATAAGTATATTTATTACAGTTCTATCGATAATAACTGCATAATATGGGTAATAATGCATGTTATATTGATGATAATAAAGGTAATACGTATATTTATTATAGTTCTAGCGATAATAACTGCATAATGTGGGTAATAATGCATGTTATATTGATAACAATATAAGTAATAAGTATAATTATTACAGTTCTAGCGATAATACCTCCATTATATGGGTAATAATGCATGTTATATTGATGATAATGAAAGTAATACGTATATTTATTATAGTTCTTGCGATAATAACTGCATAATATGGGTAATAATGCATGTTATATTGAGAATAATATAAGTAATAAGTATAATTATTACAGTTCTGGCGATAATAACTGCATTATATGGGTAATAATGCACGTTATATTGCTAATAGTATTTAATAAGTATAATTATTACAGTTCTAGCGATAATACCTCCATTATATGGGTAATAATGCATGTTATATTGATAATGATATAAGTAATAAGTATAATTATTACAGTTCTAGCGATAATACCTCCATTATATGGGTAATAATGCATGTTATATTGATGATAATGAAAGTAATACGTATATTTATTATAGTTCTTGCGATAATAACTGCATAATATGGGTAATAATGCATGTTATATTGAGAATAATATAAGTAATAAGTATAATTATTACAGTTCTGGCGATAATAACTGCATTATATGGGTAATAATGCACGCTATATTGCTAATAGTATTTAACAGGTATAATTATTACAGTTCTAGCGATAATACCTCCATTATATGGGTAATAATGCATGTTATACTGATAATGATATAAGTAATAAGTATAATTATTACAGTTCTAGCGATAATAACTGCATAATATGGGTAATAATGCACGTTATATTGCTAATAATATAAGTAATGAGTACAATTATTACAGTTCTAGCGATAATAACTGCATAATATGGGTAATAATGCATGTTGTATTGATAATATCGGGAGTAATAAGTATAATTATTATAGTTCTAGCGATAATAATAGTAAAATATGGCAAATAGTGCATGTTATATTGATAATAATAAAAGTAATAAATATATTTATTACAGTTCTATCGATAATAACTGCATAATATGGGTAATAATGCATGTTATATTGATGATAATAAAGCTAATACGTATATTTATTATAGTTCTAGCGATAATAACTGCATAATGTGGGTAATAATGCATGTTATATTGATAATAATATAAGTAATAAGTATAATTATTACAGTTCTAGCGATAATAACTGCATTATATGGGTAATAATGCACGTTATATTGCTAATAGTATTTAATAAGTATAATTATTACATTTCTAGCGATAATACCTCCATTATATGGGTAATAATGCATGTTATATTGATAATGATATAAGTAATAAGTATAATTATTACAGTTCTAGCGATAATACCTCCATTATATGGGTAATAATGCATGTTATATTGATGATAATGAAAGTAATACGTATATTTATTATAGTTCTTGCGATAATAACTGCATAATATGGGTAATAATGCATGTTATATTGAGAATAATATAAGTAATAAGTATAATTATTACAGTTCTGGCGATAATAACTGCATTATATGGGTAATATGCACGTTATATTGCTAATAGTATTTAATAAGTATAATTATTACAGTTCTAGCGATAATACCACCATTATATGGGTAATAATGCATGTTATATTGATAATGATATAAGTAATAAGTATAATGATTACAGTTCTAGCGATAATAACTGCATAATATGGGTAATAATGCACGTTATATTGCTAATAATATAAGTAATGAGTACAATTATTACAGTTCTAGCGATAATAACTGCATTATATGGGTAATAATGCATGTTATATTGATAATATTGGGAGTAATAAGTATATTTATTATGGTTCTAGAGATAATAACTGCATAATATGGGTAATAATGCATGTTATATTGATAATAATATAAGTCATAAGTATAATTATTACAGTTCTGGCGATAATAACTGCATTATATGGGTAATAAGGCATGTTATATTGATAATATCGGGGGTAATAAGTATAATTATTATAGTTCTAGCGGTAATAATAGTAAAATATGGCTAATAGTGCATGATATATTGATAATAGTAAAAGTAATAAGTATAATTATTACAGTTCTAGCGATAATAACTGCATTATATGGGTAATAATGCACGTTATATTGCTAATAATATAAGTAATGAGTACAATTATTACAGTTCTAGCGATAATAACTGCATTATATGGGTAATAATGCATGTTATATTGATAATAATATAAGTAATAAGTATAATTATTACAGTTCTAGCGATAATAACTGCATTATATGGGTAAAAATGCATGTTATATTGATAATATTGGGAGTAATAAGTATATTTATTATGGTTCTAGCGATAATAATAGTAAAATATGGCAAATAGTGCATGTTATATTGATAATAATAAAAGTAATAAGTATATTTATTACAGTTCTATCGATAATAACTGCATAATATGGGTAATAATGCATGTTATATTGATGATAATAAAGGTAATACGTATATTTATTATAGTTCTAGCGATAATAACTGCATAATGTGGGTAATAATGCATGTTATATTGATAATAATATAAGTAATAAGTATAATTATTACAGTTCTAGCGATAATAACTGCATTATATGGGTAATAATGCACGTTATATTGCTAACAATATAAGTAATAAGTATAATTATTACAGTTCTAGCGATAATAACTGCATTATATGGGTAGTAATGCATGTTATATTGATAATATTGGGAGTAATAAGTATATTTATTATGGTTCTAGAGATAATAACTGCATAATATGGGTAATAATGCATGTTATATTGAAAATAATATAAGTAATAAGTATAATTATTACAGTTCTATCGATAACAACTGCATAATATGGGTAATAATGCATGTTATATTGAGAATAATATAAGTAATAAGTATAATTATTACAGTTCTAGCGATAATAACTGCATTATATGGGTAAAAATGCAAGTTATATTGATAATATTGGGAGTAATAAGTATATTTATTATGGTTCTAGCGATAATAATAGTAAAATATGGCAAATAGTGCATGTTATATTGATAATATTAAAAGTAATAAGTATATTTATTACAGTTCTATCGATAACAACTGCATAATATGGGTAATAATGCATGTTATATTGATAATGATATAAGTAATAAGTATAATTATTACAGTTCTAGCGATAATAACTGCATAATATGGGTAATAATGCACGTTATATTGCTAATAATATAAGTAATGAGTACAATTATTACAGTTCTAGCGATAATAACTGCATAATATGGGTAATAATGCATGTTATATTGATAATATCGGGAGTAATAAGTATAATTATTATAGTTCTAGCGATAATAATAGTAAAATATGGCAAATAGTGCATGTTATATTGATAATAATAAAAGTAATAAATATATTTATTACAGTTCTATCGATAACAACTGCATAATATGGGTAATAATGCATGTTATATTGATGATAATAAAGGTAATACGTATATTTATTATAGTTCTAGCGATAATAACTGCATAATGTGGGTAATAATGCATCTTATATTGATAATAATATAAGTAATAAGTATAATTATTACAGTTCTAGCGATAATAACTGCATTATATGGGTAATAAGGCATGTTATATTGATAATATCGGGGGTAATAAGTATAATTATTATAGTTCTAGCGGTAATGATAGTAAAATATGGCTAATAGTGCATGATATATTGATAATAGTAAAAGTAATAAGTATATTTATTACAGTTCTATCGATAATAACTGCATAATATGGGTAATAGTGCATGTTATATTGATAATAATATAAGTAATAAGTATAATTATTACAGTTCTAGCGATAATAACTGCATTATATGGGTAATAATGCACGTTATATTGCTAATAATATAAGTAATGAGTACAATTATTACAGTTCTAGCGATAATAACTGCATTATATGGGTAATAATGCATGTTATATTGATAATAATATAAGTAATAAGTATAATTATTACAGTTCTAGCGATAATAACTGCATTATATGGGTAAAAATGCATGTTATATTGATAATATTGGGAGTAATAAGTATATTTATTATGGTTCTAGCGATAATAATAGTAAAATATGGCAAATAGTGCATGTTATATTGATAATAATAAAAGTAATAAGTATATTTATTACAGTTCTATCGATAATAACTGCATAATATGGGTAATAATGCATGTTATATTGATGATAATAAAGGTAATACGTATATTTATTATAGTTCTAGCGATAATAACTGCATAATGTGGGTAATAATGCATGTTATATTGATAATAATATAAGTAATAAGTATAATTATTACAGTTCTAGCGATAATAACTGCATTATATGGGTAATAATGCACGTTATATTGCTAACAATATAAGTAATAAGTATAATTATTACAGTTCTAGCGATAATAACTGCATTATATGGGTAGTAATGCATGTTATATTGATAATATTGGGAGTAATAATTATATTTATTATGGTTCTAGCGATAATAATAGTAAAATATGGCAAATAGTGCATGTTATATTGATAATAATAAAAGTAATAAGTATATTTATTACAGTTCTATCGATAATAACTGCATAATATGGGTAATAATGCATGTTATACTGATGATAATAAAGGTAATACGTATATTTATTATAGTTCTAGCGATAATAACTGCATAATGTGGGTAATAATGCATGTTATATTGATAATAATATAAGTAATAAGTATAATTATTACAGTTCTAGCGATAATAACTGCATTATATGGGTAATAATGCACGTTATATTGCTAATAATATAAGTAATAAGTATAATTATTACAGTTCTAGCTATAATAACTGCATAATATCGGTAATAATGCATGTTATATTGATGATAATAATAGTAATACGTATATTTATTATAGTTCTAGCAATAATAACTGCATAATATGGATAACAATGCATGTTATATTGATAATAATATAAGTAATAAGTATAATTATTACAGTTCTAGCGATAATAACTGCATTATATGGGTAATAATGCACGTTATATTGCTAACAATATAAGTAATAAGTATAATTATTACAGTTCTATCGATAATAACTTCTTAATATGGGTAATAATGCATGTTATATTGATGATAATGAAAGTAATACGTATATTTAATTTAGTTCTTGCGATAATAACTGCATAATATGGGTAATAATGCATGTTATATTGAGAATAATATAAGTAACAAGTATAATTATTACAGTTCTGGCGGTAATAACTGCATAATATGGGTAATAATGCATGTTATATTGATAATAATATAAGTAATAAGTATAATTATTACAGATCTAGCGATAATAACTGCATTGTATGGGTAATAATGCACGTTATATTGCTAACAATATAAGTAATAAGTATAATTATTTCAGTTCTATCGATAATAACTGCATAATATGGGTAAAAATGCATGTTATATTGATAATATTGGGAGTAATAAGTATATTTATTACAGTGCTATCGATAATAACTGCATAATATGGGTAATAATGCATGTTATATTGATGATAATAAAGGTAATACGTATATTTATTATAGTTCTAGCGATAATAACTGCATAATGTGGGTAATAATGCATGTTATATTGATAATAATATAAGTAATAAGTATAATTATTACAGTTCTAGCGATAATAACTGCATTATATGGGTAATAATGCACGTTATATTGCTAACAATATAAGTAATAAGTATAATTATTACAGTTCTAGCGATAATAACTGCATTATATGGGTAGTAATGCATGTTATATTGATAATATTGGGAGTAATAATTATATTTATTATGGTTCTAGCGATAATAATAGTAAAATATGGCAAATAGTGCATGTTATATTGATAATAATAAAAGTAATAAGTATATTTATTACAGTTCTATCGATAATAACTGCATAATATGGGTAATAATGCATGTTATACTGATGATAATAAAGGTAATACGTATATTTATTATAGTTCTAGCGATAATAGCTGCATAATGTGGGTAATAATGCATGTTATATTGATAATAATATAAGTAATAAGTATATTTATTACAGTGCTATCGATAATAACTGCATAATATGGGTAATAATGCATGTTATATTGATGATAATAAAGGTAATACGTATATTTATTATAGTTCTAGCGATAATAACTGCATAATGTGGGTAATAATGCATGTTATATTGATAATAATATAAGTAATAAGTATAATTATTACAGTTCTAGCGATAATAACTGCATTATATGGGTAATAATGCACGTTATATTGCTAACAATATAAGTAATAAGTATAATTATTACAGTTCTAGCGATAATAACTGCATTATATGGGTAGTAATGCATGTTATATTGATAATATTGGGAGTAATAATTATATTTATTATGGTTCTAGCGATAATAATAGTAAAATATGGCAAATAGTGCATGTTATATTGATAATAATAAAAGTAATAAGTATATTTATTACAGTTCTATCGATAATAACTGCATAATATGGGTAATAATGCATGTTATACTGATGATAATAAAGGTAATACGTATATTTATTATAGTTCTAGCGATAATAGCTGCATAATGTGGGTAATAATGCATGTTATATTGATAATAATATAAGTAATAAGTATAATTATTACAGTTCTAGCGATAATAACTGCATTATATGGGTAATAATGCACGTTATATTGCTAATAATATAAGTAATAAGTATAATTATTACAGTTCTAGCGATAATAACTGCATAATATGGGTAATAATGCATGTTATATTGATGATAATAATAGTAATACGTATATTTATTATAGTTCTAGCAATAATAACTGCATAATATGGATAATAATGCATGTTATATTGATAATAATATAAGTAATAAGTATAATTATTACAGTTCTAGCGATAATAACTGCATTATATGGGTAATAATGCACGTTATATTGCTAACAATATAAGTAATAAGTATAATTATTACAGTTCTATCGATAATAACTTCTTAATATGGGTAATAATGCATGTTATATTGATGATAATGAAAGTAATACGTATATTTAATTTAGTTCTTGCGATAATAACTGCATAATATGGGTAATAATGCATGTTATATTGAGAATAATATAAGTAACAAGTATAATTATTACAGTTCTGGCGGTAATAACTGCATAATATGGGTAATAATGCATGTTATATTGATAATAATATAAGTAATAAGTATAATTATTACAGATCTAGCGATAATAACTGCATTGTATGGGTAATAATGCACGTTATATTGCTAACAATATAAGTAATAAGTATATTTATTACAGTTCTATCGATAATAACTGCATAATATGGGTAATAATGCATGTTATATTGATGATAATAAAGGTAATACGTATATTTATTATAGTTCTAGCGATAATAACTGCATAATGTGGGTAATAATGCATGTTATATTGATAACAATATAAGTAATAAGTATAATTATTACAGTTCTAGCGATAATACCTCCATTATATGGGTAATAATGCATGTTATATTGATGATAATGAAAGTAATACGTATATTTATTATAGTTCTTGCGATAATAACTGCATAATATGGGTAATAATGCATGTTATATTGAGAATAATATAAGTAATAAGTATAATTATTACAGTTCTGGCGATAATAACTGCATTATATGGGTAATAATGCACGTTATATTGCTAATAGTATTTAATAAGTATAATTATTACAGTTCTAGCGATAATACCTCCATTATATGGGTAATAATGCATGTTATATTGATAATGATATAAGTAATAAGTATAATTATTACAGTTCTAGCGATAATACCTCCATTATATGGGTAATAATGCATGTTATATTGATGATAATGAAAGTAATACGTATATTTATTATAGTTCTTGCGATAATAACTGCATAATATGGGTAATAATGCATGTTAAATTGAGAATAATATAAGTAATAAGTATAATTATTACAGTTCTGGCGATAATAACTGCATTATATGGGTAATAATGCACGCTATATTGCTAATAGTATTTAACAGGTATAATTATTACAGTTCTAGCGATAATACCTCCATTATATGGGTAATAATGCATGTTATACTGATAATGATATAAGTAATAAGTATAATTATTACAGTTCTAGCGATAATAACTGCATAATATGGGTAATAATGCACGTTATATTGCTAATAATATAAGTAATGAGTACAATTATTACAGTTCTAGCGATAATAACTGCATAATATGGGTAATAATGCATGTTGTATTGATAATATCGGGAGTAATAAGTATAATTATTATAGTTCTAGCGATAATAATAGTAAAATATGGCAAATAGTGCATGTTATATTGATAATAATAAAAGTAATAAATATATTTATTACAGTTCTATCGATAATAACTGCATAATATGGGTAATAATGCATGTTATATTGATGATAATAAAGCTAATACGTATATTTATTATAGTTCTAGCGATAATAACTGCATAATGTGGGTAATAATGCATGTTATATTGATAATAATATAAGTAATAAGTATAATTATTACAGTTCTAGCGATAATAACTGCATTATATGGGTAATAATGCACGTTATATTGCTAACAATATAAGTAATAAGTATAATTATTACAGTTCTAGCGATAATAACTGCATTATATGGGTAATAATGCATGTTATATTGATAATATTGGGAGTAATAAGTATATTTATTATGGTTCTAGAGATAATAACTGCATAATATGGGTAATAATGCATGTTATATTGATAATAATATAAGTAATAAGTATAATTATTACAGTTCTGGCGATAATAACTGCATTATATGGGTAATAATGCACGTTATATTGCTAATAGTATTTAATAAGTATAATTATTACATTTCTAGCGATAATACCTCCATTATATGGGTAATAATGCATGTTATATTGATAATGATATAAGTAATAAGTATAATTATTACAGTTCTAGCGATAATACCTCCATTATATGGGTAATAATGCATGTTATATTGATGATAATGAAAGTAATACGTATATTTATTATAGTTCTTGCGATAATAACTGCATAATATGGGTAATAATGCATGTTATATTGAGAATAATATAAGTAATAAGTATAATTATTACAGTTCTGGCGATAATAACTGCATTATATGGGTAATATGCACGTTATATTGCTAATAGTATTTAATAAGTATAATTATTACAGTTCTAGCGATAATACCACCATTATATGGGTAATAATGCATGTTATATTGATAATGATATAAGTAATAAGTATAATGATTACAGTTCTAGCGATAATAACTGCATAATATGGGTAATAATGCACGTTATATTGCTAATAATATAAGTAATGAGTACAATTATTACAGTTCTAGCGATAATAACTGCATTATATGGGTAATAATGCATGTTATATTGATAATATTGGGAGTAATAAGTATATTTATTATGGTTCTAGAGATAATAACTGCATAATATGGGTAATAATGCATGTTATATTGATAATAATATAAGTCATAAGTATAATTATTACAGTTCTGGCGATAATAACTGCATTATATGGGTAATAAGGCATGTTATATTGATAATATCGGGGGTAATAAGTATAATTATTATAGTTCTAGCGGTAATAATAGTAAAATATGGCTAATAGTGCATGATATATTGATAATAGTAAAAGTAATAAGTATAATTATTACAGTTCTAGCGATAATAACTGCATTATATGGGTAATAATGCACGTTATATTGCTAATAATATAAGTAATGAGTACAATTATTACAGTTCTAGCGATAATAACTGCATTATATGGGTAATAATGCATGTTATATTGATAATAATATAAGTAATAAGTATAATTATTACAGTTCTAGCGATAATAACTGCATTATATGGGTAAAAATGCATGTTATATTGATAATATTGGGAGTAATAAGTATATTTATTATGGTTCTAGCGATAATAATAGTAAAATATGGCAAATAGTGCATGTTATATTGATAATAATAAAAGTAATAAGTATATTTATTACAGTTCTATCGATAATAACTGCATAATATGGGTAATAATGCATGTTATATTGATGATAATAAAGGTAATACGTATATTTATTATAGTTCTAGCGATAATAACTGCATAATGTGGGTAATAATGCATGTTATATTGATAATAATATAAGTAATAAGTATAATTATTACAGTTCTAGCGATAATAACTGCATTATATGGGTAATAATGCACGTTATATTGCTAACAATATAAGTAATAAGTATAATTATTACAGTTCTAGCGATAATAACTGCATTATATGGGTAGTAATGCATGTTATATTGATAATATTGGGAGTAATAAGTATATTTATTATGGTTCTAGAGATAATAACTGCATAATATGGGTAATAATGCATGTTATATTGAAAATAATATAAGTAATAAGTATAATTATTACAGTTCTATCGATAACAACTGCATAATATGGGTAATAATGCATGTTATATTGAGAATAATATAAGTAATAAGTATAATTATTACAGTTCTAGCGATAATAACTGCATTATATGGGTAAAAATGCAAGTTATATTGATAATATTGGGAGTAATAAGTATATTTATTATGGTTCTAGCGATAATAATAGTAAAATATGGCAAATAGTGCATGTTATATTGATAATATTAAAAGTAATAAGTATATTTATTACAGTTCTATCGATAACAACTGCATAATATGGGTAATAATGCATGTTATATTGATAATGATATAAGTAATAAGTATAATTATTACAGTTCTAGCGATAATAACTGCATAATATGGGTAATAATGCACGTTATATTGCTAATAATATAAGTAATGAGTACAATTATTACAGTTCTAGCGATAATAACTGCATAATATGGGTAATAATGCACGTTATATTGCTAATAATATAAGTAATGAGTACAATTATTACAGTTCTAGCGATAATAACTGCATAATATGGGTAATAATGCATGTTGTATTGATAATATCGGGAGTAATAAGTATAATTATTATAGTTCTAGCGATAATAATAGTAAAATATGGCAAATAGTGCATGTTATATTGATAATAATAAAAGTAATAAATATATTTATTACAGTTCTATCGATAATAACTGCATAATATGGGTAATAATGCATGTTATATTGATGATAATATAAGTAATGAGTACAATTATTACAGTTCTAGCGATAATAACTGCATAATATGGGTAATAATGCATGTTGTATTGATAATATCGGGAGTAATAAGTATAATTATTATAGTTCTAGCGATAATAATAGTAAAATATGGCAAATAGTGCATGTTATATTGATAATAATAAAAGTAATAAATATATTTATTACAGTTCTATCGATAATAACTGCATAATATGGGTAATAATGCATGTTATATTGATGATAATAAAGCTAATACGTATATTTATTATAGTTCTAGCGATAATAACTGCATAATGTGGGTAATAATGCATGTTATATTGATAATAATATAAGTAATAAGTATAATTATTACAGTTCTAGCGATAATAACTGCATTATATGGGTAATAATGCACGTTATATTGCTAACAATATAAGTAATAAGTATAATTATTACAGTTCTAGCGATAATAACTGCATTATATGGGTAATAATGCATGTTATATTGATAATATTGGGAGTAATAAGTATATTTATTATGGTTCTAGAGATAATAACTGCATAATATGGGTAATAATGCATGTTATATTGATAATAATATAAGTAATAAGTATAATTATTACAGTTCTGGCGATAATAACTGCATTATATGGGTAATAATGCACGTTATATTGCTAATAGTATTTAATAAGTATAATTATTACATTTCTAGCGATAATACCTCCATTATATGGGTAATAATGCATGTTATATTGATAATGATATAAGTAATAAGTATAATTATTACAGTTCTAGCGATAATACCTCCATTATATGGGTAATAATGCATGTTATATTGATGATAATGAAAGTAATACGTATATTTATTATAGTTCTTGCGATAATAACTGCATAATATGGGTAATAATGCATGTTATATTGAGAATAATATAAGTAATAAGTATAATTATTACAGTTCTGGCGATAATAACTGCATTATATGGGTAATATGCACGTTATATTGCTAATAGTATTTAATAAGTATAATTATTACAGTTCTAGCGATAATACCACCATTATATGGGTAATAATGCATGTTATATTGATAATGATATAAGTAATAAGTATAATGATTACAGTTCTAGCGATAATAACTGCATAATATGGGTAATAATGCACGTTATATTGCTAATAATATAAGTAATGAGTACAATTATTACAGTTCTAGCGATAATAACTGCATTATATGGGTAATAATGCATGTTATATTGATAATATTGGGAGTAATAAGTATATTTATTATGGTTCTAGAGATAATAACTGCATAATATGGGTAATAATGCATGTTATATTGATAATAATATAAGTCATAAGTATAATTATTACAGTTCTGGCGATAATAACTGCATTATATGGGTAATAAGGCATGTTATATTGATAATATCGGGGGTAATAAGTATAATTATTATAGTTCTAGCGGTAATAATAGTAAAATATGGCTAATAGTGCATGATATATTGATAATAGTAAAAGTAATAAGTATAATTATTACAGTTCTAGCGATAATAACTGCATTATATGGGTAATAATGCACGTTATATTGCTAATAATATAAGTAATGAGTACAATTATTACAGTTCTAGCGATAATAACTGCATTATATGGGTAATAATGCATGTTATATTGATAATAATATAAGTAATAAGTATAATTATTACAGTTCTAGCGATAATAACTGCATTATATGGGTAAAAATGCATGTTATATTGATAATATTGGGAGTAATAAGTATATTTATTATGGTTCTAGCGATAATAATAGTAAAATATGGCAAATAGTGCATGTTATATTGATAATAATAAAAGTAATAAGTATATTTATTACAGTTCTATCGATAATAACTGCATAATATGGGTAATAATGCATGTTATATTGATGATAATAAAGGTAATACGTATATTTATTATAGTTCTAGCGATAATAACTGCATAATGTGGGTAATAATGCATGTTATATTGATAATAATATAAGTAATAAGTATAATTATTACAGTTCTAGCGATAATAACTGCATTATATGGGTAATAATGCACGTTATATTGCTAACAATATAAGTAATAAGTATAATTATTACAGTTCTAGCGATAATAACTGCATTATATGGGTAGTAATGCATGTTATATTGATAATATTGGGAGTAATAAGTATATTTATTATGGTTCTAGAGATAATAACTGCATAATATGGGTAATAATGCATGTTATATTGAAAATAATATAAGTAATAAGTATAATTATTACAGTTCTATCGATAACAACTGCATAATATGGGTAATAATGCATGTTATATTGAGAATAATATAAGTAATAAGTATAATTATTACAGTTCTAGCGATAATAACTGCATTATATGGGTAAAAATGCAAGTTATATTGATAATATTGGGAGTAATAAGTATATTTATTATGGTTCTAGCGATAATAATAGTAAAATATGGCAAATAGTGCATGTTATATTGATAATATTAAAAGTAATAAGTATATTTATTACAGTTCTATCGATAACAACTGCATAATATGGGTAATAATGCATGTTATATTGATAATGATATAAGTAATAAGTATAATTATTACAGTTCTAGCGATAATAACTGCATAATATGGGTAATAATGCACGTTATATTGCTAATAATATAAGTAATGAGTACAATTATTACAGTTCTAGCGATAATAACTGCATAATATGGGTAATAATGCATGTTATATTGATAATATCGGGAGTAATAAGTATAATTATTATAGTTCTAGCGATAATAATAGTAAAATATGGCAAATAGTGCATGTTATATTGATAATAATAAAAGTAATAAATATATTTATTACAGTTCTATCGATAACAACTGCATAATATGGGTAATAATGCATGTTATATTGATGATAATAAAGGTAATACGTATATTTATTATAGTTCTAGCGATAATAACTGCATAATGTGGGTAATAATGCATCTTATATTGATAATAATATAAGTAATAAGTATAATTATTACAGTTCTAGCGATAATAACTGCATTATATGGGTAATAAGGCATGTTATATTGATAATATCGGGGGTAATAAGTATAATTATTATAGTTCTAGCGGTAATGATAGTAAAATATGGCTAATAGTGCATGATATATTGATAATAGTAAAAGTAATAAGTATATTTATTACAGTTCTATCGATAATAACTGCATAATATGGGTAATAGTGCATGTTATATTGATAATAATATAAGTAATAAGTATAATTATTACAGTTCTAGCGATAATAACTGCATTATATGGGTAATAATGCACGTTATATTGCTAATAATATAAGTAATGAGTACAATTATTACAGTTCTAGCGATAATAACTGCATTATATGGGTAATAATGCATGTTATATTGATAATAATATAAGTAATAAGTATAATTATTACAGTTCTAGCGATAATAACTGCATTATATGGGTAAAAATGCATGTTATATTGATAATATTGGGAGTAATAAGTATATTTATTATGGTTCTAGCGATAATAATAGTAAAATATGGCAAATAGTGCATGTTATATTGATAATAATAAAAGTAATAAGTATATTTATTACAGTTCTATCGATAATAACTGCATAATATGGGTAATAATGCATGTTATATTGATGATAATAAAGGTAATACGTATATTTATTATAGTTCTAGCGATAATAACTGCATAATGTGGGTAATAATGCATGTTATATTGATAATAATATAAGTAATAAGTATAATTATTACAGTTCTAGCGATAATAACTGCATTATATGGGTAATAATGCACGTTATATTGCTAACAATATAAGTAATAAGTATAATTATTACAGTTCTAGCGATAATAACTGCATTATATGGGTAGTAATGCATGTTATATTGATAATATTGGGAGTAATAATTATATTTATTATGGTTCTAGCGATAATAATAGTAAAATATGGCAAATAGTGCATGTTATATTGATAATAATAAAAGTAATAAGTATATTTATTACAGTTCTATCGATAATAACTGCATAATATGGGTAATAATGCATGTTATACTGATGATAATAAAGGTAATACGTATATTTATTATAGTTCTAGCGATAATAACTGCATAATGTGGGTAATAATGCATGTTATATTGATAATAATATAAGTAATAAGTATAATTATTACAGTTCTAGCGATAATAACTGCATTATATGGGTAATAATGCACGTTATATTGCTAATAATATAAGTAATAAGTATAATTATTACAGTTCTAGCTATAATAACTGCATAATATCGGTAATAATGCATGTTATATTGATGATAATAATAGTAATACGTATATTTATTATAGTTCTAGCAATAATAACTGCATAATATGGATAACAATGCATGTTATATTGATAATAATATAAGTAATAAGTATAATTATTACAGTTCTAGCGATAATAACTGCATTATATGGGTAATAATGCACGTTATATTGCTAACAATATAAGTAATAAGTATAATTATTACAGTTCTATCGATAATAACTTCTTAATATGGGTAATAATGCATGTTATATTGATGATAATGAAAGTAATACGTATATTTAATTTAGTTCTTGCGATAATAACTGCATAATATGGGTAATAATGCATGTTATATTGAGAATAATATAAGTAACAAGTATAATTATTACAGTTCTGGCGGTAATAACTGCATAATATGGGTAATAATGCATGTTATATTGATAATAATATAAGTAATAAGTATAATTATTACAGATCTAGCGATAATAACTGCATTGTATGGGTAATAATGCACGTTATATTGCTAACAATATAAGTAATAAGTATAATTATTTCAGTTCTATCGATAATAACTGCATAATATGGGTAAAAATGCATGTTATATTGATAATATTGGGAGTAATAAGTATATTTATTACAGTTCTATCGATAATAACTGCATAATATGGGTAATAATGCATGTTATATTGATGATAATAAAGGTAATACGTATATTTATTATAGTTCTAGCGATAATAACTGCATGATATGGGTAATAATGCACGTTATATTGCTAACAATATAAGTAATAAGTATAATTATTACAGTTCTATCGATAATAACTTCTTAATATGGGTAATAATGCATGTTATATTGATGATAATGAAAGTAGTAAGTATATTTATTACAGTTCTAGCGATAATAACTGCATTATATGCGTAATAAGGCATGTTATATTGATAATATCGGGGGTAATAAGTATAATTATTATAGTTCTAGCGGTAATAATAGTAAAATATGGCTAATAGTGCATGATATATTGATAATAGTAAAAGTAATAAGTATAATTATTACAGTTCTATCGATAATAACTGCATAATATGGGTAATAATGCATGTTATATTGATGATAATAAAAGTAATACGTATATTTATTATAGTTCTAGCGATAATAACTGCATAATATGGGTAATAATGCATGTTATATTGATAATAATCTAAGTAATAAGTATAATTATTACAGTTCTAGCGATAATAACTGCATGATATGGGTAATAATGCACGTTATATTGCTAACAATATAAGTAATAAGTATAATTATTACAGTTCTATCGATAATAACTTCTTAATATGGGTAATAATGCATGTTATATTGATGATAATGAAAGTAGTAAGTATATTTATTACAGTTCTAGCGATAATAACTGCATTATATGCGTAATAAGGCATGTTATATTGATAATATCGGGGGTAATAAGTATAATTATTATAGTTCTAGCGGTAATAATAGTAAAATATGGCTAATAGTGCATGATATATTGATAATAGTAAAAGTAATAAGTATATTTATTACAGTTCTATCGATAATAACTGCATAATATGGGTAATAATGCATGTTATATTGATAATAATATAAGTAATAAGTATAATTATTACAGTTCTAGCGATAATAACTGCATTATATGGGTAATAATGCACGTTATATTGCTAATAATCTAAGTAATAAGTATAATTATTACAGTTCTAGCGATAATAATAGTAAAATATGGCTAATAGTGCATGATATATTGATAATAGTAAAAGTAATAAGTATATTTATTACAGTTCTATCGATAATAACTGCATAATATGGGTAATAATGCATGTTATATTGATGATAATATAAGTAATAAGTATAATTATTACAGTTCTAGCGATAATACCTCCATTATATGGGTAATAATGCATGTTATATTGAGAATAATATAAGTAACAAGTATAATTATTACAGTTCTGGCGATAATAACTGCATAATATGGGTAATAATGCATGTTATATTGATAATAATATAAGTAATTAGTATAATTATTACAGTTCTAGCGATAATAACTGCATTATATGGGTAATAATGCATGTTATATTGATGATAATAATAGTAATACGTATATTTATTATAGTTCTAGCAATAATAACTGCATAATATGGATAATAATGCATGTTATATTGATAATAATATAAGTAATAAGTATAATTACTACAGTTCAAGCGATAATAACTGCATAATATGGGTAATAATGCATGTTATATTGATAATAATATAAGTAATAAGTATAATTATTACAGTTCTAGCGATAATAACTGCATTATATGGGTAATAATGCACGTTATATTGCTAATAGTATTTAATAAGTATAATTATTACAGTTCTAGCGATAATAGCTCCATTATATGGGTAATAATGCATGTTATATTGATAATGATATAAGTAATAAGTATAATTATTACAGTTCTAGCGATAATAACTGCATAATATGGGTAATAATGCACGTTATATTGCTAATAATATAAGTAATGAGTACAATTATTACAGTTCTAGCGATAACAACTGCATAATATGGGTAATAATGCATGTTATATTGATAATATCGGGAGTAATAAGTATAATTATTATAGTTCTAGCGATAATAATAGTAAAATATGGCAAATAGTGCATGTTATATTGATAATAATAAAAGTAATAAATATATTTATTACAGTTCTAGCGATAATAACTGCATTATATGCGTAATAAGGCATGTTATATTGATAATATCGGGGGTAATAAGTATAATTATTATAGTTCTAGCGGTAATAATAGTAAAATATGGCTAATAGTGCATGATATATTGATAATAGTAAAAGTAATAAGTATATTTATTACAGTTCTATCGATAATAACTGCATAATATGGGTAATAATGCATGTTATATTGATAATAATATAAGTAATAAGTATAATTATTACAGTTCTAGCGATAATAACTGCATTATATGGGTAATAATGCATGTTATATTGATAATAATATAAGTAATAAGTATAATTATTACAGTTCTAGCGATAATAACTGCATTATATGGGTAAAAATGCATGTTATATTGATAATATTGGGAGTAATAAGTATATTTATTATGGTTCTAGCGATAATAATAGTACAATATGGCAAATAGTGCATGTTATATTGATAATAATAAAAGTAATAAATATATTTATTACAGTTCTATCGATAATAACTGCATAATATGGGTAATAATGCATGTTATATTGATGATACTAAAGGTAATACGTATATTTATTATAGTTCTAGCGATAATAACTGCATAATGTGGGTAATAATGCATGTTATATTGATAATAATATAAGTAATAAGTATAATTATTACAGTTCTAGCGATAATAACTGCATTATATGGGTAAAAATGCACGTTATATTGCTAACAATATAAGTAATAAGTATAATTATTACAGTTCTAGCGATAATAACTGCATTATATTGGTAATAATGCATGTTATATTGCTAATAGTATTTAATAAGTATAATTATTACAGTTCTAGCGATAATACCTCCATTATATGGGTAATAATGCATGTTATATTGATAATGATATAAGTAATAAGTATAATTATTACAGTTCTAGCGATAATAACTGCATTATATGGGTAATAATGCACGTTATATTGCTAATAATATAAGTAATGAGTACAATTATTACAGTTCTAGCGATAATAACTGCATTATATGGGTAATAATGCATGTTATATTGCTAATAGTATTTAATAGGTATAATTATTACAGTTCTAGCGATAATACCTCCATTATATGGGTAATAATGCATGTTATATTGATAATAATATAAGTAATAAGTATAATTATTACAGTTCTAGCGATAATACCTCCATTATATGGGTAATAATGCATGTTATATTGATGATAATGAAAGTAATACGTATATTTATTATAGTTCTTGCGATAATAACTGCATAATATGGGTAATAATGCACGTTATATTGCTAATAGTATTTAATAAGTATAATTATTACAGTTCTAGCGATAATACCTCCATTATATGGGTAATAATGCATGTTATATTGATAATGATATAAGTAATAAGTATAATTATTACAGTTCTAGCGATAATAACTGCATAATATGGGTAATAATGCACGTTATATTGCTAATAATATAAGTAATGGGTACAATTATTACAGTTCTAGCGATAATAACTGCATAATATGGGTAATAATGCATGTTATATTGATAATATCGGGAGTAATAAGTATAATTATTATAGTTCTAGCGATAATAATAGTAAAATATGGCAAATAGTGCATGTTATATTGATAATAATAAAAGTAATAAATATATTTATTACAGTTCTATCGATAATAACTGCATAATATGGGTAATAATGCATGTTATATTGATGATAATAAAGGTAATACGTATATTTATTATAGTTCTAGCGATAATAACTGCATAATGTGGGTAATAATGCATGTTATATTGATAATAATATAAGTAATAAGTATAATTATTACAGTTCTAGCGATAATAACTGCATTATATGGGTAATAATGCACGTTATATTGCTAACAATATAAGTAATAAGTATAATTATTACAGTTCTAGCGATAACAACTGCATTATATGGGTAATAATGCATGTTATATTGATAATATTGGGAGTAATAAGTATATTTATTATGGTTCTAGAGATAATAACTGCATAATATGGGTAATAATGCATGTTATATTGATAATAATATAAGTAATAAGTATAATTATTACAGTTCTGGCGATAATAACTGCATTATATGGGTAATAATGCACGTTATATTGCTAATAGTATTTAATAAGTATAATTATTACATTTCTAGCGATAATACCTCCATTATATGGGTAATAATGCATGTTATATTGATAATGATATAAGTAATAAGTATAATTATTACAGTTCTAGCGATAATACCTCCATTATATGGGTAATAATGCATGTTATACTGATAATGATATAAGTAATGAGTACAATTATTACAGTTCTAGCGATAATAACTGCATAATATGGGTAATAATGCATGTTATATTGATAATATCGGGAGTAATATGTATAATTATTATAGTTCTAGCGATAATAATAGTAAAATATGGCAAATAGTGCATGTTATATTGATAATAATAAAAGTAATAAATATATTTATTACAGTTCTATCGATAATAACTGCATAATATGGGTAATAATGCATGTTATATTGATGATAATAAAGGTAATACGTATATTTATTATAGTTCTAGCGATAATAACTGCATAATGTGGGTAATAATGCATGTTATATTGATAATAATATAAGTAATAAGTATAATTATTACAGTTCTAGCGATAATAACTGCATTATATGGGTAATAATGCACGTTATATTGCTAACAATATAAGTAATAAGTATAATTATTACAGTTCTAGCGATAATAACTGCATTATATGGGTAATAATGCATGTTATATTGATAATATTGGGAGTAATAAGTATATTTATTATGGTTCTAGAGATAATAACTGCATAATATGGGTAATAATGCATGTTATATTGATAATAATATAAGTAATAAGTATAATTATTACAGTTCTATCGATAATAACTGCATAATATGGGTAATAATGCATGTTATATTGATGATAATAAAGGTAATACGTATATTTATTATAGTTCTAGCGATAATAACTGCATAATGTGGGTAATAATGCATGTTATATTGATAATAATATAAGTAATAAGTATAATTATTACAGTTCTAGCGATAATAACTGCATTATGTGGGTAATAATGCACGTTATATTGCTAACAATATAAGTAATAAGTATAATTATTACAGTTCTAGCGATGATAACTGCATTATATGGGTAATAATGCATGTTATATTGATAATATTGGGAGTAATAAGTATATTTATTATGGTTCTAGAGATAATAACTGCATAATATGGGTAATAATGCATGTTATATTGATAATAATGTAAGTAATAAGTATAATTATTACAGTTCTATCGATAATAACTGCATAATATGGGTAATAATGCATGTTATATTGATGATAATAAAGGTAATACGTATATTTATTATAGTTCTAGCGATAATAACTGCATAATGTGGGTAATAATGCATGTTATATTGATAATAATATAAGTAATAAGTATAATTATTACAGTTCTAGCGATAATAACTGCATTATATGGGTAATAATGCACGTTATATTGCTAACAATATAAGTAATAAGTATAATTATTACAGTTCTAGCGATAATAACTGCATTATATGGGTAATAATGCATGTTATATTGATAATATTGGGAGTAATAAGTATATTTATTATGGTTCTAGAGATAATAACTGCATAATATGGGTAATAATGCATGTTATATTGATAATAATATAAGTAATAAGTATAATTATTACAGTTCTGGCGATAATAACTGCATTATATGGGTAATAATGCACGTTATATTGCTAATAGTATTTAATAAGTATAATTATTACATTTCTAGCGATAATACCTCCATTATATGGGTAATAATGCATGTTATATTGATAATGATATAAGTAATAAGTATAATTATTACAGTTCTAGCGATAATACCTCCATTATATGGGTAATAATGCATGTTATATTGATGATAATGAAAGTAATACGTATATTTATTATAGTTCTTGCGATAATAACTGCATAATATGGGTAATAATGCATGTTATATTGAGAATAATATAAGTAATAAGTATAATTATTACAGTTCTGGCGATAATAACTGCATTATATGGGTAATAATGCACGTTATATTGCTAATAGTATTTAATAAGTATAATTATTACAGTTCTAGCGATAATACCTCCATTATATGGGTAATAATGCATGTTATACTGATAATGATATAAGTAATAAGTATAATTATTACAGTTCTAGCGATAATAACTGCATAATATGGGTAATAATGCACGTTATATTGCTACTAATATAAGTAATGAGTACAATTATTACAGTTCTAGCGATAATAACTGCATAATATGGGTAATAATGCATGTTATATTGATAATATCGGGAGTAATAAGTATAATTATTATAGTTCTAGCGATAATAATAGTAAAATATGGCAAATAGTGCATGTTATATTGATAATAATAAAAGTAATAAATATATTTATTACAGTTCTATCGATAATAACTGCATAATATGGGTAATAATGCATGTTATATTGATGATAATAAAGGTAATACGTATATTTATTATAGTTCTAGCGATAATAACTGCATAATGTGGGTAATAATGCATGTTATATTGATAATAATATAAGTAATAAGTATAATTATTACAGTTCTAGCGATAATAACTGCATTATATGGGTAATAATGCACGTTATATTGCTAACAATATAAGTAATAAGTACAATTATTACAGTTCTAGCGATAATAACTGCATTATATGGGTAATAACGCATGTTATATTGATAATGATATAAGTAATAAGTATAATTATTACAGTTCTAGCGATAATAACTGCATAATATGGGTAATAATGCACGTTATATTGCTAATAATATAAGTAATGAGTACAATTATTACAGTTCTAGCGATAATAACTGCATAATATTGGTAATAATGCATGTTATATTGATAATATCGGGAGTAATAAGTATAATTATTATAGTTCTAGCGATAATAATAGTAAAATATGGCAAATAGTGCATGTTATATTGATAATAATAAAAGTAATAAGTATATTTATTACAGTTCTATCGATAATAACTGCATAATATGGGTAATAATGCATGTTATATTGATGATAATAAAAGTAATACGTATATTTATTATAGTTCGAGCGATAATAACTGCATAATATGGGTAATAATGCATGTTATATTGATAATAATCTAAGTAATAAGTATAATTATTACAGTTCTAGCGATAATAACTGCATTATATGGGTAATAATGCACGTTATATTGCTAACAATATAAGTAATAAGTACAATTATTACAGTTCTAGCGATAATAACTGCATTATATGGGTAATAATGCATGTTATATTGATAATATTGGGAGTAATAAGTATATTTATTATGGTTCTAGAGATAATAACTGCATAATATGGTTAATAATGCATGTTATATTGATAATAATATAAGTAATAAGTATAATTATTACAGTTCTGGCGATAATAACTGCATTATATGGGTAATAATGCACGTTATATTGCTAATAGTATTTAATAAGTATAATTATTACAGTTCTAGCGATAATACCACCATTATATGGGTAATAATGCATGTTATATTGATAATGATATAAGTAATAAGTATAATTATTACAGTTCTAGCGATAATAACTGCATAATATGGGTAATAATGCACGTTATATTGCTAATAATATAAGTAATGAGTACAATTATTACAGTTCTAGCGATAATAACTGCATAATATGGGTAATAATGCATGTTATATTGATAATATCGGGAGTAATAAGTATAATTATTATAGTTCTAGCGATAATAATAGTAAAATATGGCAAATAGTGCATGTTATATTGATAATAATAAAAGTAATAAATATATTTATTACAGTTCTATCGATAATAACTGCATAATATGGGTAATAATGCATGTTATATTGATGATAATAAAGGTAATACGTATATTTATTATAGTTCTAGCGATAATAATAGTAAAATATGGCAAATAGTGCATGTTATATTGATAATAATATAAGTAATAAGTATAATTATTACAGTTCTAGCGATAATAACTGCATTATATGGGTAATAATGCACGTTATATTGCTAACAATATAAGTAATAAGTACAATTATTACAGTTCTAGCGATAATAACTGCATTATATGGGTAATAATGCATGTTATATTGATAATATTGGGAGTAATAAGTATATTTATTATGGTTCTAGAGATAATAACTGCATAATATGGGTAATAATGCATGTTATATTGATAATAATATAAGTAATAAGTATAATTATTACAGTTCTGGCGATAATAACTGCATTATATGGGTAATAATGCACGTTATATTGCTAATAGTATTTCATAAGTATAATTATTACAGTTCTAGCGATAATACCTCCATTATATGGGTAATAATGCACGTTATATTGCTAACAATATAAGTAATAAGTACAATTATTACAGTTCTAGCGATAATAACTGCATTATATGGGTAATAATGCATGTTATATTGATAATATTGGGAGTAATAAGTATATTTATTATGGTTCTAGTGATAATAACTGCATAATATGGGTAATAATGCATGTTATATTGATAATAATATAAGTAATAAGTATAATTATTACAGTTCTGGCGATAATAACTGCATTATATGGGTAATAATGCACGTTATATTGCTAATAGTATTTCATAAGTATAATTATTACAGTTCTAGCGATAATACCTCCATTATATGGGTAATAACGCATGTTATATTGATAATGATATAAGTAATAAGTATAATTATTACAGTTCTAGCGATAACAACTGCATAATATGGGTAATAATGCACGTTATATTGCTAATAATATAAGTAATGAGTACAATTATTACAGTTCTAGCGATAATAACTGCATAATATGGGTAATAATGCATGTTATATTGATAATATCGGGAGTAATAAGTATAATTATTATAGTTCTAGCGATAGTAATAGTAAAATATGGCAAATAGTGCATGTTATATTGATAATAATAAAAGTAATAAATATATTTATTACAGTTCTATCGATAATAACTGCATAATATGGGTAATAATGCATGTTATATTGATGATAACAAAAGTAATACGTATATTTATTATAGTTCGAGCGATAATAACTGCATAATATGGGTAATAATGCATGTTATATTGATAATAATCTAAGTAATAAGTATAATTATTAGAGTTCTAGCGATAATAACTGCATTATATGGGTAATAATGCACGTTATATTGCTAACAATATAAGTAATAAGTATAATTACTACAGTTCTAGCGATAATAACTGCATTATATGGGTAATAATGCACGTTATATTGCTAATAATATAAGTAATGAGTACAATTATTACAGTTCTAGCGATAATAACTGCATTATATGGGTAATAATGCATGTTATATTGATAATAATATAAGTAATAAGTATAATTATTACAGTTCTAGCGATAATAACTGCATTATATGGGTAAAAATGCATGTTATATTGATAATATTGGGAGTAATAAGTATATTTATTATGGTTCTAGCGATAATAATAGTAAAATATGGCAAATAGTGCATGTTATATTGATAATAATAAAAGTAATAAGTATATTTATTACAGTTCTATCGATAATAACTGCATAATATGGGTAATAATGCATGTTATATTGATGATACTAAAGGTAATACGTATATTTATTATAGTTCTAGCGATAATAACTGCATAATGTGGGTAATAATGCATGTTATATTGATAATAATATAAGTAATAAGTATAATTATTACAGTTCTAGCGATAATAACTGCATTATATGGGTAATAATGCACGTTATATTGCTAACAATATAAGTAATAAGTATAATTATTACAGTTCTATCGATAATAACTGCATAATATGGGTAATAATGCATGTTATATTGATGATAATAAAGGTAATACGTATATTTATTATAGTTCTAGCGATAATAACTGCATAATGTGGGTAATAATGCATGTTATATTGATAATAATATAAGTAATAAGTATAATTATTACAGTTCTAGCGATAATAACTGCATTATATGGGTAATAATGCACGTTATATTGCTAACAATATAAGTAATAAGTATAATTATTACACTTCTAGCGATGATAACTGCATTATATGGGTAATAATGCATGTTATATTGATAATATTGGGAGTAATAAGTATATTTATTATGGTTCTAGAGATAATAACTGCATAATATGGGTAATAATGCATGTTATATTGATAATAATATAAGTAATAAGTATAATTATTACAGTTCTATCGATAATAACTGCATAATATGGGTAATAATGCATGTTATATTGATGATAATAAAGGGAATACGTATATTTATTATAGTTCTAGCGATAATAACTGCATAATGTGGGTAATAATGCATGTTATATTGATAATAATATAAGTAATAAGTATAATTATTACAGTTCTAGCGATAATAACTGCATTATATGGGTAATAATGCACGTTATATTGCTAACAATATAAGTAATAAGTATAATTATTACAGTTCTAGCGATAATAACTGCATTATATGGGTAATAATGCATGTTATATTGATAATATTGGGAGTAATAAGTATATTTATTATGGTTCTAGAGATAATAACTGCATAATATGGGTAATAATGCATGTTATATTGATAATAATATAAGTAATAAGTATAATTATTACAGTTCTGGCGATAATAACTGCATTATATGGGTAATAATGCACGTTATATTGCTAATAGTATTTAATAAGTATAATTATTACATCTCTAGCGATAATACCTCCATTACATGGGTAATAATGCATGTTATATTGATAATGATATAAGTAATAAGTATAATTATTACAGTTCTAGCGATAATACCTCCATTATATGGGTAATAATGCATGTTATATTGATGATAATGAAAGTAATACGTATATTTATTATAGTTCTTGCGATAATAACTGCATAATATGGGTAATAATGCATGTTATATTGAGAATAATATAAGTAATAAGTATAATTATTACAGTTCTGGCGATAATAACTGCATTATATGGGTAATAATGCACGTTATATTGCTAATAGTATTTAATAAGTATAATTATTAGAGTTCTAGCGATAATAACTGCATTATATGGGTAATAATGCATGTTATACTGATAATGATATAAGTAATAAGTATAATTATTACAGTTCTAGCGATAATAACTGCATAATATGGGTAATAATGCACGTTATATTGCTACTAATATAAGTAATGAGTACAATTATTACAGTTCTAGCGATAATAACTGCATAATATGGGTAATAATGCATGTTATATTGATAATATCGGGAGTAATAAGTATAATTATTATAGTTCTAGCGATAATAATAGTAAAATATGGCAAATAGTGCATGTTATATTGATAATAATAAAAGTAATAAATATATTTATTACAGTTCTATCGATAATAACTGCATAATATGGGTAATAATGCATGTTATATTGATGATAATAAAGGTAATACGTATATTTATTATAGTTCTAGCGATAATAACTGCATAATGTGGGTAATAATGCATGTTATATTGATAATAATATAAGTAATAAGTATAATTATTACAGTTCTAGCGATAATAACTGCATTATATGGGTAATAATGCACGTTATATTGCTAACAATATAAGTAATAAGTACAATTATTACAGTTCTAGCGATAATAACTGCATTATATGGGTAATAATGCATGTTATATTGATAATATTGGGAGTAATAAGTATATTTATTATGGTTCTAGAGATAATAACTGCATAATATGGTTAATAATGCATGTTATATTGATAATAATATAAGTAATAAGTATAATTATTACAGTTCTGGCGATAATAACTGCATTATATGGGTAATAATGCACGTTATATTGCTAATAGTATTTAATAAGTATAATTATTACAGTTCTAGCGATAATACCACCATTATATGGGTAATAATGCATGTTATATTGATAATGATATAAGTAATAAGTATAATTATTACAGTTCTAGCGATAATAACTGCATAATATGGGTAATAATGCACGTTATATTGCTAATAATATAAGTAATGAGTACAATTATTACAGTTCTAGCGATAATAACTGCATAATATGGGTAATAATGCATGTTATATTGATAATATCGGGAGTAATAAGTATAATTATTATAGTTCTAGCGATAATAATAGTAAAATATGGCAAATAGTGCATGTTATATTGATAATAATAAAAGTAATAAATATATTTATTACAGTTCTATCGATAATAACTGCATAATATGGGTAATAATGCATGTTATATTGATGATAATAAAGGTAATACGTATATTTATTATAGTTCTAGCGATAATAATAGTAAAATATGGCAAATAGTGCATGTTATATTGATAATAATATAAGTAATAAGTATAATTATTACAGTTCTAGCGATAATAACTGCATTATATGGGTAATAATGCACGTTATATTGCTAACAATATAAGTAATAAGTACAATTATTACAGTTCTAGCGATAATAACTGCATTATATGGGTAATAATGCATGTTATATTGATAATATTGGGAGTAATAAGTATATTTATTATGGTTCTAGAGATAATAACTGCATAATATGGGTAATAATGCATGTTATATTGATAATAATATAAGTAATAAGTATAATTATTACAGTTCTGGCGATAATAACTGCATTATATGGGTAATAATGCACGTTATATTGCTAATAGTATTTCATAAGTATAATTATTACAGTTCTAGCGATAATACCTCCATTATATGGGTAATAATGCACGTTATATTGCTAACAATATAAGTAATAAGTACAATTATTACAGTTCTAGCGATAATAACAGCATTATATGGGTAATAATGCATGTTATATTGATAATATTGGGAGTAATAAGTATATTTATTATGGTTCTAGAGATAATAACTGCATAATATGGGTAATAATGCATGTTATATTGATAATAATATAAGTAATAAGTATAATTATTACAGTTCTGGCGATAATAACTGCATTATATGGGTAATAATGCACGTTATATTGCTAATAGTATTTCATAAGTATAATTATTACAGTTCTAGCGATAATACCTCCATTATATGGGTAATAACGCATGTTATATTGATAATGATATAAGTAATAAGTATAATTATTACAGTTCTAGCGATAACAACTGCATAATATGGGTAATAATGCACGTTATATTGCTAATAATATAAGTAATGAGTACAATTATTACAGTTCTAGCGATAATAACTGCATAATATGGGTAATAATGCATGTTATATTGATAATATCGGGAGTAATAAGTATAATTATTATAGTTCTAGCGATAGTAATAGTAAAATATGGCAAATAGTGCATGTTATATTGATAATAATAAAAGTAATAAATATATTTATTACAGTTCTATCGATAATAACTGCATAATATGGGTAATAATGCATGTTATATTGATGATAACAAAAGTAATACGTATATTTATTATAGTTCGAGCGATAATAACTGCATAATATGGGTAATAATGCATGTTATATTGATAATAATCTAAGTAATAAGTATAATTATTAGAGTTCTAGCGATAATAACTGCATTATATGGGTAATAATGCACGTTATATTGCTAACAATATAAGTAATAAGTATAATTACTACAGTTCTAGCGATAATAACTGCATTATATGGGTAATAATGCACGTCATATTGCTAATAATATAAGTAATGAGTACAATTATTACAGTTCTAGCGATAATAACTGCATTATATGGGTAATAATGCATGTTATATTGATAATAATATAAGTAATAAGTATAATTATTACAGTTCTAGCGATAATAACTGCATTATATGGGTAAAAATGCATGTTATATTGATAATATTGGGAGTAATAAGTATATTTATTATGGTTCTAGCGATAATAATAGTAAAATATGGCAAATAGTGCATGTTATATTGATAATAATAAAAGTAATAAGTATATTTATTACAGTTCTATCGATAATAACTGCATAATATGGGTAATAATGCATGTTATATTGATGATACTAAAGGTAATACGTATATTTATTATAGTTCTAGCGATAATAACTGCATAATGTGGGTAATAATGCATGTTATATTGATAATAATATAAGTAATAAGTATAATTACTACAGTTCAAGCGATAATAACTGCATAATATGGGTAATAATGCATGTTATATTGATAATAATATAAGTAATAAGTATAATTATTACAGTTCTAGCGATAATAACTGCATTATATGGGTAATAATGCACGTTATATTGCTAATAGTATTTAATAAGTATAATTATTACAGTTCTAGCGATAATAGCTCCATTATATGGGTAATAATGCATGTTATATTGATAATGATATAAGTAATAAGTATAATTATTACAGTTCCAGCGATAATAACTGCATAATATGGGTAATAATGCACGTTATATTGCTAATAATATAAGTAATGAGTACAATTATTACAGTTCTAGCGATAATAACGGCATAATATGGGTAATAATGCATGTTATATTGATAATATCGGGAGTAATAAGTATAATTATTATAGTTCTAGCGATAATAATAGTAAAATATGGCAAATAGTGCATGTTATATTGATAATAATAAAAGTAATAAATATATTTATTACAGTTCTATCGATAATAACTGCATAATATGGGTAATAATGCATGTTATATTGATGATAATAAAGGTAATACGTATATTTATTATAGTTCTAGCGATAATAACTGCATAATATGGGTAATAATGCATGTTATATTGATGATAATAAAGGTAATACGTATATTTATTATAGTTCTAGCGATAATAACTGCATAATGTGGGTAATAATGCATGTTATATTGATAATAATATAAGTAATAAGTATAATTATTACAGTTCTAGCGATAATAACTGCATTATATGGGTAATAATGCACGTTATATTGCTAACAATATAAGTAATAAGTACAATTATTACAGTTCTAGCGATAATAACTGCATTATATGGGTAATAATGCATGTTATATTGATAATATTGGGAGTAATAAGTATATTTATTATGGTTCTAGAGATAATAACTGCATAATATGGTTAATAATGCATGTTATATTGATAATAATATAAGTAATAAGTATAATTATTACAGTTCTGGCGATAATAACTGCATTATATGGGTAATAATGCACGTTATATTGCTAATAGTATTTAATAAGTATAATTATTACAGTTCTAGCGATAATACCACCATTATATGGGTAATAATGCATGTTATATTGATAATGATATAAGTAATAAGTATAATTATTACAGTTCTAGCGATAATAACTGCATAATATGGGTAATAATGCACGTTATATTGCTAATAATATAAGTAATGAGTACAATTATTACAGTTCTAGCGATAATAACTGCATAATATGGGTAATAATGCATGTTATATTGATAATATCGGGAGTAATAAGTATAATTATTATAGTTCTAGCGATAATAATAGTAAAATATGGCAAATAGTGCATGTTATATTGATAATAATAAAAGTAATAAATATATTTATTACAGTTCTATCGATAATAACTGCATAATATGGGTAATAATGCATGTTATATTGATGATAATAAAGGTAATACGTATATTTATTATAGTTCTAGCGATAATAACTGCATAATGTGGGTAATAATGCATGTTATATTGATAATAATATAAGTAATAAGTATAATTATTACAGTTCTAGCGATAATAACTGCATTATATGGGTAATAATGCACGTTATATTGCTAACAATATAAGTAATAAGTATAATTATTACAGTTCTATCGATAATAACTGCATAATATGGGTAATAATGCATGTTATATTGATGATAATAAAGGTAATACGTATATTTATTATAGTTCTAGCGATAATAACTGCATAATGTGGGTAATAATGCATGTTATATTGATAATAATATAAGTAATAAGTATAATTATTACAGTTCTAGCGATAATAACTGCATTATATGGGTAATAATGCACGTTATATTGCTAACAATATAAGTAATAAGTATAATTATTACAGTTCTAGCGATGATAACTGCATTATATGGGTAATAATGCATGTTATATTGATAATATTGGGAGTAATAAGTATATTTATTATGGTTCTAGAGATAATAACTGCATAATATGGGTAATAATGCATGTTATATTGATAATAATATAAGTAATAAGTATAATTATTACAGTTCTATCGATAATAACTGCATAATATGGGTAATAATGCATGTTATATTGATGATAATAAAGGTAATACGTATATTTATTATAGTTCTAGCGATAATAACTGCATAATGTGGGTAATAATGCATGTTATATTTATAATAATATAAGTAATAAGTATAATTATTACAGTTCTAGCGATAATAACTGCATTATATGGGTAATAATGCACGTTATATTGCTAACAATATAAGTAATAAGTATAATTATTACAGTTCTAGCGATAATAACTGCATTATATGGGTAATAATGCACGTTATATTGCTAATAGTATTTAATAAGTATAATTATTAGAGTTCTAGCGATAATAACTGCATTATATGGGTAATAATGCATGTTATACTGATAATGATATAAGTAATAAGTATAATTATTACAGTTCTAGCGATAATAACTGCATAATATGGGTAATAATGCACGTTATATTGCTACTAATATAAGTAATGAGTACAATTATTACAGTTCTAGCGATAATAACTGCATAATATGGGTAATAATGCATGTTATATTGATAATATCGGGAGTAATAAGTATAATTATTATAGTTCTAGCGATAATAATAGTAAAATATGGCAAATAGTGCATGTTATATTGATAATAATAAAAGTAATAAATATATTTATTACAGTTCTATCGATAATAACTGCATAATATGGGTAATAATGCATGTTATATTGATGATAATAAAGGTAATACGTATATTTATTATAGTTCTAGCGATAATAACTGCATAATGTGGGTAATAATGCATGTTATATTGATAATAATATAAGTAATAAGTATAATTATTACAGTTCTAGCGATAATAACTGCATTATATGGGTAATAATGCACGTTATATTGCTAACAATATAAGTAATAAGTACAATTATTACAGTTCTAGCGATAATAACTGCATTATATGGGTAATAACGCATGTTATATTGATAATGATATAAGTAATAAGTATAATTATTACAGTTCTAGCGATAATAACTGCATAATATGGGTAATAATGCACGTTATATTGCTAATAATATAAGTAATGAGTACAATTATTACAGTTCTAGCGATAATAACTGCATAATATGGGTAATAATGCATGTTATATTGATAATATCGGGAGTAATAAGTATAATTATTATAGTTCTAGCGATAATAATAGTAAAATATGGCAAATAGTGCATGTTATATTGATAATAATAAAAGTAATAAGTATATTTATTACAGTTCTATCGATAATAACTGCATAATATGGGTAATAATGCATGTTATATTGATGATAATAAAAGTAATACGTATATTTATTATAGTTCGAGCGATAATAACTGCATAATATGGGTAATAATGCATGTTATATTGATAATAATCTAAGTAATAAGTATAATTATTAGAGTTCTAGCGATAATAACTGCATTATATGGGTAATAATGCACGTTATATTGCTAACAATATAAGTAATAAGTATAATTATTACAGTTCTAGCGATAATAACTGCATAATATGGGTAATAATGCACGTTATATTGCTAATAATATAAGTAATGAGTACAATTATTACAGTTCTAGCGATAATAACTGCATAATATGGGTAATAATGCATGTTATATTGATAATATCGGGAGTAATAAGTATAATTATTATAGTTCTAGCGATAATAATAGTAAAATATGGCAAATAGTGCATGTTATATTGATAATAAGAAAAGTAATAAATATATTTATTACAGTTCTATCGATAATAACTGCATAATATGGGTAATAATGCATGTTATATTGATGATAATAAAGGTAATACGTATATTTATTATAGTTCTAGCGATAATAACTGCATAATGTGGGTAATAATGCATGTTATATTGATAATAATATAAGTAATAAGTATAATTATTACAGTTCTAGCGATAATAACTGCATTATATGGGTAATAATGCACGTTATATTGCTAACAATATAAGTAATAAGTACAATTATTACAGTTCTAGCGATAATAACTGCATTATATGGGTAATAATGCATGTTATATTGATAATATTGGGAGTAATAAGTATATTTATTATGGTTCTAGAGATAATAACTGCATAATATGGTTAATAATGCATGTTATATTGATAATAATATAAGTAATAAGTATAATTATTACAGTTCTGGCGATAATAACTGCATTATATGGGTAATAATGCACGTTATATTGCTAATAGTATTTAATAAGTATAATTATTACAGTTCTAGCGATAATACCACCATTATATGGGTAATAATGCATGTTATATTGATAATGATATAAGTAATAAGTATAATTATTACAGTTCTAGCGATAATAACTGCATAATATGGGTAATAATGCACGTTATATTGCTAATATTATAAGTAATGAGTACAATTATTACAGTTCTAGCGATAATAACTGCATAATATGGGTAATAATGCATGTTATGTTGATAATATCGGGAGTAATAAGTATAATTATTATAGTTCTAGCGATAATAATAGTAAAATATGGCAAATAGTGCATGTTATATTGATAATAATAAAAGTAATAAATATATTTATTACAGTTCTATCGATAATAACTGCATAATATGGGTAATAATGCATGTTATATTGATGATAATAAAGGTAATACGTATATTTATTATAGTTCTAGCGATAATAACTGCATAATGTGGGTAATAATGCATGTTATATTGATAATAATATAAGTAATAAGTATAATTATTACAGTTCTAGCGATAATAACTGCATTATATGGGTAATAATGCACGTTATATTGCTAACAATATAAGTAATAAGTATAATTATTACAGTTCTATCGATAATAACTGCATAATATGGGTAATAATGCATGTTATATTGATGATAATAAAGGTAATACGTATATTTATTATAGTTCTAGCGATAATAACTGCATAATGTGGGTAATAATGCATGTTATATTGATAATAATATAAGTAATAAGTATAATTATTACAGTTCTAGCGATAATAACTGCATTATATGGGTAATAATGCACGTTATATTGCTAACAATATAAGTAATAAGTATAATTATTACAGTTCTAGCGATGATAACTGCATTATATGGGTAATAATGCATGTTATATTGATAATATTGGGAGTAATAAGTATATTTATTATGGTTCTAGAGATAATAACTGCATAATATGGGTAATAATGCATGTTATATTGATAATAATATAAGTAATAAGTATAATTATTACAGTTCTATCGATAATAACTGCATAATATGGGTAATAATGCATGTTATATTGATGATAATAAAGGTAATACGTATATTTATTATAGTTCTAGCGATAATAACTGCATAATGTGGGTAATAATGCATGTTATATTGATAATAATATAAGTAATAAGTATAATTATTACAGTTCTAGCGATAATAACTGCATTATATGGGTAATAATGCACGTTATATTGCTAACAATATAAGTAATAAGTATAATTATTACAGTTCTAGCGATAATAACTGCATTATATGGGTAATAATGCATGTTATATTGATAATATTGGGAGTAATAAGTATATTTATTATGGTTCTAGAGATAATAACTGCATAATATGGGTAATAATGCATGTTATATTGATAATAATATAAGTAATAAGTATAATTATTACAGTTCTGGCGATAATAACTGCATTATATGGGTAATAATGCACGTTATATTGCTAATAGTATTTAATAAGTATAATTATTACATCTCTAGCGATAATACCTCCATTATATGGGTAATAATGCATGTTATATTGATAATGATATAAGTAATAAGTATAATTATTACAGTTCTAGCGATAATACCTCCATTATATGGGTAATAATGCATGTTATATTGATGATAATGAAAGTAATACGTATATTTATTATAGTTCTTGCGATAATAACTGCATAATATGGGTAATAATGCATGTTATATTGAGAATAATATAAGTAATAAGTATAATTATTACAGTTCTGGCGATAATAACTGCATTATATGGGTAATAATGCACGTTATATTGCTAATAGTATTTAATAAGTATAATTATTAGAGTTCTAGCGATAATAACTGCATTATATGGGTAATAATGCATGTTATACTGATAATGATATAAGTAATAAGTATAATTATTACAGTTCTAGCGATAATAACTGCATAATATGGGTAATAATGCACGTTATATTGCTACTAATATAAGTAATGAGTACAATTATTACAGTTCTAGCGATAATAACTGCATAATATGGGTAATAATGCATGTTATATTGATAATATCGGGAGTAATAAGTATAATTATTATAGTTCTAGCGATAATAATAGTAAAATATGGCAAATAGTGCATGTTATATTGATAATAATAAAAGTAATAAATATATTTATTACAGTTCTATCGATAATAACTGCATAATATGGGTAATAATGCATGTTATATTGATGATAATAAAGGTAATACGTATATTTATTATAGTTCTAGCGATAATAACTGCATAATGTGGGTAATAATGCATGTTATATTGATAATAATATAAGTAATAAGTATAATTATTACAGTTCTAGCGATAATAACTGCATTATATGGGTAATAATGCACGTTATATTGCTAACAATATAAGTAATAAGTACAATTATTACAGTTCTAGCGATAATAACTGCATTATATGGGTAATAATGCATGTTATATTGATAATATTGGGAGTAATAAGTATATTTATTATGGTTCTAGAGATAATAACTGCATAATATGGTTAATAATGCATGTTATATTGATAATAATATAAGTAATAAGTATAATTATTACAGTTCTGGCGATAATAACTGCATTATATGGGTAATAATGCACGTTATATTGCTAATAGTATTTAATAAGTATAATTATTACAGTTCTAGCGATAATACCACCATTATATGGGTAATAATGCATGTTATATTGATAATGATATAAGTAATAAGTATAATTATTACAGTTCTAGCGATAATAACTGCATTATATGGGTAATAATGCACGTTATATTGCTAACAATATAAGTAATAAGTACAATTATTACAGTTCTAGCGATAATAACTGCATTATATGGGTAATAATGCATGTTATATTGATAATATTGGGAGTAATAAGTATATTTATTATGGTTCTAGAGATAATAACTGCATAATATGGGTAATAATGCATGTTATATTGATAATAATATAAGTAATAAGTATAATTATTACAGTTCTGGCGATAATAACTGCATTATATGGGTAATAATGCACGTTATATTGCTAATAGTATTTCATAAGTATAATTATTACAGTTCTAGCGATAATACCTCCATTATATGGGTAATAATGCACGTTATATTGCTAACAATATAAGTAATAAGTACAATTATTACAGTTCTAGCGATAATAACTGCATTATATGGGTAATAATGCATGTTATATTGATAATATTGGGAGTAATAAGTATATTTATTATGGTTCTAGAGATAATAACTGCATAATATGGGTAATAATGCATGTTATATTGATAATAATATAAGTAATAAGTATAATTATTACAGTTCTGGCGATAATAACTGCATTATATGGGTAATAATGCACGTTATATTGCTAATAGTATTTCATAAGTATAATTATTACAGTTCTAGCGATAATACCTCCATTATATGGGTAATAACGCATGTTATATTGATAATGATATAAGTAATAAGTATAATTATTACAGTTCTAGCGATAATAACTGCATAATATGGGTAATAATGCACGTTATATTGCTAATAATATAAGTAATGAGTACAATTATTACAGTTCTAGCGATAATAACTGCATAATATGGGTAATAATGCATGTTATATTGATAATATCGGGAGTAATAAGTATAATTATTATAGTTCTAGCGATAGTAATAGTAAAATATGGCAAATAGTGCATGTTATATTGATAATAATAAAAGTAATAAATATATTTATTACAGTTCTATCGATAATAACTGCATAATATGGGTAATAATGCATGTTATATTGATGATAACAAAAGTAATACGTATATTTATTATAGTTCGAGCGATAATAACTGCATAATATGGGTAATAATGCATGTTATATTGATAATAATCTAAGTAATAAGTATAATTATTAGAGTTCTAGCGATAATAACTGCATTATATGGGTAATAATGCACGTTATATTGCTAACAATATAAGTAATAAGTATAATTACTACAGTTCTAGCGATAATAACTGCATTATATGGGTAATAATGCACGTTATATTGCTAATAATATAAGTAATGAGTACAATTATTACAGTTCTAGCGATAATAACTGCATTATATGGGTAATAATGCATGTTATATTGATAATAATATAAGTAATAAGTATAATTATTACAGTTCTAGCGATAATAACTGCATTATATGGGTAAAAATGCATGTTATATTGATAATATTGGGAGTAATAAGTATATTTATTATGGTTCTAGCGATAATAATAGTAAAATATGGCAAATAGTGCATGTTATATTGATAATAATAAAAGTAATAAGTATATTTATTACAGTTCTATCGATAATAACTGCATAATATGGGTAATAATGCATGTTATATTGATGATACTAAAGGTAATACGTATATTTATTATAGTTCTAGCGATAATAACTGCATAATGTGGGTAATAATGCATGTTATATTGATAATAATATAAGTAATAAGTATAATTACTACAGTTCAAGCGATAATAACTGCATAATATGGGTAATAATGCATGTTATATTGATAATAATATAAGTAATAAGTATAATTATTACAGTTCTAGCGATAATAACTGCATTATATGGGTAATAATGCACGTTATATTGCTAATAGTATTTAATAAGTATAATTATTACAGTTCTAGCGATAATAGCTCCATTATATGGGTAATAATGCATGTTATATTGATAATGATATAAGTAATAAGTATAATTATTACAGTTCCAGCGATAATAACTGCATAATATGGGTAATAATGCACGTTATATTGCTAATAATATAAGTAATGAGTACAATTATTACAGTTCTAGCGATAATAACGGCATAATATGGGTAATAATGCATGTTATATTGATAATATCGGGAGTAATAAGTATAATTATTATAGTTCTAGCGATAATAATAGTAAAATATGGCAAATAGTGCATGTTATATTGATAATAATAAAAGTAATAAATATATTTATTACAGTTCTATCGATAATAACTGCATAATATGGGTAATAATGCATGTTATATTGATGATAATAAAGGTAATACGTATATTTATTATAGTTCTAGCGATAATAACTGCATAATATGGGTAATAATGCATGTTATATTGATGATAATAAAGGTAATACGTATATTTATTATAGTTCTAGCGATAATAACTGCATAATGTGGGTAATAATGCATGTTATATTGATAATAATATAAGTAATAAGTATAATTATTACAGTTCTAGCGATAATAACTGCATTATATGGGTAATAATGCACGTTATATTGCTAACAATATAAGTAATAAGTACAATTATTACAGTTCTAGCGATAATAACTGCATTATATGGGTAATAATGCATGTTATATTGATAATATTGGGAGTAATAAGTATATTTATTATGGTTCTAGAGATAATAACTGCATAATATGGTTAATAATGCATGTTATATTGATAATAATATAAGTAATAAGTATAATTATTACAGTTCTGGCGATAATAACTGCATTATATGGGTAATAATGCACGTTATATTGCTAATAGTATTTAATAAGTATAATTATTACAGTTCTAGCGATAATACCACCATTATATGGGTAATAATGCATGTTATATTGATAATGATATAAGTAATAAGTATAATTATTACAGTTCTAGCGATAATAACTGCATAATATGGGTAATAATGCACGTTATATTGCTAATAATATAAGTAATGAGTACAATTATTACAGTTCTAGCGATAATAACTGCATAATATGGGTAATAATGCATGTTATATTGATAATATCGGGAGTAATAAGTATAATTATTATAGTTCTAGCGATAATAATAGTAAAATATGGCAAATAGTGCATGTTATATTGATAATAATAAAAGTAATAAATATATTTATTACAGTTCTATCGATAATAACTGCATAATATGGGTAATAATGCATGTTATATTGATGATAATAAAGGTAATACGTATATTTATTATAGTTCTAGCGATAATAACTGCATAATGTGGGTAATAATGCATGTTATATTGATAATAATATAAGTAATAAGTATAATTATTACAGTTCTAGCGATAATAACTGCATTATATGGGTAATAATGCACGTTATATTGCTAACAATATAAGTAATAAGTATAATTATTACAGTTCTATCGATAATAACTGCATAATATGGGTAATAATGCATGTTATATTGATGATAATAAAGGTAATACGTATATTTATTATAGTTCTAGCGATAATAACTGCATAATGTGGGTAATAATGCATGTTATATTGATAATAATATAAGTAATAAGTATAATTACTACAGTTCAAGCGATAATAACTGCATAATATGGGTAATAATGCATGTTATATTGATAATAATATAAGTAATAAGTATAATTATTACAGTTCTAGCGATAATAACTGCATTATATGGGTAATAATGCACGTTATATTGCTAATAGTATTTAATAAGTATAATTATTACAGTTCTAGCGATAATAGCTCCATTATATGGGTAATAATGCATGTTATATTGATAATGATATAAGTAATAAGTATAATTATTACAGTTCCAGCGATAATAACTGCATAATATGGGTAATAATGCACGTTATATTGCTAATAATATAAGTAATGAGTACAATTATTACAGTTCTAGCGATAATAACGGCATAATATGGGTAATAATGCATGTTATATTGATAATATCGGGAGTAATAAGTATAATTATTATAGTTCTAGCGATAATAATAGTAAAATATGGCAAATAGTGCATGTTATATTGATAATAATAAAAGTAATAGATATATTTATTACAGTTCTATCGATAATAACTGCATAATATGGGTAATAGTGCATGTTATATTGATAATAATATAAGTAATAAGTATAATTATTACAGTTCTAGCGATAATAACTGCATTATATGGGTAATAATGCACGTTATATTGCTAACAATATAAGTAATAAGTATAATTATTACAGTTCTAACGATAATAACTGCATTATATTGGTAATAATGCATGTTATATTGCTAATAGTATTTAATAAGTATAATTATTACAGTTCTAGCGATAATACCTCCATTATATGGGTAATAATGCATGTTATATTGATAATGATATAAGTAATAAGTATAATTATTACAGTTCTAGCGATAATAACTGCATTATATGGGTAATAATGCACGTTATATTGCTAATAATATAAGTAATGAGTACAATTATTACAGTTCTAGCGATAATAACTGCATTATATGGGTAATAATGCATGTTATATTGCTAATAGTATTTAATAGGTATAATTATTACAGTTCTAGCGATAATACCTCCATTATATGGGTAATAATGCATGTTATATTGATGATAATGAAAGTAATACGTATATTTATTATAGTTCTTGCGATAATAACTGCATAATATGGGTAATAATGCACGTTATATTGCTAATAGTATTTAATAAGTATAATTATTACAGTTCTAGCGATAATACCTCCATTATATGGGTAATAATGCATGTTATATTGATAATGATATAAGTAATAAGTATAATTATTACAGTTCTAGCGATAATAACTGCATAATATGGGTAATAATGCACGTTATATTGCTAATAATATAAGTAATGGGTACAATTATTACAGTTCTAGCGATAATAACTGCATAATATGGGTAATAATGCATGTTATATTGATAATATCGGGAGTAATAAGTATAATTATTATAGTTCTAGCGATAATAATAGTAAAATATGGCAAATAGTGCATGTTATATTGATAATAATAAAAGTAATAAATATATTTATTACAGTTCTATCGATAATAACTGCATAATATGGGTAATAATGCATGTTATATTGATGATAATAAAGGTAATACGTATATTTATTATAGTTCTAGCGATAATAACTGCATAATGTGGGTAATAATGCATGTTATATTGATAATAATATAAGTAATAAGTATAATTATTACAGTTCTAGCGATAATAACTGCATTATATGGGTAATAATGCACGTTATATTGCTAACAATAAAAGTAATAAGTATAATTATTACAGTTCTAGCGATAACAACTGCATTATATGGGTAATAATGCATGTTATATTGATAATATTGGGAGTAATAAGTATATTTATTATGGTTCTAGAGATAATAACTGCATAATATGGGTAATAATGCATGTTATATTGATAATAATATAAGTAATAAGTATAATTATTACAGTTCTGGCGATAATAACTGCATTATATGGGTAATAATGCACGTTATATTGCTAATAGTATTTAATAAGTATAATTATTACATTTCTAGCGATAATACCTCCATTATATGGGTAATAATGCATGTTATATTGATCATGATATAAGTAATAAGTATAATTATTACAGTTCTAGCGATAATACCTCCATTATATGGGTAATAATGCATGTTATACTGATAATGATATAAGTAATGAGTACAATTATTACAGTTCTAGCGATAATAACTGCATAATATGGGTAATAATGCATGTTATATTGATAATATCGGGAGTAATATGTATAATTATTATAGTTCTAGCGATAATAATAGTAAAATATGGCAAATAGTGCATGTTATATTGATAATAATAAAAGTAATAAATATATTTATTACAGTTCTATCGATAATAACTGCATAATATAGGTAATAATGCATGTTATATTGATGATAATAAAGGTAATACGTATATTTATTATAGTTCTAGCGATAATAACTGCATAATGTGGGTAATAATGCATGTTATATTGATAATAATATAAGTAATAAGTATAATTATTACAGTTCTAGCGATAATAACTGCATTATATGGGTAATAATGCACGTTATATTGCTAACAATATAAGTAATAAGTATAATTATTACAGTTCTAGCGATAATAACTGCATTATATGGGTAATAATGCATGTTATATTGATAATATTGGGAGTAATAAGTATATTTATTATGGTTCTAGAGATAATAACTGCATAATATGGGTAATAATGCATGTTATATTGATAATAATATAAGTAATAAGTATAATTATTACAGTTCTATCGATAATAACTGCATAATATGGGTAATAATGCATGTTATATTGATGATAATAAAGGTAATACGTATATTTATTATAGTTCTAGCGATAATAACTGCATAATGTGGGTAATAATGCATGTTATATTGATAATAATATAAGTAATAAGTATAATTATTACAGTTCTAGCGATAATAACTGCATTATATGGGTAATAATGCACGTTATATTGCTAACAATATAAGTAATAAGTATAATTATTACAGTTCTAGCGATAATAACTGCATTATATGGGTAATAATGCATTTTATATTGATAATATTGGGAGTAATAAGTATATTTATTATGGTTCTAGAGATAATAACTGCATAATATGGGTAATAATGCATGTTATATTGATAATAATATAAGTAATAAGTATAATTATTACAGTTCTATCGATAATAACTGCATAATATGGGTAATAATGCATGTTATATTGATGATAATAAAGGTAATACGTATATTTATTATAGTTCTAGCGATAATAACTGCATAATGTGGGTAATAATGCATGTTATATTGATAATAATATAAGTAATAAGTATAATTATTACAGTTCTAGCGATAATAACTGCATTATATGGGTAATAATGCATGTTATATTGATGATAATGAAAGTAATACGTATATTTATTATAGTTCTTGCGATAATAACTGCATAATATGGGTAATAATGCATGTTATATTGAGAATAATATAAGTAATAAGTATAATTATTACAGTTCTGGCGATAATAACTGCATTATATGGGTAATAATGCACGTTATATTGCTAATAGTATTTAATAAGTATAATTATTACAGTTCTAGCGATAATACCTCCATTATATGGGTAATAATGCATGTTATACTGATAATGATATAAGTAATAAGTATAATTATTACAGTTCTAGCGATAATAACTGCATAATATGGGTAATAATGCACGTTATATTGCTACTAATATAAGTAATGAGTACAATTATTACAGTTCTAGCGATAATAACTGCATAATATGGGTAATAATGCATGTTATATTGATAATATCGGGAGTAATAAGTATAATTATTATAGTTCTAGCGATAATAATAGTAAAATATGGCAAATAGTGCATGTTATATTGATAATAATAAAAGTAATAAGTATATTTATTACAGTTCTAGCGATAATAACTGCATAATATGGGTAATAATGCATGTTATATTGATGATAATAAAAGTAATACGTATATTTATTATAGTTCGAGCGATAATAACTGCATAATATGGGTAATAATGCATGTTATATTGATAATAATCTAAGTAATAAGTATAATTATTAGAGTTCTAGCGATAATAACTGCATTATATGGGTAATAATGCACGTTATATTGCTAACAATATAAGTAATAAGTATAATTATTACAGTTCTAGCGATAATAACTGCATTATGTGGGTAATAATGCACGTTATATTGCTAATAATATAAGTAATGAGTACAATTATTACAGTTCTAGCGATAATAACTGCATTATATGGGTAATAATGCATGTTATATTGATAATAATATAAGTAATAAGTATAATTATTACAGTTCTAGCGATAATAACTGCATTATATGGGTAAAAATGCATGTTATATTGATAATATTGGGAGTAATAAGTATATTTATTATGGTTCTAGCGATAATAATAGTAAAATATGGCAAATAGTGCATGTTATATTGATAATAATAAAAGTAATATGTATATTTATTACAGTTCTATCGATAATAACTGCATAATATGGGTAATAATGCATGTTATATTGATGATAATAAAGGTAATACGTATATTTATTATAGTTCTAGCGATAATAACTGCATAATGTGGGTAATAATGCACGTTATATTGCTAACAATATAAGTAATAAGTATAATTATTACAGTTCTAGCGATAATAACTGCATTATATGGGTAATAATGCACGTTATATTGCTAATAATATAAGTAATGAGTACAATTATTACAGTTCTAGCGATAATAACTGCATTATATGGGTAATAATGCATGTTATATTGATAATAATATAAGTAATAAGTATAATTATTACAGTTCTATCGATAATAACTGCATAATATGGGTAATAATGCATGTTATATTGATGATAATAAAGGTAATACGTATATTTATTATAGTTCTAGCGATAATAACTGCATAATGTGGGTAATAATGCATGTTATATTGATAATAATATAAGTAATAAGTATAATTATTACAGTTCTAGCGATAATAACTGCATTATATGGGTAATAATGCACGTTATATTGCTAACAATATAAGTAATAAGTATAATTATTACAGTTCTAGCGATAATAACTGCATTATATGGGTAATAATGCACGTTATATTGCTAATAATATAAGTAATGAGTACAATTATTACAGTTCTAGCGATAATAACGAGTGATGCCCACTTGGACGCCGACCGTTTGGACGCGTCCCGATTGGACGGTCCCGATTCGACTCGTTCCATTTCGAAGCGGTGCCGATTGGACGCGTTCCAATTCTAAGCAGGGCTTATAGAACCTAACCTAACCAAATCTAACCTCTTCGAATTGGGACGCGTCGAATCGGCACCGCTTCGAATTGGAACGCGTCGAATCGGGACCGTCCAAACGGAACGCGTCCAATCGGTCGACGTCCAAGTGGGACACCCCCATAATAACTGCATTATATGGGTAATAATGCATGTTATATTGATAATAATATAAGTAATAAGTATAATTATTACAGTTCTATCGATAATAACTGCATAATATGGGTAATAATGCATGTTATATTGATGATAATAAAGGTAATACGTATATTTATTATAGTTCTAGCGATAATAACTGCATAATGTGGGTAATAATGCATGTTATATTGATAATAATATAAGTAATAAGTATAATTATTACAGTTCTAGCGATAATAACTGCATTATATGGGTAATAATGCACGTTATATTGCTAACAATATAAGTAATAAGTATAATTATTACAGTTCTAGCGATAATAACTGCATTATATGGGTAATAATGCATGTTATATTGATAATATTGGGAGTAATAAGTATATTTATTATGGTTCTAGAGATAATAACCGCATAATATGGGTAATAATGCATGTTATATTGATAATAATATAAGTAATAAGTATAATTATTACAGTTCTGGCGATAATAACTGCATTATATGGGTAATAATGCACGTTATATTGCTAATAGTATTTAATAAGTATAATTATTACAGTTCTAGCGATAATACCTCCATTATATGGGTAATAATGCATGTTATACTGATAATGATATAAGTAATAAGTATAATTATTACAGTTCTAGCGATAATAACTGCATAATATGGGTAATAATGCACGTTATATTGCTACTAATATAAGTAATGAGTACAATTATTACAGTTCTAGCGATAATAACTGCATAATATGGGTAATAATGCATGTTATATTGATAATATCGGGAGTAATAAGTATAATTATTATAGTTCTAGCGATAATAATAGTAAAATATGGCAAATAGTGCATGTTATATTGATAATAATAAAAGTAATAAATATATTTATTACAGTTCTATCGATAATAACTGCATAATATGGGTAATAATGCATGTTATATTGATGATAATAAAGGTAATACGTATATTTATTATAGTTCTAGCGATAATAACTGCATAATGTGGGTAATAATGCATGTTATATTGATAATAATATAAGTAATAAGTATAATTATTACAGTTCTAGCGATAATAACTGCATTATATGGGTAATAATGCACGTTATATTGCTACTAATATAAGTAATGAGTACAATTATTACAGTTCTAGCGATAATAACTGCATAATATGGGTAATAATGCATGTTATATTGATAATATCGGGAGTAATAAGTATAATTATTATAGTTCTAGCGATAATAATAGTAAAATATGGCAAATAGTGCATGTTATATTGATAATAATAAGAGTAATAAATATATTTATTACAGTTCTATCGATAATAACTGCATAATATGGGTAATAATGCATGTTATATTGATGATAATAAGGGTAATACGTATATTTATTATAGTTCTAGCGATAATAACTGCATAATGTGGGTAATAATGCATGTTATATTGATAATAATATAAGTAATAAGTATAATTATTACAGTTCTAGCGATAATAACTGCATTATATGGGTAATAATGCACGTTATATTGCTAACAATATAAGTAATAAGTACAATTATTACAGTTCAAGCGATAATAACTGCATAATATGGGTAATAATGCATGTTATATTGATAATAATATAAGTAATAAGTATAATTATTACAGTTCTAGCGATAATAACTGCATTATATGGGTAATAATGCACGTTATATTGCTAATAGTATTTAATAAGTATAATTATTACAGTTCTAGCGATAATAGCTCCATTATATGGGTAATAATGCATGTTATATTGATAATGATATAAGTAATAAGTATAATTATTACAGTTCCAGCGATAATAACTGCATAATATGGGTAATAATGCACGTTATATTGCTAATAATATAAGTAATGAGTACAATTATTACAGTTCTAGCGATAATAACGGCATAATATGCGTAATAATGCATGTTATATTGATAATATCGGGAGTAATAAGTATAATTATTATAGTTCTAGCGATAATAATAGTAAAATATGGCAAATAGTGCATGTTATATTGATAATAATAAAAGTAATAAATATATTTATTACAGTTCTATCGATAATAACTGCATAATATGGGTAATAGTGCATGTTATATTGATAATAATATAAGTAATAAGTATAATTATTACAGTTCTAGCGATAATAACTGCATTATATGGGTAATAATGCACGTTATATTGCTAACAATATAAGTAATAAGTATAATTATTACAGTTCTAACGATAATAACTGCATTATATTGGTAATAATGCATGTTATATTGCTAATAGTATTTAATAAGTATAATTATTACAGTTCTAGCGATAATACCTCCATTATATGGGTAATAATGCATGTTATATTGATAATGATATAAGTAATAAGTATAATTATTACAGTTCTAGCGATAATAACTGCATTATATGGGTAATAATGCACGTTATATTGCTAATAATATAAGTAATGAGTACAATTATTACAGTTCTAGCGATAATAACTGCATTATATGGGTAATAATGCATGTTATATTGCTAATAGTATTTAATAGGTATAATTATTACAGTTCTAGCGATAATACCTCCATTATATGGGTAATAATGCATGTTATATTGATAATGATATAAGTAATAAGTATAATTATTACAGTTCTAGCGATAATAACTGCATAATATGGGTAATAATGCACGTTATATTGCTAATAATATAAGTAATGGGTACAATTATTACAGTTCTAGCGATAATAACTGCATAATATGGGTAATAATGCATGTTATATTGATAATATCGGGAGTAATAAGTATAATTATTATAGTTCTAGCGATAATAATAGTAAAATATGGCAAATAGTGCATGTTATATTGATAATAATAAAAGTAATAAATATATTTATTACAGTTCTATCGATAATAACTGCATAATATGGGTAATAATGCATGTTATATTGATGATAATAAAGGTAATACGTATATTTATTATAGTTCTAGCGATAATAACTGCATAATGTGGGTAATAATGCATGTTATATTGATAATAATATAAGTAATAAGTATAATTATTACAGTTCTAGCGATAATAACTGCATTATATGGGTAATAATGCACGTTATATTGCTAACAATATAAGTAATAAGTATAATTATTACAGTTCTAGCGATAACAACTGCATTATATGGGTAATAATGCATGTTATATTGATAATATTGGGAGTAATAAGTATATTTATTATGGTTCTAGAGATAATAACTGCATAATATGGGTAATAATGCATGTTATATTGATAATAATATAAGTAATAAGTATAATTATTACAGTTCTGGCGATAATAACTGCATTATATGGGTAATAATGCACGTTATATTGCTAATAGTATTTAATAAGTATAATTATTACATTTCTAGCGATAATACCTCCATTATATGGGTAATAATGCATGTTATATTGATAATGATATAAGTAATAAGTATAATTATTACAGTTCTAGCGATAATACCTCCATTATATGGGTAATAATGCATGTTATACTGATAATGATATAAGTAATGAGTACAATTATTACAGTTCTAGCGATAATAACTGCATAATATGGGTAATAATGCATGTTATATTGATAATATCGGGAGTAATATGTATAATTATTATAGTTCTAGCGATAATAATAGTAAAATATGGCAAATAGTGCATGTTATATTGATAATAATAAAAGTAATAAATATATTTATTACAGTTCTATCGATAATAACTGCATAATATGGGTAATAATGCATGTTATATTGATGATAATAAAGGTAATACGTATATTTATTATAGTTCTAGCGATAATAACTGCATAATGTGGGTAATAATGCATGTTATATTGATAATAATATAAGTAATAAGTATAATTATTACAGTTCTAGCGATAATAACTGCATTATATGGGTAATAATGCACGTTATATTGCTAACAATATAAGTAATAAGTATAATTATTACAGTTCTAGCGATAATAACTGCATTATATGGGTAATAATGCATGTTATATTGATAATATTGGGAGTAATAAGTATATTTATTATGGTTCTAGAGATAATAACTGCATAAAATGGGTAATAATGCATGTTATATTGATAATAATATAAGTAATAAGTATAATTATTACAGTTCTATCGATAATAACTGCATAATATGGGTAATAATGCATGTTATATTGATGATAATAAAGGTAATACGTATATTTATTATAGTTCTAGCGATAATAACTGCATAATGTGGGTAATAATGCATGTTATATTGATAATAATATAAGTAATAAGTATAATTATTACAGTTCTAGCGATAATAACTGCATTATATGGGTAATAATGCATGTTATATTGATAATATTGGGAGTAATAAGTATATTTATTATGGTTCTAGAGATAATAACTGCATAATATGGGTAATAATGCATGTTATATTGATAATAATATAAGTAATAAGTATAATTATTACAGTTCTATCGATAATAACTGCATAATATGGGTAATAATGCATGTTATATTGATGATAATAAAGGTAATACGTATATTTATTATAGTTCTAGCGATAATAACTGCATAATGTGGGTAATAATGCATGTTATATTGATAATAATATAAGTAATAAGTATAATTATTACAGTTCTAGCGATAATAACTGCATTATATGGGTAAGAATGCACGTTATATTGCTAACAATATAAGTAATAAGTATAATTATTACAGTTCTAGCGATAATAACTGCATTATATGGGTAATAATGCATGTTATATTGATAATATTGGGAGTAATAAGTATATTTATTATGGTTCTAGAGATAATAACTGCATAATATGGGTAATAATGCATGTTATATTGATAATAATATAAGTAATAAGTATAATTATTACAGTTCTGGCGATAATAACTGCATTATATGGGTAATAATGCACGTTATATTGCTAATAGTATTTAATAAGTATAATTATTACAGTTCTAGCGATAATACCTCCATTATATGGGTAATAATGCATGTTATATTGATAATGATATAAGTAATAAGTATAATTATTACAGTTCTAGCGATAATACCTCCATTATATGGGTAATAATGCATGTTATATTGATGATAATGAAAGTAATACGTATATTTATTATAGTTCTTGCGATAATAACTGCATAATATGGGTAATAATGCATGTTATATTGAGAATAATATAAGTAAAAAGTATAATTATTACAGTTCTGGCGATAATAACTGCATTATATGGGTAATAATGCACGTTATATTGCTAATAGTATTTAATAAGTATAATTATTACAGTTCTAGCGATAATACCTCCATTATATGGGTAATAATGCATGTTATACTGATAATGATATAAGTAATAAGTATAATTATTACAGTTCTAGCGATAATAACTGCATAATATGGGTAATAATGCACGTTATATTGCTACTAATATAAGTAATGAGTACAATTATTACAGTTCTAGCGATAATAACTGCATAATATGGGTAATAATGCATGTTATATTGATAATATCGGGAGTAATAAGTATAATTATTATAGTTCTAGCGATAATAATAGTAAAATATGGCAAATAGTGCATGTTATATTGATAATAATAAAAGTAATAAATATATTTATTACAGTTCTATCGATAATAACTGCATAATATGGGTAATAATGCATGTTATATTGATGATAATAAAGGTAATACGTATATTTATTATAGTTCTAGCGATAATAACTGCATAATGTGGGTAATAATGCATGTTATATTGATAATAATATAAGTAATAAGTATAATTATTACAGTTCTAGCGATAATAACTGCATTATATGGGTAATAATGCACGTTATATTGCTAACAATATAAGTAATAAGTACAATTATTACAGTTCTAGCGATAATAACTGCATTATATGGGTAATAATGCATGTTATATTGATAATAATCTAAGTAATAAGTATAATTATTACAGTTCTAGCGATAATAACTGCATTATATGGGTAATAATGCACGTTATATTGCTAACAATATAAGTAATAAGTATAATTATTACAGTTCTATCGATAATAACTTTTTAATATGGGTAATAATGCATGTTATATTGATGATAATGAAAGTAGTAAGTATATTTATTACAGTTCTAGCGATAATAACTGCATTATATGCGTAATAAGGCATGTTATACTGATAATATCGGGGGTAATAAGTATAATTATTATTGTTCTAGCGGTAATAATAGTAAAATATGGCTAATAGTGCATGATATATTGATAATAGTAAAAGTAATAAGTATATTTATTACAGTTCTATCGATAATAACTGCATAATATGGGTAATAGTGCATGTTATATTGATAATAATATAAGTAATAAGTATAATTATTACAGTTCTAGCGATAATAACTGCATTATATGGGTAATAATGCATGTTATATTGATAATAATAAAAGTAATAAGTATATTTATTATCGTTCTATCGATAATAACTTCTTAATATGGGTGATAATGCATGTTATATTGATAATAATATAAGGAATAAGTATAATTATTACAGATCTAGCGATAATAACTGCATTGTATGGGTAATAATGCACGTTATATTGCTAACAATATAAGTAATAAGGATAATTATTACAGTTCTAGCGATAATAACTGCATTACATGGGTAATAATGCACGTTATATTGCTAACAATATAAGTAATAAGTATAATTATTACAGTTCTAGCGATAATAACTGCATTATATGGGTAATAATGCATGTTATATTGATAATAATAAAAGTAATAAGTATATTTATTATCGTTCTATCGATAATAGCTTCTTAATATGGGTAATAATGCATGTTATATTGATAATAATGTAAGTAATAAGTATAATTATTACAGTTCTAGCGATAATAACTGCATTGTATGGGTAATAATGCACGTTATATTGCTAATAATATAAGTAATGAGTACAATTATTACAGTTCTAGCGATAATAACTGCATAATATGGGTAATAATGCATGTTATATTGATAATATCGGGAGTAATAAGTATAATTATTATAGTTCTAGCGATAATAACTGCATTATATCGGTAATAATGCACGTTATATTGCTAATAATATAAGTAATGAGTACAATTATTACAGTTCTAGCGATAATAACTGCATTATATGGGTAATAATGCATGTTATATTGATAATAATATAAGTAATAGGTATAATTATTACAGTTCTAGCGATAATAACTGCATTATATGGGTAAAAATGCATGTTATATTGATAATATTGGGAGTAATAAGTATATTTATTATGGTTCTAGCGATAATAATAGTAAAATATGGCAAATAGTGCATGTTATATTGATAATAATAAAAGTAATAAGTATATTTATTACAGTTCTATCGATAATAACTGCATAATATGGGTAATAATGCATGGTATATTGATGATAATAAAGGTAATACGTATATTTATTATAGTTCTAGCGATAATAACTGCATAATATGGGTAATAATGCATGTTATATTGATAATATCGGGAGTAATAAGTATAATTATTATAGTTCTAGCGATAATAACTGCATTATATGGGTAATAATGCACGTTATATTGCTAACAATATAAGTAATAAGTATAATTATTACAGTTCCAGCGATAATAACTGCATAATATGGGTAATAATGCATGTTATATTGATAATAATATAAGTAATATGTATAATTATTACAGTTCTAGCGATAATAACTGCATTATATGGGTAATAATTCACGTTATATTGCTAATAATATAAGTAATGAGTACAATTATTACAGTTCTAGCGATAATAACTGCATTATATGGGTAATAATGCATGTTATATTGATAATAATATAAGTAATAAGTATAATTATTACAGTTCTAGCGATAATAACTGCATTATATGGGTAATAATGCATGTTATATTGATAATATTGGGAGTAATAAGTATATTTATTATAGTTCTAGCGATAATAACCGCATAATATGGGTAATAGTGCATGTTATATTGATAATAGTATAAGTAATAAGTATAATTATTACAGTTCTAGCAATAATACCTCCATTATATGGGTAATAATGCATGTTATATTGATAATAATATAAGTAATAAGTATAATTATTACAGTTCTAGCGATAATAACTGCATTGTATGGGTAATAATGCACGTTATATTGCTAACAATATAAGTAATAAGTATAATTATTTCAGTTCTAGCGATAATAACTGCATTATATGGGTAATAATGCATGTTATATTGATGATAATAAAAGTAATACGTATATTTATTATAGTTCTAGCGATAATAACTGCATAATATGGGTAATAATGCATGTTATATTGATAATAATCTAAGTAATAAGTATAATTATTACAGTTCTAGCGATAATAACTGCATTATATGGGTAAAAATGCATGTTATATTGATAATATTGGGAGTAATAAGTATATTTATTATGGTTCTAGCGATAATAATAGTAAAATATGGCAAATAGTGCATGTTATATTGATAATAATAAAAGTAATAAGTATATTTATTACAGTTCTATCGATAATAACTGCATAATATGGGTAATAATGCATGTTATATTGATGATAATAAAGGTAATACGTATATTTATTATAGTTCTAGCGATAATAACTGCATAATATGGGTAATAATGCATGTTATATTGATAATAATGTAAGTAATAAGTATAATTATTACAGTTCTAGCGATAATAACTGCATTATATGGGTAATAATGCACGTTATATTGCTAACAATATAAGTAATAAGTATAATTATTACAGTTCTAGCGATAGTAACTGCATTATATGGGTAATAATGCATGTTATATTGATAATATTGGGAGTAATAAGTATATTTATTATGGTTCTGGAGATAATAACTGCATAATATGGGTAATAATGCATGTTATATTGATAATAATATAAGTAATAAGTATAATTATTACAGTTCTAGCGATAATAACTGCATTATATGGGTAATAATGCATGTTATATTGATAATATTGGGAGTAATAAGTATATTTATTATAGTTCTAGCGATAATAACCGCATAATATGGGTAATAGTGCATGTTATATTGATAATAGTATAAGTAATAAGTATAATTATTACAGTTCTAGCAATAATACCTCCATTATATGGGTAATAATGCATGTTATATTGATAATAATATAAGTAATAAGTATAATTATTACAGTTCTAGCGATAATAACTGCATTGTATGGGTAATAATGCACGTTATATTGCTAACAATATAAGTAATAAGTATAATTATTTCAGTTCTAGCGATAATAACTGCATTATATGGGTAATAATGCATGTTATATTGATGATAATAAAAGTAATACGTATATTTATTATAGTTCTAGCGATAATAACTGCATAATATGGGTAATAATGCATGTTATATTGATAATAATCTAAGTAATAAGTATAATTATTACAGTTCTAGCGATAATAACTGCATTATATGGGTAATAATGCACGTTATATTGCTAACAATATAAGTAATAAGTATAATTATTACAGTTCTATCGATAATAACTTCTTAATATGGGTAATAATGCATGTTATATTGATGATAATGAAAGTAGTAAGTATATTTATTACAGTTCTAGCGATAATAACTGCATTATATGCGTAATAAGGCATGTTATATTGATAATATCGGGGGTAATAAGTATAATTATTATAGGTCTAGCGGTAATAATAGTAAAATATGGCTAATAGTGCATGATATATTGATAATAGTAAAAGTAATAAGTATATTTATTACAGCTCTATCGATAATAACTGCATAATATGGGTAATAGTGCATGTTATATTGATAATAATATAAGTAATAAGTATAATTATTACAGTTCTAGCGATAATAACTGCATTATATGGGTAATAATGCACGTTATATTGCTAACAATATAAGTAATGAGTATAATTATTACAGTTCTAGCGATAATAACTGCATAATATGGGTAATAATGCATGTTATATTGATAATATCGGGAGTAATAAGTATAATTATTATAGTTCTAGCGATAATAATAGTAAAATATGGCAAATAGTGCATGTTATATTGATAATAATAAAAGTAATAAATATATTTATTACAGTTCTATCGGTAATAACTGCATAATATGGGTAATAATGCATATTATATTGATGATAATAAAGGTAATACGTATATTTATTATAGTTCTAGCGATAATAACTGCATAATGTGGGTAATAATGCATGTTATATTAATAATAATATAAGTAATAAGTATAATTATTACAGTTCTAGCGATAATAACTGCATTATATGGGTAATAATGCATGTTATATTGATAATAATAAAAGTAATAAATATATTTATTACTGTTCTATCGATAATAACTGCATAATATGGGTAATAATGCATGTTATATTGATGATAATGAAAGTAATACGTATATTTATTATAGTTCTTGCGATAATAAATGCATAATATGGGTAATAATGCATGTTATATTCAGAATAATATAAGTAATAAGTATAATTATTACAGTTCTAGCGATAATACCTCCATTATATGGGTAATGATGCATGTTATATTGATAATGATATAAGTAATAGGTATAATTATTACAGTTCTAGCGATAATAACTGCATTATATGGGTAATAATGCATGTTATATTGATAATATTGGGAGTAATAAGTATATTTATTATGGTTCTAGAGATAATAACTGCATAATATGGGTAATAATGCATGTTATATTGATAATAATATAAGTAATAAGTATAATTATTACAGTTCTAGCGATAATACCTCCATTATATGGGTAATAATGCATGTTATATTGAGAATAATATAAGTAATAAGTATAATTATGAGAGTTCTAGCGATAGTAACTGCATTATATGGTGTGACGGATCGGTGGGGGAAAAGCCCGAAAGGGGTCCCTAGGGTGGGGGCAGTTAGGGAAAACTGTCCTCCACTCACCGATACACTCACCCACGGCCGATTTATCTAATGGGGCGCCAGTGCTAATGCACTCGTCCGCGGTAATCGCCCTTCCGGCTGCTCTGTCGGGAGCGGGACTCAGAGGGGGGCCAGGAAAGGAAAGAAAAAAAAGTAGTAAAAGACCCGCGATCTTGTATCCAACACAAAGAGAGATTTATTTGGGCCTGAATAGGCCACGCCAGCAAAAAGAAAAGGGAGTACAAAAGAAACGGTGGTGGGCCCCACGCGTTACAGGCAACGGTCAAGGAGAAGGGGGTCAACTCGCCAGTTGCGAGGGAGGCTATCGCGGCGCGGGGGCTCACGGTACGCACGCGTAGTACAAAATGGCTTCGATCGCGTTTCCGCTGGGGATTCGTCCGCGCGGGAGCACGCCCTCTTAGGGGTCGTGGACAACAAGGGGACGTTGGTCCTAAATCTCAAATACAACGCAAGAAATTCGCGAAACGCGAAACAGAAAATACGGTTCGGCGTTAGGGGGAAGGGACGGTGTCGAATTACACCGTCCGCGGCCTCTAGGGTCCTCGTCACTGGGGTCAAGGGTCCTATCACCCTCGCCACGCACAAATCAATAACAAAAAAGAAAGAAAGAACGGGGTAGCGAGAAGGCTCCTACCTTTCTTTCGGTGTCGGGGCGTTAATCCTCTCACCCGGGGCGGCAACTCGCACACAGCACACCAAAGAACACAAATCAAAAGAAACAGAACACACACACAGCGATTAACGCGTACAATAAAGAAAAAGAAAAACGGAAAAGAAAAAAAAAAGCGCAAAGTGGCAATGAAGAGACTCTGAGCGGGGCGTTATCGCGTTCCGGCGGCTCGCTCTCTACTTGCTTTTCGATCTTCTTCCCCGGTTCGCGGTATTCCCCCACCCCGGGGATTTCGGCGTCGAGGATGGGCCATCCCGTGGTGCTCTGGGGAAGCCAGGTCCTGGGGCCCTCTCGAGGTGGCGGTCGGGGGTAGCTCGTCCCCAGGCCTGGCGCTTTCTGCTGCTGGGCTGCCGGTCGCCCCCCGCGGAGGATGACGGGGGTGGTGCCGCGACCGGACAGCCACGTCCTTCCGTAGTGGGCCCATCCCGCACCTCCATCGCCCAGAGAGGGGTTCCTCCGCGACCGGGGATGCTGCAGACTCTTCTGGCCGCCGGTTGGAAGTGGGGAGGGCAAAAATAAATAAATAAGAGAGAAAAAAGAAAAAAAGGAAATAGTAACACGAAGAAGAAAAAAAAAACACACACACACACACACCACGCACTGGCCCCCGTGGCGAGGAATCCGCTCAGGCGGAGGAGTGGGGGTTGGCAATCCGGGAGGGTCATCGTAACGAGGCATAACCAAAAAAAAAAATTAGGTTACCCCCCAAAAAAGAAGGGGGAAAAATATGCCTCGTTACACACCCCCCCCCAAAAATTGTCCTGTCCCCCTCTCCTCGCTTTCGCGCCCGCTCCTAGAGGCCGCGTCGAGGCGAGCGAGCGGCCGATTCGGTGGTAAAGGGGGAGAAAAAAAAACTGCGGCCCTGTAACATATGGAACGGTGTTAGAAAAAAAAAGTAGAAGAGAAAGTACAAGGGACCGAGAAAAAAAAAACCGTTTAAAACAAATAAATAAAAAAAAGGAGAACGAAGGGTGGGGAAGAACATGAGGGATCACATACGCACAAAAAAAACGCAAAAGGGACAGTACGATGGGTCCCGTCCAGGGAGGACCCTTGCTTCCTCAAACCCCGCGCGCCTAACTGTTGTTGGCCGAGGGGAGAAAGCAAAACAAAAGCCTCGCATATCGACGAGCGACGGGCCACGAGACAAGAACTGGCGCAAGAAATCGTCGCGCCGTCTTAATCCGGGCGCGATAAGCCTTCCTCAATCACTATAATTGGCTTAGCCAAATTAAATGAGAGGTCGGGCTTTTTCATCGTCGTCGGTTTACATACAGTATTCTCCAGAACAATATTTACTCACACTCGCTGATCAGCTGTTTCGGAATGCGAGTCAATCAACGCCCAGTAAATCGGCGGAGACTCAGCGTTAAAATCCGAAACCTCGAATTTCGCTCGACGTCAGGGGTGTCAACGTCGTGCGATCAGAGCGATCTGCTGAGTTGCCTACTATCTCTCTTGTTCTCTGAACAGAAAAATCTGTCCCCCACAACGGCACGGAGAGAGAGGCGGTGAGGAAAACAACAAGAGCCAAAAAAAAAAAGAAACTGAATAGCAGTTTAAAGGAACTTAAAGGTGAGAATACTATGCGAGGCAATAATACACTAAACACGACACACCCCAAAAAAAAAAATAAAAATGAATTTAGTGTGCCGCCTATTTGGACGGCACCTTGCAAACAAAAAAAAACGAAAATAAGAAAATGAAGAAAATTTTTGAATATATATATAAAAACGAAAATAAAGGACAGCACAACCCCTAGTGAACCACCACCACATAAATACATATACACATATATATTGTTTTTTTTTCTTTTTTTAGTTTTATATTTTTTTTTTTCCTTTTAAAATTTTATATTTATTTTATTTTTTTTTTTTTTTTTTTCGTTTTTTTTTTTTCCTTAATTAAACAGATATACCCACCACCAAGACGAAAGACAACAACTAAAACGGTCACCCGCAGGCTTCCTACTGCCTTCGGTGTGGGGCCGCCCCTTTCGTTGCGGGGCCTGCTCGCACACACTGCGGGCAGGACCGCAGGGTCACCCCTGGTCGCCCACACCGATAGCAGTAGGGGCCGGCGGAGGAATATGGGCACTGTAGCCAATTGTGCCCCCTCCGCCGGCATTGGAAGCAAACGCCCGCAGGTGCCGGGCCCGCCACCGCCGGTGTCTGCGACGGCGCGCTTCCTATTATCCCTGTCATTAAAGACAGGAATTGCGCCGTCGCGTCCAAAATGCGGCCCGCAGGTCCGTTAGGCCCGGGGCCGACGACCGCAAGGCCGGCCGCGCTTGGCGCCTCCACCACGGGGCGGGGGCGCTTCACTGGCCGGCGGTCCACGGTGCGTGAGACCGTGGGTTGCGGTCGTGGGGCGGGGGGGAGCGCCGCTCCCTTTTCGGGGGCCCTCACCCCCCGGGATCTTTTCCGCCTCCTTGGCGTGGAGGCGGGCACTGCGGCGGGTTGCGGGACCTTCCTGGATCGGCGCCTCCTCTTCCGCCCCCTTCGTCCCTCGCTGGCCCCGGGGGTGGCGGCGGCGGGTCGGACTTCGGTTGCCCGAATGTTGTCCGGGGCCCGCCGGGGTTCCAAGCACGCCCCCGGGGGAAGGGGGTCGAACTCCTGCTCGGGGCGGTGGGGCGCCACTGCGCTGCGGGACGTTGCCCGCCCTCCCCTCCTTCCTTGGCGCAGCATCTTTAACAGAAATAACGTTAGGAGGGGTCGGTGGTGGGCCGTCGTCGGGATCATCACCGACAAACGGCTTCAAGTCGGAGACGTGAACCTTCGGAACCATACGGGTTCCGGTCGTCTCCAACTCGTACACGACGGGCGATAGGACCTTCTTGACCTGAAAAGGGCCAATATAAGCGGCCGACAGTTTCGCTGCCACATTTTCTGCGGCTGACGAGAGGACCCTATTCCTACGCCAAACTAAATCGCCTACCCGGTATCTAACATCACGGTGACGCGCATTATAATACTTCGCTTGTCGCTTGTGTGCGCGTTCCAATTGTTCTCGCACTAAGTCGTGTAATAACAACAAGCGACGCGATCGCTGTGCCCAGGCTTGCGGATCTCTGCGGGAGAGCAGGGGTTCTCCTTCCACGGCGCGTCGAATACTGCCGACTGGTCGTGGGGCTCTTCCAAAGTTGAGCACCGCAGGGGATTCGCCAGCTGAGGAATGCACAGCTGTATTAACTGCGAATCGGAATTCGTGCAAATGCACGTTCCATTCACGGTGGTCCTTTTTAATAAACGATGAAATCATCGTTTTTAGGACGCGATTGACTCGTTCCACCGGATTCGCTTGCGCGTGATATGGGGGAATCGTGTAATGCGTGATTCCCCATTCTTCTAAAGCCGAATCGATTTCTTTATTGCAAAACTCGGTACCGTTGTCAGTGAGGAGTATTTCGGGGGCTCCCCAACGAAATAGTACGAGGTCTTCAAAAGCTGTTAAAATAGCCGACCCCGTAGCCTTTCGGAGCGCCTTACACTCCACCCACTTTGTAAAATTGTCCAAGAAGACTACAACGTACCGAGCTTGACCGCGCCCGGGCGGAAAAGGACCCATTACATCGGCGGACACCACGGCCCATGGCCGTTCGGGGATTCGCCGGCCCATGTGTCCAGCGGGAGCGCGCTGCTCGACCTTGTGCTGCTGACACACGGGACATCGCTGCACAAAACGGCGGATGTCTCGGAACATTCCCGGCCAATAAAACTCTTGATTCACCCTTTGGTATGTTTTATCAATACCAGGGTGACCAGCGGCCGGAAGATCATGGGCATTTCGAATGGCCTTTTCTCGAAGATCCTCGGGGAGAACCAACTTCCACGCATCGTCATCCTCGCCGATAATTTCTTGCGTGGGAGACGGACGGTAATAATACAAACGTCCGTCTTCAACCCGCCAATCGGGGTACGATGCGGGATGCGATTCTACTTTTTCTAAGCGGTCAGCGTACCAATTACTCTCAATGTCCTTGAGAGCCGCTAAAAAGTCATAAACTGGGGGTTCTTCAGTGACGACGACGTCCGGGGGTACTATTGCACGTGAAAGTGCATCCGGGACGTGGTGGAGGGCTCCTTTACGATGCTCAATAGTAAAAGAATATTGCTGCATATCAAGGGCCCATCTCGCCAATCGTCCTGTAGGATCTTTTAAATTATGCAGCCATTTTAGGCTGCTGTGATCCGTGATAACGGTAAAAGAGTACCCCTCGAGATACGGACGGAGTTTTTTAATGGCCCATAAGACAGCCAGACACTCTTTTTCGGTCACCGAATATTTTTGCTCGGCTGCGGTCAAGACTCTATTCACGTAAACAATGGGGTGTTCCTCCCCGTTTTGTTTTTGTGTGAGGACCGCGCCGATTGCATAGTGACTCGCGTCAGTCTGAAGAACGAACGGCAACGAAAAATCAGGACGTGCTAAAACGGGGGTGGTGCTCAGGGCTTTTTTCAAATTTTGAAAAGCCGCTTCTTGAGCTTTACCCCAATGCCAGGGCTCGTTTTTCTTGAGCAATTGCACCAAGGGGACTTTGTCACGCGCATGGTTCGGCAAAAATCGGGCGTACCAACCGACCATGCCGAGGAAACTCCGCAATTGCTTGACCGTCGTGGGCGCCGGGTACGACAAAACCGGCGCGACCTTTTCGGGATCGGGTTCGAGGCCCTTTTGGCTTATTAAATACCCCAAATACCGGACCTCTTGGCGACAAAATTCGCTCTTTTCCCGATTGATTTCGAGCCCGGCTTCGTTTAAAATTCCAATGACCTTTTCGATCCAGCGGAGGTGGTCATCGAAGGTCTCATTGACGATAACAATATCGTCAAGATACGCGAAGGCGTGAGGTTCGAGCTCGGGACCAATCAAGCGATCCATCAGCCTTTGAAAAGTGGCCGGGGCGTTGGTCAGCCCGTACGGCATACGCGTAAATTGGAATAACCCTTTCCCGGGGACTACGAACGCCGTAATTTCTCTACTGGACTCTTCCAGAGGAATTTGGAAGTACGCCTGACTCAAATCGATGGTCGAAATGTACAGTGCAGTGCGTAATTTGTCCAGGATCGCGTCCATATGCGGGAGAGGGTATGCGTCCTTCTTAGTAACATTGTTTACATCGCGATAGTCGATACAGAAACGGTATTTCCCGTTCGATTTCGCGACTATCACGGGACAACTCGCCCAAGCGCTTGACGAGCGCTCAATAATTCCGTCTGCGAGCATCTTGTCAACTTCCGCGTGCGCGACTTCGTAAATTTTCGGAGAAACGCGTCGCGCGCGGTGTTTAATCGGTTCGTGCCCCTGCACGTCGATTCTATGCTGAACAAGATTAGTTACGGGGGGTTTTTCTGCAGGAGAGGGAATTATTCTGTCCAACAGCTGATTTAAGCGCTCGCTTTGTTTCGGAGTAATCTCAACGATAGCGGCGCAATCGGCGTGGATAATTTCCTTCGAATCCTGCAAACCCGGAACAACAAAGGAATGAGCGGGACCATTCCGAATTTTCCAAGTCGCGTTCGATGTGTCTAGGGAGATTTCGAAAGCCTCCAGAAAATCTATCCCTAGCACACAATCGTAATCTAAATTGTTCGCGACTCGGACTGGTAATGCAATTTTTCGCCCGTCGATTTCGATCTCTATCACCGCTTCGCCTAGGATATGGTCCTGCACGCCATTGGCCATTCGCATTTTCCCGGAAAAAGTGGGGTCTATCCGCGACCCTAACCACTCGATCGCATCCGGTCCCAAATAGGAACGCGCGGCCCCGCTATCAATTAAAGCCCAGAGCGGATGTCCAGCTACTAATAAACGGACATAATAGCGGCGGTCAACATATCCCGGCGGAAAATCGCGGCGATATTTAATCGATTCGCGAGCCATTCCGGCCACCTCACTGTCCCCTGGTCCAACCGGCAAATTGGCCGTCCCATGGACAAAGTAGGGACTAGTGGAGGCGACTACGGCCCTATTCTCCAAAAGTGGAGGCGCGGGTAATGTACTCGCCGAATCGGGACCTTCACCTCGCTTTCCCCTGGTCCAACCAGCCTTTTGGCCGTCACATGGACAAATTAGGGATCGGGAGGTGACCCCCTCCTCTGTCTCCCTAAGTGGAGGCGTGGGAGGAAGTTCCGCGGGATGAAGGCCATCTTTTCCCGGTCCCCTGGTCCAACCAGCCCTCGGGCCGTCACATAGACAAATTAGGGATCGGGAGGTGGCCTCCTCCCTCTCCTCCTCCAGTGGAGGAACGGAAAAAGGTCTCTTGAGAACGAAATCGTCACCTCCTTGCCCCCTGGTACAACCGAGTCTACGTCCGTTACATGTACAAAGTAGGGGCTCGGAGGTGACCTCCTCCTGTGACTCCTGGGGTGGAGGCGACGGAAGAGGTACCGCGGGATGAAAGTTATCCCCTCCCGGTCCCCTAGTCCAACCAGCCCTCTGGCCGTCACATAGACGAATTAGGGATCGGGAGGCGATCTCCTCCTGGGTCTCGTTAAGTGGAGGCGCCGGAAGAGGTTCCGCGTGACGAAGGCTATCTCCACCTTGTCCCCTGGTCCAACCAGCTCTCGTGCCGTCACATAGACAAATTAGGGACTTGGAGGTAACCTCCTCCTCGGTCTCGTTAAGTGGAGGCGCCGGAGGAGGTTCCGCGGAACAACAGCCATCACCTCCTTTCCCCCTGGTCCAACCAGCCCTCAGGCCGTCACATAGACAAATTAGGGGTCGGGAGGTGGCTTCCTCCTTCTGGTCCAAAAGTGGAGGGGAGGATGGCCCCACGGATTTTGACGAAAGAGACGAGATGGTTGATTCAGGGAGAATTTCAGGGGCTTCCGGAAATTCCGCACAAATGTTCGGATCCGTTAACCCTTTCTCCACCTGCATCGTGCCTACTAGAGAGGCCTCCACGTCGTCATGCGGGTGGTCGCAGGCCTCTAGCGACTTCCCCGCTGCGCATTTCCCGACCGCTTCGCGAGGCAGTCGGGGCAAGTTAAAATCGTAACCCCTTCTCGGTTACATCCGTAACACACCCGGATTCTTCGGGGGAGGGGGCAGTCGGCAGCCCAATGTCCAGACTGCCCGCAATTATAGCACTCCCCCCCCCCTAGACGTCAACGGGGTGGATGTTGCGAGCGGGGTTGTTGGGCCAGCCGTCGTCGCAGGGCTCCTCCGCTCTGACTGCGACGTTGAAGGTCGCGGCGGGGAGCGCGTCCGCGGTGGCTGGCGCTGAACATTCGCCTTCTGTACGACCGCCGGAGTTCTCGCGGTCGCGGGGGTCGAGGCGTACGTTCTTTCCGTCCCAGCCTCGACCAACGGCCTTGAAGGGCCTGTTTTCTTGCTCCGCGACCTCGCGGATTCTCCTTCTCTTGGCGCTTCGGCAGGCGGCGCGTAGTCGTACGGCGACTCTAACGCGGCTAAACCAGTGTATGCCCCTCGCGGGGGTGGCCTGTACGCCGTTTCCGCCAACGCAAGTTCCGCTGCGCTAGGGGGTGGACGATGCCCGGCTCTTTCTCTAGCCGCACATTCTTCCACCTCCCTGCCCAATTGGCGCAGCTCCTTAAACGTACCGAATTCCGAACGGCGGAATCTGCGGCGGTAATACGGCAACAGGTTATCATACGCTATGGTTAAGCGCTCTTCGTACAAAGGAGGGGGGATCATGTGAGAGAAAATCAGCTCCAAACTATCAAGAAACATGCTGATTGTTTCTCTCTCTCCCTGCGTGCGATTTCTGACATCGTTCTTGAGTTGTTGCTGGAAGTCGCGCGCACCGAAGCGTTCCCGGAAAGCACGGGCAAACTCGCTCCAGGTGCGACACGACGCTCCACAGATACGATGCCATCGCTTCGCATCTCCTTGTAAAACCGCCGACAGCGCGGCCAGCATGACTGGTACAGGCATCCTCGAGCTGTCCAGGCATTGTTCGAGGCGGTCCAGAAAACTTTCGGCCCCCTCCTCGAACTCGCTGGTGTACGATATGCGCCATTTGGTTAACACGTCGATCGCTTGATCTCCCCGGTAATGACCGACAGGAGATTGTCGTCGATGGACCAAGGCGTCTCTTTCGTACTCCGTGACCTCGTCCCGATATCGCGACACACGGCGGGAGCGGGGGGAGCCTGGCGCGTCCGAAAATGGACGGGCTTCTTCCTCCCCTCTCCTTGTCGCTGGTGCGCGGTCACGGGGCGCCTCCACCGGCGCCCTCGGGGCAAGGTCACGGTCCTCTGCGCGGCGGTACACGTGAGAACGGTAATCCCCGCGCTCTAAGTAACCGTCCCCGGATGGGGAGGGAACACGGGGATAATCTCGGGACGCCAGGTTGTCCACAAGATCGCGAGTTTCTCGTCTCCTCTCGCGCCGTTCGTCACGTTGCCAATCATCAACGTAATCGCGCTCGACGCCTCTGCGCTCTGAATAACCTGCCCCGGATGGGGAGGGAACGCGGGGGTGGCCCCGGGACGCCAGGTTGTCCACGGGGTCGCGATAACGTACACGATCACGAGGAGAAGGGTCACGAGTCCGTTCCCTCCTCTCGCGTCGATCTTCGTTGGGCTGACTAAACGCGTACTCGCGCTCAACACCTTCGCGTTCTGAGTAACCAACCCTGGGTGGGGAGGGAACGCGAGGGTGGCCCCGGGACGCCTGGTTGTCCACGGGGTCGCGAGAACGGGGACGATCACGAGGGGAAAGGTTGCGAATTCCTTCCCTCCTCTCGTGTCGTTCCTGAGTGGGCAAAACATAAGCGCGTTCGCGCTCAACACCTACGCGCTCTGCATAACCTACCCCGGATGGGGAGGGAACGCGAGGGTGGCCCCGGGACGCCAGGTTGTCCACGGGGTCGCGAACACGTAAACGATCGCGATCTTCGTCTATCAGTTCACGCCGTCCTTCGCGTCGTTCTTCGCGTTGCGGTTCGCGACGGCTCACGCGAGATTCGGTGACAGCTGGAAGGGGAACTTCGTCATCGCTTCCACTGCTGTCATACTGAATCTGCGGGCGGGAGAGTGGGGGGTCGGGTTGACGGTGTTCGTACCGACCCGTCGCTCGCTCTCTTACCGGCCGCGACGCGGCAGGAATCCCCTCCCTTTCGGAGCGCGTAACCCGGTGATCGCTACCGATCGGTTCGAGTTGGGGAAGGGGGGCCGCAGAGCCTCGCGTCTCCAGCGGAGGGGAAGCGTGACGCGCTTCGCGATCACCCCTCTGTCCGGTAAATCCGGACTCCGCGAGACGCGAATCTCTGACCCGCGGCGTGCTAACAGTTGCTAGGGGGCGGTGGAGAGTCGTATCCGCCGGCTGGGACATTTCCACCCCTTCAGAATGAAGACTAAGGGGGTCCCTAAAACGGCCGACGGACTGACCAGTGGGCAGCCATTGGCGATCCTCTATCCATCCGCGCGGTAATTCGGGAGTATCAGGATCTCCCGGCTGGTTGAGCGTGGATATATTTTCCTCCGCTGGCCGCTCCGTGACCGGGCGCGAAGGTTCGGTCACGGTCAAGGTCGGGGCGGCGGCGGGAATTAAATGAAAACTATCACGCGCTGCAAATAGGGGCCCGGACCCACGCAAAGGGGAAAGACGAAGAATGGACTCGTATCGGGCGAACAAGTCCCTCCCTCGGCTGCCGGCCACCAAGGTCTCCAGCGACGGGTTGACCGGCGCGCCGGTCACTTCGTCCACTGCCGAGTCCCACTCGGCTGCGTGGGGACCCAATTCGAGGCGAAAATGATAACGCCTGAATCGGTCAGTCAACGTGGCCCACGTACCAAGCGTCCTTAACCCTAACATTTCCATTAACATAATTACGTCGACAGCATTGTGTCGGTCCACTAGAGAGGCGCACATCTCTCGCAGCTCAGCCCTCTGTTCTCTAAGGGCGAAGCGGCGGGCGCGGTCAGTCTCTGTGGTCTCGGAAACAGACATAATGGAAAGCAAAATAAAATAATTTTCAAAAAAAAAATACACCGACTTCGAAATGCACTAAAAAGTATAAAATAATTTCTATTTCCTAATGAAGTAATTTCTATTTCATTCACTCATACAGTTACGTAACATATATGTATGAAACCTATTTACTCGTTAGGTAGTATATTAAATATATTTCAACTTTTTCGAAGGCGGCGCAAAATTAAAAGATTTTCTTGAACATGTCAATCTTTGGACGGCCGTACATGGGCAAGGCTCGTATAGCTATTTTTTTTTCTATACATATAACTCGACAGCACGCCGCGAAATATGTGTTAGTGCGTATAGAATGTAACTATGGTCTATCTAGATTCATAGAGTATGCACGGAAGGACTCGATCGCCGCATATACAGAAAGGTAGGGCCCATCTGCCGGAAATTTGGTAATTCCCGCGTCGTGGACCCCGTTTGTAGGTTCTTAGATCCATGCCTTCCACATGCGAACGAAGTCGATTCAGTTTCATTTATATCAGAAACGTTGTGAAATGAAGATTCAGTCGTTACATTTCCGTATATTACCAGATATATCTGTAATGGTTCGTATTCTTCCTCAGGATTTATTAATATGCTGTTAAGATCGCGGTTAGGTTATAAACAGGAAGGGACTCTTTCAAATCTTTAATTTTCATTTTTATATCCACATCTATTTTTCAAGGAAAAAACTAAATTACGGTCAGCTCTTCAAAACTTAATCACTTCCCAGTCATAATCGTCCGCAATAAACCACCCCATAAACGATCGGTAAAAATATTCTCCACTAGCACGCCAAATTGGGTTTTCCCAAACACGTACCCCGAGGAAAGGGAAGAAAAACCCCCGACATTTCCAAAGAAAGGCGATTGGTCAACAATTCCACCCCACCTTAGTTTCAGCTTCACCTTCGAATATACACCCACATACAAAAGTTAATGAAAAGACAGCCCCGCTAGTTTTAAGACAGAATTTTTGTAACAACCAAGCAACACACTAAATAAATCAAATCTTTGGTAGAAACGCAAAGTGAGCATTTGCTACATCATCTAAAATGCAATACGCCGTACCACAATCAACTAGTTATTGGCAGCAACGTTTACTGATGTATTTTTGATTTTGCGCCGCCTCCGAAAAAGTTGAAATATATTTAATATACTACCTAACGAGTAAATAGGTTTCATACATATATGTTACGTAATTGTATGAGTGAATGAAATAGAAATTACTTCATTAGGAAATAGAAATTATTTTATACTTTTTAGTGCATTTCGAAGTCGGTGTATTTTTTTTTTGAAAATTATTTTATTTCACGCTTTTTAGTGGAATGGGGAGAATTGTATAGGATAGTGTAAGACAATTGTTCAGGGCTTTTTTTGTCTGCGTAAGTGCCATGAGCATAATTAAGTATAATTCACCAACGTCCGCGAAAACTCATCTTGATGCAGAAGTCGGGGTTAGAGCGGTAAATCTTATTTAGTGTTTCGGGACAGTGCATTGTGATTGCCCTTTTTTGCTTTTCCGGTGCATAGCACTTGGCGTTCCACTAATATTAATAATAATAGTTTTTCGTTAATATCCAGAAAACTAAAGTTTTCCGTGTAATTTGCATATGAACAAAATTGTTCAGGATCATGACCATGACAAGATATGAAAAGCGCACTAAAATCGAGAAAAATTTATTTCGAAAGTTGCTGGTTTTTCTGCAAAAAAATACTTTGCAACTAAAAAATGGAAAATTTTTTAATACTGGTACCAATGGGGAGTCAGGCCCTACGAGATGCAAAAGGTTTCGTTCCGATTGGTCATCCCAGTTAGGAGTAATCGGCGAACATACATAGAAAAAGTTGATTTAAAAAATTAACAACAATTTTCGCTGATATCTCGAAAACTAAAGTTTTTCCTGAAATTTTTATATGACAGAGTTGTTCAGAATCATGTCCGTGATAACATATTAAAAGCGCATTGAAATCGGAGAAAATTTTTTTCAAAAGTTGCCGGTTTTTTAAAAAAAAAAATACTTTGCAAGTAAAAAATGAAAAATTTTTTAAGAATGGTACCAATGGGGAGGCAGACCCTACGAGATGCAAGAGGTTTCGTTCCGATTGGTCCATCCAGTTAGGAGTAATCGGCGAACATACATAGAAAAAGTTGATTTAAAAAATTAACAATTTTCGCTGATATCTCAAAAACTAAAGTTTTTTCTGACATTTTTATATGACAAAGTTGTTCAGAATCATGTCCGTGATAACATATTAAAAGCGCATCGAAATCGGAGAAAATTTTTTTCAAAAGTTGCCGGTTTTTTAAAAAAAAAAATACTTTGCAAGTAAAAAATTAAAAATTTTTTAAGAATGGTACCAATAGGGAGTCAGACCCTACCGGATGCAAAAGGTTTCGTTCCGATTGGTCCACCCAGTTAGGAGTAATCGGCGAATATACATAGAAAAAATATATATATACAGGTCGAATTGAGTAACCTCCTCCTTTTTCGAAGTCGGTTAAAAAATGAAAAATTTTTTAAGAATGGTACCAATGGGGAGGCAGACCCTACGAGATGCAAGAGGTTTCGTTCCGATTGGTCATCCCAGTTAGGAGTAATCGGCGAACATACATAGAAAAAGTTGATTTAAAAAATTAACAACAATTTTCGCTGATATCTCGAAAACTAAAGTTTTTCCTGAAATTTTTATATGACAGAGTTGTTCAGAATCATGTCCGTGATAACATATTAAAAGCGCATTGAAATCGGAGAAAATTTTTTTCAAAAGTTGCCGGTTTTTTAAAAAAAAAAATACTTTGCAAGTAAAAAATGAAAAATTTTTTAAGAATGGTACCAATGGGGAGGCAGACCCTACGAGATGCAAGAGGTTTCGTTCCGATTGGTCCATCCAGTTAGGAGTAATCGGCGAACATACATAGAAAAAGTTGATTTAAAAAATTAACAATTTTCGCTGATATCTCAAAAACTAAAGTTTTTTCTGACATTTTTATATGACAAAGTTGTTCAGAATCATGTCCGTGATAACATATTAAAAGCGCATCGAAATCGGAGAAAATTTTTTTCAAAAGTTGCCGGTTTTTTAAAAAAAAAAATACTTTGCAAGTAAAAAATTAAAAATTTTTTAAGAATGGTACCAATAGGGAGTCAGACCCTACCGGATGCAAAAGGTTTCGTTCCGATTGGTCCACCCAGTTAGGAGTAATCGGCGAATATACATAGAAAAAATATATATATACAGGTCGAATTGAGTAACCTCCTCCTTTTTCGAAGTCGGTTAAAAAATGAAAAATTTTTTAAGAATGGTACCAATGGGGAGGCAGACCCTACGAGATGCAAGAGGTTTCGTTCCGATTGGTCATCCCAGTTAGGAGTAATCGGCAAACATACATACAAAATGTTGATTTAAAAAATTAACAATTTTCGCTGATATCTCAAAAACTAAAGTTTTTTCTGAAATTTTTAGATGACAGAGTTGTTCAGAATCATGTCCGTGATAACATATTAAAAGCGCATCGAAATCGGAGAAAATTTTTTTCAAAAGTTGCCGGTTTTTTAAAAAAAAAAATACTTTGCAAGTAAAAAATTAAAAATTTTTTAAGAATGGTACCAATAGGGAGTCAGACCCTACCGGATGCAAAAGGTTTCGTTCCGATTGGTCCATCCAGTTAGGAGTAATCGGCGAACATACATAGAAAAAAAAAAAAAAAAAAAAAAAAAAAAAAAAAAAAATATACAGGTCGAATTGAGTAACCTCCTCCTTTTTCGAAGTCGGTTAAAAAAAATTCCTTTCTTCGCTAATTCAAATCCGGAGATAAGCTGACGATGAAGAAACGATAATACCCGCTTAATAGAAAAAAAAAATCAACAACCGACAGCTTAAACCGTCACGGGTGCCGACTCTTAATACCAAACAAAGGCTCGGTATAATCGGTCTTATGCCGTTGGAAATCAAACGAAGAAGCAACAATACAAATCCGTTGCAGCGTTTCGAACTAGAGACAATCGCGATGATGATATCGGATATCCACCTGTACACACTGGGTACAGGTAGGTGTCGACGAAACAAAAACAATCGCTTATTGCTCGGTGCAAAACAAAGACTCGTCGTTGTAATCAACGGTTCGAATAACGGAAAATTCAAAACGAACAGACAAAAGAGATCTCTAAGGGTGGATACTCGCGTCCCTGTGGTCAATTTTACTCTGGCCCCACGTTGGGCGCCAATTTTGTGACGGATCCGTGGGGGAAAAGCCCGAAAGGGGTCCCTAGGGTGGGGGCAGTTAGGGAAAACTGTCCTCCACTCACCGATACACTCACCCACGGCCGATTTATCTAATGGGGCGCCAGTGCTAATGCACTCGTCCGTGGTAATCGCCCTTCCGGCTGCTCTGTCGGGAGCGGGACTCAGAGGGGGGCCAGGAAAGGAAAGAAAAAAAAGTAGTAAAAGACCCGCGATCTTGTATCCAACACAAAGAGAGATTTATTTGGGCCTGAATAGGCCACGCCAGCAAAAAGAAAAGGGAGTACAAAAGAAACGGTGGTGGGCCCCACGCGTTACAGGCAACGGTCAAGGAGAAGGGGGTCAACTCGCCAGTTGCGAGGGAGGCTATCGCGGCGCGGGGGCTCACGGTACGCACGCGTAGTACAAAATGGCTTCGATCGCGTTTCCGCTGGGGATTCGTCCGCGCGGGAGCACGCCCTCTTAGGGGTCGTGGACAACAAGGGGACGTTGGTCCTAAATCTCAAATACAACGCAAGAAATTCGCGAAACGCGAAACAGAAAATACGGTTCGGCGTTAGGGGGAAGGGACGGTGTCGAATTACACCGTCCGCGGCCTCTAGGGTCCTCGTCACTGGGGTCAAGGGTCCTATCACCCTCGCCACGCACAAATCAATAACAAAAAAGAAAGAAAGAACGGGGTAGCGAGAAGGCTCCTACCTTTCTTTCGGTGTCGGGGCGTTAATCCTCTCACCCGGGGCGGCAACTCGCACACAGCACACCAAAGAACACAAATCAAAAGAAACAGAACACACACACAGCGATTAACGCGTACAATAAAGAAAAAGAAAAACGGAAAAGAAAAAAAAAAGCGCAAAGTGGCAATGAAGAGACTCTGAGCGGGGCGTTATCGCGTTCCGGCGGCTCGCTCTCTACTTGCTTTTCGATCTTCTTCCCCGGTTCGCGGTATTCCCCCACCCCGGGGATTTCGGCGTCGAGGATGGGCCATCCCGTGGTGCTCTGGGGAAGCCAGGTCCTGGGGCCCTCTCGAGGTGGCGGTCGGGGGTAGCTCGTCCCCAGGCCTGGCGCTTTCTGCTGCTGGGCTGCCGGTCGCCCCCCGCGGAGGATGACGGGGGTGGTGCCGCGACCGGACAGCCACGTCCTTCCGTAGTGGGCCCATCCCGCACCTCCATCGCCCAGAGAGGGGTTCCTCCGCGACCGGGGATGCTGCAGACTCTTCTGGCCGCCGGTTGGAAGTGGGGAGGGCAAAAATAAATAAATAAGAGAGAAAAAAGAAAAAAAGGAAATAGTAACACGAAGAAGAAAAAAAAAAACACACACACACACACACCACGCACTGGCCCCCGTGGCGAGGAATCCGCTCAGGCGGAGGAGTGGGGGTTGGCAATCTGGGAGGGTCATCGTAACGAGGCATAACCAAAAAAAAAAATTAGGTTACCCCCCAAAAAAGAAGGGGAAAAAATATGCCTCGTTACAATGGGTAATAATGCACGTTATATTGCTAATAATATAAGTAATGAGTACAATTATTACAGTTCTAGCGATAATAACTGCATAATATGGGTAATAATGCATGTTATATTGATAATATCGGGAGTAATAAGTATAATTATTATAGTTCTAGCGATAATAACTGCATTATATCGGTAATAATGCACGTTATATTGCTAATAATATAAGTAATGAGTACAATTATTACAGTTCTAGCGATAATAACTGCATTATATGGGTAATAATGCATGTTATATTGATAATAATATAAGTAATAGGTATAATTATTACAGTTCTAGCGATAATAACTGCATTATATGGGTAAAAATGCATGTTATATTGATAATATTGGGAGTAATAAGTATATTTATTATGGTTCTAGCGATAATAATAGTAAAATATGGCAAATAGTGCATGTTATATTGATAATAATAAAAGTAATAAGTATATTTATTACAGTTCTATCGATAATAACTGCATAATATGGGTAATAATGCATGGTATATTGATGATAATAAAGGTAATACGTATATTTATTATAGTTCTAGCGATAATAACTGCATAATATGGGTAATAATGCATGTTATATTGATAATGTCGGGAGTAATAGGTATAATTATTATAGTTCTAGCGATAATAACTGCATTATATGGGTAATAATGCACGTTATATTGCTAACAATATAAGTAATAAGTATAATTATTACAGTTCTAGCGATAATAACTGCATAATATGGGTAATAATGCATGTTATATTGATAATAATATAAGTAATATGTATAATTATTACAGTTCTAGCGATAATAACTGCATTATATGGGTAATAATTCACGTTATATTGCTAATAATATAAGTAATGAGTACAATTATTACAGTTCTAGCGATAATAACTGCATTATATGGGTAATAATGCATGTTATATTGATAATAATATAAGTAATAAGTATAATTATTACAGTTCTAGCGATAATAACTGCATTATATGGGTAAAAATGCATGTTATATTGATAATATTGGGAGTAATAAGTATATTTATTATGGTTCTAGCGATAATAATAGTAAAATATGGCAAATAGTGCATGTTATATTGATAATAATAAAAGTAATAAGTATATTTATTACAGTTCTATCGATAATAACTGCATAATATGGGTAATAATGCATGTTATATTGATGATAATAAAGGTAATACGTATATTTATTATAGTTCTAGCGATAATAACTGCATAATATGGGTAATAATGCATGTTATATTGATAATAATGTAAGTAATAAGTATAATTATTACAGTTCTAGCAATAATACCTCCATTATATGGGTAATAATGCATGTTATATTGATAATAATCTAAGTAATAAGTATAATTATTACAGTTCTAGCGATAATAACTGCATTATATGGGTAATAATGCACGTTATATTGCTAACAATATAAGTAATAAGTATAATTATTACAGTTCTATCGATAATAACTTTTTAATATGGGTAATAATGCATGTTATATTGATGATAATGAAAGTAGTAAGTATCTTTATTACAGTTCTAGCGATAATAACTGCATTATATGCGTAATAAGGCATGTTATATTGATAATATCGGGGGTAATAAGTATAATTATTATTGTTCTAGCGGTAATAATAGTAAAATATGGCTAATAGTGCATGATATATTGATAATAGTAAAAGTAATAAGTATATTTATTACAGTTCAATCGATAATAACTGCATAATATGGGTAATAGTGCATGTTATATTGATAATAATATAAGTAATAAGTATAATTATTACAGTTCTAGCGATAATAACTGCATTATATGGGTAATAATGCACGTTATATTGCTAACAATATAAGTAATAAGTATAATTATTACAGTTCTAGCGATAATAACTGCATTATATTGGTAATAATGCATGTTATATTGCTAATAGTATTTAATAAGTATAATTATTACAGTTCTAGCGATAATACCTCCATTATATGGGTAATAATGCATGTTATATTGATAATAATATAAGTAATAAGTATAATGATTACAGTTCTAGCGATAATAACTGCATTATATGGGTAATAATGCACGTTATATTGCTAATAATATAAGTAATAAGTATAATTATTACAGTTCTATCGATAATAACTGCATAATATGGGTAATAATGCATGTTATATTGATAATATCGGGGGCAATAAGTACAATTATTATAGTTCTAGCGGTAATAATAGTAAAATATGGCTAATAGTGCATAATATATTGATAATAGTAAAAGTAATAAGTATAATTATTACAGTTCTAACGATAATAACTGCATTATATGGGTAATAATGCATGTTATATTGATAATAATAAAAGTAATAAGTATATTTATTATCGTTCTATCGATAATAACTTCTTAATATGGGTAATAATGCATGTTATATTGATAATAATATAAGTAATAAGTATAATTATTACAGTTCTAGCGATAATAACTGCATTATATGGGTAAAAATGCATGTTATATTGATAATATTGGGAGTAATAAGTATATTTATTATGGTTCTAGCGATAATAATAGTAAAATATGGCAAATAGTGCATGTTATATTGATAATAATAAAAGTAATAAGTATATTTATTACAGTTCTATCGATAATAACTGCATAATATGGGTAATAATGCATGTTATATTGATGATAATAAAGGTAATACGTATATTTATTATAGTTCTAGCGATAATAACTGCATAATATGGGTAATAATGCATGTTATATTGATAATAATGTAAGTAATAAGTATAATTATTACAGTTCTAGCAATAATACCTCCATTATATGGGTAATAATGCATGTTATATTGATAATAATATAAGTAATAAGTATAATTATTACAGTTCTAGCGATAATAACTGCATTATATGGGTAATAATGCACGTTATATTGCTAATAATATAAGTAATAAGTATAATTATTACAGTTCTAGCGATAATAACTGCATTATATGGGTGATAATGCATGTTATATTGATAATATTGGGAGTAATAAGTATATTTATTATAGTTCTAGCGATAATAACTGCATAATATGGGTAATAGTGCATGTTATATCGATAATAGTATAAGTAATAAGTATAATTATTACAGTTCTAGCGATAATAACTGCATTATATGGGTAATAATGCACGTTATATTGCTAATAATCTAAGTAATAAGTATAATTATTACAGTTCTAGCGATAATAAGAGTAAAATATGGCTAATAGTGCATGATATATTGATAATAGTAAAAGTAATAAGTATATTTATTACAGTTCTATCGATAATAACTGCATAATATGGGTAATAATGCATGTTATATTGATGATAATAAAAGTAATACGTATATTTATTATAGTTCTAGCGATAATAACTGCATAATATGGGTAATAATGCATGTTATATTGATAATAATATAAGTAATTAGTATAGTTATTACAGTTCTAGCGATAATAACTGCATTGTATGGGTAATAATGCACGTTATATTGCTAACAATATAAGTAATAAGTATAATTATTTCAGTTCTAGCGATAGTAACTGCATTATATGGGTAATAATGCATGTTATATTGATAATATTGGGAGTAATAAGTATATTTATTATGGTTCTAGAGATAATAACTGCATTATATGGGTAATAATGCATGTTATATTGATAATAATATAAGTAATAAGTATAATTATTACAGTTCTAGCGATAATAACTGCATTATATGGGTAATAATGCATGTTATATTGATAATATTGGGAGTAATAAGTATATTTATTATAGTTCTAGCGATAATAACCGCATAATATGGGTAATAGTGCATGTTATATTGATAATAGTATAAGTAATAAGTATAATTATTACAGTTCTAGCAATAATACCTCCATTATATGGGTAATAATGCATGTTATATTGATAATAATATAAGTAATTAGTATAATTATTACAGTTCTAGCGATAATAACTGCATTGTATGGGTAATAATGCACGTTATATTGCTAACAATATAAGTAATAAGTATAATTATTTCAGTTCTAGCGATAATAACCGCATATTATGGGTAATAGTGCATGTTATATTGATAATAATAAAAGTAATAAGTATATTTATTATCGTTCTATCGATAATAACTTCTTAATATGGGTAATAAAGCATGTTATATTGATAATAACATAAGTAATAAGTATAATTATTACAGTCCTAGCGATAATAACTGCATTGTATGGGTAATAATGCACGTTATATTGCTAACAATATAAGTAATAAGTATAATTATTTCAGTTCTAGCGATAGTAACTGCATTATATGGGTAATAATGCATGTTATATTGATAATATTGGGAGTAATAAGTATATTTATTATGGTTCTAGAGATAATAACTGCATTATATGGGTAATAATGCATGTTATATTGATAATAATAAAAGTAATAAATATATTTATTACTGTTCTATCGATAATAACTGCATAATATGGGTAATAATGCATGTTATATTGATGATAATAAAAGTAATACGTATATTTATTATAGTTCCAGCGATAATAACTGCATAATATGGGTAATAATGCATGTTATATTGTTAATAATAAAAGTAATAAGTATATTTATTATCGTTCTATCGATAATAACTTCTTAATATGGGTAATAAAGCATGTTATATTGATAATAATATAAGTAATAAGTATAATTATTACAGTTCTAGCGATAATAACTGCATTGTATGGGTAATAATGCACGTTATATTGCTAACAATATAAGTAATAAGTATAATTATTTCAGTTCTAGCGATAGTAACTGCATTATATGGGTAATAATGCATGTTATATTGATAATATTGGGAGTAATAAGTATATTTATTATGGTTCTAGAGATAATAACTGCATTATATGGGTAATAATGCATGTTATATTGATAATAATAAAAGTAATAAATATATTTATTACTGTTCTATCGATAATAACTGCATAATATGGGTAATAATGCATGTTATATTGATGATAATAAAAGTAATACGTATATTTATTATAGTTCTAGCGATAATAACTGCATAATATGGGTAATAATGCATGTTATATTGATAATAATCTAAGTAATAAGTATAATTATTACAGTTCTAGCGATAATAACTGCATTATATGGGTAATAATGCACGTTATATTGCTAACAATATAAGTAATAAGTATAATTATTACAGTTCTATCGATAATAACTTTTTAATATGGGTAATAATGCATGTTATATTGATGATAATGAAAGTAGTAAGTATATTTATTACAGTTCTAGCGATAATAACTGCATTATATGCGTAATAAGGCATGTTATATTGATAATATCGGGGGTAATAAGTATAATTATTATTGTTCTAGCGGTAATAATAGTAAAATATGGCTAATAGTGCATGATATATTGATAATAGTAAAAGTAATAAGTATATTTATTACAGTTCAATCGATAATAACTGCATAATATGGGTAATAGTGCATGTTATATTGATAATAATATAAGTAATAAGTATAATTATTACAGTTCTAGCGATAATAACTGCATTATATGGGTAATAATGCACGTTATATTGCTAACAATATAAGTAATAAGTATAATTATTACAGTTCTAGCGATAATAACTGCATTATATTGGTAATAATGCATGTTATATTGCTAATAGTATTTAATAAGTATAATTATTACAGTTCTAGCGATAATACCTCCATTATATGGGTAATAATGCATGTTATATTGATAATAATATAAGTAATAAGTATAATTATTACAGTTCTAGCGATAATAACTGCATTATATGGGTAATAATGCACGTTATATTGCTAATAATATAAGTAATAAGTATAATTATTACAGTTCTATCGATAATAACTGCATTATATGGGTAATAATGCATGTTATATTGATAATATCGGGGGCAATAAGTACAATTATTATAGTTCTAGCGGTAATAATAGTAAAATATGGCTAATAGTGCATGATATATTGATAATAGTAAAAGTAATAAGTATAATTATTACAGTTCTAACGATAATAACTGCATTATATGGGTAATAATGCATGTTATATTGATAATAATAAAAGTAATACGTATATTTATTATCGTTCTATCGATAATAACTTCTTAATATGGGTAATAATGCATGTTATATTGATAATAATATAAGTAATAAGTATAATTATTACAGTTCTAGCGATAATAACTGCATTATATGGGTAATAATGCACGTTATATTGCTAACAATATAAGTAATAAGTATAATTATTACAGTTCTAGCGATAATAACTGCATTATATGGGTAATAATGCATGTTATATTGATAATATTGGGAGTAATAAGTATATTTGTTATGGTTCTGGAGATAATAACTGCATAATATGGGTAATAATGCATGTTATATTGATAATAATATGAGTAATAAGTATAATTATTACAGTTCTAGCGATAATAACTGCATTATATGGGTAATAATGCATGTTATATTGATAATAATCTAAGTAATAAGTATAATTATTACAGTTCTAGCGATAATAACTGCATTATATGGGTAATAATTCACGTTATATTGCTAACAATATAAGTAATAAGTATAATTATTACAGTTCTATCGATAATAACTTTTTAATATGGGTAATAATGCATGTTATATTGATGATAATGAAAGTAGTAAGTATATTTATTACAGTTCTATCGATAATAACTGCATAATATGGGTAATAGTGCATGTTATATTGATAATAATATAAGTAATAAGTATAATTATTACAGTTCTAGCGATAATAACTGCATTATATGGGTAATAATGCACGTTATATTGCTAACAATATAAGTAATAAGTATAATTATTACAGTTCTAGCGATAATAACTGCATTATATTGGTAATAATGCATGTTATATTGCTAATAGTATTTAATAAGTATAATTATTACAGTTCTAGCGATAATACCTCCATTATATGGGTAATAATGCATGTTATATTGATAATAATATAAGTAATAAGTATAATTATTACAGTTCTAGCGATAATAACTGCATTATATGGGTAATAATGCACGTTATATTGCTAACAATATAAGTAATAAGTATAATTATTACAGTTCTAGCGATAATAACTGCATTATATTGGTAATAATGCATGTTATATTGCTAATAGTATTTAATAAGTATAATTATTACAGTTCTAGCGATAATACCTCCATTATATGGGTAATAATGCATGTTATATTGATAATAATATAAGTAATAAGTATAATTATTACAGTTCTAGCGATAATACCTCCATTATATGGGTAATAATGCATGTTATATTGATAATAATATAAGTAATAAGTATAATTATTACAGTTCTAGCGATAATAACTGCATTATATGGGTAACAATGCATGTTATATTGATAATAATAAAAGTAATAAGTATATTTATTATCGTTCTATCGATAATAACTTCTTAATATGGGTAATAATGCATGTTATATTGATAATAATATAAGTAATAAGTATAATTATTACAGTTCTAGCGATAATAACTGCAGTATATGGGTAATAATGCACGTTATATTGCTAACAATATAAGTAATAAGTATAATTATTACAGTTCTAGCGATAATAACTGCATTATATGGGTAATAATGCATGTTATATTGATGATATTGGGAGTAATAAGTATATTTGTTATGGTTCTGGAGATAATAACTGCATAATATGGGTAATAATGCATGTTATATTGATAATAATATAAGTAATAAGTATAATTATTACAGTTCTAGCGATAATAACTGCATTATATGGGTAATAATGCATGTTATATTGATAATATTGGGAGTAATAAGTATATTTGGTATAGTTCTAGCGATAATAACTGCATAATATGGGTAATAGTGCATGTTATATTGATAATAGTATAAGTAATAAGTATAATTATTACAGTTCTAGCAATAATACCTCCATTATATGGGTAATAATGCATGTTATATTGATAATAATATAAGTAATAAGTATAATTATTACAGTTCTAGCGATAATAACTGCATTATATGGGTAATAATGCATGTTATATTGATGATAATGAAAGTAGTAAGCATATTTATTACAGTTCTAGCGATAATAACTGCATTATATGCGTAATAAGGCATGTTATATTGATAATATCGGGGGTAATAAGTACAATTATTATAGTTCTAGCGGTAATAATAGTAAAATATGGCTAATAGTGCATGATATATTGATAATAGTAAAAGTAATAAGTATATTTATTACAGTTCTATCGATAATAACCGCATAATATGGGTAATAATGCATGTTATATTGATGATAATAAAAGTAATACGTATATTTATTATAGTTCTAGCGATAATAACTGCATAATATGGGTAATAATGCATGTTATATTGATAATAATCTAAGTAATAAGTATAATTATTACAGTTCTAGCGATAATAACTGCATGATATGGGTAATAATGCACGTTATATTGCTAACAATATAAGTAATAAGTATAATTATTACAGTTCTATCGATAATAACTTCTTAATATGGGTAATAATGCATGTTATATTGATGATAATGAAAGTAATACGTATATTTATTATAGTTCTTGCGATAATAACTGCATAATATGGGTAATAATGCATGTTATATTGAGAATAATATAAGTAACAAGTATAATTATTACAGTTCTGGCGATAATAACTGCATAATATGGGTAATAATGCATGTTATATTGATAATAATATAAGTAATTAGTATAACTATTACAGTTCTAGCGATAATAACTGCATTATATGGGTAATAATGCACGTTATATTGCTAACAATATAAGTAATAAGTATAATTATTACAGTTCTAGCGATAATAACTGCATTATATGGGTAATAATGCATGTTATATTGATAATATTGGGAGTAATAAGTATATTTATTATAGTTCTAGCGATAATAACCGCATAATATGGGTAATAGTGCATGTTATATTGATAATAGTATAAGTAATAAGTATAATTATTACAGTTCTAGCAATAATACCTCCATTATATGGGTAATAATGCATGTTATATTGATAATAATATAAGTAATAAGTATAATTATTACAGTTCTAGCGTTAATAACTGCATTGTATGGGTAATAATGCACGTTATATTGCTAACAATATAAGTAATAAGTATAATTATTTCAGTTCTAGCGATAATAACTGCATTATATGGGTAATAATGCATGTTATATTGATGATAATAAAAGTAATACGTATATTTATTATAGTTCTAGCGATAATAACTGCATAATATGGGTAATAATGCATGTTATATTGATAATAATCTAAGTAATAAGTATAATTATTACAGTTCTAGCGATAATAACTGCATTATATGGGTAATAATGCACGTTATATTGCTAACAATATAAGTAATAAGTATAATTATTACAGTTCTATCGATAATAACTTCTTAATATGGGTAATAATGCATGTTATATTGATGATAATGAAAGTAGTAAGTATATTTATTACAGTTCTAGCGATAATAACTGCATTATATGCGTAATAAGGCATGTTATATTGATAATATCGGGGGTAATAAGTATAATTATTATAGGTCTAGCGGTAATAATAGTAAAATATGGCTAATAGTGCATGATATATTGATAATAGTAAAAGTAATAAGTATATTTATTACAGCTCTATCGATAATAACTGCATAATATGGGTAATAGTGCATGTTATATTGATAATAATATAAGTAATAAGTATAATTATTACAGTTCTAGCGATAATAACTGCATTATATGGGTAATAATGCACGTTATATTGCTAACAATATAAGTAATGAGTATAATTATTACAGTTCTAGCGATAATAACTGCATAATATGGGTAATAATGCATGTTATATTGATAATATCGGGAGTAATAAGTATAATTATTATAGTTCTAGCGATAATAATAGTAAAATATGGCAAATAGTGCATGTTATATTGATAATAATAAAAGTAATAAATATATTTATTACAGTTCTATCGGTAATAACTGCATAATATGAGTAATAATGCATATTATATTGATGATAATAAAGGTAATACGTATATTTATTATAGTTCTAGCGATAATAACTGCATAATGTGGGTAATAATGCATGTTATATTAATAATAATATAAGTAATAAGTATAATTATTACAGTTCTAGCGATAATAACTGCATTATATGGGTAATAATGCATGTTATATTGATAATAATAAAAGTAATAAATATATTTATTACTGTTCTATCGATAATAACTGCATAATATGGGTAATAATGCATGTTATATTGATGATAATGAAAGTAATACGTATATTTATTATAGTTCTTGCGATAATAAATGCATAATATGGGTAATAATGCATGTTATATTCAGAATAATATAAGTAATAAGTATAATTATTACAGTTCTAGCGATAATACCTCCATTATATGGGTAATAATGCATGTTATATTGATAATGATATAAGTAATAGGTATAATTATTACAGTTCTAGCGATAATAACTGCATTATATGGGTAATAATGCATGTTATATTGATAATATTGGGAGTAATAAGTATATTTATTATGGTTCTAGAGATAATAACTGCATAATATGGGTAATAATGCATGTTATATTGATAATAATATAAGTAATAAGTATAATTATTACAGTTCTAGCGATAATACCTCCATTATATGGGTAATAATGCATGTTATATTGAGAATAATATAAGTAATAAGTATAATTATGAGAGTTCTAGCGATAGTAACTGCATTATATGGGTAATAATGCACGTTATATTGCTAATAATATAAGTAATGAGTACAATTATTACAGTTCTAGCGATAATAACTGCATAATATGGGTAATAATGCATGTTATATTGATAATATCGGGAGTAATAAGTATAATTATTATAGTTCTAGCGATAATAACTGCATTATATCGGTAATAATGCACGTTATATTGCTAATAATATAAGTAATGAGTACAATTATTACAGTTCTAGCGATAATAACTGCATTATATGGGTAAAAATGCATGTTATATTGATAATATTGGGAGTAATAAGTATATTTATTATGGTTCTAGCGATAATAATAGTAAAATATGGCAAATAGTGCATGTTATATTGATAATAATAAAAGTAATAAGTATATTTATTACAGTTCTATCGATAATAACTGCATAATATGGGTAATAATGCATGGTATATTGATGATAATAAAGGTAATACGTATATTTATTATAGTTCTAGCGATAATAACTGCATAATATGGGTAATAATGCATGTTATATTGATAATAATGTAAGTAATAAGTATAATTATTACAGTTCTAGCAATAATACCTCCATTATATGGGCAATAATGCATGTTATATTGATAATAATCTAAGTAATATGTATAATTATTACAGTTCTAGCGATAATAACTGCATTATATGGGTAATAATGCACGTTATATTGCTAACAATATAAGTAATAAGTATAATTATTACAGTTCTATCGATAATAACTTTTTAATATGGGTAATAATGCATGTTATATTGATGATAATGAAAGTAGTAAGTATATTTATTACAGTTCTAGCGATAATAACTGCATTATATGGGTAATAATGCATGTTATATTGATAATAATATAAGTAATAAGTATAATTATTACAGTTCTAGCGATAATAACTGCATTATATGGGTAAAAATGCATGTTATATTGATAATATTGGGAGTAATAAGTATATTTATTATGGTTCTAGCGATAATAATAGTAAAATATGGCAAATAGTGCATGTTATATTGATAATAATAAAAGTAATAAGTATATTTATTACAGTTCTATCGATAATAACTGCATAATATGGGTAATAATGCATGTTATATTGATGATAATAAAGGTAATACGTATATTTATTATAGTTCTAGCGATAATAACTGCATAATATGGGTAATAATGCATGTTATATTGATAATAATGTAAGTAATAAGTATAATTATTACAGTTCTAGCAATAATACCTCCATTATATGGGTAATAATGCATGTTATATTGATAATAATCTAAGTAATATGTATAATTATTACAGTTCTAGCGATAATAACTGCATTATATGGGTAATAATGCACGTTATATTGCTAACAATATAAGTAATAAGTATAATTATTACAGTTCTATCGATAATAACTTTTTAATATGGGTAATAATGCATGTTATATTGATGATAATGAAAGTAGTAAGTATATTTATTACAGTTCTAGCGATAATAACTGCATTATATGCGTAATAAGGCATGTTATATTGATAATATCGGGGGTAATAAGTATAATTATTATTGTTCTAGCGGTAATAATAGTAAAATATGGCTAATAGTGCATGATATATTGATAATAGTAAAAGTAATAAGTATATTTATTACAGTTCAATCGATAATAACTGCATAATATGGGTAATAGTGCATGTTATATTGATAATAATATAAGTAATAAGTATAATTATTACAGTTCTAGCGATAATAACTGCATTATATGGGTAATAATGCACGTTATATTGCTAACAATATAAGTAATAAGTATAATTATTACAGTTCTAGCGATAATAACTGCATTATATTGGTAATAATGCATGTTATATTGCTAATAGTATTTAATAAGTATAATTATTACAGTTCTAGCGATAATACCTCCATTATATGGGTAATAATGCATGATATATTGATAATAATATAAGTAATAAGTATAATGATTACAGTTCTAGCGATAATAACTGCATTATATGGGTAATAATGCACGTTATATTGCTAATAATATAAGTAATAAGTATAATTATTACAGTTCTATCGATAATAACTGCATAATATGGGTAATAATGCATGTTATATTGATAATATCGGGGGCAATAAGTACAATTATTATAGTTCTAGCGGTAATAATAGTAAAATATGGCTAATAGTGCATGATATATTGATAATAGTAAAAGTAATAAGTATAATTATTACAGTTCTAACGATAATAACTGCATTATATGGGTAATAATGCATGTTATATTGATAATAATAAAAGTAATAAGTATATTTATTATCGTTCTATCGATAATAACTTCTTAATATGGGTAATAATGCATGTTATATTGATAATAATATAAGTAATAAGTATAATTATTACAGTTCTAGCGATAATAACTGCATTATATGGGTAATAATGCACGTTATATTGCTAACAATATAAGTAATAAGTATAATTATTACAGTTCTAGCGATAATAACTGCATTATATGGGTAATAATGCATGTTATATTGATAATATTGGGAGTAATAAGTATATTTGTTATGGTTCTGGAGATAATAACTGCATAATATGGGTAATAATGCATGTTATATTGATAATAATATAAGTAATAAGTATAATTATTACAGTTCTAGCGATAATAACTGCATTATATGGGTAATAATGCATGTTATATTGATAATAATCTAAGTAATAAGTATAATTATTACAGTTCTAGCGATAATAACTGCATTATATTGGTAATAATGCATGTTATATTGCTAATAGTATTTAATAAGTATAATTATTACAGTTCTAGCGATAATACCTCCATTATATGGGTAATAATGCATGTTATATTGATAATAATATAAGTAATAAGTATAATTATTACAGTTCTAGCGATAATAACTGCATTATATGGGTAATAATGCACGTTATATTGCTAATAATATAAGTAATAAGTATAATTATTACAGTTCTATCGATAATAACTGCATAATATGGGTAATAATGCATGTTATATTGATAATATCGGGGGCAATAAGTACAATTATTATAGTTCTAGCGGTAATAATAGTAAAATATGGCTAATAGTGCATGATATATTGATAATAGTAAAAGTAATAAGTATAATTATTACAGTTCTAGCGATAATAACTGCATTATATGGGTAATAATGCACGTTATATTGCTAACAATATAAGTAATAAGTATAATTATTACAGTTCTAGCGATAATAACTGCATTATATTGGTAATAATGCATGTTATATTGCTAATAGTATTTAATAAGTATAATTATTACAGTTCTAGCGATAATACCTCCATTATATGGGTAATAATGCATGTTATATTGATAATAATATAAGTAATAAGTATAATTATTACAGTTCTAGCGATAATACCTCCATTATATGGGTAATAATGCATGTTATATTGATAATAATATAAGTAATAAGTATAATTATTACAGTTCTAGCGATAATAACTGCATTATATGGGTAACAATGCATGTTATATTGATAATAATAAAAGTAATAAGTATATTTATTATCGTTCTATCGATAATAACTTCTTAATATGGGTAATAATGCATGTTATATTGATAATAATATAAGTAATAAGTATAATTATTACAGTTCTAGCGATAATAACTGCAGTATATGGGTAATAATGCACGTTATATTGCTAACAATATAAGTAATAAGTATAATTATTACAGTTCTAGCGATAATAACTGCATTATATGGGTAATAATGCATGTTATATTGATGATATTGGGAGTAATAAGTATATTTGTTATGGTTCTGGAGATAATAACTGCATAATATGGGTAATAATGCATGTTATATTGATAATAATATAAGTAATAAGTATAATTATTACAGTTCTAGCGATAATAACTGCATTATATGGGTAATAATGCATGTTATATTGATAATATTGGGAGTAATAAGTATATTTGGTATAGTTCTAGCGATAATAACTGCATAATATGGGTAATAGTGCATGTTATATTGATAATAGTATAAGTAATAAGTATAATTATTACAGTTCTAGCAATAATACCTCCATTATATGGGTAATAATGCATGTTATATTGATAATAATATAAGTAATAAGTATAATTATTACAGTTCTAGCGATAATAACTGCATTATATGGGTAATAATGCATGTTATATTGATGATAATGAAAGTAGTAAGCATATTTATTACAGTTCTAGCGATAATAACTGCATTATATGCGTAATAAGGCATGTTATATTGATAATATCGGGGGTAATAAGTACAATTATTATAGTTCTAGCGGTAATAATAGTAAAATATGGCTAATAGTGCATGATATATTGATAATAGTAAAAGTAATAAGTATATTTATTACAGTTCTATCGATAATAACCGCATAATATGGGTAATAATGCATGTTATATTGATGATAATAAAAGTAATACGTATATTTATTATAGTTCTAGCGATAATAACTGCATAATATGGGTAATAATGCATGTTATATTGATAATAATCTAAGTAATAAGTATAATTATTACAGTTCTAGCGATAATAACTGCATGATATGGGTAATAATGCACGTTATATTGCTAACAATATAAGTAATAAGTATAATTATTACAGTTCTATCGATAATAACTTCTTAATATGGGTAATAATGCATGTTATATTGATGATAATGAAAGTAATACGTATATTTATTATAGTTCTTGCGATAATAACTGCATAATATGGGTAATAATGCATGTTATATTGAGAATAATATAAGTAACAAGTATAATTATTACAGTTCTGGCGATAATAACTGCATAATATGGGTAATAATGCATGTTATATTGATAATAATATAAGTAATTAGTATAACTATTACAGTTCTAGCGATAATAACTGCATTATATGGGTAATAATGCGCGTTATATTGCTAATAATATAAGTAATAAGGATAATTATTACAGTTCTAGCGATAATAACTGCATTATATGGGTAATAATGCACGTTATATTGCTAACAATATAAGTAATAAGTATAATTATTACAGTTCTAGCGATAATAACTGCATTATATGGGTAATAATGCATGTTATATTGATAATAATAAAAGTAATAAGTATATTTATTATCGTTCTATCGATAATAACTTCTTAATATGGGTGATAATGCATGTTATATTGATAATAATATAAGGAATAAGTATAATTATTACAGATCTAGCGATAATAACTGCATTGTATGGGTAATAATGCACGTTATATTGCTAACAATATAAGTAATAAGTATAATTATTTCAGTTCTATCGATAATAACTGCATAATATGGGTAATAATGCATGTTATATTGATGATAATAGAAGTAATACGTATATTTATTATAGTTCTAGCGATAATAACTGCATAATATGGGTAATAATGCATGTTATATTGATGATAATAAAAGTAATACGTATATTTATTATAGTTCTAGCGATAATAACTGCATAATATGGGTAATAATGCATGTTATATTGATAATAATATAAGTAATTAGTATAACTATTACAGTTCTAGCGATAATAACTGCATTATATGGGTAATAATGCGCGTTATATTGCTAATAATATAAGTAATAAGGATAATTATTACAGTTCTAGCGATAATAACTGCATTATATGGGTAATAATGCACGTTATATTGCTAACAATATAAGTAATAAGTATAATTATTACAGTTCTAGCGATAATAACTGCATTATATGGGTAATAATGCATGTTATATTGATGATAATAAAAGTAATACGTATATTTATTATAGTTCTAGCGATAATAACTGCATAATATGGGTAATAATGCATGTTATATTGATAATAATATAAGTAATAAGTATAATTATTACAGTTCTAGCGATAATAACTGCATTATATGGGTAATAATGCACGTTATATTGCTAACAATATAAGTAATAAGTATAATTATTACAGTTCTAGCGATAATAACTGCATTATATTGGTAATAATGCATGTTATATTGCTAATAGTATTTAATAAGTATAATTATTACAGTTCTAGCGATAATACCTCCATTATATGGGTAATAATGCATGTTATATTGATAATAATATAAGTAATAAGTATAATTATTGCAGTTCTAGCGATAATACCTCCATTATATGGGTAATAATGCATGTTATATTGATAATAATATAAGTAATAAGTATAATTATTACAGTTCTAGCGATAATAACTGCATTATATGGGTAACAATGCATGTTATATTGATAATAATAAAAGTAATAAGTATATTTATTATCGTTCTATCGATAATAACTTCTTAATATGGGTAATAATGCATGTTATATTGATAATAATATAAGTAATAAGTATAATTATTACAGTTCTAGCGATAATAACTGCAGTATATGGGTAATAATGCACGTTATATTGCTAACAATATAAGTAATAAGTATAATTATTACAGTTCTAGCGATAATAACTGCATTATATGGGTAATAATGCATGTTATATTGATGATATTGGGAGTAATAAGTATATTTGTTATGGTTCTGGAGATAATAACTGCATAATATGGGTAATAATGCATGTTATATTGATAATAATATAAGTAATAAGTATAATTATTACAGTTCTAGCGATAATAACTGCATTATATGGGTAATAATGCATGTTATATTGATAATATTGGGAGTAATAAGTATATTTGGTATAGTTCTAGCGATAATAACTGCATAATATGGGTAATAGTGCATGTTATATTGATAATAGTATAAGTAATAAGTATAATTATTACAGTTCTAGCAATAATACCTCCATTATATGGGTAATAATGCATGTTATATTGATAATAATATAAGTAATAAGTATAATTATTACAGTTCTAGCGATAATAACTGCATTATATGGGTAATAATGCATGTTATATTGATGATAATGAAAGTAGTAAGCATATTTATTACAGTTCTAGCGATAATAACTGCATTATATGCGTAATAAGGCATGTTATATTGATAATATCGGGGGTAATAAGTACAATTATTATAGTTCTAGCGGTAATAATAGTAAAATATGGCTAATAGTGCATGATATATTGATAATAGTAAAAGTAATAAGTATATTTATTACAGTTCTATCGATAATAACCGCATAATATGGGTAATAATGCATGTTATATTGATGATAATAAAAGTAATACGTATATTTATTATAGTTCTAGCGATAATAACTGCATAATATGGGTAATAATGCATGTTATATTGATAATAATCTAAGTAATAAGTATAATTATTACAGTTCTAGCGATAATAACTGCATGATATGGGTAATAATGCACGTTATATTGCTAACAATATAAGTAATAAGTATAATTATTTCAGTTCTAGCGATAATAACTGCATTATATGGGTAATAATGCATGTTATATTGATGATAATAAAAGTAATACGTATATTTATTATAGTTCTAGCGATAATAACTGCATAATATGGGTAATAATGCATGTTATATTGATAATAATCTAAGTAATAAGTATAATTATTACAGTTCTAGCGATAATAACTGCATTATATGGGTAATAATGCACGTTATATTGCTAACAATATAAGTAATAAGTATAATTATTACAGTTCTATCGATAATAACTTCTTAATATGGGTAATAATGCATGTTATATTGATGATAATGAAAGTAGTAAGTATATTTATTACAGTTCTAGCGATAATAACTGCATTATATGCGTAATAAGGCATGTTATATTGATAATATCGGGGGTAATAAGTATAATTATTATAGGTCTAGCGGTAATAATAGTAAAATATGGCTAATAGTGCATGATATATTGATAATAGTAAAAGTAATAAGTATATTTATTACAGCTCTATCGATAATAACTGCATAATATGGGTAATAGTGCATGTTATATTGATAATAATATAAGTAATAAGTATAATTATTACAGTTCTAGCGATAATAACTGCATTATATGGGTAATAATGCACGTTATATTGCTAACAATATAAGTAATGAGTATAATTATTACAGTTCTAGCGATAATAACTGCATAATATGGGTAATAATGCATGTTATATTGATAATATCGGGAGTAATAAGTATAATTATTATAGTTCTAGCGATAATAATAGTAAAATATGGCAAATAGTGCATGTTATATTGATAATAATAAAAGTAATAAATATATTTATTACAGTTCTATCGGTAATAACTGCATAATATGAGTAATAATGCATATTATATTGATGATAATAAAGGTAATACGTATATTTATTATAGTTCTAGCGATAATAACTGCATAATGTGGGTAATAATGCATGTTATATTAATAATAATATAAGTAATAAGTATAATTATTACAGTTCTAGCGATAATAACTGCATTATATGGGTAATAATGCATGTTATATTGATAATAATAAAAGTAATAAATATATTTATTACTGTTCTATCGATAATAACTGCATAATATGGGTAATAATGCATGTTATATTGATGATAATGAAAGTAATACGTATATTTATTATAGTTCTTGCGATAATAAATGCATAATATGGGTAATAATGCATGTTATATTCAGAATAATATAAGTAATAAGTATAATTATTACAGTTCTAGCGATAATACCTCCATTATATGGGTAATAATGCATGTTATATTGATAATGATATAAGTAATAGGTATAATTATTACAGTTCTAGCGATAATAACTGCATTATATGGGTAATAATGCATGTTATATTGATAATATTGGGAGTAATAAGTATATTTATTATGGTTCTAGAGATAATAACTGCATAATATGGGTAATAATGCATGTTATATTGATAATAATATAAGTAATAAGTATAATTATTACAGTTCTAGCGATAATACCTCCATTATATGGGTAATAATGCATGTTATATTGAGAATAATATAAGTAATAAGTATAATTATGAGAGTTCTAGCGATAGTAACTGCATTATATGGGTAATAATGCACGTTATATTGCTAATAATATAAGTAATGAGTACAATTATTACAGTTCTAGCGATAATAACTGCATAATATGGGTAATAATGCATGTTATATTGATAATATCGGGAGTAATAAGTATAATTATTATAGTTCTAGCGATAATAACTGCATTATATCGGTAATAATGCACGTTATATTGCTAATAATATAAGTAATGAGTACAATTATTACAGTTCTAGCGATAATAACTGCATTATATGGGTAAAAATGCATGTTATATTGATAATATTGGGAGTAATAAGTATATTTATTATGGTTCTAGCGATAATAATAGTAAAATATGGCAAATAGTGCATGTTATATTGATAATAATAAAAGTAATAAGTATATTTATTACAGTTCTATCGATAATAACTGCATAATATGGGTAATAATGCATGGTATATTGATGATAATAAAGGTAATACGTATATTTATTATAGTTCTAGCGATAATAACTGCATAATATGGGTAATAATGCATGTTATATTGATAATAATGTAAGTAATAAGTATAATTATTACAGTTCTAGCAATAATACCTCCATTATATGGGCAATAATGCATGTTATATTGATAATAATCTAAGTAATATGTATAATTATTACAGTTCTAGCGATAATAACTGCATTATATGGGTAATAATGCACGTTATATTGCTAACAATATAAGTAATAAGTATAATTATTACAGTTCTATCGATAATAACTTTTTAATATGGGTAATAATGCATGTTATATTGATGATAATGAAAGTAGTAAGTATATTTATTACAGTTCTAGCGATAATAACTGCATTATATGGGTAATAATGCATGTTATATTGATAATAATATAAGTAATAAGTATAATTATTACAGTTCTAGCGATAATAACTGCATTATATGGGTAAAAATGCATGTTATATTGATAATATTGGGAGTAATAAGTATATTTATTATGGTTCTAGCGATAATAATAGTAAAATATGGCAAATAGTGCATGTTATATTGATAATAATAAAAGTAATAAGTATATTTATTACAGTTCTATCGATAATAACTGCATAATATGGGTAATAATGCATGTTATATTGATGATAATAAAGGTAATACGTATATTTATTATAGTTCTAGCGATAATAACTGCATAATATGGGTAATAATGCATGTTATATTGATAATAATGTAAGTAATAAGTATAATTATTACAGTTCTAGCAATAATACCTCCATTATATGGGTAATAATGCATGTTATATTGATAATAATCTAAGTAATATGTATAATTATTACAGTTCTAGCGATAATAACTGCATTATATGGGTAATAATGCACGTTATATTGCTAACAATATAAGTAATAAGTATAATTATTACAGTTCTATCGATAATAACTTTTTAATATGGGTAATAATGCATGTTATATTGATGATAATGAAAGTAGTAAGTATATTTATTACAGTTCTAGCGATAATAACTGCATTATATGCGTAATAAGGCATGTTATATTGATAATATCGGGGGTAATAAGTATAATTATTATTGTTCTAGCGGTAATAATAGTAAAATATGGCTAATAGTGCATGATATATTGATAATAGTAAAAGTAATAAGTATATTTATTACAGTTCAATCGATAATAACTGCATAATATGGGTAATAGTGCATGTTATATTGATAATAATATAAGTAATAAGTATAATTATTACAGTTCTAGCGATAATAACTGCATTATATGGGTAATAATGCACGTTATATTGCTAACAATATAAGTAATAAGTATAATTATTACAGTTCTAGCGATAATAACTGCATTATATTGGTAATAATGCATGTTATATTGCTAATAGTATTTAATAAGTATAATTATTACAGTTCTAGCGATAATACCTCCATTATATGGGTAATAATGCATGATATATTGATAATAATATAAGTAATAAGTATAATGATTACAGTTCTAGCGATAATAACTGCATTATATGGGTAATAATGCACGTTATATTGCTAATAATATAAGTAATAAGTATAATTATTACAGTTCTATCGATAATAACTGCATAATATGGGTAATAATGCATGTTATATTGATAATATCGGGGGCAATAAGTACAATTATTATAGTTCTAGCGGTAATAATAGTAAAATATGGCTAATAGTGCATGATATATTGATAATAGTAAAAGTAATAAGTATAATTATTACAGTTCTAACGATAATAACTGCATTATATGGGTAATAATGCATGTTATATTGATAATAATAAAAAGTAATAAGTATATTTATTATCGTTCTATCGATAATAACTTCTTAATATGGGTAATAATGCATGTTATATTGATAATAATATAAGTAATAAGTATAATTATTACAGTTCTAGCGATAATAACTGCATTATATGGGTAATAATGCACGTTATATTGCTAACAATATAAGTAATAAGTATAATTATTACAGTTCTAGCGATAATAACTGCATTATATGGGTAATAATGCATGTTATATTGATAATATTGGGAGTAATAAGTATATTTGTTATGGTTCTGGAGATAATAACTGCATAATATGGGTAATAATGCATGTTATATTGATAATAATATAAGTAATAAGTATAATTATTACAGTTCTAGCGATAATAACTGCATTATATGGGTAATAATGCATGTTATATTGATAATAATCTAAGTAATAAGTATAATTATTACAGTTCTAGCGATAATAACTGCATTATATTGGTAATAATGCATGTTATATTGCTAATAGTATTTAATAAGTATAATTATTACAGTTCTAGCGATAATACCTCCATTATATGGGTAATAATGCATGTTATATTGATAATAATATAAGTAATAAGTATAATTATTACAGTTCTAGCGATAATAACTGCATTATATGGGTAATAATGCACGTTATATTGCTAATAATATAAGTAATAAGTATAATTATTACAGTTCTATCGATAATAACTGCATAATATGGGTAATAATGCATGTTATATTGATAATATCGGGGGCAATAAGTACAATTATTATAGTTCTAGCGGTAATAATAGTAAAATATGGCTAATAGTGCATGATATATTGATAATAGTAAAAGTAATAAGTATAATTATTACAGTTCTAGCGATAATAACTGCATTATATGGGTAATAATGCACGTTATATTGCTAACAATATAAGTAATAAGTATAATTATTACAGTTCTAGCGATAATAACTGCATTATATTGGTAATAATGCATGTTATATTGCTAATAGTATTTAATAAGTATAATTATTACAGTTCTAGCGATAATACCTCCATTATATGGGTAATGATGCATGTTATATTGATAATAATATAAGTAATAAGTATAATTATTACAGTTCTAGCGATAATACCTCCATTATATGGGTAATAATGCATGTTATATTGATAATAATATAAGTAATAAGTATAATTATTACAGTTCTAGCGATAATAACTGCATTATATGGGTAACAATGCATGTTATATTGATAATAATAAAAGTAATAAGTATATTTATTATCGTTCTATCGATAATAACTTCTTAATATGGGTAATAATGCATGTTATATTGATAATAATATAAGTAATAAGTATAATTATTACAGTTCTAGCGATAATAACTGCAGTATATGGGTAATAATGCACGTTATATTGCTAACAATATAAGTAATAAGTATAATTATTACAGTTCTAGCGATAATAACTGCATTATATGGGTAATAATGCATGTTATATTGATGATATTGGGAGTAATAAGTATATTTGTTATGGTTCTGGAGATAATAACTGCATAATATGGGTAATAATGCATGTTATATTGATAATAATATAAGTAATAAGTATAATTATTACAGTTCTAGCGATAATAACTGCATTATATGGGTAATAATGCATGTTATATTGATAATATTGGGAGTAATAAGTATATTTGGTATAGTTCTAGCGATAATAACTGCATAATATGGGTAATAGTGCATGTTATATTGATAATAGTATAAGTAATAAGTATAATTATTACAGTTCTAGCAATAATACCTCCATTATATGGGTAATAATGCATGTTATATTGATAATAATATAAGTAATAAGTATAATTATTACAGTTCTAGCGATAATAACTGCATTATATGGGTAATAATGCATGTTATATTGATGATAATGAAAGTAGTAAGCATATTTATTACAGTTCTAGCGATAATAACTGCATTATATGCGTAATAAGGCATGTTATATTGATAATATCGGGGGTAGTAAGTACAATTATTATAGTTCTAGCGGTAATAATAGTAAAATATGGCTAATAGTGCATGATATATTGATAATAGTAAAAGTAATAAGTATATTTATTACAGTTCTATCGATAATAACCGCATAATATGGGTAATAATGCATGTTATATTGATGATAATAAAAGTAATACGTATATTTATTATAGTTCTAGCGATAATAACTGCATAATATGGGTAATAATGCATGTTATATTGATAATAATCTAAGTAATAAGTATAATTATTACAGTTCTAGCGATAATAACTGCATGATATGGGTAATAATGCACGTTATATTGCTAACAATATAAGTAATAAGTATAATTATTACAGTTCTATCGATAATAACTTCTTAATATGGGTAATAATGCATGTTATATTGATGATAATGAAAGTAATACGTATATTTATTATAGTTCTTGCGATAATAACTGCATAATATGGGTAATAATGCATGTTATATTGAGAATAATATAAGTAACAAGTATAATTATTACAGTTCTGGCGATAATAACTGCATAATATGGGTAATAATGCATGTTATATTGATAATAATATAAGTAATTAGTATAACTATTACAGTTCTAGCGATAATAACTGCATTATATGGGTAATAATGCGCGTTATATTGCTAATAATATAAGTAATAAGGATAATTATTACAGTTCTAGCGATAATAACTGCATTATATGGGTAATAATGCACGTTATATTGCTAACAATATAAGTAATAAGTATAATTATTACAGTTCTAGCGATAATAACTGCATTATATGGGTAATAATGCATGTTATATTGATAATAATAAAAGTAATAAGTATATTTATTATCGTTCTATCGATAATAACTTCTTAATATGGGTGATAATGCATGTTATATTGATAATAATATAAGGAATAAGTATAATTATTACAGATCTAGCGATAATAACTGCATTGTATGGGTAATAATGCACGTTATATTGCTAACAATATAAGTAATAAGTATAATTATTTCAGTTCTATCGATAATAACTGCATAATATGGGTAATAGTGCATGTTATATTGATGATAATAGAAGTAATACGTATATTTATTATAGTTCTAGCGATAATAACTGCATAATATGGGTAATAATGCATGTTATATTGATGATAATAAAAGTAATACGTATATTTATTATAGTTCTAGCGATAATAACTGCATAATATGGGTAATAATGCATGTTATATTGATAATAATCTAAGTAATAAGTATAATTATTACAGTTCTAGCGATAATAACTGCATGATATGGGTAATAATGCACGTTATATTGCTAACAATATAAGTAATAAGTATAATTATTACAGTTCTATCGATAATAACTTCTTAATATGGGTAATAATGCATGTTATATTGATGATAATGAAAGTAGTAAGTATATTTATTACAGTTCTAGCGATAATAACTGCATTATATGCGTAATAAGGCATGTTATATTGATAATATCGGGGGTAATAAGTATAATTATTATAGTTCTAGCGGTAATAATAGTAAAATATGGCTAATAGTGCATGATATATTGATAATAGTAAAAGTAATAAGTATATTTATTACAGTTCTATCGATAATAACTGCATAATATGGGTAATAATGCATGTTATATTGATGATAATAAAAGTAATACGTATATTTATTATAGTTCTAGCGATAATAACTGCATTATATGGGTAATAATGCACGTTATATTGCTAATAATATAAGTAATAAGTATAATTATTACAGTTCTAGCGATAATAATAGTAAAATATGGCTAATAGTGCATGATATATTGATAATAGTAAAAGTAATAAGTATATTTATTACAGTTCTATCGATAATAACTGCATAATATGGGTAATAATGCATGGTATATTGATGATAATAAAGGTAATACGTATATTTATTATAGTTCTAGCGATAATAACTGCATAATATGGGTAATAATGCATGTTATATTGATAATAATGTAAGTAATAAGTATAATTATTACAGTTCTAGCAATAATACCTCCATTATATGGGCAATAATGCATGTTATATTGATAATAATCTAAGTAATATGTATAATTATTACAGTTCTAGCGATAATAACTGCATTATATGGGTAATAATGCACGTTATATTGCTAACAATATAAGTAATAAGTATAATTATTACAGTTCTATCGATAATAACTTTTTAATATGGGTAATAATGCATGTTATATTGATGATAATGAAAGTAGTAAGTATATTTATTACAGTTCTAGCGATAATAACTGCATTATATGGGTAATAATGCATGTTATATTGATAATATTGGGAGTAATAAGTATATTTATTATAGTTCTAGCGATAATAACCGCATAATATGGGTAATAGTGCATGTTATATTGATAATAGTATAAGTAATAAGTATAATTATTACAGTTCTAGCAATAATACCTCCATTATATGGGTAATAATGCATGTTATATTGATAATAATATAAGTAATAAGTATAATTATTACAGTTCTAGCGTTAATAACTGCATTGTATGGGTAATAATGCACGTTATATTGCTAACAATATAAGTAATAAGTATAATTATTTCAGTTCTAGCGATAATAACTGCATTATATGGGTAATAATGCATGTTATATTGATGATAATAAAAGTAATACGTATATTTATTATAGTTCTAGCGATAATAACTGCATAATATGGGTAATAATGCATGTTATATTGATAATAATCTAAGTAATAAGTATAATTATTACAGTTCTAGCGATAATAACTGCATGATATGGGTAATAATGCACGTTATATTGCTAACAATATAAGTAATAAGTATAATTATTACAGTTCTATCGATAATAACTTCTTAATATGGGTAATAATGCATGTTATATTGATGATAATGAAAGTAATACGTATATTTATTATAGTTCTTGCGATAATAACTGCATAATATGGGTAATAATGCATGTTATATTGAGAATAATATAAGTAACAAGTATAATTATTACAGTTCTGGCGATAATAACTGCATAATATGGGTAATAATGCATGTTATATTGATAATAATATAAGTAATTAGTATAACTATTACAGTTCTAGCGATAATAACTGCATTATATGGGTAATAATGCGCGTTATATTGCTAATAATATAAGTAATAAGGATAATTATTACAGTTCTAGCGATAATAACTGCATTATATGGGTAATAATGCACGTTATATTGCTAACAATATAAGTAATAAGTATAATTATTACAGTTCTAGCGATAATAACTGCATTATATGGGTAATAATGCATGTTATATTGATAATAATAAAAGTAATAAGTATATTTATTATCGTTCTATCGATAATAACTTCTTAATATGGGTGATAATGCATGTTATATTGATAATAATATAAGGAATAAGTATAATTATTACAGATCTAGCGATAATAACTGCATTGTATGGGTAATAATGCACGTTATATTGCTAACAATATAAGTAATAAGTATAATTATTTCAGTTCTATCGATAATAACTGCATAATATGGGTAATAATGCATGTTATATTGATGATAATAGAAGTAATACGTATATTTATTATAGTTCTAGCGATAATAACTGCATAATATGGGTAATAATGCATGTTATATTGATGATAATAAAAGTAATACGTATATTTATTATAGTTCTAGCGATAATAACTGCATAATATGGGTAATAATGCATGTTATATTGATAATAATCTAAGTAATAAGTATAATTATTACAGTTCTAGCGATAATAACTGCATGATATGGGTAATAATGCACGTTATATTGCTAACAATATAAGTAATAAGTATAATTATTACAGTTCTATCGATAATAACTTCTTAATATGGGTAATAATGCATGTTATATTGATGATAATGAAAGTAGTAAGTATATTTATTACAGTTCTAGCGATAATAACTGCATTATATGCGTAATAAGGCATGTTATATTGATAATATCGGGGGTAATAAGTATAATTATTATAGTTCTAGCGGTAATAATAGTAAAATATGGCTAATAGTGCATGATATATTGATAATAGTAAAAGTAATAAGTATATTTATTACAGTTCTATCGATAATAACTGCATAATATGGGTAATAATGCATGTTATATTGATGATAATAAAAGTAATACGTATATTTATTATAGTTCTAGCGATAATAACTGCATTATATGGGTAATAATGCACGTTATATTGCTAATAATATAAGTAATAAGTATAATTATTACAGTTCTAGCGATAATAATAGTAAAATATGGCTAATAGTGCATGATATATTGATAATAGTAAAAGTAATAAGTATATTTATTACAGTTCTATCGATAATAACTGCATAATATGGGTAATAATGCATGTTATATTGATGATAATATAAGTAATAAGTATAATTATTACAGTTCTAGCGATAATACCTCCATTATATGGGTAATAATGCATGTTATATTGATGATAGTGAAAGTAATACGTATATTTACTATAGTTCTTGCGATAATAACTGCATAATATGGGTAATAATGCATGTTATATTGAGAATAATATAAGTAACAAGTATAATTATTACAGTTCTGGCGATAATAACTGCATAATATGGGTAATAATGCATGTTATATTGATAATAATATAAGTAATTAGTATAATTATTACAGTTCTAGCGATAATAACTGCATTATATGGGTAATAATGCACGTTATATTGCTAATAATATAAGTAATAAGGATAATTATTACAGTTCTAGCGATAATAACTGCATTACATGGGTAATAATGCACGTTATATTGCTAACAATATAAGTAATAAGTATAATTATTACAGTTCTAGCGATAATAACTGCATTATATGGGTAATAATGCATGTTATATTGATAATAATAAAAGTAATAAGTATATTTATTATCGTTCTATCGATAATAGCTTCTTAATATGGGTAATAATGCATGTTATATTGATAATAATGTAAGTAATAAGTATAATTATTACAGTTCTAGCGATAATAACTGCATTGTATGGGTAATAATGCACGTTATATTGCTAATAATATAAGTAATGAGTACAATTATTACAGTTCTAGCGATAATAACTGCATAATATGGGTAATAATGCATGTTATATTGATAATATCGGGAGTAATAAGTATAATTATTATAGTTCTAGCGATAATAACTGCATTATATCGGTAATAATGCACGTTATATTGCTAATAATATAAGTAATGAGTACAATTATTACAGTTCTAGCGATAATAACTGCATTATATGGGTAATAATGCATGTTATATTGATAATAATATAAGTAATAGGTATAATTATTACAGCTCTAGCGATAATAACTGCATTATATGGGTAAAAATGCATGTTATATTGATAATATTGGGAGTAATAAGTATATTTATTATGGTTCTAGCGATAATAATAGTAAAATATGGCAAATAGTGCATGTTATATTGATAATAATAAAAGTAATAAGTACATTTATTACAGTTCTATCGATAATAACTGCATAATATGGGTAATAATGCATGGTATATTGATGATAATAAAGGTAATACGTATATTTATTATAGTTCTAGCGATAATAACTGCATAATATGGGTAATAATGCATGTTATATTGATAATATCGGGAGTAATAAGTATAATTATTATAGTTCTAGCGATAATAACTGCATTATATGGGTAATAATGCACGTTATATTGCTAACAATATAAGTAATAAGTATAATTATTACAGTTCCAGCGATAATAACTGCATAATATGGGTAATAATGCATGTTATATTGATAATAATATAAGTAATATGTATAATTATTACAGTTCTAGCGATACTAACTGCATTATATGGGTAATAATTCACGTTATATTGCTAATAATATAAGTAATGAGTACAATTATTACAGTTCTAGCGATAATAACTGCATTATATGGGTAAAAATGCATGTTATATTGATAATATTGGGAGTAATAAGTATATTTATTATGGTTCTAGCGATAATAATAGTAAAATATGGCAAATAGTGCATGTTATATTGATAATAATAAAAGTAATAAGTATATTTATTACAGTTCTATCGATAATAACTGCATAATATGGGTAATAATGCATGTTATATTGATGATAATAAAGGTAATACGTATATTTATTATAGTTCTAGCGATAATAACTGCATAATATGGGTAATAATGCATGTTATATTGATAATAATGTAAGTAATAAGTATAATTATTACAGTTCTAGCGATAATAACTGCATTATATGGGTAATAATGCACGTTATATTGCTAACAATATAAGTAATAAGTATAATTATTACAGTTCTAGCGATAATAACTGCATTATATGGGTAATAATGCATGTTATATTGATAATATTGGGAGTAATAAGTATATTTATTATAGTTCTAGCGATAATAACCGCATAATATGGGTAATAGTGCATGTTATATTGATAATAGTATAAGTAATAAGTATAATTATTACAGTTCTAGCAATAATACCTCCATTATATGGGTAATAATGCATGTTATATTGATAATAATATAAGTAATAAGTATAATTATTACAGTTCTAGCGTTAATAACTGCATTGTATGGGTAATAATGCACGTTATATTGCTAACAATATAAGTAATAAGTATAATTATTTCAGTTCTAGCGATAATAACTGCATTATATGGGTAATAATGCATGTTATATTGATGATAATAAAAGTAATACGTATATTTATTATAGTTCTAGCGATAATAACTGCATAATATGGGTAATAATGCATGTTATATTGATAATAATCTAAGTAATAAGTATAATTATTACAGTTCTAGCGATAATAACTGCATTATATGGGTAATAATGCACGTTATATTGCTAACAATATAAGTAATAAGTATAATTATTACAGTTCTAGCGATAATAACTGCATTATATGGGTAAAAATGCATGTTATATTGATAATATTGGGAGTAATAAGTATATTTATTATGGTTCTAGCGATAATAATAGTAAAATATGGCAAATAGTGCATGTTATATTGATAATAATAAAAGTAATAAGTATATTTATTACAGTTCTATCGATAATAACTGCATAATATGGGTAATAATGCATGTTATATTGATGATAATGAAAGTAGTAAGTATATTTATTACAGTTCTAGCGATAATAACTGCATTATATGCGTAATAAGGCATGTTATATTGATAATATCGGGGGTAATAAGTATAATTATTATAGGTCTAGCGGTAATAATAGTAAAATATGGCTAATAGTGCATGATATATTGATAATAGTAAAAGTAATAAGTATATTTATTACAGCTCTATCGATAATAACTGCATAATATGGGTAATAGTGCATGTTATATTGATAATAATATAAGTAATAAGTATAATTATTACAGTTCTAGCGATAATAACTGCATTATATGGGTAATAATGCACGTTATATTGCTAACAATATAAGTAATGAGTATAATTATTACAGTTCTAGCGATAATAACTGCATAATATGGGTAATAATGCATGTTATATTGATAATATCGGGAGTAATAAGTATAATTATTATAGTTCTAGCGATAATAATAGTAAAATATGGCAAATAGTGCATGTTATATTGATAATAATAAAAGTAATAAATATATTTATTACAGTTCTATCGGTAATAACTGCATAATATGGGTAATAATGCATATTATATTGATGATAATAAAGGTAATACGTATATTTATTATAGTTCTAGCGATAATAACTGCATAATGTGGGTAATAATGCATGTTATATTAATAATAATATAAGTAATAAGTATAATTATTACAGTTCTAGCGATAATAACTGCATTATATGGGTAATAATGCATGTTATATTGATAATAATAAAAGTAATAAATATATTTATTACTGTTCTATCGATAATAACTGCATAATATGGGTAATAATGCATGTTATATTGATGATAATGAAAGTAATACGTATATTTATTATAGTTCTTGCGATAATAAATGCATAATATGGGTAATAATGCATGTTATATTCAGAATAATATAAGTAATAAGTATAATTATTACAGTTCTAGCGATAATACCTCCATTATATGGGTAATAATGCATGTTATATTGATAATGATATAAGTAATAGGTATAATTATTACAGTTCTAGCGATAATAACTGCATTATATGGGTAATAATGCATGTTATATTGATAATATTGGGAGTAATAAGTATATTTATTATGGTTCTAGAGATAATAACTGCATAATATGGGTAATAATGCATGTTATATTGATAATAATATAAGTAATAAGTATAATTATTACAGTTCTAGCGATAATACCTCCATTATATGGGTAATAATGCATGTTATATTGAGAATAATATAAGTAATAAGTATAATTATGAGAGTTCTAGCGATAGTAACTGCATTATATGGGTAATAATGCACGTTATATTGCTAATAATATAAGTAATGAGTACAATTATTACAGTTCTAGCGATAATAACTGCATAATATGGGTAATAATGCATGTTATATTGATAATATCGGGAGTAATAAGTATAATTATTATAGTTCTAGCGATAATAACTGCATTATATCGGTAATAATGCACGTTATATTGCTAATAATATAAGTAATGAGTACAATTATTACAGTTCTAGCGATAATAACTGCATTATATGGGTAAAAATGCATGTTATATTGATAATATTGGGAGTAATAAGTATATTTATTATGGTTCTAGCGATAATAATAGTAAAATATGGCAAATAGTGCATGTTATATTGATAATAATAAAAGTAATAAGTATATTTATTACAGTTCTATCGATAATAACTGCATAATATGGGTAATAATGCATGGTATATTGATGATAATAAAGGTAATACGTATATTTATTATAGTTCTAGCGATAATAACTGCATAATATGGGTAATAATGCATGTTATATTGATAATAATGTAAGTAATAAGTATAATTATTACAGTTCTAGCAATAATACCTCCATTATATGGGCAATAATGCATGTTATATTGATAATAATCTAAGTAATATGTATAATTATTACAGTTCTAGCGATAATAACTGCATTATATGGGTAATAATGCACGTTATATTGCTAACAATATAAGTAATAAGTATAATTATTACAGTTCTATCGATAATAACTTTTTAATATGGGTAATAATGCATGTTATATTGATGATAATGAAAGTAGTAAGTATATTTATTACAGTTCTAGCGATAATAACTGCATTATATGGGTAATAATGCATGTTATATTGATAATAATATAAGTAATAAGTATAATTATTACAGTTCTAGCGATAATAACTGCATTATATGGGTAAAAATGCATGTTATATTGATAATATTGGGAGTAATAAGTATATTTATTATGGTTCTAGCGATAATAATAGTAAAATATGGCAAATAGTGCATGTTATATTGATAATAATAAAAGTAATAAGTATATTTATTACAGTTCTATCGATAATAACTGCATAATATGGGTAATAATGCATGTTATATTGATGATAATAAAGGTAATACGTATATTTATTATAGTTCTAGCGATAATAACTGCATAATATGGGTAATAATGCATGTTATATTGATAATAATGTAAGTAATAAGTATAATTATTACAGTTCTAGCAATAATACCTCCATTATATGGGTAATAATGCATGTTATATTGATAATAATCTAAGTAATATGTATAATTATTACAGTTCTAGCGATAATAACTGCATTATATGGGTAATAATGCACGTTATATTGCTAACAATATAAGTAATAAGTATAATTATTACAGTTCTATCGATAATAACTTTTTAATATGGGTAATAATGCATGTTATATTGATGATAATGAAAGTAGTAAGTATATTTATTACAGTTCTAGCGATAATAACTGCATTATATGCGTAATAAGGCATGTTATATTGATAATATCGGGGGTAATAAGTATAATTATTATTGTTCTAGCGGTAATAATAGTAAAATATGGCTAATAGTGCATGATATATTGATAATAGTAAAAGTAATAAGTATATTTATTACAGTTCAATCGATAATAACTGCATAATATGGGTAATAGTGCATGTTATATTGATAATAATATAAGTAATAAGTATAATTATTACAGTTCTAGCGATAATAACTGCATTATATGGGTAATAATGCACGTTATATTGCTAACAATATAAGTAATAAGTATAATTATTACAGTTCTAGCGATAATAACTGCATTATATTGGTAATAATGCATGTTATATTGCTAATAGTATTTAATAAGTATAATTATTACAGTTCTAGCGATAATACCTCCATTATATGGGTAATAATGCATGTTATATTGATAATAATATAAGTAATAAGTATAATGATTACAGTTCTAGCGATAATAACTGCATTATATGGGTAATAATGCACGTTATATTGCTAATAATATAAGTAATAAGTATAATTATTACAGTTCTATCGATAATAACTGCATAATATGGGTAATAATGCATGTTATATTGATAATATCGGGGGCAATAAGTACAATTATTATAGTTCTAGCGGTAATAATAGTAAAATATGGCTAATAGTGCATGATATATTGATAATAGTAAAAGTAATAAGTATAATTATTACAGTTCTAACGATAATAACTGCATTATATGGGTAATAATGCATGTTATATTGATAATAATAAAAGTAATAAGTATATTTATTATCGTTCTATCGATAATAACTTCTTAATATGGGTAATAATGCATGTTATATTGATAATAATATAAGTAATAAGTATAATTATTACAGTTCTAGCGATAATAACTGCATTATATGGGTAATAATGCACGTTATATTGCTAACAATATAAGTAATAAGTATAATTATTACAGTTCTAGCGATAATAACTGCATTATATGGGTAATAATGCATGTTATATTGATAATATTGGGAGTAATAAGTATATTTGTTATGGTTCTGGAGATAATAACTGCATAATATGGGTAATAATGCATGTTATATTGATAATAATATAAGTAATAAGTATAATTATTACAGTTCTAGCGATAATAACTGCATAATATGGGTAATAATGCATGTTATATTGATAATAATCTAAGTAATAAGTATAATTATTACAGTTCTAGCGATAATAACTGCATGATATGGGTAATAATGCACGTTATATTGCTAACAATATAAGTAATAAGTATAATTATTACAGTTCTATCGATAATAACTTCTTAATATGGGTAATAATGCATGTTATATTGATGATAATGAAAGTAGTAAGTATATTTATTACAGTTCTAGCGATAATAACTGCATTATATGCGTAATAAGGCATGTTATATTGATAATATCGGGGGTAATAAGTATAATTATTATAGTTCTAGCGGTAATAATAGTAAAATATGGCTAATAGTGCATGATATATTGATAATAGTAAAAGTAATAAGTATATTTATTACAGTTCTATCGATAATAACTGCATAATATGGGTAATAATGCATGTTATATTGATGATAATAAAAGTAATACGTATATTTATTATAGTTCTAGCGATAATAACTGCATTATATGGGTAATAATGCACGTTATATTGCTAATAATATAAGTAATAAGTATAATTATTACAGTTCTAGCGATAATAATAGTAAAATATGGCTAATAGTGCATGATATATTGATAATAGTAAAAGTAATAAGTATATTTATTACAGTTCTATCGATAATAACTGCATAATATGGGTAATAATGCATGTTATATTGATGATAATATAAGTAATAAGTATAATTATTACAGTTCTAGCGATAATACCTCCATTATATGGGTAATAATGCATGTTATATTGATGATAGTGAAAGTAATACGTATATTTACTATAGTTCTTGCGATAATAACTGCATAATATGGGTAATAATGCATGTTATATTGAGAATAATATAAGTAACAAGTATAATTGTTACAGTTCTGGCGATAATAACTGCATAATATGGGTAATAATGCATGTTATATTGATAACAATATAAGTAATTAGTATAATTATTACAGTTCTAGCGATAATAACTGCATTATATGGGTAATAATGCACGTTATATTGCTAATAATATAAGTAATAAGGATAATTATTACAGTTCTAGCGATAATAACTGCATTACATGGGTAATAATGCACGTTATATTGCTAACAATATAAGTAATAAGTATAATTATTACAGTTCTAGCGATAATAACTGCATTATATGGGTAATAATGCATGTTATATTGATAATAATAAAAGTAATAAGTATATTTATTATCGTTCTATCGATAATAGCTTCTTAATATGGGTAATAATGCATGTTATATTGATAATAATGTAAGTAATAAGTATAATTATTACAGTTCTAGCGATAATAACTGCATTGTATGGGTAATAATGCACGTTATATTGCTAACAATATAAGTAATAAGTATAATTATTTCAGTTCTAGCGATAATAACTGCATTATATGGGTAATAATGCATGTTATATTGATAATAATCTAAGTAATAAGTATAATTATTACAGTTCTAGCGATAATAACTGCATGATATGGGTAATAATGCACGTTATATTGCTAACAATATAAGTAATAAGTATAATTATTACAGTTCTATCGATAACAACTTCTTAATATGGGTAATAATGCATGTTATATTGATGATAATGAAAGTAGTAAGTATATTTATTACAGTTCTAGCGATAATAACTGCATTATATGCGTAATAAGGCATGTTATATTGATAATATCGGGGGTAATAAGTATAATTATTATAGTTCTAGCGGTAATAATAGTAAAATATGGCTAATAGTGCATGATATATTGATAATAGTAAAAGTAATAAGTATATTTATTACAGTTCTATCGATAATAACTGCATAATATGGGTAATAATGCATGTTATATTGATGATAATAATAGTAATACGTATATTTATTATAGTTCTAGCAATAATAACTGCATAATATGGGTAACAATGCATGTTATACTGATAATAATATAAGTAATAAGTATAATTATTACAGTTCTAGCGATAATAACTGCATTATATGGGTAATAATGCACGTTATATTGCTAACAATATAAGTAATAAGTATAATTATTACAGTTCTAGCGATAATAACTGCATTATATGGGTAATAATGCATGTTATATTGATAATACTGGGAGTAATAAGTATATTTATTATGGTTCTGGAGATAATAACTGCATAATATAGGTAATAATGCATGTTATATTGATAATAATATAAGTAATAAGTATAATTATTACAGTTCTAGCGATAATACCTCCATTATATGGGTAATAATGCATGTTATATTGATGATAGTGAAAGTAATACGTATATTTATTATAGTTCTTGCGATAATAACTGCATAATATGGGTAATAATGCATGTTATATTGAGAATAATATAAGTAACAAGTATAATTATTACAGTTCTGGCGATAATAACTGCATAATATGGGTAATAATGCATGTTATATTGATAATAATATAAGTAATTAGTATAATTATTACAGTTCTAGCGATAATAACTGCATTATATGGGTAATAATGCACGTTATATTGCTAATAATATAAGTAATAAGGATAATTATTACAGTTCTAGCGATAATAACTGCATTACATGGGTAATAATGCACGTTATATTGCTAACAATATAAGTAATAAGTATAATTATTACAGTTCTAGCGATAATAACTGCATTATATGGGTAGTAATGCATGTTATATTGATAATAATAAAAGTAATAAGTATATTTATTATCGTTCTATCGATAATAGCTTCTTAATATGGGTAATAATGCATGTTATATTGATAATAATATAAGTAATAAGTATAATTATTACAGTTCTAGCGATAATAACTGCATTGTATGGGTAATAATGCACGTTATATTGCTAACAATATAAGTAATAAGTATAATTATTTCAGTTCTAGCGATAATAACTGCATTATATGGGTAATAATGCATGTTATATTGATAATATTGGGAGTAATAAGTATATTTATTATGGTTCTAGAGATAATAACTGCATTATATGGGTAATAATGCATGTTATATTGATAATAATAAAAGTAATAAATATATTTATTACTGTTCTATCGATAATAACTGCATAATATGGGTAATAATGCATGTTATATTGATAATAATATAAGTAATAAGTATAATTATTACAGTTCTAGCGATAATAACTGCATTATATGGGTAATAATGCACGTTATATTGCTAACAATATAAGTAATAAGTATAATTATTACAGTCCTAGCGATAATAACTGCATTATATTGGTAATAATGCATGTTATATTGCTAATAGTATTTAATAAGTATAATTATTACAGTTCTAGCGATAATACCTCCATTATATGGGTAATAATGCATGTTATATTGATAATAATATAAGTAATAAGTATAATTATTACAGTTCTAGCGATAATACCTCCATTATATGGGTAATAATGCATGTTATACTGATAATGATATAAGTAATAAGTATAATTATTACAGTTCTAGCGATAATAACTGCATAATATGGGTAATAATGCACGTTATATTGCTAATAATATAAGTAATGAGTACAATTATTACAGTTCTAGCGATAATAACTGCATAATATGGGTAATAATGCATGTTATATTGATAATATCGGGAGTAATAAGTATAATTATTATAGTTCTAGCGATAATAATAGTAAAATATGGCAAAGAGTGCATGTTATATTGATAATAATAAAAGTAATAAATATATTTATTACAGTTCTATCGATAATAACTGCATAATATGGGTAATAATGCATGTTATATTGATGATAATAAAGGTAATACGTATATTTATTATAGTTCTAGCGATAATAACTGCATAATGTGGGTAATAATGCATGTTATATTGATAATAATATAAGTAATAAGTATAATTATTACAGTTCTGGCGATAATAACTGCATTATATGGGTAATAATGCACGTTATATTGCTAATAGTATTTAATAAGTATAATTATTACAGTTCTAGCGATAATACCTCCATTATATGGGTAATAATACATGTTATATTGATAATGATATAAGTAATAAGTATAATTATTACAGTTCTAGCGATAATACCTCCATTATATGGGTAATAATGCATGTTATATTGATGATAATGAAAGTAATACGTATATTTATTATAGTTCTTGCGATAATAACTGCATAATATGGGTAATAATGCATGTTATATTGAGAATAATATAAGTAATAAGTATAATTATTACAGTTCTGGCGATAATAACTGCATTATATGGGTAATAATGCACGTTATATTGCTAATAGTATTTAATAGGTATAATTATTACAGTTCTAGCGATAATACCTCCATTATATGGGTAATAATGCATGTTATACTGATAATGATATAAGTAATAAGTATAATTATTACAGTTCTAGCGATAATAACTGCATAATATGGGTAATAATGCACGTTATATTGCTAATAATATAAGTAATGAGTACAATTATTACAGTTCTAGCGATAATAACTGCATAATATGGGTAATAATGCATGTTATATTGATAATATCGGGAGTAATAAGTATAATTATTATAGTTCTAGCGATAATAATAGTAAAATATGGCAAATAGTGCATGTTATATTGATAATAATAAAAGTAATAAATATATTTATTACAGTTCTATCGATAATAACTGCATAATATGGGTAATAATGCATGTTATATTGATAATAATATAAGTAATAAGTATAATTATTACAGTTCTAGCGATAATAACTGCATTATATGGGTAATAATGCACGTTATATTGCTAACAATATAAGTAATAAGTATAATTATTACAGTTCTAGCGATAATAACTGCATTATATTGGTAATAATGCATGTTATATTGCTAATAGTATTTAATAAGTATAATTATTACAGTTCTAGCGATAATACCACCATTATATGGGTAATAATGCATGTTATATTGATAACAATATAAGTAATAAGTATAATTATTACAGTTCTAGCGATAATACCTCCATTATATGGGTAATAATGCATGTTATATTGATGATAATGAAAGTAATACGTATATTTATTATAGTTCTTGCGATAATAACTGCATAATATGGGTAATAATGCATGTTATATTGAGAATAATATAAGTAACAAGTATAATTATTACAGTTCTGGCGATAATAACTGCATAATATGGGTAATAATGCATGTTATATTGATAATAATATAAGTAATTAGTATAACTATTACAGTTCTAGCGATAATAACTGCATTATATGGGTAATAATGCGCGTTATATTGCTAATAATATAAGTAATAAGGATAATTATTACAGTTCTAGCGATAATAACTGCATTATATGGGTAATAATGCACGTTATATTGCTAACAATATAAGTAATAAGTATAATTATTACAGTTCTAGCGATAATAACTGCATTATATGGGTAATAATGCATGTTATATTGATAATAATAAAAGTAATAAGTATATTTATTATCGTTCTATCGATAATAACTTCTTAATATGGGTGATAATGCATGTTATATTGATAATAATATAAGGAATAAGTATAATTATTACAGATCTAGCGATAATAACTGCATTGTATGGGTAATAATGCACGTTATATTGCTAACAATATAAGTAATAAGTATAATTATTTCAGTTCTATCGATAATAACTGCATAATATGGGTAATAATGCATGTTATATTGATGATAATAGAAGTAATACGTATATTTATTATAGTTCTAGCGATAATAACTGCATAATATGGGTAATAATGCATGTTATATTGATGATAATAAAAGTAATACGTATATTTATTATAGTTCTAGCGATAATAACTGCATAATATGGGTAATAATGCATGTTATATTGATAATAATCTAAGTAATAAGTATAATTATTACAGTTCTAGCGATAATAACTGCATGATATGGGTAATAATGCACGTTATATTGCTAACAATATAAGTAATAAGTATAATTATTACAGTTCTATCGATAATAACTTCTTAATATGGGTAATAATGCATGTTATATTGATGATAATGAAAGTAGTAAGTATATTTATTACAGTTCTAGCGATAATAACTGCATTATATGCGTAATAAGGCATGTTATATTGATAATATCGGGGGTAATAAGTATAATTATTATAGTTCTAGCGGTAATAATAGTAAAATATGGCTAATAGTGCATGATATATTGATAATAGTAAAAGTAATAAGTATATTTATTACAGTTCTATCGATAATAACTGCATAATATGGGTAATAATGCATGTTATATTGATGATAATAAAAGTAATACGTATATTTATTATAGTTCTAGCGATAATAACTGCATTATATGGGTAATAATGCACGTTATATTGCTAATAATATAAGTAATAAGTATAATTATTACAGTTCTAGCGATAATAATAGTAAAATATGGCTAATAGTGCATGATATATTGATAATAGTAAAAGTAATAAGTATATTTATTACAGTTCTATCGATAATAACTGCATAATATGGGTAATAATGCATGTTATATTGATGATAATATAAGTAATAAGTATAATTATTACAGTTCTAGCGATAATACCTCCATTATATGGGTAATAATGCATGTTATATTGATGATAGTGAAAGTAATACGTATATTTACTATAGTTCTTGCGATAATAACTGCATAATATGGGTAATAATGCATGTTATATTGAGAATAATATAAGTAACAAGTATAATTATTACAGTTCTGGCGATAATAACTGCATAATATGGGTAATAATGCATGTTATATTGATAATAATATAAGTAATTAGTATAATTATTACAGTTCTAGCGATAATAACTGCATTATATGGGTAATAATGCACGTTATATTGCTAATAATATAAGTAATAAGGATAATTATTACAGTTCTAGCGATAATAACTGCATTACATGGGTAATAATGCACGTTATATTGCTAACAATATAAGTAATAAGTATAATTATTACAGTTCTAGCGATAATAACTGCATTATATGGGTAATAATGCATGTTATATTGATAATAATAAAAGTAATAAGTATATTTATTATCGTTCTATCGATAATAGCTTCTTAATATGGGTAATAATGCATGTTATATTGATAATAATGTAAGTAATAAGTATAATTATTACAGTTCTAGCGATAATAACTGCATTGTATGGGTAATAATGCACGTTATATTGCTAATAATATAAGTAATGAGTACAATTATTACAGTTCTAGCGATAATAACTGCATAATATGGGTAATAATGCATGTTATATTGATAATATCGGGAGTAATAAGTATAATTATTATAGTTCTAGCGATAATAACTGCATTATATCGGTAATAATGCACGTTATATTGCTAATAATATAAGTAATGAGTACAATTATTACAGTTCTAGCGATAATAACTGCATTATATGGGTAATAATGCATGTTATATTGATAATAATATAAGTAATAGGTATAATTATTACAGCTCTAGCGATAATAACTGCATTATATGGGTAAAAATGCATGTTATATTGATAATATTGGGAGTAATAAGTATATTTATTATGGTTCTAGCGATAATAATAGTAAAATATGGCAAATAGTGCATGTTATATTGATAATAATAAAAGTAATAAGTACATTTATTACAGTTCTATCGATAATAACTGCATAATATGGGTAATAATGCATGGTATATTGATGATAATAAAGGTAATACGTATATTTATTATAGTTCTAGCGATAATAACTGCATAATATGGGTAATAATGCATGTTATATTGATAATATCGGGAGTAATAAGTATAATTATTATAGTTCTAGCGATAATAACTGCATTATATGGGTAATAATGCACGTTATATTGCTAACAATATAAGTAATAAGTATAATTATTACAGTTCCAGCGATAATAACTGCATAATATGGGTAATAATGCATGTTATATTGATAATAATATAAGTAATATGTATAATTATTACAGTTCTAGCGATACTAACTGCATTATATGGGTAATAATTCACGTTATATTGCTAATAATATAAGTAATGAGTACAATTATTACAGTTCTAGCGATAATAACTGCATTATATGGGTAAAAATGCATGTTATATTGATAATATTGGGAGTAATAAGTATATTTATTATGGTTCTAGCGATAATAATAGTAAAATATGGCAAATAGTGCATGTTATATTGATAATAATAAAAGTAATAAGTATATTTATTACAGTTCTATCGATAATAACTGCATAATATGGGTAATAATGCATGTTATATTGATGATAATAAAGGTAATACGTATATTTATTATAGTTCTAGCGATAATAACTGCATAATATGGGTAATAATGCATGTTATATTGATAATAATGTAAGTAATAAGTATAATTATTACAGTTCTAGCGATAATAACTGCATTATATGGGTAATAATGCACGTTATATTGCTAACAATATAAGTAATAAGTATAATTATTACAGTTCTAGCGATAATAACTGCATTATATGGGTAATAATGCATGTTATATTGATAATATTGGGAGTAATAAGTATATTTATTATAGTTCTAGCGATAATAACCGCATAATATGGGTAATAGTGCATGTTATATTGATAATAGTATAAGTAATAAGTATAATTATTACAGTTCTAGCAATAATACCTCCATTATATGGGTAATAATGCATGTTATATTGATAATAATATAAGTAATAAGTATAATTATTACAGTTCTAGCGTTAATAACTGCATTGTATGGGTAATAATGCACGTTATATTGCTAACAATATAAGTAATAAGTATAATTATTTCAGTTCTAGCGATAATAACTGCATTATATGGGTAATAATGCATGTTATATTGATGATAATAAAAGTAATACGTATATTTATTATAGTTCTAGCGATAATAACTGCATAATATGGGTAATAATGCATGTTATATTGATAATAATCTAAGTAATAAGTATAATTATTACAGTTCTAGCGATAATAACTGCATTATATGGGTAATAATGCACGTTATATTGCTAACAATATAAGTAATAAGTATAATTATTACAGTTCTAGCGATAATAACTGCATTATATGGGTAAAAATGCATGTTATATTGATAATATTGGGAGTAATAAGTATATTTATTATGGTTCTAGCGATAATAATAGTAAAATATGGCAAATAGTGCATGTTATATTGATAATAATAAAAGTAATAAGTATATTTATTACAGTTCTATCGATAATAACTGCATAATATGGGTAATAATGCATGTTATATTGATGATAATGAAAGTAGTAAGTATATTTATTACAGTTCTAGCGATAATAACTGCATTATATGCGTAATAAGGCATGTTATATTGATAATATCGGGGGTAATAAGTATAATTATTATAGGTCTAGCGGTAATAATAGTAAAATATGGCTAATAGTGCATGATATATTGATAATAGTAAAAGTAATAAGTATATTTATTACAGCTCTATCGATAATAACTGCATAATATGGGTAATAGTGCATGTTATATTGATAATAATATAAGTAATAAGTATAATTATTACAGTTCTAGCGATAATAACTGCATTATATGGGTAATAATGCACGTTATATTGCTAACAATATAAGTAATGAGTATAATTATTACAGTTCTAGCGATAATAACTGCATAATATGGGTAATAATGCATGTTATATTGATAATATCGGGAGTAATAAGTATAATTATTATAGTTCTAGCGATAATAATAGTAAAATATGGCAAATAGTGCATGTTATATTGATAATAATAAAAGTAATAAATATATTTATTACAGTTCTATCGGTAATAACTGCATAATATGGGTAATAATGCATATTATATTGATGATAATAAAGGTAATACGTATATTTATTATAGTTCTAGCGATAATAACTGCATAATGTGGGTAATAATGCATGTTATATTAATAATAATATAAGTAATAAGTATAATTATTACAGTTCTAGCGATAATAACTGCATTATATGGGTAATAATGCATGTTATATTGATAATAATAAAAGTAATAAATATATTTATTACTGTTCTATCGATAATAACTGCATAATATGGGTAATAATGCATGTTATATTGATGATAATGAAAGTAATACGTATATTTATTATAGTTCTTGCGATAATAAATGCATAATATGGGTAATAATGCATGTTATATTCAGAATAATATAAGTAATAAGTATAATTATTACAGTTCTAGCGATAATACCTCCATTATATGGGTAATAATGCATGTTATATTGATAATGATATAAGTAATAGGTATAATTATTACAGTTCTAGCGATAATAACTGCATTATATGGGTAATAATGCATGTTATATTGATAATATTGGGAGTAATAAGTATATTTATTATGGTTCTAGAGATAATAACTGCATAATATGGGTAATAATGCATGTTATATTGATAATAATATAAGTAATAAGTATAATTATTACAGTTCTAGCGATAATACCTCCATTATATGGGTAATAATGCATGTTATATTGAGAATAATATAAGTAATAAGTATAATTATGAGAGTTCTAGCGATAGTAACTGCATTATATGGGTAATAATGCACGTTATATTGCTAATAATATAAGTAATGAGTACAATTATTACAGTTCTAGCGATAATAACTGCATAATATGGGTAATAATGCATGTTATATTGATAATATCGGGAGTAATAAGTATAATTATTATAGTTCTAGCGATAATAACTGCATTATATCGGTAATAATGCACGTTATATTGCTAATAATATAAGTAATGAGTACAATTATTACAGTTCTAGCGATAATAACTGCATTATATGGGTAAAAATGCATGTTATATTGATAATATTGGGAGTAATAAGTATATTTATTATGGTTCTAGCGATAATAATAGTAAAATATGGCAAATAGTGCATGTTATATTGATAATAATAAAAGTAATAAGTATATTTATTACAGTTCTATCGATAATAACTGCATAATATGGGTAATAATGCATGGTATATTGATGATAATAAAGGTAATACGTATATTTATTATAGTTCTAGCGATAATAACTGCATAATATGGGTAATAATGCATGTTATATTGATAATAATGTAAGTAATAAGTATAATTATTACAGTTCTAGCAATAATACCTCCATTATATGGGCAATAATGCATGTTATATTGATAATAATCTAAGTAATATGTATAATTATTACAGTTCTAGCGATAATAACTGCATTATATGGGTAATAATGCACGTTATATTGCTAACAATATAAGTAATAAGTATAATTATTACAGTTCTATCGATAATAACTTTTTAATATGGGTAATAATGCATGTTATATTGATGATAATGAAAGTAGTAAGTATATTTATTACAGTTCTAGCGATAATAACTGCATTATATGGGTAATAATGCATGTTATATTGATAATAATATAAGTAATAAGTATAATTATTACAGTTCTAGCGATAATAACTGCATTATATGGGTAAAAATGCATGTTATATTGATAATATTGGGAGTAATAAGTATATTTATTATGGTTCTAGCGATAATAATAGTAAAATATGGCAAATAGTGCATGTTATATTGATAATAATAAAAGTAATAAGTATATTTATTACAGTTCTATCGATAATAACTGCATAATATGGGTAATAATGCATGTTATATTGATGATAATAAAGGTAATACGTATATTTATTATAGTTCTAGCGATAATAACTGCATAATATGGGTAATAATGCATGTTATATTGATAATAATGTAAGTAATAAGTATAATTATTACAGTTCTAGCAATAATACCTCCATTATATGGGTAATAATGCATGTTATATTGATAATAATCTAAGTAATATGTATAATTATTACAGTTCTAGCGATAATAACTGCATTATATGGGTAATAATGCACGTTATATTGCTAACAATATAAGTAATAAGTATAATTATTACAGTTCTATCGATAATAACTTTTTAATATGGGTAATAATGCATGTTATATTGATGATAATGAAAGTAGTAAGTATATTTATTACAGTTCTAGCGATAATAACTGCATTATATGCGTAATAAGGCATGTTATATTGATAATATCGGGGGTAATAAGTATAATTATTATTGTTCTAGCGGTAATAATAGTAAAATATGGCTAATAGTGCATGATATATTGATAATAGTAAAAGTAATAAGTATATTTATTACAGTTCAATCGATAATAACTGCATAATATGGGTAATAGTGCATGTTATATTGATAATAATATAAGTAATAAGTATAATTATTACAGTTCTAGCGATAATAACTGCATTATATGGGTAATAATGCACGTTATATTGCTAACAATATAAGTAATAAGTATAATTATTACAGTTCTAGCGATAATAACTGCATTATATTGGTAATAATGCATGTTATATTGCTAATAGTATTTAATAAGTATAATTATTACAGTTCTAGCGATAATACCTCCATTATATGGGTAATAATGCATGTTATATTGATAATAATATAAGTAATAAGTATAATGATTACAGTTCTAGCGATAATAACTGCATTATATGGGTAATAATGCACGTTATATTGCTAATAATATAAGTAATAAGTATAATTATTACAGTTCTATCGATAATAACTGCATAATATGGGTAATAATGCATGTTATATTGATAATATCGGGGGCAATAAGTACAATTATTATAGTTCTAGCGGTAATAATAGTAAAATATGGCTAATAGTGCATGATATATTGATAATAGTAAAAGTAATAAGTATAATTATTACAGTTCTAACGATAATAACTGCATTATATGGGTAATAATGCATGTTATATTGATAATAATAAAAGTAATAAGTATATTTATTATCGTTCTATCGATAATAACTTCTTAATATGGGTAATAATGCATGTTATATTGATAATAATATAAGTAATAAGTATAATTATTACAGTTCTAGCGATAATAACTGCATTATATGGGTAATAATGCACGTTATATTGCTAACAATATAAGTAATAAGTATAATTATTACAGTTCTAGCGATAATAACTGCATTATATGGGTAATAATGCATGTTATATTGATAATATTGGGAGTAATAAGTATATTTGTTATGGTTCTGGAGATAATAACTGCATAATATGGGTAATAATGCATGTTATATTGATAATAATATAAGTAATAAGTATAATTATTACAGTTCTAGCGATAATAACTGCATAATATGGGTAATAATGCATGTTATATTGATAATAATCTAAGTAATAAGTATAATTATTACAGTTCTAGCGATAATAACTGCATGATATGGGTAATAATGCACGTTATATTGCTAACAATATAAGTAATAAGTATAATTATTACAGTTCTATCGATAATAACTTCTTAATATGGGTAATAATGCATGTTATATTGATGATAATGAAAGTAGTAAGTATATTTATTACAGTTCTAGCGATAATAACTGCATTATATGCGTAATAAGGCATGTTATATTGATAATATCGGGGGTAATAAGTATAATTATTATAGTTCTAGCGGTAATAATAGTAAAATATGGCTAATAGTGCATGATATATTGATAATAGTAAAAGTAATAAGTATATTTATTACAGTTCTATCGATAATAACTGCATAATATGGGTAATAATGCATGTTATATTGATGATAATAAAAGTAATACGTATATTTATTATAGTTCTAGCGATAATAACTGCATTATATGGGTAATAATGCACGTTATATTGCTAATAATATAAGTAATAAGTATAATTATTACAGTTCTAGCGATAATAATAGTAAAATATGGCTAATAGTGCATGATATATTGATAATAGTAAAAGTAATAAGTATATTTATTACAGTTCTATCGATAATAACTGCATAATATGGGTAATAATGCATGTTATATTGATGATAATATAAGTAATAAGTATAATTATTACAGTTCTAGCGATAATACCTCCATTATATGGGTAATAATGCATGTTATATTGATGATAGTGAAAGTAATACGTATATTTACTATAGTTCTTGCGATAATAACTGCATAATATGGGTAATAATGCATGTTATATTGAGAATAATATAAGTAACAAGTATAATTGTTACAGTTCTGGCGATAATAACTGCATAATATGGGTAATAATGCATGTTATATTGATAACAATATAAGTAATTAGTATAATTATTACAGTTCTAGCGATAATAACTGCATTATATGGGTAATAATGCACGTTATATTGCTAATAATATAAGTAATAAGGATAATTATTACAGTTCTAGCGATAATAACTGCATTACATGGGTAATAATGCACGTTATATTGCTAACAATATAAGTAATAAGTATAATTATTACAGTTCTAGCGATAATAACTGCATTATATGGGTAATAATGCATGTTATATTGATAATAATAAAAGTAATAAGTATATTTATTATCGTTCTATCGATAATAGCTTCTTAATATGGGTAATAATGCATGTTATATTGATAATAATGTAAGTAATAAGTATAATTATTACAGTTCTAGCGATAATAACTGCATTGTATGGGTAATAATGCACGTTATATTGCTAACAATATAAGTAATAAGTATAATTATTTCAGTTCTAGCGATAATAACTGCATTATATGGGTAATAATGCATGTTATATTGATAATAATCTAAGTAATAAGTATAATTATTACAGTTCTAGCGATAATAACTGCATGATATGGGTAATAATGCACGTTATATTGCTAACAATATAAGTAATAAGTATAATTATTACAGTTCTATCGATAACAACTTCTTAATATGGGTAATAATGCATGTTATATTGATGATAATGAAAGTAGTAAGTATATTTATTACAGTTCTAGCGATAATAACTGCATTATATGCGTAATAAGGCATGTTATATTGATAATATCGGGGGTAATAAGTATAATTATTATAGTTCTAGCGGTAATAATAGTAAAATATGGCTAATAGTGCATGATATATTGATAATAGTAAAAGTAATAAGTATATTTATTACAGTTCTATCGATAATAACTGCATAATATGGGTAATAATGCATGTTATATTGATGATAATAATAGTAATACGTATATTTATTATAGTTCTAGCAATAATAACTGCATAATATGGGTAACAATGCATGTTATACTGATAATAATATAAGTAATAAGTATAATTATTACAGTTCTAGCGATAATAACTGCATTATATGGGTAATAATGCACGTTATATTGCTAACAATATAAGTAATAAGTATAATTATTACAGTTCTAGCGATAATAACTGCATTATATGGGTAATAATGCATGTTATATTGATAATACTGGGAGTAATAAGTATATTTATTATGGTTCTGGAGATAATAACTGCATAATATAGGTAATAATGCATGTTATATTGATAATAATATAAGTAATAAGTATAATTATTACAGTTCTAGCGATAATACCTCCATTATATGGGTAATAATACATGTTATATTGATAATGATATAAGTAATAAGTATAATTATTACAGTTCTAGCGATAATACCTCCATTATATGGGTAATAATGCATGTTATATTGATGATAATGAAAGTAATACGTATATTTATTATAGTTCTTGCGATAATAACTGCATAATATGGGTAATAATGCATGTTATATTGAGAATAATATAAGTAATAAGTATAATTATTACAGTTCTGGCGATAATAACTGCATTATATGGGTAATAATGCACGTTATATTGCTAATAGTATTTAATAGGTATAATTATTACAGTTCTAGCGATAATACCTCCATTATATGGGTAATAATGCATGTTATACTGATAATGATATAAGTAATAAGTATAATTATTACAGTTCTAGCGATAATAACTGCATAATATGGGTAATAATGCACGTTATATTGCTAATAATATAAGTAATGAGTACAATTATTACAGTTCTAGCGATAATAACTGCATAATATGGGTAATAATGCATGTTATATTGATAATATCGGGAGTAATAAGTATAATTATTATAGTTCTAGCGATAATAATAGTAAAATATGGCAAATAGTGCATGTTATATTGATAATAATAAAAGTAATAAATATATTTATTACAGTTCTATCGATAATAACTGCATAATATGGGTAATAATGCATGTTATATTGATAATAATATAAGTAATAAGTATAATTATTACAGTTCTAGCGATAATAACTGCATTATATGGGTAATAATGCACGTTATATTGCTAACAATATAAGTAATAAGTATAATTATTACAGTTCTAGCGATAATAACTGCATTATATTGGTAATAATGCATGTTATATTGCTAATAGTATTTAATAAGTATAATTATTACAGTTCTAGCGATAATACCACCATTATATGGGTAATAATGCATGTTATATTGATAACAATATAAGTAATAAGTATAATTATTACAGTTCTAGCGATAATACCTCCATTATATGGGTAATAATGCATGTTATATTGATGATAATGAAAGTAATACGTATATTTATTATAGTTCTTGCGATAATAACTGCATAATATGGGTAATAATGCATGTTATATTGAGAATAATATAAGTAATAAGTATAATTATTACAGTTCTGGCGATAATAACTGCATTATATGGGTAATAATGCACGTTATATTGCTAATAGTATTTAATAAGTATAATTATTACAGTTCTAGCGATAATACCTCCATTATATGGGTAATAATGCATGTTATATTGATAATGATATAAGTAATAAGTATAATTATTACAGTTCTAGCGATAATACCTCCATTATATGGGTAATAATGCATGTTATATTGATGATAATGAAAGTAATACGTATATTTATTATAGTTCTTGCGATAATAACTGCATAATATGGGTAATAATGCATGTTATATTGAGAATAATATAAGTAATAAGTATAATTATTACAGTTCTGGCGATAATAACTGCATTATATGGGTAATAATGCACGCTATATTGCTAATAGTATTTAACAGGTATAATTATTACAGTTCTAGCGATAATACCTCCATTATATGGGTAATAATGCATGTTATACTGATAATGATATAAGTAATAAGTATAATTATTACAGTTCTAGCGATAATAACTGCATAATATGGGTAATAATGCACGTTATATTGCTAATAATATAAGTAATGAGTACAATTATTACAGTTCTAGCGATAATAACTGCATAATATGGGTAATAATGCATGTTGTATTGATAATATCGGGAGTAATAAGTATAATTATTATAGTTCTAGCGATAATAATAGTAAAATATGGCAAATAGTGCATGTTATATTGATAATAATAAAAGTAATAAATATATTTATTACAGTTCTATCGATAATAACTGCATAATATGGGTAATAATGCATGTTATATTGATGATAATAAAGCTAATACGTATATTTATTATAGTTCTAGCGATAATAACTGCATAATGTGGGTAATAATGCATGTTATATTGATAATAATATAAGTAATAAGTATAATTATTACAGTTCTAGCGATAATAACTGCATTATATGGGTAATAATGCACGTTATATTGCTAACAATATAAGTAATAAGTATAATTATTACAGTTCTAGCGATAATAACTGCATTATATGGGTAATAATGCATGTTATATTGATAATATTGGGAGTAATAAGTATATTTATTATGGTTCTAGAGATAATAACTGCATAATATGGGTAATAATGCATGTTATATTGATAATAATATAAGTAATAAGTATAATTATTACAGTTCTGGCGATAATAACTGCATTATATGGGTAATAATGCACGTTATATTGCTAATAGTATTTAATAAGTATAATTATTACATTTCTAGCGATAATACCTCCATTATATGGGTAATAATGCATGTTATATTGATAATGATATAAGTAATAAGTATAATTATTACAGTTCTAGCGATAATACCTCCATTATATGGGTAATAATGCATGTTATATTGATGATAATGAAAGTAATACGTATATTTATTATAGTTCTTGCGATAATAACTGCATAATATGGGTAATAATGCATGTTATATTGAGAATAATATAAGTAATAAGTATAATTATTACAGTTCTGGCGATAATAACTGCATTATATGGGTAATATGCACGTTATATTGCTAATAGTATTTAATAAGTATAATTATTACAGTTCTAGCGATAATACCACCATTATATGGGTAATAATGCATGTTATATTGATAATGATATAAGTAATAAGTATAATGATTACAGTTCTAGCGATAATAACTGCATAATATGGGTAATAATGCACGTTATATTGCTAATAATATAAGTAATGAGTACAATTATTACAGTTCTAGCGATAATAACTGCATTATATGGGTAATAATGCATGTTATATTGATAATATTGGGAGTAATAAGTATATTTATTATGGTTCTAGAGATAATAACTGCATAATATGGGTAATAATGCATGTTATATTGATAATAATATAAGTCATAAGTATAATTATTACAGTTCTGGCGATAATAACTGCATTATATGGGTAATAAGGCATGTTATATTGATAATATCGGGGGTAATAAGTATAATTATTATAGTTCTAGCGGTAATAATAGTAAAATATGGCTAATAGTGCATGATATATTGATAATAGTAAAAGTAATAAGTATAATTATTACAGTTCTAGCGATAATAACTGCATTATATGGGTAATAATGCACGTTATATTGCTAATAATATAAGTAATGAGTACAATTATTACAGTTCTAGCGATAATAACTGCATTATATGGGTAATAATGCATGTTATATTGATAATAATATAAGTAATAAGTATAATTATTACAGTTCTAGCGATAATAACTGCATTATATGGGTAAAAATGCATGTTATATTGATAATATTGGGAGTAATAAGTATATTTATTATGGTTCTAGCGATAATAATAGTAAAATATGGCAAATAGTGCATGTTATATTGATAATAATAAAAGTAATAAGTATATTTATTACAGTTCTATCGATAATAACTGCATAATATGGGTAATAATGCATGTTATATTGATGATAATAAAGGTAATACGTATATTTATTATAGTTCTAGCGATAATAACTGCATAATGTGGGTAATAATGCATGTTATATTGATAATAATATAAGTAATAAGTATAATTATTACAGTTCTAGCGATAATAACTGCATTATATGGGTAATAATGCACGTTATATTGCTAACAATATAAGTAATAAGTATAATTATTACAGTTCTAGCGATAATAACTGCATTATATGGGTAGTAATGCATGTTATATTGATAATATTGGGAGTAATAAGTATATTTATTATGGTTCTAGAGATAATAACTGCATAATATGGGTAATAATGCATGTTATATTGAAAATAATATAAGTAATAAGTATAATTATTACAGTTCTATCGATAACAACTGCATAATATGGGTAATAATGCATGTTATATTGAGAATAATATAAGTAATAAGTATAATTATTACAGTTCTAGCGATAATAACTGCATTATATGGGTAAAAATGCAAGTTATATTGATAATATTGGGAGTAATAAGTATATTTATTATGGTTCTAGCGATAATAATAGTAAAATATGGCAAATAGTGCATGTTATATTGATAATATTAAAAGTAATAAGTATATTTATTACAGTTCTATCGATAACAACTGCATAATATGGGTAATAATGCATGTTATATTGATAATGATATAAGTAATAAGTATAATTATTACAGTTCTAGCGATAATAACTGCATAATATGGGTAATAATGCACGTTATATTGCTAATAATATAAGTAATGAGTACAATTATTACAGTTCTAGCGATAATAACTGCATAATATGGGTAATAATGCATGTTATATTGATAATATCGGGAGTAATAAGTATAATTATTATAGTTCTAGCGATAATAATAGTAAAATATGGCAAATAGTGCATGTTATATTGATAATAATAAAAGTAATAAATATATTTATTACAGTTCTATCGATAACAACTGCATAATATGGGTAATAATGCATGTTATATTGATGATAATAAAGGTAATACGTATATTTATTATAGTTCTAGCGATAATAACTGCATAATGTGGGTAATAATGCATCTTATATTGATAATAATATAAGTAATAAGTATAATTATTACAGTTCTAGCGATAATAACTGCATTATATGGGTAATAAGGCATGTTATATTGATAATATCGGGGGTAATAAGTATAATTATTATAGTTCTAGCGGTAATGATAGTAAAATATGGCTAATAGTGCATGATATATTGATAATAGTAAAAGTAATAAGTATATTTATTACAGTTCTATCGATAATAACTGCATAATATGGGTAATAGTGCATGTTATATTGATAATAATATAAGTAATAAGTATAATTATTACAGTTCTAGCGATAATAACTGCATTATATGGGTAATAATGCACGTTATATTGCTAATAATATAAGTAATGAGTACAATTATTACAGTTCTAGCGATAATAACTGCATTATATGGGTAATAATGCATGTTATATTGATAATAATATAAGTAATAAGTATAATTATTACAGTTCTAGCGATAATAACTGCATTATATGGGTAAAAATGCATGTTATATTGATAATATTGGGAGTAATAAGTATATTTATTATGGTTCTAGCGATAATAATAGTAAAATATGGCAAATAGTGCATGTTATATTGATAATAATAAAAGTAATAAGTATATTTATTACAGTTCTATCGATAATAACTGCATAATATGGGTAATAATGCATGTTATATTGATGATAATAAAGGTAATACGTATATTTATTATCGTTCTATCGATAATAACTTCTTAATATGGGTGATAATGCATGTTATATTGATAATAATATAAGGAATAAGTATAATTATTACAGATCTAGCGATAATAACTGCATTGTATGGGTAATAATGCACGTTATATTGCTAACAATATAAGTAATAAGTATAATTATTTCAGTTCTATCGATAATAACTGCATAATATGGGTAATAATGCATGTTATATTGATGATAATAGAAGTAATACGTATATTTATTATAGTTCTAGCGATAATAACTGCATAATATGGGTAATAATGCATGTTATATTGATGATAATAAAAGTAATACGTATATTTATTATAGTTCTAGCGATAATAACTGCATAATATGGGTAATAATGCATGTTATATTGATAATAATGTAAGTAATAAGTATAATTATTACAGTTCTAGCGATAATAACTGCATGATATGGGTAATAATGCACGTTATATTGCTAACAATATAAGTAATAAGTATAATTATTACAGTTCTATCGATAATAACTTCTTAATATGGGTAATAATGCATGTTATATTGATGATAATGAAAGTAGTAAGTATATTTATTACAGTTCTAGCGATAATAACTGCATTATATGCGTAATAAGGCATGTTATATTGATAATATCGGGGGTAATAAGTATAATTATTATAGTTCTAGCGGTAATAATAGTAAAATATGGCTAATAGTGCATGATATATTGATAATAGTAAAAGTAATAAGTATATTTATTACAGTTCTATCGATAATAACTGCATAATATGGGTAATAATGCATGTTATATTGATGATAATAAAAGTAATACGTATATTTATTATAGTTCTAGCGATAATAACTGCATTATATGGGTAATAATGCACGTTATATTGCTAATAATATAAGTAATAAGTATAATTATTACAGTTCTAGCGATAATAATAGTAAAATATGGCTAATAGTGCATGATATATTGATAATAGTAAAAGTAATAAGTATATTTATTACAGTTCTATCGATAATAACTGCATAATATGGGTAATAATGCATGTTATATTGATGATAATATAAGTAATAAGTATAATTATTACAGTTCTAGCGATAATACCTCCATTATATGGGTAATAATGCATGTTATATTGATGATAGTGAAAGTAATACGTATATTTACTATAGTTCTTGCGATAATAACTGCATAATATGGGTAATAATGCATGTTATATTGAGAATAATATAAGTAACAAGTATAATTATTACAGTTCTGGCGATAATAACTGCATAATATGGGTAATAATGCATGTTATATTGATAATAATATAAGTAATTAGTATAATTATTACAGTTCTAGCGATAATAACTGCATTATATGGGTAATAATGCACGTTATATTGCTAATAATATAAGTAATAAGGATAATTATTACAGTTCTAGCGATAATAACTGCATTACATGGGTAATAATGCACGTTATATTGCTAACAATATAAGTAATAAGTATAATTATTACAGTTCTAGCGATAATAACTGCATTATATGGGTAATAATGCATGTTATATTGATAATAATAAAAGTAATAAGTATATTTATTATCGTTCTATCGATAATAGCTTCTTAATATGGGTAATAATGCATGTTATATTGATAATAATGTAAGTAATAAGTATAATTATTACAGTTCTAGCGATAATAACTGCATTGTATGGGTAATAATGCACGTTATATTGCTAATAATATAAGTAATGAGTACAATTATTACAGTTCTAGCGATAATAACTGCATAATATGGGTAATAATGCATGTTATATTGATAATATCGGGAGTAATAAGTATAATTATTATAGTTCTAGCGATAATAACTGCATTATATCGGTAATAATGCACGTTATATTGCTAATAATATAAGTAATGAGTACAATTATTACAGTTCTAGCGATAATAACTGCATTATATGGGTAATAATGCATGTTATATTGATAATAATATAAGTAATAGGTATAATTATTACAGCTCTAGCGATAATAACTGCATTATATGGGTAAAAATGCATGTTATATTGATAATATTGGGAGTAATAAGTATATTTATTATGGTTCTAGCGATAATAATAGTAAAATATGGCAAATAGTGCATGTTATATTGATAATAATAAAAGTAATAAGTACATTTATTACAGTTCTATCGATAATAACTGCATAATATGGGTAATAATGCATGGTATATTGATGATAATAAAGGTAATACGTATATTTATTATAGTTCTAGCGATAATAACTGCATAATATGGGTAATAATGCATGTTATATTGATAATATCGGGAGTAATAAGTATAATTATTATAGTTCTAGCGATAATAACTGCATTATATGGGTAATAATGCACGTTATATTGCTAACAATATAAGTAATAAGTATAATTATTACAGTTCCAGCGATAATAACTGCATAATATGGGTAATAATGCATGTTATATTGATAATAATGTAAGTAATATGTATAATTATTACAGTTCTAGCGATACTAACTGCATTATATGGGTAATAATTCACGTTATATTGCTAATAATATAAGTAATGAGTACAATTATTACAGTTCTAGCGATAATAACTGCATTATATGGGTAAAAATGCATGTTATATTGATAATATTGGGAGTAATAAGTATATTTATTATGGTTCTAGCGATAATAATAGTAAAATATGGCAAATAGTGCATGTTATATTGATAATAATAAAAGTAATAAGTATATTTATTACAGTTCTATCGATAATAACTGCATAATATGGGTAATAATGCATGTTATATTGATGATAATAAAGGTAATACGTATATTTATTATAGTTCTAGCGATAATAACTGCATAATATGGGTAATAATGCATGTTATATTGATAATAATGTAAGTAATAAGTATAATTATTACAGTTCTAGCGATAATAACTGCATTATATGGGTAATAATGCACGTTATATTGCTAACAATATAAGTAATAAGTATAATTATTACAGTTCTAGCGATAATAACTGCATTATATGGGTAATAATGCATGTTATATTGATAATATTGGGAGTAATAAGTATATTTATTATAGTTCTAGCGATAATAACCGCATAATATGGGTAATAGTGCATGTTATATTGATAATAGTATAAGTAATAAGTATAATTATTACAGTTCTAGCAATAATACCTCCATTATATGGGTAATAATGCATGTTATATTGATAATAATATAAGTAATAAGTATAATTATTACAGTTCTAGCGTTAATAACTGCATTGTATGGGTAATAATGCACGTTATATTGCTAACAATATAAGTAATAAGTATAATTATTTCAGTTCTAGCGATAATAACTGCATTATATGGGTAATAATGCATGTTATATTGATGATAATAAAAGTAATACGTATATTTATTATAGTTCTAGCGATAATAACTGCATAATATGGGTAATAATGCATGTTATATTGATAATAATCTAAGTAATAAGTATAATTATTACAGTTCTAGCGATAATAACTGCATTATATGGGTAATAATGCACGTTATATTGCTAACAATATAAGTAATAAGTATAATTATTACAGTTCTATCGATAATAACTTCTTAATATGGGTAATAATGCATGTTATATTGATGATAATGAAAGTAGTAAGTATATTTATTACAGTTCTAGCGATAATAACTGCATTATATGCGTAATAAGGCATGTTATATTGATAATATCGGGGGTAATAAGTATAATTATTATAGGTCTAGCGGTAATAATAGTAAAATATGGCTAATAGTGCATGATATATTGATAATAGTAAAAGTAATAAGTATATTTATTACAGCTCTATCGATAATAACTGCATAATATGGGTAATAGTGCATGTTATATTGATAATAATATAAGTAATAAGTATAATTATTACAGTTCTAGCGATAATAACTGCATTATATGGGTAATAATGCACGTTATATTGCTAACAATATAAGTAATGAGTATAATTATTACAGTTCTAGCGATAATAACTGCATAATATGGGTAATAATGCATGTTATATTGATAATATCGGGAGTAATAAGTATAATTATTATAGTTCTAGCGATAATAATAGTAAAATATGGCAAATAGTGCATGTTATATTGATAATAATATAAGTAATAAATATATTTATTACAGTTCTATCGGTAATAACTGCATAATATGGGTAATAATGCATATTATATTGATGATAATAAAGGTAATACGTATATTTATTATAGTTCTAGCGATAATAACTGCATAATGTGGGTAATAATGCATGTTATATTAATAATAATATAAGTAATAAGTATAATTATTACAGTTCTAGCGATAATAACTGCATTATATGGGTAATAATGCATGTTATATTGATAATAATAAAAGTAATAAATATATTTATTACTGTTCTATCGATAATAACTGCATAATATGGGTAATAATGCATGTTATATTGATGATAATGAAAGTAATACGTATATTTATTATAGTTCTTGCGATAATAAATGCATAATATGGGTAATAATGCATGTTATATTCAGAATAATATAAGTAATAAGTATAATTATTACAGTTCTAGCGATAATACCTCCATTATATGGGTAATAATGCATGTTATATTGATAATGATATAAGTAATAGGTATAATTATTACAGTTCTAGCGATAATAACTGCATTATATGGGTAATAATGCATGTTATATTGATAATATTGGGAGTAATAAGTATATTTATTATGGTTCTAGAGATAATAACTGCATAATATGGGTAATAATGCATGTTATATTGATAATAATATAAGTAATAAGTATAATTATTACAGTTCTAGCGATAATACCTCCATTATATGGGTAATAATGCATGTTATATTGAGAATAATATAAGTAATAAGTATAATTATGAGAGTTCTAGCGATAGTAACTGCATTATATGGGTAATAATGCACGTTATATTGCTAATAATATAAGTAATGAGTACAATTATTACAGTTCTAGCGATAATAACTGCATAATATGGGTAATAATGCATGTTATATTGATAATATCGGGAGTAATAAGTATAATTATTATAGTTCTAGCGATAATAACTGCATTATATCGGTAATAATGCACGTTATATTGCTAATAATATAAGTAATGAGTACAATTATTACAGTTCTAGCGATAATAACTGCATTATATGGGTAAAAATGCATGTTATATTGATAATATTGGGAGTAATAAGTATATTTATTATGGTTCTAGCGATAATAATAGTAAAATATGGCAAATAGTGCATGTTATATTGATAATAATAAAAGTAATAAGTATATTTATTACAGTTCTATCGATAATAACTGCATAATATGGGTAATAATGCATGGTATATTGATGATAATAAAGGTAATACGTATATTTATTATAGTTCTAGCGATAATAACTGCATAATATGGGTAATAATGCATGTTATATTGATAATAATGTAAGTAATAAGTATAATTATTACAGTTCTAGCAATAATACCTCCATTATATGGGCAATAATGCATGTTATATTGATAATAATCTAAGTAATATGTATAATTATTACAGTTCTAGCGATAATAACTGCATTATATGGGTAATAATGCACGTTATATTGCTAACAATATAAGTAATAAGTATAATTATTACAGTTCTATCGATAATAACTTTTTAATATGGGTAATAATGCATGTTATATTGATGATAATGAAAGTAGTAAGTATATTTATTACAGTTCTAGCGATAATAACTGCATTATATGGGTAATAATGCATGTTATATTGATAATAATATAAGTAATAAGTATAATTATTACAGTTCTAGCGATAATAACTGCATTATATGGGTAAAAATGCATGTTATATTGATAATATTGGGAGTAATAAGTATATTTATTATGGTTCTAGCGATAATAATAGTAAAATATGGCAAATAGTGCATGTTATATTGATAATAATAAAAGTAATAAGTATATTTATTACAGTTCTATCGATAATAACTGCATAATATGGGTAATAATGCATGTTATATTGATGATAATAAAGGTAATACGTATATTTATTATAGTTCTAGCGATAATAACTGCATAATATGGGTAATAATGCATGTTATATTGATAATAATGTAAGTAATAAGTATAATTATTACAGTTCTAGCAATAATACCTCCATTATATGGGTAATAATGCATGTTATATTGATAATAATCTAAGTAATATGTATAATTATTACAGTTCTAGCGATAATAACTGCATTATATGGGTAATAATGCACGTTATATTGCTAACAATATAAGTAATAAGTATAATTATTACAGTTCTATCGATAATAACTTTTTAATATGGGTAATAATGCATGTTATATTGATGATAATGAAAGTAGTAAGTATATTTATTACAGTTCTAGCGATAATAACTGCATTATATGCGTAATAAGGCATGTTATATTGATAATATCGGGGGTAATAAGTATAATTATTATTGTTCTAGCGGTAATAATAGTAAAATATGGCTAATAGTGCATGATATATTGATAATAGTAAAAGTAATAAGTATATTTATTACAGTTCAATCGATAATAACTGCATAATATGGGTAATAGTGCATGTTATATTGATAATAATATAAGTAATAAGTATAATTATTACAGTTCTAGCGATAATAACTGCATTATATGGGTAATAATGCACGTTATATTGCTAACAATATAAGTAATAAGTATAATTATTACAGTTCTAGCGATAATAACTGCATTATATTGGTAATAATGCATGTTATATTGCTAATAGTATTTAATAAGTATAATTATTACAGTTCTAGCGATAATACCTCCATTATATGGGTAATAATGCATGTTATATTGATAATAATATAAGTAATAAGTATAATGATTACAGTTCTAGCGATAATAACTGCATTATATGGGTAATAATGCACGTTATATTGCTAATAATATAAGTAATAAGTATAATTATTACAGTTCTATCGATAATAACTGCATAATATGGGTAATAATGCATGTTATATTGATAATATCGGGGGCAATAAGTACAATTATTATAGTTCTAGCGGTAATAATAGTAAAATATGGCTAATAGTGCATGATATATTGATAATAGTAAAAGTAATAAGTATAATTATTACAGTTCTAACGATAATAACTGCATTATATGGGTAATAATGCATGTTATATTGATAATAATAAAAGTAATAAGTATATTTATTATCGTTCTATCGATAATAACTTCTTAATATGGGTAATAATGCATGTTATATTGATAATAATATAAGTAATAAGTATAATTATTACAGTTCTAGCGATAATAACTGCATTATATGGGTAATAATGCACGTTATATTGCTAACAATATAAGTAATAAGTATAATTATTACAGTTCTAGCGATAATAACTGCATTATATGGGTAATAATGCATGTTATATTGATAATATTGGGAGTAATAAGTATATTTGTTATGGTTCTGGAGATAATAACTGCATAATATGGGTAATAATGCATGTTATATTGATAATAATATAAGTAATAAGTATAATTATTACAGTTCTAGCGATAATAACTGCATTATATGGGTAATAATGCATGTTATATTGATAATAATCTAAGTAATAAGTATAATTATTACAGTTCTAGCGATAATAACTGCATTATATGGGTAATAATGCACGTTATATTGCTAACAATATAAGTAATAAGTATAATTATTACAGTTCTATCGATAATAACTTTTTAATATGGGTAATAATGCATGTTATATTGATGATAATGAAAGTAGTAAGTATATTTATTACAGTTCTAGCGATAATAACTGCATTATATGCGTAATAAGGCATGTTATATTGATAATGTCGGGAGTAATAGGTATAATTATTATAGTTCTAGCGATAATAACTGCATTATATGGGTAATAATGCACGTTATATTGCTAACAATATAAGTAATAAGTATAATTATTACAGTTCTAGCGATAATAACTGCATAATATGGGTAATAATGCATGTTATATTGATAATAATATAAGTAATATGTATAATTATTACAGTTCTAGCGATAATAACTGCATTATATGGGTAATAATGCACGTTATATTGCTAACAATATAAGTAATAAGTATAATTATTACAGTTCTAGCGATAATAACTGCATTATATGGGTAATAATGCATGTTATATTGATAATAATATAAGTAATAAGTATAATTATTACAGTTCTAGCGATAATAACTGCATTATATGGGTAATAATGCACGTTATATTGCTAATAATATAAGTAATAAGTATAATTATTAGAGTTCTATCGATAATAACTGCATAATATGGGTAATAATGCATGTTATATTGATAATATCGGGGGCAATAAGTACAATTATTATAGTTCTAGCGGTAATAATAGTAAAATATGGCTAATAGTGCATGATATATTGATAATAGTAAAAGTAATAAGTATAATTATTACAGTTCTAACGATAATAACTGCATTATATGGGTAACAATGCATGTTATATTGATAATAATAAAAGTAATAAGTATATTTATTATCGTTCTATCGATAATAACTTCTTAATATGGGTAATAATGCATGTTATATTGATAATAATATAAGTAATAAGTATAATTATTACAGTTCTATCGATAACAACTGCATAATATGGGTAATAATGCATGTTATATTGATGATAATAATAGTAATACGTATATTTATTATAGTTCTAGCAATAATAACTGCATAATATGGATAATAATGCATGTTATATTGATAATAATATAAGTAATAAGTATAATTATTACAGTTCTAGCGATAATAACTGCATTATATGGGTAATAATGCATGTTATATTGATGATAATGAAAGTAGTAAGTATATTTATTACAGTTCTAGCGATAATAACTGCATTATATGCGTAATAAGGCATGTTATATTGATAATATCGGGGGTAATAAGTACAATTATTATAGTTCTAGCGGTAATAATGGTAAAATATGGCTAATAGTGCATGATATATTGATAATAGAAAAAGTAATAAGTATATTTATTACAGTTCTATCGATAATAACCGCATAATATGGGTAATAATGCATGTTATATTGATGATAATAAAAGTAATACGTATATTTATTATAGTTCTAGCGATAATAACTGCATAATATGGGTAATAATGCATGTTATATTGATAATAATCTAAGTAATAAGTATAATTATTACAGTTCTAGCGATAATAACTGCATGATGTGGGTAATAATGCACGTTATATTGCTAACAATATAAGTAATAAGTATAATTATTACAGTTCTATCGATAATAACTTCTTAATATGGGTAATAATGCATGTTATATTGATGATAATGAAAGTAATACGTATATTTATTATAGTTCTTGCGATAATAACTGCATAATATGGGTAATAATGCATGTTATATTGAGAATAATATAAGTAACAAGTATAATTATTACAGTTCTGGCGATAATAACTGCATAATATGGGTAATAATGCATGTTATATTGATAATAATATAAGTAATTAGTATAACTATTACAGTTCTAGCGATAATAACTGCATTATATGGGTAATAATGCGCGTTATATTGCTAATAATATAGGTAATAAGGATAATTATTACAGTTCTAGCGATAATAACTGCATTATATGGGTAATAATGCACGTTATATTGCTAACAATATAAGTAATAAGTATAATTATTACAGTTCTAGCGATAATAACTGCATTATATGGGTAATAATGCATGTTATATTGATAATAATAAAAGTAATAAGTATATTTATTATCGTTCTATCGATAATAACTTCTTAATATGGGTGATAATGCATGTTATATTGATAATAATATAAGGAATAAGTATAATTATTACAGATCTAGCGATAATAACTGCATTGTATGGGTAATAATGCACGTTATATTGCTAACAATATAAGTAATAAGTATAATTATTTGAGTTCTATCGATAATAACTGCATAATATGGGTAATAATGCATGTTATATTGATGATAATAGAAGTAATACGTATATTTATTATAGTTCTAGCGATAATAACTGCATAATATGGGTAATAATGCATGTTATATTGATGATAATAAAAGTAATACGTATATTTATTATAGTTCTAGCGATAATAACTGCATAATATGGGTAATAATGCATGTTATATTGATAATAATCTAAGTAATAAGTATAATTATTACAGTTCTAGCGATAATAACTGCATGATATGGGTAATAATGCACGTTATATTGCTAACAATATAAGTAATAAGTATAATTATTACAGTTCTATCGATAATAACTTCTTAATATGGGTAATAATGCATGTTATATTGATGATAATGAAAGTAGTAAGTATATTTATTACAGTTCTAGCGATAATAACTGCATTATATGCGTAATAAGGCATGTTATATTGATAATATCGGGGGTAATAAGTATAATTATTATAGTTCTAGCGGTAATAATAGTAAAATATGGCTAATAGTGCATGATATATTGATAATAGTAAAAGTAATAAGTATATTTATTACAGTTCTATCGATAATAACTGCATAATATGGGTAATAATGCATGTTATATTGATGATAATAAAAGTAATACGTATATTTATTATAGTTCTAGCGATAATAACTGCATTATATGGGTAATAATGCACGTTATATTGCTAATAATATAAGTAATAAGTATAATTATTACAGTTCTAGCGATAATAATAGTAAAATATGGCTAATAGTGCATGATATATTGATAATAGTAAAAGTAATAAGTATATTTATTACAGTTCTATCGATAATAACTGCATAATATGGGTAATAATGCATGTTATATTGATGATAATATAAGTAATAAGTATAATTATTACAGTTCTAGCGATAATACCTCCATTATATGGGTAATAATGCATGTTATATTGATAATAATAAAAGTAATAAGTATATTTATTATCGTTCTATCGATAATAGCTTCTTAATATGGGTAATAATGCATGTTATATTGATAATAATGTAAGTAATAAGTATAATTATTACAGTTCTAGCGATAATAACTGCATTGTATGGGTAATAATGCACGTTATATTGCTAACAATATAAGTAATAAGTATAATTATTTCAGTTCTAGCGATAATAACTGCATTATATGGGTAATAATGCATGTTATATTGATAATAATCTAAGTAATAAGTATAATTATTACAGTTCTAGCGATAATAACTGCATGATATGGGTAATAATGCACGTTATATTGCTAACAATATAAGTAATAAGTATAATTATTACAGTTCTATCGATAACAACTTCTTAATATGGGTAATAATGCATGTTATATTGATGATAATGAAAGTAGTAAGTATATTTATTACAGTTCTAGCGATAATAACTGCATTATATGCGTAATAAGGCATGTTATATTGATAATATCGGGGGTAATAAGTATAATTATTATAGTTCTAGCGGTAATAATAGTAAAATATGGCTAATAGTGCATGATATATTGATAATAGTAAAAGTAATAAGTATATTTATTACAGTTCTATCGATAATAACTGCATAATATGGGTAATAATGCATGTTATATTGATGATAATAATAGTAATACGTATATTTATTATAGTTCTAGCAATAATAACTGCATAATATGGGTAACAATGCATGTTATACTGATAATAATATAAGTAATAAGTATAATTATTACAGTTCTAGCGATAATAACTGCATTATATGGGTAATAATGCACGTTATATTGCTAACAATATAAGTAATAAGTATAATTATTACAGTTCTAGCGATAATAACTGCATTATATGGGTAATAATGCATGTTATATTGATAATACTGGGAGTAATAAGTATATTTATTATGGTTCTGGAGATAATAACTGCATAATATAGGTAATAATGCATGTTATATTGATAATAATATAAGTAATAAGTATAATTATTACAGTTCTAGCGATAATACCTCCATTATATGGGTAATAATGCATGTTATATTGATGATAGTGAAAGTAATACGTATATTTATTATAGTTCTTGCGATAATAACTGCATAATATGGGTAATAATGCATGTTATATTGAGAATAATATAAGTAACAAGTATAATTATTACAGTTCTGGCGATAATAACTGCATAATATGGGTAATAATGCATGTTATATTGATAATAATATAAGTAATTAGTATAATTATTACAGTTCTAGCGATAATAACTGCATTATATGGGTAATAATGCACGTTATATTGCTAATAATATAAGTAATAAGGATAATTATTACAGTTCTAGCGATAATAACTGCATTACATGGGTAATAATGCACGTTATATTGCTAACAATATAAGTAATAAGTATAATTATTACAGTTCTAGCGATAATAACTGCATTATATGGGTAGTAATGCATGTTATATTGATAATAATAAAAGTAATAAGTATATTTATTATCGTTCTATCGATAATAGCTTCTTAATATGGGTAATAATGCATGTTATATTGATAATAATATAAGTAATAAGTATAATTATTACAGTTCTAGCGATAATAACTGCATTGTATGGGTAATAATGCACGTTATATTGCTAACAATATAAGTAATAAGTATAATTATTTCAGTTCTAGCGATAATAACTGCATTATATGGGTAATAATGCATGTTATATTGATAATATTGGGAGTAATAAGTATATTTATTATGGTTCTAGAGATAATAACTGCATTATATGGGTAATAATGCATGTTATATTGATAATAATAAAAGTAATAAATATATTTATTACTGTTCTATCGATAATAACTGCATAATATGGGTAATAATGCATGTTATATTGATAATAATATAAGTAATAAGTATAATTATTACAGTTCTAGCGATAATAACTGCATTATATGGGTAATAATGCACGTTATATTGCTAACAATATAAGTAATAAGTATAATTATTACAGTCCTAGCGATAATAACTGCATTATATTGGTAATAATGCATGTTATATTGCTAATAGTATTTAATAAGTATAATTATTACAGTTCTAGCGATAATACCTCCATTATATGGGTAATAATGCATGTTATATTGATAATAATATAAGTAATAAGTATAATTATTACAGTTCTAGCGATAATACCTCCATTATATGGGTAATAATGCATGTTATACTGATAATGATATAAGTAATAAGTATAATTATTACAGTTCTAGCGATAATAACTGCATAATATGGGTAATAATGCACGTTATATTGCTAATAATATAAGTAATGAGTACAATTATTACAGTTCTAGCGATAATAACTGCATAATATGGGTAATAATGCATGTTATATTGATAATATCGGGAGTAATAAGTATAATTATTATAGTTCTAGCGATAATAATAGTAAAATATGGCAAAGAGTGCATGTTATATTGATAATAATAAAAGTAATAAATATATTTATTACAGTTCTATCGATAATAACTGCATAATATGGGTAATAATGCATGTTATATTGATGATAATAAAGGTAATACGTATATTTATTATAGTTCTAGCGATAATAACTGCATAATGTGGGTAATAATGCATGTTATATTGATAATAATATAAGTAATAAGTATAATTATTACAGTTCTGGCGATAATAACTGCATTATATGGGTAATAATGCACGTTATATTGCTAATAGTATTTAATAAGTATAATTATTACAGTTCTAGCGATAATACCTCCATTATATGGGTAATAATACATGTTATATTGATAATGATATAAGTAATAAGTATAATTATTACAGTTCTAGCGATAATACCTCCATTATATGGGTAATAATGCATGTTATATTGATGATAATGAAAGTAATACGTATATTTATTATAGTTCTTGCGATAATAACTGCATAATATGGGTAATAATGCATGTTATATTGAGAATAATATAAGTAATAAGTATAATTATTACAGTTCTGGCGATAATAACTGCATTATATGGGTAATAATGCACGTTATATTGCTAATAGTATTTAATAGGTATAATTATTACAGTTCTAGCGATAATACCTCCATTATATGGGTAATAATGCATGTTATACTGATAATGATATAAGTAATAAGTATAATTATTACAGTTCTAGCGATAATAACTGCATAATATGGGTAATAATGCACGTTATATTGCTAATAATATAAGTAATGAGTACAATTATTACAGTTCTAGCGATAATAACTGCATAATATGGGTAATAATGCATGTTATATTGATAATATCGGGAGTAATAAGTATAATTATTATAGTTCTAGCGATAATAATAGTAAAATATGGCAAATAGTGCATGTTATATTGATAATAATAAAAGTAATAAATATATTTATTACAGTTCTATCGATAATAACTGCATAATATGGGTAATAATGCATGTTATATTGATAATAATATAAGTAATAAGTATAATTATTACAGTTCTAGCGATAATAACTGCATTATATGGGTAATAATGCACGTTATATTGCTAACAATATAAGTAATAAGTATAATTATTACAGTTCTAGCGATAATAACTGCATTATATTGGTAATAATGCATGTTATATTGCTAATAGTATTTAATAAGTATAATTATTACAGTTCTAGCGATAATACCACCATTATATGGGTAATAATGCATGTTATATTGATAACAATATAAGTAATAAGTATAATTATTACAGTTCTAGCGATAATACCTCCATTATATGGGTAATAATGCATGTTATATTGATGATAATGAAAGTAATACGTATATTTATTATAGTTCTTGCGATAATAACTGCATAATATGGGTAATAATGCATGTTATATTGAGAATAATATAAGTAATAAGTATAATTATTACAGTTCTGGCGATAATAACTGCATTATATGGGTAATAATGCACGTTATATTGCTAATAGTATTTAATAAGTATAATTATTACAGTTCTAGCGATAATACCTCCATTATATGGGTAATAATGCATGTTATATTGATAATGATATAAGTAATAAGTATAATTATTACAGTTCTAGCGATAATACCTCCATTATATGGGTAATAATGCATGTTATATTGATGATAATGAAAGTAATACGTATATTTATTATAGTTCTTGCGATAATAACTGCATAATATGGGTAATAATGCATGTTATATTGAGAATAATATAAGTAATAAGTATAATTATTACAGTTCTGGCGATAATAACTGCATTATATGGGTAATAATGCACGCTATATTGCTAATAGTATTTAACAGGTATAATTATTACAGTTCTAGCGATAATACCTCCATTATATGGGTAATAATGCATGTTATACTGATAATGATATAAGTAATAAGTATAATTATTACAGTTCTAGCGATAATAACTGCATAATATGGGTAATAATGCACGTTATATTGCTAATAATATAAGTAATGAGTACAATTATTACAGTTCTAGCGATAATAACTGCATAATATGGGTAATAATGCATGTTGTATTGATAATATCGGGAGTAATAAGTATAATTATTATAGTTCTAGCGATAATAATAGTAAAATATGGCAAATAGTGCATGTTATATTGATAATAATAAAAGTAATAAATATATTTATTACAGTTCTATCGATAATAACTGCATAATATGGGTAATAATGCATGTTATATTGATGATAATAAAGCTAATACGTATATTTATTATAGTTCTAGCGATAATAACTGCATAATGTGGGTAATAATGCATGTTATATTGATAATAATATAAGTAATAAGTATAATTATTACAGTTCTAGCGATAATAACTGCATTATATGGGTAATAATGCACGTTATATTGCTAACAATATAAGTAATAAGTATAATTATTACAGTTCTAGCGATAATAACTGCATTATATGGGTAATAATGCATGTTATATTGATAATATTGGGAGTAATAAGTATATTTATTATGGTTCTAGAGATAATAACTGCATAATATGGGTAATAATGCATGTTATATTGATAATAATATAAGTAATAAGTATAATTATTACAGTTCTGGCGATAATAACTGCATTATATGGGTAATAATGCACGTTATATTGCTAATAGTATTTAATAAGTATAATTATTACATTTCTAGCGATAATACCTCCATTATATGGGTAATAATGCATGTTATATTGATAATGATATAAGTAATAAGTATAATTATTACAGTTCTAGCGATAATACCTCCATTATATGGGTAATAATGCATGTTATATTGATGATAATGAAAGTAATACGTATATTTATTATAGTTCTTGCGATAATAACTGCATAATATGGGTAATAATGCATGTTATATTGAGAATAATATAAGTAATAAGTATAATTATTACAGTTCTGGCGATAATAACTGCATTATATGGGTAATATGCACGTTATATTGCTAATAGTATTTAATAAGTATAATTATTACAGTTCTAGCGATAATACCACCATTATATGGGTAATAATGCATGTTATATTGATAATGATATAAGTAATAAGTATAATGATTACAGTTCTAGCGATAATAACTGCATAATATGGGTAATAATGCACGTTATATTGCTAATAATATAAGTAATGAGTACAATTATTACAGTTCTAGCGATAATAACTGCATTATATGGGTAATAATGCATGTTATATTGATAATATTGGGAGTAATAAGTATATTTATTATGGTTCTAGAGATAATAACTGCATAATATGGGTAATAATGCATGTTATATTGATAATAATATAAGTCATAAGTATAATTATTACAGTTCTGGCGATAATAACTGCATTATATGGGTAATAAGGCATGTTATATTGATAATATCGGGGGTAATAAGTATAATTATTATAGTTCTAGCGGTAATAATAGTAAAATATGGCTAATAGTGCATGATATATTGATAATAGTAAAAGTAATAAGTATAATTATTACAGTTCTAGCGATAATAACTGCATTATATGGGTAATAATGCACGTTATATTGCTAATAATATAAGTAATGAGTACAATTATTACAGTTCTAGCGATAATAACTGCATTATATGGGTAATAATGCATGTTATATTGATAATAATATAAGTAATAAGTATAATTATTACAGTTCTAGCGATAATAACTGCATTATATGGGTAAAAATGCATGTTATATTGATAATATTGGGAGTAATAAGTATATTTATTATGGTTCTAGCGATAATAATAGTAAAATATGGCAAATAGTGCATGTTATATTGATAATAATAAAAGTAATAAGTATATTTATTACAGTTCTATCGATAATAACTGCATAATATGGGTAATAATGCATGTTATATTGATGATAATAAAGGTAATACGTATATTTATTATAGTTCTAGCGATAATAACTGCATAATGTGGGTAATAATGCATGTTATATTGATAATAATATAAGTAATAAGTATAATTATTACAGTTCTAGCGATAATAACTGCATTATATGGGTAATAATGCACGTTATATTGCTAACAATATAAGTAATAAGTATAATTATTACAGTTCTAGCGATAATAACTGCATTATATGGGTAGTAATGCATGTTATATTGATAATATTGGGAGTAATAAGTATATTTATTATGGTTCTAGAGATAATAACTGCATAATATGGGTAATAATGCATGTTATATTGAAAATAATATAAGTAATAAGTATAATTATTACAGTTCTATCGATAACAACTGCATAATATGGGTAATAATGCATGTTATATTGAGAATAATATAAGTAATAAGTATAATTATTACAGTTCTAGCGATAATAACTGCATTATATGGGTAAAAATGCAAGTTATATTGATAATATTGGGAGTAATAAGTATATTTATTATGGTTCTAGCGATAATAATAGTAAAATATGGCAAATAGTGCATGTTATATTGATAATATTAAAAGTAATAAGTATATTTATTACAGTTCTATCGATAACAACTGCATAATATGGGTAATAATGCATGTTATATTGATAATGATATAAGTAATAAGTATAATTATTACAGTTCTAGCGATAATAACTGCATAATATGGGTAATAATGCACGTTATATTGCTAATAATATAAGTAATGAGTACAATTATTACAGTTCTAGCGATAATAACTGCATAATATGGGTAATAATGCATGTTATATTGATAATATCGGGAGTAATAAGTATAATTATTATAGTTCTAGCGATAATAATAGTAAAATATGGCAAATAGTGCATGTTATATTGATAATAATAAAAGTAATAAATATATTTATTACAGTTCTATCGATAACAACTGCATAATATGGGTAATAATGCATGTTATATTGATGATAATAAAGGTAATACGTATATTTATTATAGTTCTAGCGATAATAACTGCATAATGTGGGTAATAATGCATCTTATATTGATAATAATATAAGTAATAAGTATAATTATTACAGTTCTAGCGATAATAACTGCATTATATGGGTAATAAGGCATGTTATATTGATAATATCGGGGGTAATAAGTATAATTATTATAGTTCTAGCGGTAATGATAGTAAAATATGGCTAATAGTGCATGATATATTGATAATAGTAAAAGTAATAAGTATATTTATTACAGTTCTATCGATAATAACTGCATAATATGGGTAATAGTGCATGTTATATTGATAATAATATAAGTAATAAGTATAATTATTACAGTTCTAGCGATAATAACTGCATTATATGGGTAATAATGCACGTTATATTGCTAATAATATAAGTAATGAGTACAATTATTACAGTTCTAGCGATAATAACTGCATTATATGGGTAATAATGCATGTTATATTGATAATAATATAAGTAATAAGTATAATTATTACAGTTCTAGCGATAATAACTGCATTATATGGGTAAAAATGCATGTTATATTGATAATATTGGGAGTAATAAGTATATTTATTATGGTTCTAGCGATAATAATAGTAAAATATGGCAAATAGTGCATGTTATATTGATAATAATAAAAGTAATAAGTATATTTATTACAGTTCTATCGATAATAACTGCATAATATGGGTAATAATGCATGTTATATTGATGATAATAAAGGTAATACGTATATTTATTATAGTTCTAGCGATAATAACTGCATAATGTGGGTAATAATGCATGTTATATTGATAATAATATAAGTAATAAGTATAATTATTACAGTTCTAGCGATAATAACTGCATTATATGGGTAATAATGCACGTTATATTGCTAACAATATAAGTAATAAGTATAATTATTACAGTTCTAGCGATAATAACTGCATTATATGGGTAGTAATGCATGTTATATTGATAATATTGGGAGTAATAATTATATTTATTATGGTTCTAGCGATAATAATAGTAAAATATGGCAAATAGTGCATGTTATATTGATAATAATAAAAGTAATAAGTATATTTATTACAGTTCTATCGATAATAACTGCATAATATGGGTAATAATGCATGTTATACTGATGATAATAAAGGTAATACGTATATTTATTATAGTTCTAGCGATAATAACTGCATAATGTGGGTAATAATGCATGTTATATTGATAATAATATAAGTAATAAGTATAATTATTACAGTTCTAGCGATAATAACTGCATTATATGGGTAATAATGCACGTTATATTGCTAATAATATAAGTAATAAGTATAATTATTACAGTTCTAGCTATAATAACTGCATAATATCGGTAATAATGCATGTTATATTGATGATAATAATAGTAATACGTATATTTATTATAGTTCTAGCAATAATAACTGCATAATATGGATAACAATGCATGTTATATTGATAATAATATAAGTAATAAGTATAATTATTACAGTTCTAGCGATAATAACTGCATTATATGGGTAATAATGCACGTTATATTGCTAACAATATAAGTAATAAGTATAATTATTACAGTTCTATCGATAATAACTTCTTAATATGGGTAATAATGCATGTTATATTGATGATAATGAAAGTAATACGTATATTTAATTTAGTTCTTGCGATAATAACTGCATAATATGGGTAATAATGCATGTTATATTGAGAATAATATAAGTAACAAGTATAATTATTACAGTTCTGGCGGTAATAACTGCATAATATGGGTAATAATGCATGTTATATTGATAATAATATAAGTAATAAGTATAATTATTACAGATCTAGCGATAATAACTGCATTGTATGGGTAATAATGCACGTTATATTGCTAACAATATAAGTAATAAGTATAATTATTTCAGTTCTATCGATAATAACTGCATAATATGGGTAAAAATGCATGTTATATTGATAATATTGGGAGTAATAAGTATATTTATTACAGTTCTATCGATAATAACTGCATAATATGGGTAATAATGCATGTTATATTGATGATAATAAAGGTAATACGTATATTTATTATAGTTCTAGCGATAATAACTGCATAATGTGGGTAATAATGCATGTTATATTGATAATAATATAAGTAATAAGTATAATTATTACAGTTCTAGCGATAATAACTGCATTATATGGGTAATAATGCACGTTATATTGCTAACAATATAAGTAATAAGTATAATTATTACAGTTCTAGCGATAATAACTGCATTATATGGGTAGTAATGCATGTTATATTGATAATATTGGGAGTAATAATTATATTTATTATGGTTCTAGCGATAATAATAGTAAAATATGGCAAATAGTGCATGTTATATTGATAATAATAAAAGTAATAAGTATATTTATTACAGTTCTATCGATAATAACTGCATAATATGGGTAATAATGCATGTTATACTGATGATAATAAAGGTAATACGTATATTTATTATAGTTCTAGCGATAATAGCTGCATAATGTGGGTAATAATGCATGTTATATTGATAATAATATAAGTAATAAGTATAATTATTACAGTTCTAGCGATAATAACTGCATTATATGGGTAATAATGCACGTTATATTGCTAATAATATAAGTAATAAGTATAATTATTACAGTTCTAGCGATAATAACTGCATAATATGGGTAATAATGCATGTTATATTGATGATAATAATAGTAATACGTATATTTATTATAGTTCTAGCAATAATAACTGCATAATATGGATAATAATGCATGTTATATTGATAATAATATAAGTAATAAGTATAATTATTACAGTTCTAGCGATAATAACTGCATTATATGGGTAATAATGCACGTTATATTGCTAACAATATAAGTAATAAGTATAATTATTACAGTTCTATCGATAATAACTTCTTAATATGGGTAATAATGCATGTTATATTGATGATAATGAAAGTAATACGTATATTTAATTTAGTTCTTGCGATAATAACTGCATAATATGGGTAATAATGCATGTTATATTGAGAATAATATAAGTAACAAGTATAATTATTACAGTTCTGGCGGTAATAACTGCATAATATGGGTAATAATGCATGTTATATTGATAATAATATAAGTAATAAGTATAATTATTACAGATCTAGCGATAATAACTGCATTGTATGGGTAATAATGCACGTTATATTGCTAACAATATAAGTAATAAGTATATTTATTACAGTTCTATCGATAATAACTGCATAATATGGGTAATAATGCATGTTATATTGATGATAATAAAGGTAATACGTATATTTATTATAGTTCTAGCGATAATAACTGCATAATGTGGGTAATAATGCATGTTATATTGATAACAATATAAGTAATAAGTATAATTATTACAGTTCTAGCGATAATACCTCCATTATATGGGTAATAATGCATGTTATATTGATGATAATGAAAGTAATACGTATATTTATTATAGTTCTTGCGATAATAACTGCATAATATGGGTAATAATGCATGTTATATTGAGAATAATATAAGTAATAAGTATAATTATTACAGTTCTGGCGATAATAACTGCATTATATGGGTAATAATGCACGTTATATTGCTAATAGTATTTAATAAGTATAATTATTACAGTTCTAGCGATAATACCTCCATTATATGGGTAATAATGCATGTTATATTGATAATGATATAAGTAATAAGTATAATTATTACAGTTCTAGCGATAATACCTCCATTATATGGGTAATAATGCATGTTATATTGATGATAATGAAAGTAATACGTATATTTATTATAGTTCTTGCGATAATAACTGCATAATATGGGTAATAATGCATGTTATATTGAGAATAATATAAGTAATAAGTATAATTATTACAGTTCTGGCGATAATAACTGCATTATATGGGTAATAATGCACGCTATATTGCTAATAGTATTTAACAGGTATAATTATTACAGTTCTAGCGATAATACCTCCATTATATGGGTAATAATGCATGTTATACTGATAATGATATAAGTAATAAGTATAATTATTACAGTTCTAGCGATAATAACTGCATAATATGGGTAATAATGCACGTTATATTGCTAATAATATAAGTAATGAGTACAATTATTACAGTTCTAGCGATAATAACTGCATAATATGGGTAATAATGCATGTTGTATTGATAATATCGGGAGTAATAAGTATAATTATTATAGTTCTAGCGATAATAATAGTAAAATATGGCAAATAGTGCATGTTATATTGATAATAATAAAAGTAATAAATATATTTATTACAGTTCTATCGATAATAACTGCATAATATGGGTAATAATGCATGTTATATTGATGATAATAAAGCTAATACGTATATTTATTATAGTTCTAGCGATAATAACTGCATAATGTGGGTAATAATGCATGTTATATTGATAATAATATAAGTAATAAGTATAATTATTACAGTTCTAGCGATAATAACTGCATTATATGGGTAATAATGCACGTTATATTGCTAATAGTATTTAATAAGTATAATTATTACATTTCTAGCGATAATACCTCCATTATATGGGTAATAATGCATGTTATATTGATAATGATATAAGTAATAAGTATAATTATTACAGTTCTAGCGATAATACCTCCATTATATGGGTAATAATGCATGTTATATTGATGATAATGAAAGTAATACGTATATTTATTATAGTTCTTGCGATAATAACTGCATAATATGGGTAATAATGCATGTTATATTGAGAATAATATAAGTAATAAGTATAATTATTACAGTTCTGGCGATAATAACTGCATTATATGGGTAATATGCACGTTATATTGCTAATAGTATTTAATAAGTATAATTATTACAGTTCTAGCGATAATACCACCATTATATGGGTAATAATGCATGTTATATTGATAATGATATAAGTAATAAGTATAATGATTACAGTTCTAGCGATAATAACTGCATAATATGGGTAATAATGCACGTTATATTGCTAATAATATAAGTAATGAGTACAATTATTACAGTTCTAGCGATAATAACTGCATTATATGGGTAATAATGCATGTTATATTGATAATATTGGGAGTAATAAGTATATTTATTATGGTTCTAGAGATAATAACTGCATAATATGGGTAATAATGCATGTTATATTGATAATAATATAAGTCATAAGTATAATTATTACAGTTCTGGCGATAATAACTGCATTATATGGGTAATAAGGCATGTTATATTGATAATATCGGGGGTAATAAGTATAATTATTATAGTTCTAGCGGTAATAATAGTAAAATATGGCTAATAGTGCATGATATATTGATAATAGTAAAAGTAATAAGTATAATTATTACAGTTCTAGCGATAATAACTGCATTATATGGGTAATAATGCACGTTATATTGCTAATAATATAAGTAATGAGTACAATTATTACAGTTCTAGCGATAATAACTGCATTATATGGGTAATAATGCATGTTATATTGATAATAATATAAGTAATAAGTATAATTATTACAGTTCTAGCGATAATAACTGCATTATATGGGTAAAAATGCATGTTATATTGATAATATTGGGAGTAATAAGTATATTTATTATGGTTCTAGCGATAATAATAGTAAAATATGGCAAATAGTGCATGTTATATTGATAATAATAAAAGTAATAAGTATATTTATTACAGTTCTATCGATAATAACTGCATAATATGGGTAATAATGCATGTTATATTGATGATAATAAAGGTAATACGTATATTTATTATAGTTCTAGCGATAATAACTGCATAATGTGGGTAATAATGCATGTTATATTGATAATAATATAAGTAATAAGTATAATTATTACAGTTCTAGCGATAATAACTGCATTATATGGGTAATAATGCACGTTATATTGCTAACAATATAAGTAATAAGTATAATTATTACAGTTCTAGCGATAATAACTGCATTATATGGGTAGTAATGCATGTTATATTGATAATATTGGGAGTAATAAGTATATTTATTATGGTTCTAGAGATAATAACTGCATAATATGGGTAATAATGCATGTTATATTGAAAATAATATAAGTAATAAGTATAATTATTACAGTTCTATCGATAACAACTGCATAATATGGGTAATAATGCATGTTATATTGAGAATAATATAAGTAATAAGTATAATTATTACAGTTCTAGCGATAATAACTGCATTATATGGGTAAAAATGCAAGTTATATTGATAATATTGGGAGTAATAAGTATATTTATTATGGTTCTAGCGATAATAATAGTAAAATATGGCAAATAGTGCATGTTATATTGATAATATTAAAAGTAATAAGTATATTTATTACAGTTCTATCGATAACAACTGCATAATATGGGTAATAATGCATGTTATATTGATAATGATATAAGTAATAAGTATAATTATTACAGTTCTAGCGATAATAACTGCATAATATGGGTAATAATGCACGTTATATTGCTAATAATATAAGTAATGAGTACAATTATTACAGTTCTAGCGATAATAACTGCATAATATGGGTAATAATGCATGTTATATTGATAATATCGGGAGTAATAAGTATAATTATTATAGTTCTAGCGATAATAATAGTAAAATATGGCAAATAGTGCATGTTATATTGATAATAATAAAAGTAATAAATATATTTATTACAGTTCTATCGATAACAACTGCATAATATGGGTAATAATGCATGTTATATTGATGATAATAAAGGTAATACGTATATTTATTATAGTTCTAGCGATAATAACTGCATAATGTGGGTAATAATGCATCTTATATTGATAATAATATAAGTAATAAGTATAATTATTACAGTTCTAGCGATAATAACTGCATTATATGGGTAATAAGGCATGTTATATTGATAATATCGGGGGTAATAAGTATAATTATTATAGTTCTAGCGGTAATGATAGTAAAATATGGCTAATAGTGCATGATATATTGATAATAGTAAAAGTAATAAGTATATTTATTACAGTTCTATCGATAATAACTGCATAATATGGGTAATAGTGCATGTTATATTGATAATAATATAAGTAATAAGTATAATTATTACAGTTCTAGCGATAATAACTGCATTATATGGGTAATAATGCACGTTATATTGCTAATAATATAAGTAATGAGTACAATTATTACAGTTCTAGCGATAATAACTGCATTATATGGGTAATAATGCATGTTATATTGATAATAATATAAGTAATAAGTATAATTATTACAGTTCTAGCGATAATAACTGCATTATATGGGTAAAAATGCATGTTATATTGATAATATTGGGAGTAATAAGTATATTTATTATGGTTCTAGCGATAATAATAGTAAAATATGGCAAATAGTGCATGTTATATTGATAATAATAAAAGTAATAAGTATATTTATTACAGTTCTATCGATAATAACTGCATAATATGGGTAATAATGCATGTTATATTGATGATAATAAAGGTAATACGTATATTTATTATAGTTCTAGCGATAATAACTGCATAATGTGGGTAATAATGCATGTTATATTGATAATAATATAAGTAATAAGTATAATTATTACAGTTCTAGCGATAATAACTGCATTATATGGGTAATAATGCACGTTATATTGCTAACAATATAAGTAATAAGTATAATTATTACAGTTCTAGCGATAATAACTGCATTATATGGGTAGTAATGCATGTTATATTGATAATATTGGGAGTAATAATTATATTTATTATGGTTCTAGCGATAATAATAGTAAAATATGGCAAATAGTGCATGTTATATTGATAATAATAAAAGTAATAAGTATATTTATTACAGTTCTATCGATAATAACTGCATAATATGGGTAATAATGCATGTTATACTGATGATAATAAAGGTAATACGTATATTTATTATAGTTCTAGCGATAATAACTGCATAATGTGGGTAATAATGCATGTTATATTGATAATAATATAAGTAATAAGTATAATTATTACAGTTCTAGCGATAATAACTGCATTATATGGGTAATAATGCACGTTATATTGCTAATAATATAAGTAATAAGTATAATTATTACAGTTCTAGCTATAATAACTGCATAATATCGGTAATAATGCATGTTATATTGATGATAATAATAGTAATACGTATATTTATTATAGTTCTAGCAATAATAACTGCATAATATGGATAACAATGCATGTTATATTGATAATAATATAAGTAATAAGTATAATTATTACAGTTCTAGCGATAATAACTGCATTATATGGGTAATAATGCACGTTATATTGCTAACAATATAAGTAATAAGTATAATTATTACAGTTCTATCGATAATAACTTCTTAATATGGGTAATAATGCATGTTATATTGATGATAATGAAAGTAATACGTATATTTAATTTAGTTCTTGCGATAATAACTGCATAATATGGGTAATAATGCATGTTATATTGAGAATAATATAAGTAACAAGTATAATTATTACAGTTCTGGCGGTAATAACTGCATAATATGGGTAATAATGCATGTTATATTGATAATAATATAAGTAATAAGTATAATTATTACAGATCTAGCGATAATAACTGCATTGTATGGGTAATAATGCACGTTATATTGCTAACAATATAAGTAATAAGTATAATTATTTCAGTTCTATCGATAATAACTGCATAATATGGGTAAAAATGCATGTTATATTGATAATATTGGGAGTAATAAGTATATTTATTACAGTGCTATCGATAATAACTGCATAATATGGGTAATAATGCATGTTATATTGATGATAATAAAGGTAATACGTATATTTATTATAGTTCTAGCGATAATAACTGCATAATGTGGGTAATAATGCATGTTATATTGATAATAATATAAGTAATAAGTATAATTATTACAGTTCTAGCGATAATAACTGCATTATATGGGTAATAATGCACGTTATATTGCTAACAATATAAGTAATAAGTATAATTATTACAGTTCTAGCGATAATAACTGCATTATATGGGTAGTAATGCATGTTATATTGATAATATTGGGAGTAATAATTATATTTATTATGGTTCTAGCGATAATAATAGTAAAATATGGCAAATAGTGCATGTTATATTGATAATAATAAAAGTAATAAGTATATTTATTACAGTTCTATCGATAATAACTGCATAATATGGGTAATAATGCATGTTATACTGATGATAATAAAGGTAATACGTATATTTATTATAGTTCTAGCGATAATAGCTGCATAATGTGGGTAATAATGCATGTTATATTGATAATAATATAAGTAATAAGTATATTTATTACAGTGCTATCGATAATAACTGCATAATATGGGTAATAATGCATGTTATATTGATGATAATAAAGGTAATACGTATATTTATTATAGTTCTAGCGATAATAACTGCATAATGTGGGTAATAATGCATGTTATATTGATAATAATATAAGTAATAAGTATAATTATTACAGTTCTAGCGATAATAACTGCATTATATGGGTAATAATGCACGTTATATTGCTAACAATATAAGTAATAAGTATAATTATTACAGTTCTAGCGATAATAACTGCATTATATGGGTAGTAATGCATGTTATATTGATAATATTGGGAGTAATAATTATATTTATTATGGTTCTAGCGATAATAATAGTAAAATATGGCAAATAGTGCATGTTATATTGATAATAATAAAAGTAATAAGTATATTTATTACAGTTCTATCGATAATAACTGCATAATATGGGTAATAATGCATGTTATACTGATGATAATAAAGGTAATACGTATATTTATTATAGTTCTAGCGATAATAGCTGCATAATGTGGGTAATAATGCATGTTATATTGATAATAATATAAGTAATAAGTATAATTATTACAGTTCTAGCGATAATAACTGCATTATATGGGTAATAATGCACGTTATATTGCTAATAATATAAGTAATAAGTATAATTATTACAGTTCTAGCGATAATAACTGCATAATATGGGTAATAATGCATGTTATATTGATGATAATAATAGTAATACGTATATTTATTATAGTTCTAGCAATAATAACTGCATAATATGGATAATAATGCATGTTATATTGATAATAATATAAGTAATAAGTATAATTATTACAGTTCTAGCGATAATAACTGCATTATATGGGTAATAATGCACGTTATATTGCTAACAATATAAGTAATAAGTATAATTATTACAGTTCTATCGATAATAACTTCTTAATATGGGTAATAATGCATGTTATATTGATGATAATGAAAGTAATACGTATATTTAATTTAGTTCTTGCGATAATAACTGCATAATATGGGTAATAATGCATGTTATATTGAGAATAATATAAGTAACAAGTATAATTATTACAGTTCTGGCGGTAATAACTGCATAATATGGGTAATAATGCATGTTATATTGATAATAATATAAGTAATAAGTATAATTATTACAGATCTAGCGATAATAACTGCATTGTATGGGTAATAATGCACGTTATATTGCTAACAATATAAGTAATAAGTATATTTATTACAGTTCTATCGATAATAACTGCATAATATGGGTAATAATGCATGTTATATTGATGATAATAAAGGTAATACGTATATTTATTATAGTTCTAGCGATAATAACTGCATAATGTGGGTAATAATGCATGTTATATTGATAACAATATAAGTAATAAGTATAATTATTACAGTTCTAGCGATAATACCTCCATTATATGGGTAATAATGCATGTTATATTGATGATAATGAAAGTAATACGTATATTTATTATAGTTCTTGCGATAATAACTGCATAATATGGGTAATAATGCATGTTATATTGAGAATAATATAAGTAATAAGTATAATTATTACAGTTCTGGCGATAATAACTGCATTATATGGGTAATAATGCACGTTATATTGCTAATAGTATTTAATAAGTATAATTATTACAGTTCTAGCGATAATACCTCCATTATATGGGTAATAATGCATGTTATATTGATAATGATATAAGTAATAAGTATAATTATTACAGTTCTAGCGATAATACCTCCATTATATGGGTAATAATGCATGTTATATTGATGATAATGAAAGTAATACGTATATTTATTATAGTTCTTGCGATAATAACTGCATAATATGGGTAATAATGCATGTTAAATTGAGAATAATATAAGTAATAAGTATAATTATTACAGTTCTGGCGATAATAACTGCATTATATGGGTAATAATGCACGCTATATTGCTAATAGTATTTAACAGGTATAATTATTACAGTTCTAGCGATAATACCTCCATTATATGGGTAATAATGCATGTTATACTGATAATGATATAAGTAATAAGTATAATTATTACAGTTCTAGCGATAATAACTGCATAATATGGGTAATAATGCACGTTATATTGCTAATAATATAAGTAATGAGTACAATTATTACAGTTCTAGCGATAATAACTGCATAATATGGGTAATAATGCATGTTGTATTGATAATATCGGGAGTAATAAGTATAATTATTATAGTTCTAGCGATAATAATAGTAAAATATGGCAAATAGTGCATGTTATATTGATAATAATAAAAGTAATAAATATATTTATTACAGTTCTATCGATAATAACTGCATAATATGGGTAATAATGCATGTTATATTGATGATAATAAAGCTAATACGTATATTTATTATAGTTCTAGCGATAATAACTGCATAATGTGGGTAATAATGCATGTTATATTGATAATAATATAAGTAATAAGTATAATTATTACAGTTCTAGCGATAATAACTGCATTATATGGGTAATAATGCACGTTATATTGCTAACAATATAAGTAATAAGTATAATTATTACAGTTCTAGCGATAATAACTGCATTATATGGGTAATAATGCATGTTATATTGATAATATTGGGAGTAATAAGTATATTTATTATGGTTCTAGAGATAATAACTGCATAATATGGGTAATAATGCATGTTATATTGATAATAATATAAGTAATAAGTATAATTATTACAGTTCTGGCGATAATAACTGCATTATATGGGTAATAATGCACGTTATATTGCTAATAGTATTTAATAAGTATAATTATTACATTTCTAGCGATAATACCTCCATTATATGGGTAATAATGCATGTTATATTGATAATGATATAAGTAATAAGTATAATTATTACAGTTCTAGCGATAATACCTCCATTATATGGGTAATAATGCATGTTATATTGATGATAATGAAAGTAATACGTATATTTATTATAGTTCTTGCGATAATAACTGCATAATATGGGTAATAATGCATGTTATATTGAGAATAATATAAGTAATAAGTATAATTATTACAGTTCTGGCGATAATAACTGCATTATATGGGTAATATGCACGTTATATTGCTAATAGTATTTAATAAGTATAATTATTACAGTTCTAGCGATAATACCACCATTATATGGGTAATAATGCATGTTATATTGATAATGATATAAGTAATAAGTATAATGATTACAGTTCTAGCGATAATAACTGCATAATATGGGTAATAATGCACGTTATATTGCTAATAATATAAGTAATGAGTACAATTATTACAGTTCTAGCGATAATAACTGCATTATATGGGTAATAATGCATGTTATATTGATAATATTGGGAGTAATAAGTATATTTATTATGGTTCTAGAGATAATAACTGCATAATATGGGTAATAATGCATGTTATATTGATAATAATATAAGTCATAAGTATAATTATTACAGTTCTGGCGATAATAACTGCATTATATGGGTAATAAGGCATGTTATATTGATAATATCGGGGGTAATAAGTATAATTATTATAGTTCTAGCGGTAATAATAGTAAAATATGGCTAATAGTGCATGATATATTGATAATAGTAAAAGTAATAAGTATAATTATTACAGTTCTAGCGATAATAACTGCATTATATGGGTAATAATGCACGTTATATTGCTAATAATATAAGTAATGAGTACAATTATTACAGTTCTAGCGATAATAACTGCATTATATGGGTAATAATGCATGTTATATTGATAATAATATAAGTAATAAGTATAATTATTACAGTTCTAGCGATAATAACTGCATTATATGGGTAAAAATGCATGTTATATTGATAATATTGGGAGTAATAAGTATATTTATTATGGTTCTAGCGATAATAATAGTAAAATATGGCAAATAGTGCATGTTATATTGATAATAATAAAAGTAATAAGTATATTTATTACAGTTCTATCGATAATAACTGCATAATATGGGTAATAATGCATGTTATATTGATGATAATAAAGGTAATACGTATATTTATTATAGTTCTAGCGATAATAACTGCATAATGTGGGTAATAATGCATGTTATATTGATAATAATATAAGTAATAAGTATAATTATTACAGTTCTAGCGATAATAACTGCATTATATGGGTAATAATGCACGTTATATTGCTAACAATATAAGTAATAAGTATAATTATTACAGTTCTAGCGATAATAACTGCATTATATGGGTAGTAATGCATGTTATATTGATAATATTGGGAGTAATAAGTATATTTATTATGGTTCTAGAGATAATAACTGCATAATATGGGTAATAATGCATGTTATATTGAAAATAATATAAGTAATAAGTATAATTATTACAGTTCTATCGATAACAACTGCATAATATGGGTAATAATGCATGTTATATTGAGAATAATATAAGTAATAAGTATAATTATTACAGTTCTAGCGATAATAACTGCATTATATGGGTAAAAATGCAAGTTATATTGATAATATTGGGAGTAATAAGTATATTTATTATGGTTCTAGCGATAATAATAGTAAAATATGGCAAATAGTGCATGTTATATTGATAATATTAAAAGTAATAAGTATATTTATTACAGTTCTATCGATAACAACTGCATAATATGGGTAATAATGCATGTTATATTGATAATGATATAAGTAATAAGTATAATTATTACAGTTCTAGCGATAATAACTGCATAATATGGGTAATAATGCACGTTATATTGCTAATAATATAAGTAATGAGTACAATTATTACAGTTCTAGCGATAATAACTGCATAATATGGGTAATAATGCACGTTATATTGCTAATAATATAAGTAATGAGTACAATTATTACAGTTCTAGCGATAATAACTGCATAATATGGGTAATAATGCATGTTGTATTGATAATATCGGGAGTAATAAGTATAATTATTATAGTTCTAGCGATAATAATAGTAAAATATGGCAAATAGTGCATGTTATATTGATAATAATAAAAGTAATAAATATATTTATTACAGTTCTATCGATAATAACTGCATAATATGGGTAATAATGCATGTTATATTGATGATAATATAAGTAATGAGTACAATTATTACAGTTCTAGCGATAATAACTGCATAATATGGGTAATAATGCATGTTGTATTGATAATATCGGGAGTAATAAGTATAATTATTATAGTTCTAGCGATAATAATAGTAAAATATGGCAAATAGTGCATGTTATATTGATAATAATAAAAGTAATAAATATATTTATTACAGTTCTATCGATAATAACTGCATAATATGGGTAATAATGCATGTTATATTGATGATAATAAAGCTAATACGTATATTTATTATAGTTCTAGCGATAATAACTGCATAATGTGGGTAATAATGCATGTTATATTGATAATAATATAAGTAATAAGTATAATTATTACAGTTCTAGCGATAATAACTGCATTATATGGGTAATAATGCACGTTATATTGCTAACAATATAAGTAATAAGTATAATTATTACAGTTCTAGCGATAATAACTGCATTATATGGGTAATAATGCATGTTATATTGATAATATTGGGAGTAATAAGTATATTTATTATGGTTCTAGAGATAATAACTGCATAATATGGGTAATAATGCATGTTATATTGATAATAATATAAGTAATAAGTATAATTATTACAGTTCTGGCGATAATAACTGCATTATATGGGTAATAATGCACGTTATATTGCTAATAGTATTTAATAAGTATAATTATTACATTTCTAGCGATAATACCTCCATTATATGGGTAATAATGCATGTTATATTGATAATGATATAAGTAATAAGTATAATTATTACAGTTCTAGCGATAATACCTCCATTATATGGGTAATAATGCATGTTATATTGATGATAATGAAAGTAATACGTATATTTATTATAGTTCTTGCGATAATAACTGCATAATATGGGTAATAATGCATGTTATATTGAGAATAATATAAGTAATAAGTATAATTATTACAGTTCTGGCGATAATAACTGCATTATATGGGTAATATGCACGTTATATTGCTAATAGTATTTAATAAGTATAATTATTACAGTTCTAGCGATAATACCACCATTATATGGGTAATAATGCATGTTATATTGATAATGATATAAGTAATAAGTATAATGATTACAGTTCTAGCGATAATAACTGCATAATATGGGTAATAATGCACGTTATATTGCTAATAATATAAGTAATGAGTACAATTATTACAGTTCTAGCGATAATAACTGCATTATATGGGTAATAATGCATGTTATATTGATAATATTGGGAGTAATAAGTATATTTATTATGGTTCTAGAGATAATAACTGCATAATATGGGTAATAATGCATGTTATATTGATAATAATATAAGTCATAAGTATAATTATTACAGTTCTGGCGATAATAACTGCATTATATGGGTAATAAGGCATGTTATATTGATAATATCGGGGGTAATAAGTATAATTATTATAGTTCTAGCGGTAATAATAGTAAAATATGGCTAATAGTGCATGATATATTGATAATAGTAAAAGTAATAAGTATAATTATTACAGTTCTAGCGATAATAACTGCATTATATGGGTAATAATGCACGTTATATTGCTAATAATATAAGTAATGAGTACAATTATTACAGTTCTAGCGATAATAACTGCATTATATGGGTAATAATGCATGTTATATTGATAATAATATAAGTAATAAGTATAATTATTACAGTTCTAGCGATAATAACTGCATTATATGGGTAAAAATGCATGTTATATTGATAATATTGGGAGTAATAAGTATATTTATTATGGTTCTAGCGATAATAATAGTAAAATATGGCAAATAGTGCATGTTATATTGATAATAATAAAAGTAATAAGTATATTTATTACAGTTCTATCGATAATAACTGCATAATATGGGTAATAATGCATGTTATATTGATGATAATAAAGGTAATACGTATATTTATTATAGTTCTAGCGATAATAACTGCATAATGTGGGTAATAATGCATGTTATATTGATAATAATATAAGTAATAAGTATAATTATTACAGTTCTAGCGATAATAACTGCATTATATGGGTAATAATGCACGTTATATTGCTAACAATATAAGTAATAAGTATAATTATTACAGTTCTAGCGATAATAACTGCATTATATGGGTAGTAATGCATGTTATATTGATAATATTGGGAGTAATAAGTATATTTATTATGGTTCTAGAGATAATAACTGCATAATATGGGTAATAATGCATGTTATATTGAAAATAATATAAGTAATAAGTATAATTATTACAGTTCTATCGATAACAACTGCATAATATGGGTAATAATGCATGTTATATTGAGAATAATATAAGTAATAAGTATAATTATTACAGTTCTAGCGATAATAACTGCATTATATGGGTAAAAATGCAAGTTATATTGATAATATTGGGAGTAATAAGTATATTTATTATGGTTCTAGCGATAATAATAGTAAAATATGGCAAATAGTGCATGTTATATTGATAATATTAAAAGTAATAAGTATATTTATTACAGTTCTATCGATAACAACTGCATAATATGGGTAATAATGCATGTTATATTGATAATGATATAAGTAATAAGTATAATTATTACAGTTCTAGCGATAATAACTGCATAATATGGGTAATAATGCACGTTATATTGCTAATAATATAAGTAATGAGTACAATTATTACAGTTCTAGCGATAATAACTGCATAATATGGGTAATAATGCATGTTATATTGATAATATCGGGAGTAATAAGTATAATTATTATAGTTCTAGCGATAATAATAGTAAAATATGGCAAATAGTGCATGTTATATTGATAATAATAAAAGTAATAAATATATTTATTACAGTTCTATCGATAACAACTGCATAATATGGGTAATAATGCATGTTATATTGATGATAATAAAGGTAATACGTATATTTATTATAGTTCTAGCGATAATAACTGCATAATGTGGGTAATAATGCATCTTATATTGATAATAATATAAGTAATAAGTATAATTATTACAGTTCTAGCGATAATAACTGCATTATATGGGTAATAAGGCATGTTATATTGATAATATCGGGGGTAATAAGTATAATTATTATAGTTCTAGCGGTAATGATAGTAAAATATGGCTAATAGTGCATGATATATTGATAATAGTAAAAGTAATAAGTATATTTATTACAGTTCTATCGATAATAACTGCATAATATGGGTAATAGTGCATGTTATATTGATAATAATATAAGTAATAAGTATAATTATTACAGTTCTAGCGATAATAACTGCATTATATGGGTAATAATGCACGTTATATTGCTAATAATATAAGTAATGAGTACAATTATTACAGTTCTAGCGATAATAACTGCATTATATGGGTAATAATGCATGTTATATTGATAATAATATAAGTAATAAGTATAATTATTACAGTTCTAGCGATAATAACTGCATTATATGGGTAAAAATGCATGTTATATTGATAATATTGGGAGTAATAAGTATATTTATTATGGTTCTAGCGATAATAATAGTAAAATATGGCAAATAGTGCATGTTATATTGATAATAATAAAAGTAATAAGTATATTTATTACAGTTCTATCGATAATAACTGCATAATATGGGTAATAATGCATGTTATATTGATGATAATAAAGGTAATACGTATATTTATTATAGTTCTAGCGATAATAACTGCATAATGTGGGTAATAATGCATGTTATATTGATAATAATATAAGTAATAAGTATAATTATTACAGTTCTAGCGATAATAACTGCATTATATGGGTAATAATGCACGTTATATTGCTAACAATATAAGTAATAAGTATAATTATTACAGTTCTAGCGATAATAACTGCATTATATGGGTAGTAATGCATGTTATATTGATAATATTGGGAGTAATAATTATATTTATTATGGTTCTAGCGATAATAATAGTAAAATATGGCAAATAGTGCATGTTATATTGATAATAATAAAAGTAATAAGTATATTTATTACAGTTCTATCGATAATAACTGCATAATATGGGTAATAATGCATGTTATACTGATGATAATAAAGGTAATACGTATATTTATTATAGTTCTAGCGATAATAACTGCATAATGTGGGTAATAATGCATGTTATATTGATAATAATATAAGTAATAAGTATAATTATTACAGTTCTAGCGATAATAACTGCATTATATGGGTAATAATGCACGTTATATTGCTAATAATATAAGTAATAAGTATAATTATTACAGTTCTAGCTATAATAACTGCATAATATCGGTAATAATGCATGTTATATTGATGATAATAATAGTAATACGTATATTTATTATAGTTCTAGCAATAATAACTGCATAATATGGATAACAATGCATGTTATATTGATAATAATATAAGTAATAAGTATAATTATTACAGTTCTAGCGATAATAACTGCATTATATGGGTAATAATGCACGTTATATTGCTAACAATATAAGTAATAAGTATAATTATTACAGTTCTATCGATAATAACTTCTTAATATGGGTAATAATGCATGTTATATTGATGATAATGAAAGTAATACGTATATTTAATTTAGTTCTTGCGATAATAACTGCATAATATGGGTAATAATGCATGTTATATTGAGAATAATATAAGTAACAAGTATAATTATTACAGTTCTGGCGGTAATAACTGCATAATATGGGTAATAATGCATGTTATATTGATAATAATATAAGTAATAAGTATAATTATTACAGATCTAGCGATAATAACTGCATTGTATGGGTAATAATGCACGTTATATTGCTAACAATATAAGTAATAAGTATAATTATTTCAGTTCTATCGATAATAACTGCATAATATGGGTAAAAATGCATGTTATATTGATAATATTGGGAGTAATAAGTATATTTATTACAGTTCTATCGATAATAACTGCATAATATGGGTAATAATGCATGTTATATTGATGATAATAAAGGTAATACGTATATTTATTATAGTTCTAGCGATAATAACTGCATGATATGGGTAATAATGCACGTTATATTGCTAACAATATAAGTAATAAGTATAATTATTACAGTTCTATCGATAATAACTTCTTAATATGGGTAATAATGCATGTTATATTGATGATAATGAAAGTAGTAAGTATATTTATTACAGTTCTAGCGATAATAACTGCATTATATGCGTAATAAGGCATGTTATATTGATAATATCGGGGGTAATAAGTATAATTATTATAGTTCTAGCGGTAATAATAGTAAAATATGGCTAATAGTGCATGATATATTGATAATAGTAAAAGTAATAAGTATAATTATTACAGTTCTATCGATAATAACTGCATAATATGGGTAATAATGCATGTTATATTGATGATAATAAAAGTAATACGTATATTTATTATAGTTCTAGCGATAATAACTGCATAATATGGGTAATAATGCATGTTATATTGATAATAATCTAAGTAATAAGTATAATTATTACAGTTCTAGCGATAATAACTGCATGATATGGGTAATAATGCACGTTATATTGCTAACAATATAAGTAATAAGTATAATTATTACAGTTCTATCGATAATAACTTCTTAATATGGGTAATAATGCATGTTATATTGATGATAATGAAAGTAGTAAGTATATTTATTACAGTTCTAGCGATAATAACTGCATTATATGCGTAATAAGGCATGTTATATTGATAATATCGGGGGTAATAAGTATAATTATTATAGTTCTAGCGGTAATAATAGTAAAATATGGCTAATAGTGCATGATATATTGATAATAGTAAAAGTAATAAGTATATTTATTACAGTTCTATCGATAATAACTGCATAATATGGGTAATAATGCATGTTATATTGATAATAATATAAGTAATAAGTATAATTATTACAGTTCTAGCGATAATAACTGCATTATATGGGTAATAATGCACGTTATATTGCTAATAATCTAAGTAATAAGTATAATTATTACAGTTCTAGCGATAATAATAGTAAAATATGGCTAATAGTGCATGATATATTGATAATAGTAAAAGTAATAAGTATATTTATTACAGTTCTATCGATAATAACTGCATAATATGGGTAATAATGCATGTTATATTGATGATAATATAAGTAATAAGTATAATTATTACAGTTCTAGCGATAATACCTCCATTATATGGGTAATAATGCATGTTATATTGAGAATAATATAAGTAACAAGTATAATTATTACAGTTCTGGCGATAATAACTGCATAATATGGGTAATAATGCATGTTATATTGATAATAATATAAGTAATTAGTATAATTATTACAGTTCTAGCGATAATAACTGCATTATATGGGTAATAATGCATGTTATATTGATGATAATAATAGTAATACGTATATTTATTATAGTTCTAGCAATAATAACTGCATAATATGGATAATAATGCATGTTATATTGATAATAATATAAGTAATAAGTATAATTACTACAGTTCAAGCGATAATAACTGCATAATATGGGTAATAATGCATGTTATATTGATAATAATATAAGTAATAAGTATAATTATTACAGTTCTAGCGATAATAACTGCATTATATGGGTAATAATGCACGTTATATTGCTAATAGTATTTAATAAGTATAATTATTACAGTTCTAGCGATAATAGCTCCATTATATGGGTAATAATGCATGTTATATTGATAATGATATAAGTAATAAGTATAATTATTACAGTTCTAGCGATAATAACTGCATAATATGGGTAATAATGCACGTTATATTGCTAATAATATAAGTAATGAGTACAATTATTACAGTTCTAGCGATAACAACTGCATAATATGGGTAATAATGCATGTTATATTGATAATATCGGGAGTAATAAGTATAATTATTATAGTTCTAGCGATAATAATAGTAAAATATGGCAAATAGTGCATGTTATATTGATAATAATAAAAGTAATAAATATATTTATTACAGTTCTAGCGATAATAACTGCATTATATGCGTAATAAGGCATGTTATATTGATAATATCGGGGGTAATAAGTATAATTATTATAGTTCTAGCGGTAATAATAGTAAAATATGGCTAATAGTGCATGATATATTGATAATAGTAAAAGTAATAAGTATATTTATTACAGTTCTATCGATAATAACTGCATAATATGGGTAATAATGCATGTTATATTGATAATAATATAAGTAATAAGTATAATTATTACAGTTCTAGCGATAATAACTGCATTATATGGGTAATAATGCATGTTATATTGATAATAATATAAGTAATAAGTATAATTATTACAGTTCTAGCGATAATAACTGCATTATATGGGTAAAAATGCATGTTATATTGATAATATTGGGAGTAATAAGTATATTTATTATGGTTCTAGCGATAATAATAGTACAATATGGCAAATAGTGCATGTTATATTGATAATAATAAAAGTAATAAATATATTTATTACAGTTCTATCGATAATAACTGCATAATATGGGTAATAATGCATGTTATATTGATGATACTAAAGGTAATACGTATATTTATTATAGTTCTAGCGATAATAACTGCATAATGTGGGTAATAATGCATGTTATATTGATAATAATATAAGTAATAAGTATAATTATTACAGTTCTAGCGATAATAACTGCATTATATGGGTAAAAATGCACGTTATATTGCTAACAATATAAGTAATAAGTATAATTATTACAGTTCTAGCGATAATAACTGCATTATATTGGTAATAATGCATGTTATATTGCTAATAGTATTTAATAAGTATAATTATTACAGTTCTAGCGATAATACCTCCATTATATGGGTAATAATGCATGTTATATTGATAATGATATAAGTAATAAGTATAATTATTACAGTTCTAGCGATAATAACTGCATTATATGGGTAATAATGCACGTTATATTGCTAATAATATAAGTAATGAGTACAATTATTACAGTTCTAGCGATAATAACTGCATTATATGGGTAATAATGCATGTTATATTGCTAATAGTATTTAATAGGTATAATTATTACAGTTCTAGCGATAATACCTCCATTATATGGGTAATAATGCATGTTATATTGATAATAATATAAGTAATAAGTATAATTATTACAGTTCTAGCGATAATACCTCCATTATATGGGTAATAATGCATGTTATATTGATGATAATGAAAGTAATACGTATATTTATTATAGTTCTTGCGATAATAACTGCATAATATGGGTAATAATGCACGTTATATTGCTAATAGTATTTAATAAGTATAATTATTACAGTTCTAGCGATAATACCTCCATTATATGGGTAATAATGCATGTTATATTGATAATGATATAAGTAATAAGTATAATTATTACAGTTCTAGCGATAATAACTGCATAATATGGGTAATAATGCACGTTATATTGCTAATAATATAAGTAATGGGTACAATTATTACAGTTCTAGCGATAATAACTGCATAATATGGGTAATAATGCATGTTATATTGATAATATCGGGAGTAATAAGTATAATTATTATAGTTCTAGCGATAATAATAGTAAAATATGGCAAATAGTGCATGTTATATTGATAATAATAAAAGTAATAAATATATTTATTACAGTTCTATCGATAATAACTGCATAATATGGGTAATAATGCATGTTATATTGATGATAATAAAGGTAATACGTATATTTATTATAGTTCTAGCGATAATAACTGCATAATGTGGGTAATAATGCATGTTATATTGATAATAATATAAGTAATAAGTATAATTATTACAGTTCTAGCGATAATAACTGCATTATATGGGTAATAATGCACGTTATATTGCTAACAATATAAGTAATAAGTATAATTATTACAGTTCTAGCGATAACAACTGCATTATATGGGTAATAATGCATGTTATATTGATAATATTGGGAGTAATAAGTATATTTATTATGGTTCTAGAGATAATAACTGCATAATATGGGTAATAATGCATGTTATATTGATAATAATATAAGTAATAAGTATAATTATTACAGTTCTGGCGATAATAACTGCATTATATGGGTAATAATGCACGTTATATTGCTAATAGTATTTAATAAGTATAATTATTACATTTCTAGCGATAATACCTCCATTATATGGGTAATAATGCATGTTATATTGATAATGATATAAGTAATAAGTATAATTATTACAGTTCTAGCGATAATACCTCCATTATATGGGTAATAATGCATGTTATACTGATAATGATATAAGTAATGAGTACAATTATTACAGTTCTAGCGATAATAACTGCATAATATGGGTAATAATGCATGTTATATTGATAATATCGGGAGTAATATGTATAATTATTATAGTTCTAGCGATAATAATAGTAAAATATGGCAAATAGTGCATGTTATATTGATAATAATAAAAGTAATAAATATATTTATTACAGTTCTATCGATAATAACTGCATAATATGGGTAATAATGCATGTTATATTGATGATAATAAAGGTAATACGTATATTTATTATAGTTCTAGCGATAATAACTGCATAATGTGGGTAATAATGCATGTTATATTGATAATAATATAAGTAATAAGTATAATTATTACAGTTCTAGCGATAATAACTGCATTATATGGGTAATAATGCACGTTATATTGCTAACAATATAAGTAATAAGTATAATTATTACAGTTCTAGCGATAATAACTGCATTATATGGGTAATAATGCATGTTATATTGATAATATTGGGAGTAATAAGTATATTTATTATGGTTCTAGAGATAATAACTGCATAATATGGGTAATAATGCATGTTATATTGATAATAATATAAGTAATAAGTATAATTATTACAGTTCTATCGATAATAACTGCATAATATGGGTAATAATGCATGTTATATTGATGATAATAAAGGTAATACGTATATTTATTATAGTTCTAGCGATAATAACTGCATAATGTGGGTAATAATGCATGTTATATTGATAATAATATAAGTAATAAGTATAATTATTACAGTTCTAGCGATAATAACTGCATTATGTGGGTAATAATGCACGTTATATTGCTAACAATATAAGTAATAAGTATAATTATTACAGTTCTAGCGATGATAACTGCATTATATGGGTAATAATGCATGTTATATTGATAATATTGGGAGTAATAAGTATATTTATTATGGTTCTAGAGATAATAACTGCATAATATGGGTAATAATGCATGTTATATTGATAATAATGTAAGTAATAAGTATAATTATTACAGTTCTATCGATAATAACTGCATAATATGGGTAATAATGCATGTTATATTGATGATAATAAAGGTAATACGTATATTTATTATAGTTCTAGCGATAATAACTGCATAATGTGGGTAATAATGCATGTTATATTGATAATAATATAAGTAATAAGTATAATTATTACAGTTCTAGCGATAATAACTGCATTATATGGGTAATAATGCACGTTATATTGCTAACAATATAAGTAATAAGTATAATTATTACAGTTCTAGCGATAATAACTGCATTATATGGGTAATAATGCATGTTATATTGATAATATTGGGAGTAATAAGTATATTTATTATGGTTCTAGAGATAATAACTGCATAATATGGGTAATAATGCATGTTATATTGATAATAATATAAGTAATAAGTATAATTATTACAGTTCTGGCGATAATAACTGCATTATATGGGTAATAATGCACGTTATATTGCTAATAGTATTTAATAAGTATAATTATTACATTTCTAGCGATAATACCTCCATTATATGGGTAATAATGCATGTTATATTGATAATGATATAAGTAATAAGTATAATTATTACAGTTCTAGCGATAATACCTCCATTATATGGGTAATAATGCATGTTATATTGATGATAATGAAAGTAATACGTATATTTATTATAGTTCTTGCGATAATAACTGCATAATATGGGTAATAATGCATGTTATATTGAGAATAATATAAGTAATAAGTATAATTATTACAGTTCTGGCGATAATAACTGCATTATATGGGTAATAATGCACGTTATATTGCTAATAGTATTTAATAAGTATAATTATTACAGTTCTAGCGATAATACCTCCATTATATGGGTAATAATGCATGTTATACTGATAATGATATAAGTAATAAGTATAATTATTACAGTTCTAGCGATAATAACTGCATAATATGGGTAATAATGCACGTTATATTGCTACTAATATAAGTAATGAGTACAATTATTACAGTTCTAGCGATAATAACTGCATAATATGGGTAATAATGCATGTTATATTGATAATATCGGGAGTAATAAGTATAATTATTATAGTTCTAGCGATAATAATAGTAAAATATGGCAAATAGTGCATGTTATATTGATAATAATAAAAGTAATAAATATATTTATTACAGTTCTATCGATAATAACTGCATAATATGGGTAATAATGCATGTTATATTGATGATAATAAAGGTAATACGTATATTTATTATAGTTCTAGCGATAATAACTGCATAATGTGGGTAATAATGCATGTTATATTGATAATAATATAAGTAATAAGTATAATTATTACAGTTCTAGCGATAATAACTGCATTATATGGGTAATAATGCACGTTATATTGCTAACAATATAAGTAATAAGTACAATTATTACAGTTCTAGCGATAATAACTGCATTATATGGGTAATAACGCATGTTATATTGATAATGATATAAGTAATAAGTATAATTATTACAGTTCTAGCGATAATAACTGCATAATATGGGTAATAATGCACGTTATATTGCTAATAATATAAGTAATGAGTACAATTATTACAGTTCTAGCGATAATAACTGCATAATATTGGTAATAATGCATGTTATATTGATAATATCGGGAGTAATAAGTATAATTATTATAGTTCTAGCGATAATAATAGTAAAATATGGCAAATAGTGCATGTTATATTGATAATAATAAAAGTAATAAGTATATTTATTACAGTTCTATCGATAATAACTGCATAATATGGGTAATAATGCATGTTATATTGATGATAATAAAAGTAATACGTATATTTATTATAGTTCGAGCGATAATAACTGCATAATATGGGTAATAATGCATGTTATATTGATAATAATCTAAGTAATAAGTATAATTATTACAGTTCTAGCGATAATAACTGCATTATATGGGTAATAATGCACGTTATATTGCTAACAATATAAGTAATAAGTACAATTATTACAGTTCTAGCGATAATAACTGCATTATATGGGTAATAATGCATGTTATATTGATAATATTGGGAGTAATAAGTATATTTATTATGGTTCTAGAGATAATAACTGCATAATATGGTTAATAATGCATGTTATATTGATAATAATATAAGTAATAAGTATAATTATTACAGTTCTGGCGATAATAACTGCATTATATGGGTAATAATGCACGTTATATTGCTAATAGTATTTAATAAGTATAATTATTACAGTTCTAGCGATAATACCACCATTATATGGGTAATAATGCATGTTATATTGATAATGATATAAGTAATAAGTATAATTATTACAGTTCTAGCGATAATAACTGCATAATATGGGTAATAATGCACGTTATATTGCTAATAATATAAGTAATGAGTACAATTATTACAGTTCTAGCGATAATAACTGCATAATATGGGTAATAATGCATGTTATATTGATAATATCGGGAGTAATAAGTATAATTATTATAGTTCTAGCGATAATAATAGTAAAATATGGCAAATAGTGCATGTTATATTGATAATAATAAAAGTAATAAATATATTTATTACAGTTCTATCGATAATAACTGCATAATATGGGTAATAATGCATGTTATATTGATGATAATAAAGGTAATACGTATATTTATTATAGTTCTAGCGATAATAATAGTAAAATATGGCAAATAGTGCATGTTATATTGATAATAATATAAGTAATAAGTATAATTATTACAGTTCTAGCGATAATAACTGCATTATATGGGTAATAATGCACGTTATATTGCTAACAATATAAGTAATAAGTACAATTATTACAGTTCTAGCGATAATAACTGCATTATATGGGTAATAATGCATGTTATATTGATAATATTGGGAGTAATAAGTATATTTATTATGGTTCTAGAGATAATAACTGCATAATATGGGTAATAATGCATGTTATATTGATAATAATATAAGTAATAAGTATAATTATTACAGTTCTGGCGATAATAACTGCATTATATGGGTAATAATGCACGTTATATTGCTAATAGTATTTCATAAGTATAATTATTACAGTTCTAGCGATAATACCTCCATTATATGGGTAATAATGCACGTTATATTGCTAACAATATAAGTAATAAGTACAATTATTACAGTTCTAGCGATAATAACTGCATTATATGGGTAATAATGCATGTTATATTGATAATATTGGGAGTAATAAGTATATTTATTATGGTTCTAGTGATAATAACTGCATAATATGGGTAATAATGCATGTTATATTGATAATAATATAAGTAATAAGTATAATTATTACAGTTCTGGCGATAATAACTGCATTATATGGGTAATAATGCACGTTATATTGCTAATAGTATTTCATAAGTATAATTATTACAGTTCTAGCGATAATACCTCCATTATATGGGTAATAACGCATGTTATATTGATAATGATATAAGTAATAAGTATAATTATTACAGTTCTAGCGATAACAACTGCATAATATGGGTAATAATGCACGTTATATTGCTAATAATATAAGTAATGAGTACAATTATTACAGTTCTAGCGATAATAACTGCATAATATGGGTAATAATGCATGTTATATTGATAATATCGGGAGTAATAAGTATAATTATTATAGTTCTAGCGATAGTAATAGTAAAATATGGCAAATAGTGCATGTTATATTGATAATAATAAAAGTAATAAATATATTTATTACAGTTCTATCGATAATAACTGCATAATATGGGTAATAATGCATGTTATATTGATGATAACAAAAGTAATACGTATATTTATTATAGTTCGAGCGATAATAACTGCATAATATGGGTAATAATGCATGTTATATTGATAATAATCTAAGTAATAAGTATAATTATTAGAGTTCTAGCGATAATAACTGCATTATATGGGTAATAATGCACGTTATATTGCTAACAATATAAGTAATAAGTATAATTACTACAGTTCTAGCGATAATAACTGCATTATATGGGTAATAATGCACGTTATATTGCTAATAATATAAGTAATGAGTACAATTATTACAGTTCTAGCGATAATAACTGCATTATATGGGTAATAATGCATGTTATATTGATAATAATATAAGTAATAAGTATAATTATTACAGTTCTAGCGATAATAACTGCATTATATGGGTAAAAATGCATGTTATATTGATAATATTGGGAGTAATAAGTATATTTATTATGGTTCTAGCGATAATAATAGTAAAATATGGCAAATAGTGCATGTTATATTGATAATAATAAAAGTAATAAGTATATTTATTACAGTTCTATCGATAATAACTGCATAATATGGGTAATAATGCATGTTATATTGATGATACTAAAGGTAATACGTATATTTATTATAGTTCTAGCGATAATAACTGCATAATGTGGGTAATAATGCATGTTATATTGATAATAATATAAGTAATAAGTATAATTATTACAGTTCTAGCGATAATAACTGCATTATATGGGTAATAATGCACGTTATATTGCTAACAATATAAGTAATAAGTATAATTATTACAGTTCTATCGATAATAACTGCATAATATGGGTAATAATGCATGTTATATTGATGATAATAAAGGTAATACGTATATTTATTATAGTTCTAGCGATAATAACTGCATAATGTGGGTAATAATGCATGTTATATTGATAATAATATAAGTAATAAGTATAATTATTACAGTTCTAGCGATAATAACTGCATTATATGGGTAATAATGCACGTTATATTGCTAACAATATAAGTAATAAGTATAATTATTACACTTCTAGCGATGATAACTGCATTATATGGGTAATAATGCATGTTATATTGATAATATTGGGAGTAATAAGTATATTTATTATGGTTCTAGAGATAATAACTGCATAATATGGGTAATAATGCATGTTATATTGATAATAATATAAGTAATAAGTATAATTATTACAGTTCTATCGATAATAACTGCATAATATGGGTAATAATGCATGTTATATTGATGATAATAAAGGGAATACGTATATTTATTATAGTTCTAGCGATAATAACTGCATAATGTGGGTAATAATGCATGTTATATTGATAATAATATAAGTAATAAGTATAATTATTACAGTTCTAGCGATAATAACTGCATTATATGGGTAATAATGCACGTTATATTGCTAACAATATAAGTAATAAGTATAATTATTACAGTTCTAGCGATAATAACTGCATTATATGGGTAATAATGCATGTTATATTGATAATATTGGGAGTAATAAGTATATTTATTATGGTTCTAGAGATAATAACTGCATAATATGGGTAATAATGCATGTTATATTGATAATAATATAAGTAATAAGTATAATTATTACAGTTCTGGCGATAATAACTGCATTATATGGGTAATAATGCACGTTATATTGCTAATAGTATTTAATAAGTATAATTATTACATCTCTAGCGATAATACCTCCATTACATGGGTAATAATGCATGTTATATTGATAATGATATAAGTAATAAGTATAATTATTACAGTTCTAGCGATAATACCTCCATTATATGGGTAATAATGCATGTTATATTGATGATAATGAAAGTAATACGTATATTTATTATAGTTCTTGCGATAATAACTGCATAATATGGGTAATAATGCATGTTATATTGAGAATAATATAAGTAATAAGTATAATTATTACAGTTCTGGCGATAATAACTGCATTATATGGGTAATAATGCACGTTATATTGCTAATAGTATTTAATAAGTATAATTATTAGAGTTCTAGCGATAATAACTGCATTATATGGGTAATAATGCATGTTATACTGATAATGATATAAGTAATAAGTATAATTATTACAGTTCTAGCGATAATAACTGCATAATATGGGTAATAATGCACGTTATATTGCTACTAATATAAGTAATGAGTACAATTATTACAGTTCTAGCGATAATAACTGCATAATATGGGTAATAATGCATGTTATATTGATAATATCGGGAGTAATAAGTATAATTATTATAGTTCTAGCGATAATAATAGTAAAATATGGCAAATAGTGCATGTTATATTGATAATAATAAAAGTAATAAATATATTTATTACAGTTCTATCGATAATAACTGCATAATATGGGTAATAATGCATGTTATATTGATGATAATAAAGGTAATACGTATATTTATTATAGTTCTAGCGATAATAACTGCATAATGTGGGTAATAATGCATGTTATATTGATAATAATATAAGTAATAAGTATAATTATTACAGTTCTAGCGATAATAACTGCATTATATGGGTAATAATGCACGTTATATTGCTAACAATATAAGTAATAAGTACAATTATTACAGTTCTAGCGATAATAACTGCATTATATGGGTAATAATGCATGTTATATTGATAATATTGGGAGTAATAAGTATATTTATTATGGTTCTAGAGATAATAACTGCATAATATGGTTAATAATGCATGTTATATTGATAATAATATAAGTAATAAGTATAATTATTACAGTTCTGGCGATAATAACTGCATTATATGGGTAATAATGCACGTTATATTGCTAATAGTATTTAATAAGTATAATTATTACAGTTCTAGCGATAATACCACCATTATATGGGTAATAATGCATGTTATATTGATAATGATATAAGTAATAAGTATAATTATTACAGTTCTAGCGATAATAACTGCATAATATGGGTAATAATGCACGTTATATTGCTAATAATATAAGTAATGAGTACAATTATTACAGTTCTAGCGATAATAACTGCATAATATGGGTAATAATGCATGTTATATTGATAATATCGGGAGTAATAAGTATAATTATTATAGTTCTAGCGATAATAATAGTAAAATATGGCAAATAGTGCATGTTATATTGATAATAATAAAAGTAATAAATATATTTATTACAGTTCTATCGATAATAACTGCATAATATGGGTAATAATGCATGTTATATTGATGATAATAAAGGTAATACGTATATTTATTATAGTTCTAGCGATAATAATAGTAAAATATGGCAAATAGTGCATGTTATATTGATAATAATATAAGTAATAAGTATAATTATTACAGTTCTAGCGATAATAACTGCATTATATGGGTAATAATGCACGTTATATTGCTAACAATATAAGTAATAAGTACAATTATTACAGTTCTAGCGATAATAACTGCATTATATGGGTAATAATGCATGTTATATTGATAATATTGGGAGTAATAAGTATATTTATTATGGTTCTAGAGATAATAACTGCATAATATGGGTAATAATGCATGTTATATTGATAATAATATAAGTAATAAGTATAATTATTACAGTTCTGGCGATAATAACTGCATTATATGGGTAATAATGCACGTTATATTGCTAATAGTATTTCATAAGTATAATTATTACAGTTCTAGCGATAATACCTCCATTATATGGGTAATAATGCACGTTATATTGCTAACAATATAAGTAATAAGTACAATTATTACAGTTCTAGCGATAATAACAGCATTATATGGGTAATAATGCATGTTATATTGATAATATTGGGAGTAATAAGTATATTTATTATGGTTCTAGAGATAATAACTGCATAATATGGGTAATAATGCATGTTATATTGATAATAATATAAGTAATAAGTATAATTATTACAGTTCTGGCGATAATAACTGCATTATATGGGTAATAATGCACGTTATATTGCTAATAGTATTTCATAAGTATAATTATTACAGTTCTAGCGATAATACCTCCATTATATGGGTAATAACGCATGTTATATTGATAATGATATAAGTAATAAGTATAATTATTACAGTTCTAGCGATAACAACTGCATAATATGGGTAATAATGCACGTTATATTGCTAATAATATAAGTAATGAGTACAATTATTACAGTTCTAGCGATAATAACTGCATAATATGGGTAATAATGCATGTTATATTGATAATATCGGGAGTAATAAGTATAATTATTATAGTTCTAGCGATAGTAATAGTAAAATATGGCAAATAGTGCATGTTATATTGATAATAATAAAAGTAATAAATATATTTATTACAGTTCTATCGATAATAACTGCATAATATGGGTAATAATGCATGTTATATTGATGATAACAAAAGTAATACGTATATTTATTATAGTTCGAGCGATAATAACTGCATAATATGGGTAATAATGCATGTTATATTGATAATAATCTAAGTAATAAGTATAATTATTAGAGTTCTAGCGATAATAACTGCATTATATGGGTAATAATGCACGTTATATTGCTAACAATATAAGTAATAAGTATAATTACTACAGTTCTAGCGATAATAACTGCATTATATGGGTAATAATGCACGTCATATTGCTAATAATATAAGTAATGAGTACAATTATTACAGTTCTAGCGATAATAACTGCATTATATGGGTAATAATGCATGTTATATTGATAATAATATAAGTAATAAGTATAATTATTACAGTTCTAGCGATAATAACTGCATTATATGGGTAAAAATGCATGTTATATTGATAATATTGGGAGTAATAAGTATATTTATTATGGTTCTAGCGATAATAATAGTAAAATATGGCAAATAGTGCATGTTATATTGATAATAATAAAAGTAATAAGTATATTTATTACAGTTCTATCGATAATAACTGCATAATATGGGTAATAATGCATGTTATATTGATGATACTAAAGGTAATACGTATATTTATTATAGTTCTAGCGATAATAACTGCATAATGTGGGTAATAATGCATGTTATATTGATAATAATATAAGTAATAAGTATAATTACTACAGTTCAAGCGATAATAACTGCATAATATGGGTAATAATGCATGTTATATTGATAATAATATAAGTAATAAGTATAATTATTACAGTTCTAGCGATAATAACTGCATTATATGGGTAATAATGCACGTTATATTGCTAATAGTATTTAATAAGTATAATTATTACAGTTCTAGCGATAATAGCTCCATTATATGGGTAATAATGCATGTTATATTGATAATGATATAAGTAATAAGTATAATTATTACAGTTCCAGCGATAATAACTGCATAATATGGGTAATAATGCACGTTATATTGCTAATAATATAAGTAATGAGTACAATTATTACAGTTCTAGCGATAATAACGGCATAATATGGGTAATAATGCATGTTATATTGATAATATCGGGAGTAATAAGTATAATTATTATAGTTCTAGCGATAATAATAGTAAAATATGGCAAATAGTGCATGTTATATTGATAATAATAAAAGTAATAAATATATTTATTACAGTTCTATCGATAATAACTGCATAATATGGGTAATAATGCATGTTATATTGATGATAATAAAGGTAATACGTATATTTATTATAGTTCTAGCGATAATAACTGCATAATATGGGTAATAATGCATGTTATATTGATGATAATAAAGGTAATACGTATATTTATTATAGTTCTAGCGATAATAACTGCATAATGTGGGTAATAATGCATGTTATATTGATAATAATATAAGTAATAAGTATAATTATTACAGTTCTAGCGATAATAACTGCATTATATGGGTAATAATGCACGTTATATTGCTAACAATATAAGTAATAAGTACAATTATTACAGTTCTAGCGATAATAACTGCATTATATGGGTAATAATGCATGTTATATTGATAATATTGGGAGTAATAAGTATATTTATTATGGTTCTAGAGATAATAACTGCATAATATGGTTAATAATGCATGTTATATTGATAATAATATAAGTAATAAGTATAATTATTACAGTTCTGGCGATAATAACTGCATTATATGGGTAATAATGCACGTTATATTGCTAATAGTATTTAATAAGTATAATTATTACAGTTCTAGCGATAATACCACCATTATATGGGTAATAATGCATGTTATATTGATAATGATATAAGTAATAAGTATAATTATTACAGTTCTAGCGATAATAACTGCATAATATGGGTAATAATGCACGTTATATTGCTAATAATATAAGTAATGAGTACAATTATTACAGTTCTAGCGATAATAACTGCATAATATGGGTAATAATGCATGTTATATTGATAATATCGGGAGTAATAAGTATAATTATTATAGTTCTAGCGATAATAATAGTAAAATATGGCAAATAGTGCATGTTATATTGATAATAATAAAAGTAATAAATATATTTATTACAGTTCTATCGATAATAACTGCATAATATGGGTAATAATGCATGTTATATTGATGATAATAAAGGTAATACGTATATTTATTATAGTTCTAGCGATAATAACTGCATAATGTGGGTAATAATGCATGTTATATTGATAATAATATAAGTAATAAGTATAATTATTACAGTTCTAGCGATAATAACTGCATTATATGGGTAATAATGCACGTTATATTGCTAACAATATAAGTAATAAGTATAATTATTACAGTTCTATCGATAATAACTGCATAATATGGGTAATAATGCATGTTATATTGATGATAATAAAGGTAATACGTATATTTATTATAGTTCTAGCGATAATAACTGCATAATGTGGGTAATAATGCATGTTATATTGATAATAATATAAGTAATAAGTATAATTATTACAGTTCTAGCGATAATAACTGCATTATATGGGTAATAATGCACGTTATATTGCTAACAATATAAGTAATAAGTATAATTATTACAGTTCTAGCGATGATAACTGCATTATATGGGTAATAATGCATGTTATATTGATAATATTGGGAGTAATAAGTATATTTATTATGGTTCTAGAGATAATAACTGCATAATATGGGTAATAATGCATGTTATATTGATAATAATATAAGTAATAAGTATAATTATTACAGTTCTATCGATAATAACTGCATAATATGGGTAATAATGCATGTTATATTGATGATAATAAAGGTAATACGTATATTTATTATAGTTCTAGCGATAATAACTGCATAATGTGGGTAATAATGCATGTTATATTTATAATAATATAAGTAATAAGTATAATTATTACAGTTCTAGCGATAATAACTGCATTATATGGGTAATAATGCACGTTATATTGCTAACAATATAAGTAATAAGTATAATTATTACAGTTCTAGCGATAATAACTGCATTATATGGGTAATAATGCACGTTATATTGCTAATAGTATTTAATAAGTATAATTATTAGAGTTCTAGCGATAATAACTGCATTATATGGGTAATAATGCATGTTATACTGATAATGATATAAGTAATAAGTATAATTATTACAGTTCTAGCGATAATAACTGCATAATATGGGTAATAATGCACGTTATATTGCTACTAATATAAGTAATGAGTACAATTATTACAGTTCTAGCGATAATAACTGCATAATATGGGTAATAATGCATGTTATATTGATAATATCGGGAGTAATAAGTATAATTATTATAGTTCTAGCGATAATAATAGTAAAATATGGCAAATAGTGCATGTTATATTGATAATAATAAAAGTAATAAATATATTTATTACAGTTCTATCGATAATAACTGCATAATATGGGTAATAATGCATGTTATATTGATGATAATAAAGGTAATACGTATATTTATTATAGTTCTAGCGATAATAACTGCATAATGTGGGTAATAATGCATGTTATATTGATAATAATATAAGTAATAAGTATAATTATTACAGTTCTAGCGATAATAACTGCATTATATGGGTAATAATGCACGTTATATTGCTAACAATATAAGTAATAAGTACAATTATTACAGTTCTAGCGATAATAACTGCATTATATGGGTAATAACGCATGTTATATTGATAATGATATAAGTAATAAGTATAATTATTACAGTTCTAGCGATAATAACTGCATAATATGGGTAATAATGCACGTTATATTGCTAATAATATAAGTAATGAGTACAATTATTACAGTTCTAGCGATAATAACTGCATAATATGGGTAATAATGCATGTTATATTGATAATATCGGGAGTAATAAGTATAATTATTATAGTTCTAGCGATAATAATAGTAAAATATGGCAAATAGTGCATGTTATATTGATAATAATAAAAGTAATAAGTATATTTATTACAGTTCTATCGATAATAACTGCATAATATGGGTAATAATGCATGTTATATTGATGATAATAAAAGTAATACGTATATTTATTATAGTTCGAGCGATAATAACTGCATAATATGGGTAATAATGCATGTTATATTGATAATAATCTAAGTAATAAGTATAATTATTAGAGTTCTAGCGATAATAACTGCATTATATGGGTAATAATGCACGTTATATTGCTAACAATATAAGTAATAAGTATAATTATTACAGTTCTAGCGATAATAACTGCATAATATGGGTAATAATGCACGTTATATTGCTAATAATATAAGTAATGAGTACAATTATTACAGTTCTAGCGATAATAACTGCATAATATGGGTAATAATGCATGTTATATTGATAATATCGGGAGTAATAAGTATAATTATTATAGTTCTAGCGATAATAATAGTAAAATATGGCAAATAGTGCATGTTATATTGATAATAAGAAAAGTAATAAATATATTTATTACAGTTCTATCGATAATAACTGCATAATATGGGTAATAATGCATGTTATATTGATGATAATAAAGGTAATACGTATATTTATTATAGTTCTAGCGATAATAACTGCATAATGTGGGTAATAATGCATGTTATATTGATAATAATATAAGTAATAAGTATAATTATTACAGTTCTAGCGATAATAACTGCATTATATGGGTAATAATGCACGTTATATTGCTAACAATATAAGTAATAAGTACAATTATTACAGTTCTAGCGATAATAACTGCATTATATGGGTAATAATGCATGTTATATTGATAATATTGGGAGTAATAAGTATATTTATTATGGTTCTAGAGATAATAACTGCATAATATGGTTAATAATGCATGTTATATTGATAATAATATAAGTAATAAGTATAATTATTACAGTTCTGGCGATAATAACTGCATTATATGGGTAATAATGCACGTTATATTGCTAATAGTATTTAATAAGTATAATTATTACAGTTCTAGCGATAATACCACCATTATATGGGTAATAATGCATGTTATATTGATAATGATATAAGTAATAAGTATAATTATTACAGTTCTAGCGATAATAACTGCATAATATGGGTAATAATGCACGTTATATTGCTAATATTATAAGTAATGAGTACAATTATTACAGTTCTAGCGATAATAACTGCATAATATGGGTAATAATGCATGTTATGTTGATAATATCGGGAGTAATAAGTATAATTATTATAGTTCTAGCGATAATAATAGTAAAATATGGCAAATAGTGCATGTTATATTGATAATAATAAAAGTAATAAATATATTTATTACAGTTCTATCGATAATAACTGCATAATATGGGTAATAATGCATGTTATATTGATGATAATAAAGGTAATACGTATATTTATTATAGTTCTAGCGATAATAACTGCATAATGTGGGTAATAATGCATGTTATATTGATAATAATATAAGTAATAAGTATAATTATTACAGTTCTAGCGATAATAACTGCATTATATGGGTAATAATGCACGTTATATTGCTAACAATATAAGTAATAAGTATAATTATTACAGTTCTATCGATAATAACTGCATAATATGGGTAATAATGCATGTTATATTGATGATAATAAAGGTAATACGTATATTTATTATAGTTCTAGCGATAATAACTGCATAATGTGGGTAATAATGCATGTTATATTGATAATAATATAAGTAATAAGTATAATTATTACAGTTCTAGCGATAATAACTGCATTATATGGGTAATAATGCACGTTATATTGCTAACAATATAAGTAATAAGTATAATTATTACAGTTCTAGCGATGATAACTGCATTATATGGGTAATAATGCATGTTATATTGATAATATTGGGAGTAATAAGTATATTTATTATGGTTCTAGAGATAATAACTGCATAATATGGGTAATAATGCATGTTATATTGATAATAATATAAGTAATAAGTATAATTATTACAGTTCTATCGATAATAACTGCATAATATGGGTAATAATGCATGTTATATTGATGATAATAAAGGTAATACGTATATTTATTATAGTTCTAGCGATAATAACTGCATAATGTGGGTAATAATGCATGTTATATTGATAATAATATAAGTAATAAGTATAATTATTACAGTTCTAGCGATAATAACTGCATTATATGGGTAATAATGCACGTTATATTGCTAACAATATAAGTAATAAGTATAATTATTACAGTTCTAGCGATAATAACTGCATTATATGGGTAATAATGCATGTTATATTGATAATATTGGGAGTAATAAGTATATTTATTATGGTTCTAGAGATAATAACTGCATAATATGGGTAATAATGCATGTTATATTGATAATAATATAAGTAATAAGTATAATTATTACAGTTCTGGCGATAATAACTGCATTATATGGGTAATAATGCACGTTATATTGCTAATAGTATTTAATAAGTATAATTATTACATCTCTAGCGATAATACCTCCATTATATGGGTAATAATGCATGTTATATTGATAATGATATAAGTAATAAGTATAATTATTACAGTTCTAGCGATAATACCTCCATTATATGGGTAATAATGCATGTTATATTGATGATAATGAAAGTAATACGTATATTTATTATAGTTCTTGCGATAATAACTGCATAATATGGGTAATAATGCATGTTATATTGAGAATAATATAAGTAATAAGTATAATTATTACAGTTCTGGCGATAATAACTGCATTATATGGGTAATAATGCACGTTATATTGCTAATAGTATTTAATAAGTATAATTATTAGAGTTCTAGCGATAATAACTGCATTATATGGGTAATAATGCATGTTATACTGATAATGATATAAGTAATAAGTATAATTATTACAGTTCTAGCGATAATAACTGCATAATATGGGTAATAATGCACGTTATATTGCTACTAATATAAGTAATGAGTACAATTATTACAGTTCTAGCGATAATAACTGCATAATATGGGTAATAATGCATGTTATATTGATAATATCGGGAGTAATAAGTATAATTATTATAGTTCTAGCGATAATAATAGTAAAATATGGCAAATAGTGCATGTTATATTGATAATAATAAAAGTAATAAATATATTTATTACAGTTCTATCGATAATAACTGCATAATATGGGTAATAATGCATGTTATATTGATGATAATAAAGGTAATACGTATATTTATTATAGTTCTAGCGATAATAACTGCATAATGTGGGTAATAATGCATGTTATATTGATAATAATATAAGTAATAAGTATAATTATTACAGTTCTAGCGATAATAACTGCATTATATGGGTAATAATGCACGTTATATTGCTAACAATATAAGTAATAAGTACAATTATTACAGTTCTAGCGATAATAACTGCATTATATGGGTAATAATGCATGTTATATTGATAATATTGGGAGTAATAAGTATATTTATTATGGTTCTAGAGATAATAACTGCATAATATGGTTAATAATGCATGTTATATTGATAATAATATAAGTAATAAGTATAATTATTACAGTTCTGGCGATAATAACTGCATTATATGGGTAATAATGCACGTTATATTGCTAATAGTATTTAATAAGTATAATTATTACAGTTCTAGCGATAATACCACCATTATATGGGTAATAATGCATGTTATATTGATAATGATATAAGTAATAAGTATAATTATTACAGTTCTAGCGATAATAACTGCATTATATGGGTAATAATGCACGTTATATTGCTAACAATATAAGTAATAAGTACAATTATTACAGTTCTAGCGATAATAACTGCATTATATGGGTAATAATGCATGTTATATTGATAATATTGGGAGTAATAAGTATATTTATTATGGTTCTAGAGATAATAACTGCATAATATGGGTAATAATGCATGTTATATTGATAATAATATAAGTAATAAGTATAATTATTACAGTTCTGGCGATAATAACTGCATTATATGGGTAATAATGCACGTTATATTGCTAATAGTATTTCATAAGTATAATTATTACAGTTCTAGCGATAATACCTCCATTATATGGGTAATAATGCACGTTATATTGCTAACAATATAAGTAATAAGTACAATTATTACAGTTCTAGCGATAATAACTGCATTATATGGGTAATAATGCATGTTATATTGATAATATTGGGAGTAATAAGTATATTTATTATGGTTCTAGAGATAATAACTGCATAATATGGGTAATAATGCATGTTATATTGATAATAATATAAGTAATAAGTATAATTATTACAGTTCTGGCGATAATAACTGCATTATATGGGTAATAATGCACGTTATATTGCTAATAGTATTTCATAAGTATAATTATTACAGTTCTAGCGATAATACCTCCATTATATGGGTAATAACGCATGTTATATTGATAATGATATAAGTAATAAGTATAATTATTACAGTTCTAGCGATAATAACTGCATAATATGGGTAATAATGCACGTTATATTGCTAATAATATAAGTAATGAGTACAATTATTACAGTTCTAGCGATAATAACTGCATAATATGGGTAATAATGCATGTTATATTGATAATATCGGGAGTAATAAGTATAATTATTATAGTTCTAGCGATAGTAATAGTAAAATATGGCAAATAGTGCATGTTATATTGATAATAATAAAAGTAATAAATATATTTATTACAGTTCTATCGATAATAACTGCATAATATGGGTAATAATGCATGTTATATTGATGATAACAAAAGTAATACGTATATTTATTATAGTTCGAGCGATAATAACTGCATAATATGGGTAATAATGCATGTTATATTGATAATAATCTAAGTAATAAGTATAATTATTAGAGTTCTAGCGATAATAACTGCATTATATGGGTAATAATGCACGTTATATTGCTAACAATATAAGTAATAAGTATAATTACTACAGTTCTAGCGATAATAACTGCATTATATGGGTAATAATGCACGTTATATTGCTAATAATATAAGTAATGAGTACAATTATTACAGTTCTAGCGATAATAACTGCATTATATGGGTAATAATGCATGTTATATTGATAATAATATAAGTAATAAGTATAATTATTACAGTTCTAGCGATAATAACTGCATTATATGGGTAAAAATGCATGTTATATTGATAATATTGGGAGTAATAAGTATATTTATTATGGTTCTAGCGATAATAATAGTAAAATATGGCAAATAGTGCATGTTATATTGATAATAATAAAAGTAATAAGTATATTTATTACAGTTCTATCGATAATAACTGCATAATATGGGTAATAATGCATGTTATATTGATGATACTAAAGGTAATACGTATATTTATTATAGTTCTAGCGATAATAACTGCATAATGTGGGTAATAATGCATGTTATATTGATAATAATATAAGTAATAAGTATAATTACTACAGTTCAAGCGATAATAACTGCATAATATGGGTAATAATGCATGTTATATTGATAATAATATAAGTAATAAGTATAATTATTACAGTTCTAGCGATAATAACTGCATTATATGGGTAATAATGCACGTTATATTGCTAATAGTATTTAATAAGTATAATTATTACAGTTCTAGCGATAATAGCTCCATTATATGGGTAATAATGCATGTTATATTGATAATGATATAAGTAATAAGTATAATTATTACAGTTCCAGCGATAATAACTGCATAATATGGGTAATAATGCACGTTATATTGCTAATAATATAAGTAATGAGTACAATTATTACAGTTCTAGCGATAATAACGGCATAATATGGGTAATAATGCATGTTATATTGATAATATCGGGAGTAATAAGTATAATTATTATAGTTCTAGCGATAATAATAGTAAAATATGGCAAATAGTGCATGTTATATTGATAATAATAAAAGTAATAAATATATTTATTACAGTTCTATCGATAATAACTGCATAATATGGGTAATAATGCATGTTATATTGATGATAATAAAGGTAATACGTATATTTATTATAGTTCTAGCGATAATAACTGCATAATATGGGTAATAATGCATGTTATATTGATGATAATAAAGGTAATACGTATATTTATTATAGTTCTAGCGATAATAACTGCATAATGTGGGTAATAATGCATGTTATATTGATAATAATATAAGTAATAAGTATAATTATTACAGTTCTAGCGATAATAACTGCATTATATGGGTAATAATGCACGTTATATTGCTAACAATATAAGTAATAAGTACAATTATTACAGTTCTAGCGATAATAACTGCATTATATGGGTAATAATGCATGTTATATTGATAATATTGGGAGTAATAAGTATATTTATTATGGTTCTAGAGATAATAACTGCATAATATGGTTAATAATGCATGTTATATTGATAATAATATAAGTAATAAGTATAATTATTACAGTTCTGGCGATAATAACTGCATTATATGGGTAATAATGCACGTTATATTGCTAATAGTATTTAATAAGTATAATTATTACAGTTCTAGCGATAATACCACCATTATATGGGTAATAATGCATGTTATATTGATAATGATATAAGTAATAAGTATAATTATTACAGTTCTAGCGATAATAACTGCATAATATGGGTAATAATGCACGTTATATTGCTAATAATATAAGTAATGAGTACAATTATTACAGTTCTAGCGATAATAACTGCATAATATGGGTAATAATGCATGTTATATTGATAATATCGGGAGTAATAAGTATAATTATTATAGTTCTAGCGATAATAATAGTAAAATATGGCAAATAGTGCATGTTATATTGATAATAATAAAAGTAATAAATATATTTATTACAGTTCTATCGATAATAACTGCATAATATGGGTAATAATGCATGTTATATTGATGATAATAAAGGTAATACGTATATTTATTATAGTTCTAGCGATAATAACTGCATAATGTGGGTAATAATGCATGTTATATTGATAATAATATAAGTAATAAGTATAATTATTACAGTTCTAGCGATAATAACTGCATTATATGGGTAATAATGCACGTTATATTGCTAACAATATAAGTAATAAGTATAATTATTACAGTTCTATCGATAATAACTGCATAATATGGGTAATAATGCATGTTATATTGATGATAATAAAGGTAATACGTATATTTATTATAGTTCTAGCGATAATAACTGCATAATGTGGGTAATAATGCATGTTATATTGATAATAATATAAGTAATAAGTATAATTACTACAGTTCAAGCGATAATAACTGCATAATATGGGTAATAATGCATGTTATATTGATAATAATATAAGTAATAAGTATAATTATTACAGTTCTAGCGATAATAACTGCATTATATGGGTAATAATGCACGTTATATTGCTAATAGTATTTAATAAGTATAATTATTACAGTTCTAGCGATAATAGCTCCATTATATGGGTAATAATGCATGTTATATTGATAATGATATAAGTAATAAGTATAATTATTACAGTTCCAGCGATAATAACTGCATAATATGGGTAATAATGCACGTTATATTGCTAATAATATAAGTAATGAGTACAATTATTACAGTTCTAGCGATAATAACGGCATAATATGGGTAATAATGCATGTTATATTGATAATATCGGGAGTAATAAGTATAATTATTATAGTTCTAGCGATAATAATAGTAAAATATGGCAAATAGTGCATGTTATATTGATAATAATAAAAGTAATAGATATATTTATTACAGTTCTATCGATAATAACTGCATAATATGGGTAATAGTGCATGTTATATTGATAATAATATAAGTAATAAGTATAATTATTACAGTTCTAGCGATAATAACTGCATTATATGGGTAATAATGCACGTTATATTGCTAACAATATAAGTAATAAGTATAATTATTACAGTTCTAACGATAATAACTGCATTATATTGGTAATAATGCATGTTATATTGCTAATAGTATTTAATAAGTATAATTATTACAGTTCTAGCGATAATACCTCCATTATATGGGTAATAATGCATGTTATATTGATAATGATATAAGTAATAAGTATAATTATTACAGTTCTAGCGATAATAACTGCATTATATGGGTAATAATGCACGTTATATTGCTAATAATATAAGTAATGAGTACAATTATTACAGTTCTAGCGATAATAACTGCATTATATGGGTAATAATGCATGTTATATTGCTAATAGTATTTAATAGGTATAATTATTACAGTTCTAGCGATAATACCTCCATTATATGGGTAATAATGCATGTTATATTGATGATAATGAAAGTAATACGTATATTTATTATAGTTCTTGCGATAATAACTGCATAATATGGGTAATAATGCACGTTATATTGCTAATAGTATTTAATAAGTATAATTATTACAGTTCTAGCGATAATACCTCCATTATATGGGTAATAATGCATGTTATATTGATAATGATATAAGTAATAAGTATAATTATTACAGTTCTAGCGATAATAACTGCATAATATGGGTAATAATGCACGTTATATTGCTAATAATATAAGTAATGGGTACAATTATTACAGTTCTAGCGATAATAACTGCATAATATGGGTAATAATGCATGTTATATTGATAATATCGGGAGTAATAAGTATAATTATTATAGTTCTAGCGATAATAATAGTAAAATATGGCAAATAGTGCATGTTATATTGATAATAATAAAAGTAATAAATATATTTATTACAGTTCTATCGATAATAACTGCATAATATGGGTAATAATGCATGTTATATTGATGATAATAAAGGTAATACGTATATTTATTATAGTTCTAGCGATAATAACTGCATAATGTGGGTAATAATGCATGTTATATTGATAATAATATAAGTAATAAGTATAATTATTACAGTTCTAGCGATAATAACTGCATTATATGGGTAATAATGCACGTTATATTGCTAACAATAAAAGTAATAAGTATAATTATTACAGTTCTAGCGATAACAACTGCATTATATGGGTAATAATGCATGTTATATTGATAATATTGGGAGTAATAAGTATATTTATTATGGTTCTAGAGATAATAACTGCATAATATGGGTAATAATGCATGTTATATTGATAATAATATAAGTAATAAGTATAATTATTACAGTTCTGGCGATAATAACTGCATTATATGGGTAATAATGCACGTTATATTGCTAATAGTATTTAATAAGTATAATTATTACATTTCTAGCGATAATACCTCCATTATATGGGTAATAATGCATGTTATATTGATCATGATATAAGTAATAAGTATAATTATTACAGTTCTAGCGATAATACCTCCATTATATGGGTAATAATGCATGTTATACTGATAATGATATAAGTAATGAGTACAATTATTACAGTTCTAGCGATAATAACTGCATAATATGGGTAATAATGCATGTTATATTGATAATATCGGGAGTAATATGTATAATTATTATAGTTCTAGCGATAATAATAGTAAAATATGGCAAATAGTGCATGTTATATTGATAATAATAAAAGTAATAAATATATTTATTACAGTTCTATCGATAATAACTGCATAATATAGGTAATAATGCATGTTATATTGATGATAATAAAGGTAATACGTATATTTATTATAGTTCTAGCGATAATAACTGCATAATGTGGGTAATAATGCATGTTATATTGATAATAATATAAGTAATAAGTATAATTATTACAGTTCTAGCGATAATAACTGCATTATATGGGTAATAATGCACGTTATATTGCTAACAATATAAGTAATAAGTATAATTATTACAGTTCTAGCGATAATAACTGCATTATATGGGTAATAATGCATGTTATATTGATAATATTGGGAGTAATAAGTATATTTATTATGGTTCTAGAGATAATAACTGCATAATATGGGTAATAATGCATGTTATATTGATAATAATATAAGTAATAAGTATAATTATTACAGTTCTATCGATAATAACTGCATAATATGGGTAATAATGCATGTTATATTGATGATAATAAAGGTAATACGTATATTTATTATAGTTCTAGCGATAATAACTGCATAATGTGGGTAATAATGCATGTTATATTGATAATAATATAAGTAATAAGTATAATTATTACAGTTCTAGCGATAATAACTGCATTATATGGGTAATAATGCACGTTATATTGCTAACAATATAAGTAATAAGTATAATTATTACAGTTCTAGCGATAATAACTGCATTATATGGGTAATAATGCATTTTATATTGATAATATTGGGAGTAATAAGTATATTTATTATGGTTCTAGAGATAATAACTGCATAATATGGGTAATAATGCATGTTATATTGATAATAATATAAGTAATAAGTATAATTATTACAGTTCTATCGATAATAACTGCATAATATGGGTAATAATGCATGTTATATTGATGATAATAAAGGTAATACGTATATTTATTATAGTTCTAGCGATAATAACTGCATAATGTGGGTAATAATGCATGTTATATTGATAATAATATAAGTAATAAGTATAATTATTACAGTTCTAGCGATAATAACTGCATTATATGGGTAATAATGCATGTTATATTGATGATAATGAAAGTAATACGTATATTTATTATAGTTCTTGCGATAATAACTGCATAATATGGGTAATAATGCATGTTATATTGAGAATAATATAAGTAATAAGTATAATTATTACAGTTCTGGCGATAATAACTGCATTATATGGGTAATAATGCACGTTATATTGCTAATAGTATTTAATAAGTATAATTATTACAGTTCTAGCGATAATACCTCCATTATATGGGTAATAATGCATGTTATACTGATAATGATATAAGTAATAAGTATAATTATTACAGTTCTAGCGATAATAACTGCATAATATGGGTAATAATGCACGTTATATTGCTACTAATATAAGTAATGAGTACAATTATTACAGTTCTAGCGATAATAACTGCATAATATGGGTAATAATGCATGTTATATTGATAATATCGGGAGTAATAAGTATAATTATTATAGTTCTAGCGATAATAATAGTAAAATATGGCAAATAGTGCATGTTATATTGATAATAATAAAAGTAATAAGTATATTTATTACAGTTCTAGCGATAATAACTGCATAATATGGGTAATAATGCATGTTATATTGATGATAATAAAAGTAATACGTATATTTATTATAGTTCGAGCGATAATAACTGCATAATATGGGTAATAATGCATGTTATATTGATAATAATCTAAGTAATAAGTATAATTATTAGAGTTCTAGCGATAATAACTGCATTATATGGGTAATAATGCACGTTATATTGCTAACAATATAAGTAATAAGTATAATTATTACAGTTCTAGCGATAATAACTGCATTATGTGGGTAATAATGCACGTTATATTGCTAATAATATAAGTAATGAGTACAATTATTACAGTTCTAGCGATAATAACTGCATTATATGGGTAATAATGCATGTTATATTGATAATAATATAAGTAATAAGTATAATTATTACAGTTCTAGCGATAATAACTGCATTATATGGGTAAAAATGCATGTTATATTGATAATATTGGGAGTAATAAGTATATTTATTATGGTTCTAGCGATAATAATAGTAAAATATGGCAAATAGTGCATGTTATATTGATAATAATAAAAGTAATATGTATATTTATTACAGTTCTATCGATAATAACTGCATAATATGGGTAATAATGCATGTTATATTGATGATAATAAAGGTAATACGTATATTTATTATAGTTCTAGCGATAATAACTGCATAATGTGGGTAATAATGCACGTTATATTGCTAACAATATAAGTAATAAGTATAATTATTACAGTTCTAGCGATAATAACTGCATTATATGGGTAATAATGCACGTTATATTGCTAATAATATAAGTAATGAGTACAATTATTACAGTTCTAGCGATAATAACTGCATTATATGGGTAATAATGCATGTTATATTGATAATAATATAAGTAATAAGTATAATTATTACAGTTCTATCGATAATAACTGCATAATATGGGTAATAATGCATGTTATATTGATGATAATAAAGGTAATACGTATATTTATTATAGTTCTAGCGATAATAACTGCATAATGTGGGTAATAATGCATGTTATATTGATAATAATATAAGTAATAAGTATAATTATTACAGTTCTAGCGATAATAACTGCATTATATGGGTAATAATGCACGTTATATTGCTAACAATATAAGTAATAAGTATAATTATTACAGTTCTAGCGATAATAACTGCATTATATGGGTAATAATGCACGTTATATTGCTAATAATATAAGTAATGAGTACAATTATTACAGTTCTAGCGATAATAACGAGTGATGCCCACTTGGACGCCGACCGTTTGGACGCGTCCCGATTGGACGGTCCCGATTCGACTCGTTCCATTTCGAAGCGGTGCCGATTGGACGCGTTCCAATTCTAAGCAGGGCTTATAGAACCTAACCTAACCAAATCTAACCTCTTCGAATTGGGACGCGTCGAATCGGCACCGCTTCGAATTGGAACGCGTCGAATCGGGACCGTCCAAACGGAACGCGTCCAATCGGTCGACGTCCAAGTGGGACACCCCCATAATAACTGCATTATATGGGTAATAATGCATGTTATATTGATAATAATATAAGTAATAAGTATAATTATTACAGTTCTATCGATAATAACTGCATAATATGGGTAATAATGCATGTTATATTGATGATAATAAAGGTAATACGTATATTTATTATAGTTCTAGCGATAATAACTGCATAATGTGGGTAATAATGCATGTTATATTGATAATAATATAAGTAATAAGTATAATTATTACAGTTCTAGCGATAATAACTGCATTATATGGGTAATAATGCACGTTATATTGCTAACAATATAAGTAATAAGTATAATTATTACAGTTCTAGCGATAATAACTGCATTATATGGGTAATAATGCATGTTATATTGATAATATTGGGAGTAATAAGTATATTTATTATGGTTCTAGAGATAATAACCGCATAATATGGGTAATAATGCATGTTATATTGATAATAATATAAGTAATAAGTATAATTATTACAGTTCTGGCGATAATAACTGCATTATATGGGTAATAATGCACGTTATATTGCTAATAGTATTTAATAAGTATAATTATTACAGTTCTAGCGATAATACCTCCATTATATGGGTAATAATGCATGTTATACTGATAATGATATAAGTAATAAGTATAATTATTACAGTTCTAGCGATAATAACTGCATAATATGGGTAATAATGCACGTTATATTGCTACTAATATAAGTAATGAGTACAATTATTACAGTTCTAGCGATAATAACTGCATAATATGGGTAATAATGCATGTTATATTGATAATATCGGGAGTAATAAGTATAATTATTATAGTTCTAGCGATAATAATAGTAAAATATGGCAAATAGTGCATGTTATATTGATAATAATAAAAGTAATAAATATATTTATTACAGTTCTATCGATAATAACTGCATAATATGGGTAATAATGCATGTTATATTGATGATAATAAAGGTAATACGTATATTTATTATAGTTCTAGCGATAATAACTGCATAATGTGGGTAATAATGCATGTTATATTGATAATAATATAAGTAATAAGTATAATTATTACAGTTCTAGCGATAATAACTGCATTATATGGGTAATAATGCACGTTATATTGCTACTAATATAAGTAATGAGTACAATTATTACAGTTCTAGCGATAATAACTGCATAATATGGGTAATAATGCATGTTATATTGATAATATCGGGAGTAATAAGTATAATTATTATAGTTCTAGCGATAATAATAGTAAAATATGGCAAATAGTGCATGTTATATTGATAATAATAAGAGTAATAAATATATTTATTACAGTTCTATCGATAATAACTGCATAATATGGGTAATAATGCATGTTATATTGATGATAATAAGGGTAATACGTATATTTATTATAGTTCTAGCGATAATAACTGCATAATGTGGGTAATAATGCATGTTATATTGATAATAATATAAGTAATAAGTATAATTATTACAGTTCTAGCGATAATAACTGCATTATATGGGTAATAATGCACGTTATATTGCTAACAATATAAGTAATAAGTACAATTATTACAGTTCAAGCGATAATAACTGCATAATATGGGTAATAATGCATGTTATATTGATAATAATATAAGTAATAAGTATAATTATTACAGTTCTAGCGATAATAACTGCATTATATGGGTAATAATGCACGTTATATTGCTAATAGTATTTAATAAGTATAATTATTACAGTTCTAGCGATAATAGCTCCATTATATGGGTAATAATGCATGTTATATTGATAATGATATAAGTAATAAGTATAATTATTACAGTTCCAGCGATAATAACTGCATAATATGGGTAATAATGCACGTTATATTGCTAATAATATAAGTAATGAGTACAATTATTACAGTTCTAGCGATAATAACGGCATAATATGCGTAATAATGCATGTTATATTGATAATATCGGGAGTAATAAGTATAATTATTATAGTTCTAGCGATAATAATAGTAAAATATGGCAAATAGTGCATGTTATATTGATAATAATAAAAGTAATAAATATATTTATTACAGTTCTATCGATAATAACTGCATAATATGGGTAATAGTGCATGTTATATTGATAATAATATAAGTAATAAGTATAATTATTACAGTTCTAGCGATAATAACTGCATTATATGGGTAATAATGCACGTTATATTGCTAACAATATAAGTAATAAGTATAATTATTACAGTTCTAACGATAATAACTGCATTATATTGGTAATAATGCATGTTATATTGCTAATAGTATTTAATAAGTATAATTATTACAGTTCTAGCGATAATACCTCCATTATATGGGTAATAATGCATGTTATATTGATAATGATATAAGTAATAAGTATAATTATTACAGTTCTAGCGATAATAACTGCATTATATGGGTAATAATGCACGTTATATTGCTAATAATATAAGTAATGAGTACAATTATTACAGTTCTAGCGATAATAACTGCATTATATGGGTAATAATGCATGTTATATTGCTAATAGTATTTAATAGGTATAATTATTACAGTTCTAGCGATAATACCTCCATTATATGGGTAATAATGCATGTTATATTGATAATGATATAAGTAATAAGTATAATTATTACAGTTCTAGCGATAATAACTGCATAATATGGGTAATAATGCACGTTATATTGCTAATAATATAAGTAATGGGTACAATTATTACAGTTCTAGCGATAATAACTGCATAATATGGGTAATAATGCATGTTATATTGATAATATCGGGAGTAATAAGTATAATTATTATAGTTCTAGCGATAATAATAGTAAAATATGGCAAATAGTGCATGTTATATTGATAATAATAAAAGTAATAAATATATTTATTACAGTTCTATCGATAATAACTGCATAATATGGGTAATAATGCATGTTATATTGATGATAATAAAGGTAATACGTATATTTATTATAGTTCTAGCGATAATAACTGCATAATGTGGGTAATAATGCATGTTATATTGATAATAATATAAGTAATAAGTATAATTATTACAGTTCTAGCGATAATAACTGCATTATATGGGTAATAATGCACGTTATATTGCTAACAATATAAGTAATAAGTATAATTATTACAGTTCTAGCGATAACAACTGCATTATATGGGTAATAATGCATGTTATATTGATAATATTGGGAGTAATAAGTATATTTATTATGGTTCTAGAGATAATAACTGCATAATATGGGTAATAATGCATGTTATATTGATAATAATATAAGTAATAAGTATAATTATTACAGTTCTGGCGATAATAACTGCATTATATGGGTAATAATGCACGTTATATTGCTAATAGTATTTAATAAGTATAATTATTACATTTCTAGCGATAATACCTCCATTATATGGGTAATAATGCATGTTATATTGATAATGATATAAGTAATAAGTATAATTATTACAGTTCTAGCGATAATACCTCCATTATATGGGTAATAATGCATGTTATACTGATAATGATATAAGTAATGAGTACAATTATTACAGTTCTAGCGATAATAACTGCATAATATGGGTAATAATGCATGTTATATTGATAATATCGGGAGTAATATGTATAATTATTATAGTTCTAGCGATAATAATAGTAAAATATGGCAAATAGTGCATGTTATATTGATAATAATAAAAGTAATAAATATATTTATTACAGTTCTATCGATAATAACTGCATAATATGGGTAATAATGCATGTTATATTGATGATAATAAAGGTAATACGTATATTTATTATAGTTCTAGCGATAATAACTGCATAATGTGGGTAATAATGCATGTTATATTGATAATAATATAAGTAATAAGTATAATTATTACAGTTCTAGCGATAATAACTGCATTATATGGGTAATAATGCACGTTATATTGCTAACAATATAAGTAATAAGTATAATTATTACAGTTCTAGCGATAATAACTGCATTATATGGGTAATAATGCATGTTATATTGATAATATTGGGAGTAATAAGTATATTTATTATGGTTCTAGAGATAATAACTGCATAAAATGGGTAATAATGCATGTTATATTGATAATAATATAAGTAATAAGTATAATTATTACAGTTCTATCGATAATAACTGCATAATATGGGTAATAATGCATGTTATATTGATGATAATAAAGGTAATACGTATATTTATTATAGTTCTAGCGATAATAACTGCATAATGTGGGTAATAATGCATGTTATATTGATAATAATATAAGTAATAAGTATAATTATTACAGTTCTAGCGATAATAACTGCATTATATGGGTAATAATGCATGTTATATTGATAATATTGGGAGTAATAAGTATATTTATTATGGTTCTAGAGATAATAACTGCATAATATGGGTAATAATGCATGTTATATTGATAATAATATAAGTAATAAGTATAATTATTACAGTTCTATCGATAATAACTGCATAATATGGGTAATAATGCATGTTATATTGATGATAATAAAGGTAATACGTATATTTATTATAGTTCTAGCGATAATAACTGCATAATGTGGGTAATAATGCATGTTATATTGATAATAATATAAGTAATAAGTATAATTATTACAGTTCTAGCGATAATAACTGCATTATATGGGTAAGAATGCACGTTATATTGCTAACAATATAAGTAATAAGTATAATTATTACAGTTCTAGCGATAATAACTGCATTATATGGGTAATAATGCATGTTATATTGATAATATTGGGAGTAATAAGTATATTTATTATGGTTCTAGAGATAATAACTGCATAATATGGGTAATAATGCATGTTATATTGATAATAATATAAGTAATAAGTATAATTATTACAGTTCTGGCGATAATAACTGCATTATATGGGTAATAATGCACGTTATATTGCTAATAGTATTTAATAAGTATAATTATTACAGTTCTAGCGATAATACCTCCATTATATGGGTAATAATGCATGTTATATTGATAATGATATAAGTAATAAGTATAATTATTACAGTTCTAGCGATAATACCTCCATTATATGGGTAATAATGCATGTTATATTGATGATAATGAAAGTAATACGTATATTTATTATAGTTCTTGCGATAATAACTGCATAATATGGGTAATAATGCATGTTATATTGAGAATAATATAAGTAAAAAGTATAATTATTACAGTTCTGGCGATAATAACTGCATTATATGGGTAATAATGCACGTTATATTGCTAATAGTATTTAATAAGTATAATTATTACAGTTCTAGCGATAATACCTCCATTATATGGGTAATAATGCATGTTATACTGATAATGATATAAGTAATAAGTATAATTATTACAGTTCTAGCGATAATAACTGCATAATATGGGTAATAATGCACGTTATATTGCTACTAATATAAGTAATGAGTACAATTATTACAGTTCTAGCGATAATAACTGCATAATATGGGTAATAATGCATGTTATATTGATAATATCGGGAGTAATAAGTATAATTATTATAGTTCTAGCGATAATAATAGTAAAATATGGCAAATAGTGCATGTTATATTGATAATAATAAAAGTAATAAATATATTTATTACAGTTCTATCGATAATAACTGCATAATATGGGTAATAATGCATGTTATATTGATGATAATAAAGGTAATACGTATATTTATTATAGTTCTAGCGATAATAACTGCATAATGTGGGTAATAATGCATGTTATATTGATAATAATATAAGTAATAAGTATAATTATTACAGTTCTAGCGATAATAACTGCATTATATGGGTAATAATGCACGTTATATTGCTAACAATATAAGTAATAAGTACAATTATTACAGTTCTAGCGATAATAACTGCATTATATGGGTAATAACGCATGTTATATTGATAATGATATAAGTAATAAGTATAATTATTACAGTTCTAGCGATAATAACTGCATAATATGGGTAATAATGCACGTTATATTGCTAATAATATAAGTAATGAGTACAATTATTACAGTTCTAGCGATAATAACTGCATTATATGGGTAATAATGCATGTTATATTGATAATAATATAAGTAATAAGTATAATTATTACAGTTCTAGCGATAATAACTGCATTATATGGGTAATAATGCATGTTATATTGATAATAATATAAGTAATAAGTATAATTATTACAGTTCTATCGATAATAACTGCATAATATGGGTAATAATGCATGTTATATTGATGATAATAAAGGTAATACGTATATTTATTATAGTTCTAGCGATAATAACTGCATAATGTGGGTAATAATGCATGTTATATTGATAATAATATAAGTAATAAGTATAATTATTACAGTTCTAGCGATAATAACTGCATTATATGGGTAATAATGCACGTTATATTGCTAACAATATAAGTAATAAGTATAATTATTACAGTTCTAGCGATAATAACTGCATTATATGGGTAATAATGCATGTTATATTGATAATATTGGGAGTAATAAGTATATTTATTATGGTTCTAGAGATAATAACTGCATAATATGGGTAATAATGCATGTTATATTGATAATAATATAAGTAATAAGTATAATTATTACAGTTCTAGCGATAATAACTGCATTATATGGGTAATAATGCACGTTATATTGCTAACAATATAAGTAATAAGTATAATTATTACAGTTCTAGCGATAATAACTGCATTATATGGGTAATAATGCACGTTATATTGCTAATAATATAAGTAATGAGTACAATTATTACAGTTCTAGCGATAATAACTGCATTATATGGGTAATAATGCATGTTATATTGATAATAATATAAGTAATAAGTATAATTATTACAGTTCTATCGATAATAACTGCATAATATGGGTAATAATGCATGTTATATTGATGATAATAAAGGTAATACGTATATTTATTATAGTTCTAGCGATAATAACTGCATAATGTGGGTAATAATGCATGTTATATTGATAATAATATAAGTAATAAGTATAATTATTACAGTTCTAGCGATAATAACTGCATTATATGGGTAATAATGCACGTTATATTGCTAACAATATAAGTAATAAGTATAATTATTACAGTTCTAGCGATAATAACTGCATTATATGGGTAATAATGCATGTTATATTGATAATATTGGGAGTAATAAGTATATTTATTATGGTTCTAGAGATAATAACTGCATAATATGGGTAATAATGCATGTTATATTGATAATAATATAAGTAATAAGTATAATTATTACAGTTCTGGCGATAATAACTGCATTATATGGGTAATAATGCACGTTATATTGCTAATAGTATTTAATAAGTATAATTATTACATCTCTAGCGATAATAACTGCATAATATGGGTAATAATGCACGTTATATTGCTAATAATATAAGTAATGGGTACAATTATTACAGTTCTAGCGATAATAACTGCATAATATGGGTAATAATGCATGCTATATTGATAATATCGGGAGTAATAAGTATAATTATTATAGTTCTAGCGATAATAATAGTAAAATATGGCAAATAGTGCATGTTATATTGATAATAATAAAAGTAATAAATATATTTATTACAGTTCTATCGATAATAACTGCATAATATGGGTAATAATGCATGTTATATTGATGATAATAAAGGTAATACGTATATTTATTATAGTTCTAGCGATAATAACTGCATAATGTGGGTAATAATGCATGTTATATTGATAATAATATAAGTAATAAGTATAATTATTACAGTTCTAGCGATAATAACTGCATTATATGGGTAATAATGCACGTTATATTGCTAACAATATAAGTAATAAGTATAATTATTACAGTTCTAGCGATAATAACTGCATTATATGGGTAATAATGCATGTTATATTGATAATATTGGGAGTAATAAGTATATTTATTATGGTTCTAGAGATAATAACTGCATAATATGGGTAATAATGCATGTTATATTGATAATAATATAAGTAATAAGTATAATTATTACAGTTCTGGCGATAATAACTGCATTATATGGGTAATAATGCACGTTATATTGCTAATAGTATTTAATAAGTATAATTATTACATCTCTAGCGATAATACCTCCATTATATGGGTAATAATGCATGTTATATTGATAATGATATAAGTAATAAGTATAATTATTACAGTTCTAGCGATAATAACTGCATTATATGGGTAAAAATGCATGTTATATTGATAATATTGGGAGTAATAAGTATATTTATTATGGTTCTAGCGATAATAATAGTAAAATATGGCAAATAGTGCATGTTATATTGATAATAATAAAAGTAATATGTATATTTATTACAGTTCTAGCGATAATACCTCCATTATATGGGTAATAATGCATGTTATATTGATAATAATATAAGTAATAAGTATAATTATTACAGTTCTAGCGATAATAACTGCATAATATGGGTAATAATGCACGTTATATTGCTAATAATATAAGTAATGGGTACAATTATTACAGTTCTAGCGATAATAACTGCATAATATGGGTAATAATGCATGTTATATTGATAATATCGGGAGTAATAAGTATAATTATTATAGTTCTAGCGATAATAATAGTAAAATATGGCAAATAGTGCATGTTATATTGATAATAATAAAAGTAATAAATATATTTATTACAGTTCTATCGATAATAACTGCATAATATGGGTAATAATGCATGTTATATTGATAATGATATAAGTAATAAGTATAATTATTACAGTTCTAGCGATAATAACTGCATTATGTGGGTAATAATGCACGTTATATTGCTAACAATATAAGTAATAAGTATAATTATTACAGTTCTAGCGATAATAACTGCATTATATGGGTAATAATGCGTGTTATATTGATAATATTGGGAGTAATAAGTATATTTATTATGGTTCTAGAGATAATAACTGCATAATATGGGTAATAATGCATGTTATATTGATAATAATATAAGTAATAAGTATAATTATTACAGTTCTTGCGATAATAACTGCATAATATGGGTAATAATGCACGTTATATTGCTAATAGTATTTAATAAGTATAATTATTACAGTTCTAGCGATAATACCTCCATTATATGGGTAATAATGCATGTTATATTGATAATGATATAAGTAATAAGTATAATTATTACAGTTCTAGCGATAATAACTGCATAATGTGGGTAATAATGCATGTTATATTGATAATAATATAAGTAATAAGTATAATTATTACAGTTCTAGCGATAATAACTGCATTATATGGGTAATAATGCACGTTATATTGCTAACAATATAAGTAATAAGTATAATTATTACAGTTCTAGCGATAATAACTGCATTATATGGGTAATAATGCATGTTATATTGATAATATTGGGTGTAATAAGTATATTTATTATGGTTCTAGAGATAATAACTGCATAATATGGGTAATAATGCATGTTATATTGATAATAATATAAGTAATAAGTATAATTATTACAGTTCTGGCGATAATAACTGCATTATATGGGTAATAATGCACGTTATATTGCTAATAGTATTTAATAAGTATAATTATTACATCTCTAGCGATAATACCTCCATTATATGGGTAATAATGCATGTTATATTGATAATGATATAAGTAATAAGTATAATTATTACAGTTCTAGCGATAATACCTCCATTATATGGGTAATAATGCATGTTATATTGATGATAATGAAAGTAATACGTATATTTATTATAGTTCTTGCGATAATAACTGCATAATATGGGTAATAATGCATGTTATATTGAGAATAATATAAGTAATAAGTATAATTATTACAGTTCTGGCGATAATAACTGCATTATATGGGTAATAATGCACGTTATATTGCTAATAGTATTTAATAAGTATAATTATTACAGTTCTAGCGATAATACCTCCATTATATGGGTAATAATGCATGTTATACTGATAATGATATAAGTAATAAGTATAATTATTACAGTTCTAGCGATAATAACTGCATAATATGGGTAATAATGCACGTTATATTGCTACTAATATAAGTAATGAGTACAATTATTACAGTTCTAGCGATAATAACTGCATAATATGGGTAATAATGCATGTTATATTGATAATATCGGGAGTAATAAGTATAATTATTATAGTTCTAGCGATAATAATAGTAAAATATGGCAAATAGTGCATGTTATATTGATAATAATAAAAGTAATAAATATATTTATTACAGTTCTATCGATAATAACTGCATAATATGGGTAATAATGCATGTTATATTGATGATAATAAAGGTAATACGTATATTTATTATAGTTCTAGCGATAATAACTGCATAATGTGGGTAATAATGCATGTTATATTGATAATAATATAAGTAATAAGTATAATTATTACAGTTCTAGCGATAATAACTGCATTATATGGGTAATAATGCACGTTATATTGCTAACAATATAAGTAATAAGTACAATTATTACAGTTCTAGCGATAATAACTGCATTATATGGGTAATAACGCATGTTATATTGATAATGATATAAGTAATAAGTATAATTATTACAGTTCTAGCGATAATAACTGCATAATATGGGTAATAATGCACGTTATATTGCTAATAATATAAGTAATGAGTACAATTATTACAGTTCTAGCGATAATAACTGCATAATATGGGTAATAATGCATGTTGTATTGATAATATCGGGAGTAATAAGTATAATTATTATAGTTCTAGCGATAATAATAGTAAAATATGGCAAATAGTGCATGTTATATTGATAATGATATAAGTAATAAGTATAATTATTACAGTTCTAGCGATAATAACTGCATAATATGGGTAATAATGCACGTTATATTGCTAATAATATAAGTAATGAGTACAATTATTACAGTTCTAGCGATAATAACTGCATTATATGGGTAGTAATGCATGTTATATTGATAATATTGGGAGTAATAAGTATATTTATTATAGTTCTAGCGATAATAACTGCATAATATGGGTAATAGTGCATGTTATATTGATAATAGTATAAGTATTAAGTATAATTATTACAGTTCTAGCGATAATAACTACATTATATGGGTAATAATGCACGTTATATTGCTAACAATATAAGTAATAAGTATAATTATTACAGTCCTAGCGATAATAACTGCATTATATCGGTAATAATGCATGCTATATTGATAATATCGGGAGTAATAAGTATAATTATTATAGTTCTAGCGATAATAATAGTAAAATATGGCAAATAGTGCATGTTATATTGATAATAATAAAAGTAATAAGTATAATTATTACAGTTCTATCGATAATAACTGCATAATATGGGTAATAGTGCATGTTATATTGATAATAGTATAAGTAATAAGTATAATTATTACAGTTCTAGCGATAATAACTACATTATATGGGTAATAATGCACGTTATATTGCTAACAATATAAGTAATAAGTATAATTATTACAGTCCTAGCGATAATAACTGCATTATATCGGTAATAATGCATGCTATATTGATAATATCGGGAGTAATAAGTATAATTATTATAGTTCTAGCGATAATAATAGTAAAATATGGCAAATAGTGCATGTTATATTGATAATAATAAAAGTAATAAGTATATTTATTACAGTTCTATCGATAATAACTGCATAATATGGGTAATAATGCATGTTATATTGATGATAATAAAAGTAATACGTATATTTATTATAGTTCTAGCGATAATAACTGCATAATATGGGTAATAATGCACGTTGTATTGATAATAATATAAGTAATAAGGATGATCATTACAGTTCTAGCGATAATAACTGCATTATATGGGTAATAATGCACGTTATATTGCTAACAATATAAGTAATAAGTATAATTATTACAGTTCTAGCGATAATAACTGCATTATATGGGTAATAATGCATGTTATATTGATAATATTGCGAGTAATAAGTATATTTATTATGGTTCTAGAGATAATAACTGCATAATATGGGTAATAATGCATGTTATAATGAGAATAATATAAGTAATAAGTATAATTATTACAGTTCTATCGATAATAACTGCATAATATGGGTAATAATGCATGTTATATTGATGATAATAAAAGTAATACGTATATTTATTATAGTTCTAGCGATAATAACTGCATAATATGGGTAATAATGCACGTTGTATTGATAATAATATAAGTAATAAGGATGATCATTACAGTTCTAGCGATAATAACTGCATAATATGGGTAATAATGCACGTTATATTGCTAACAATATAAGTAATAAGTATAATTATTACAGTTCTAGCGATAATAACTGCATTATATGGGTAATAATGCACGTTATATTGCTAACAATATAAGTAATAAGTATAATTATTACAGTTCTAGCGATAATAACTGCATAATATGGGTAATAATGCATGTTATATTGATAATAATATAAGTAATAAGTATAATTATTACAGTTCTAGAGATAATAACTGCATAATATGGGTAATAATGCATGTTATATTGATAATAATATAAGTAATAAGTATAATTATTACAGTTCTAGCGATAATAACTGCATTATATGGGTAATAATGCACGTTATATTGCTAACAATATAAGTAATAAGTATAATTATTACAGTTCTAGCGATAATAACTGCATTATATGGGTAATAATGCATGTTATATTGACAATATTGGGAGTAATAAGTATATTTATTATGGTTCTAGAGATAATAACTGCATAATATGGGTAATAATGCATGTTATATTGATAATAATATAAGTAATAAGTATAATTATTACAGTTCTATCGATAATAACTGCATAATATGGGTAATAATGCATGTTATATTGATAATAATAAAAGTAATAAGTCTATTTATTACAGTTCTATCGATAATAACTGCATAATATGGGTAATAATGCATGTTATATTGATGATAATAAAAGTAATACGTATATTTATTATAGTTCTAGCGATAATAACTGCATAATATGGGTAATAATGCACGTTGTATTGATAATAATATAAGTAATAAGGATGATCATTACAGTTCTAGCGATAATAACTGCATTATATGGGTAATAATGCACGTTATATTGCTAACAATATAAGTAATAAGTATAATTATTACAGTTCTAGCGATAATAACTGCATTATATGGGTAATAATGCACGTTATATTGCTAACAATATAAGTAATAAGTATAATTATTACAGTTCTAGCGATAATAACTGCATTATATGGGTAATAATGCACGTTATATTGCTAACAATATAAGTAATAAGTATAATTGTTACAGTTCTAGCGATAATAACTGCATTATATGGGTAATAATGCATGTTATATTGACAATATTGGGAGTAATAAGTATATTTATTATGGTTCTAGAGATAATAACTGCATAATATGGGTAATAATGCATGTTATATTGATAATAATATAAGTAATAAGTATAATTATTACAGTTCTATCGATAATAACTGCATAATATGGGTAATAATGCATGTTATATTGATAATATTGGGAGTAATAAGTATATTTATTATGGTTCTGGAGATAATAACTGCATAATATGGGTAATAATGCATGTTATATTGATAATAATATAAGTAATAAGTATAATTATTACAGTTCTAGCGATAATACCTCCATTATATGGGTAATAATGCACGTTATATTGCTAATAATATAAGTAATAAGTATAATTATTACAGTTCTAGCCATAATAACTGCATTATATGGGTAATAATGCATGTTATATTGATAATAATATAAGTAATAAGTATAATTATTACAGTTCTAGCGATAATACCTCCATTATATGGGTAATAATGCACGTTATATTGCTAATAATATAAGTAATAAGTATAATTATTACAGTTCTAGCCATAATAACTGCATTATATGGGTAATAATGCATGTTACATTGATAATTTTGGGAGTAATAAGTATATTTATTATAGCTCTAGCGATAATAACTGCATAATATGGGTAATAATGCATGTTATATTGATAATAATATAAGTAATAAGTATAATTATTACAGTTCTAGCGATAATAACTGCATTATATGGGTAATAATGCACGTTATATTGCTAACAATATAAGTAATAAGTATAATTATTACAGTTCTAGCGATAATAACTGCATTATATGGGTAATAATGCATGTTATATTGATAATATTGGGAGTAATAAGTATATTCATTATGGTTCTGGAGATAATAACTGCATAATATGGGTAATAATGCATGTTATATTGATAATAATATAAGTAATATGTATAATTATTACAGTTCTAGCGATAATACCTCCATTATATGGGTAATAATGCACGTTATATTGCTAATAATATAAGTAATAAGTATAATTATTACAGTTCTAGCCATAATAACTGCATTATATGGGTAATAATGCATGTTACATTGATAATTTTGGGAGTAATAAGTATATTTATTATAGCTCTAGCGATAATAACTGCATAATATGGGTAATAATGCATGTTATATTGATAATAATATAAGTAATAAGTATAATTATTACAGTTCTAGCGATAATAACTGCATTATATGGGTAATAATGCACGTTATATTGCTAACAATATAAGTAATAAGTATAATTATTACAGTTCTAGCGATAATAACTGCATTATATGGGTTATAATGCATGTTATATTGATGATAATGAAAGTAATACGTATATTTATTATAGTTCTAGCGATAATAACTGCATAATATGGGTAATAATGCATGTTATATTGATAATAATATAAGTAATAAGTATAATTATTACAGTTCTAGAGATAATAACTGCATAATATGGGTAATAATGCATGTTATATTGATAATAATATAAGTAATAAGTATAATTATTACAGTTCTAGCGATAATAACTGCATTATATGGGTAATAATGCACGTTATATTGCTAACAATATAAGTAATAAGTATAATTATTACAGTTCTAGCGATAATAACTGCATTATATGGGTAATAATGCATGTTATATTGACAATATTGGGAGTAATAAGTATATTTATTATGGTTCTAGAGATAATAACTGCATAATATGGGTAATAATGCATGTTATATTGATAATAATATAAGTAATAAGTATAATTATTACAGTTCTATCGATAATAACTGCATAATATGGGTAATAATGCATGTTATATTGATAATAATAAAAGTAATAAGTCTATTTATTACAGTTCTATCGATAATAACTGCATAATATGGGTAATAATGCATGTTATATTGATGATAATAAAAGTAATACGTATATTTATTATAGTTCTAGCGATAATAACTGCATAATATGGGTAATAATGCACGTTGTATTGATAATAATATAAGTAATAAGGATGATCATTACAGTTCTAGCGATAATAACTGCATTATATGGGTAATAATGCACGTTATATTGCTAACAATATAAGTAATAAGTATAATTATTACAGTTCTAGCGATAATAACTGCATTATATGGGTAATAATGCATGTTATATTGATAATATTGCGAGTAATAAGTATATTTATTATGGTTCTAGAGATAATAACTGCATAATATGGGTAATAATGCATGTTATAATGAGAATAATATAAGTAATAAGTATAATTATTACAGTTCTATCGATAATAACTGCATAATATGGGTAATAATGCATGTTATATTGATGATAATAAAAGTAATACGTATATTTATTATAGTTCTAGCGATAATAACTGCATAATATGGGTAATAATGCACGTTGTATTGATAATAATATAAGTAATAAGGATGATCATTACAGTTCTAGCGATAATAACTGCATTATATGGGTAATAATGCACGTTATATTGCTAACAATATAAGTAATAAGTATAATTATTACAGTTCTAGCGATAATAACTGCATTATATGGGTAATAATGCACGTTATATTGCTAACAATATAAGTAATAAGTATAATTATTACAGTTCTAGCGATAATAACTGCATTATATGGGTAATAATGCATGTTATATTGACAATATTGGGAGTAATAAGTATATTTATTATGGTTCTAGAGATAATAACTGCATAATATGGGTAATAATGCATGTTATATTGATAATAATATAAGTAATAAGTATAATTATTACAGTTTAAGCGATAATAACTGCATTATATGGGTAAAAATGCATGTTATATTGATGATAATGAAAGTAATACGTATATTTATTATAGTTCTAGCGATAATAACTGCATAATATGGGTAATAATGCATGTTATATTGATAATAATATAAGTAATAAGTATAATTATTACAGTTCTATCGATAATAACTGCATAATATGGGTAATAATGCATGTTATATTGATAATATTGGGAGTAATAAGTATATTTATTATGGTTCTGGAGATAATAACTGCATAATATGGGTAATAATGCATGTTATATTGATAATAATATAAGTAATAAGTATAATTATTACAGTTCTAGCGATAATACCTCCATTATATGGGTAATAATGCACGTTATATTGCTAATAATATAAGTAATAAGTATAATTATTACAGTTCTAGCCATAATAACTGCATTATATGGGTAATAATGCATGTTATATTGATAATAATATAAGTAATAAGTATAATTATTACAGTTCTAGCGATAATACCTCCATTATATGGGTAATAATGCACGTTATATTGCTAATAATATAAGTAATAAGTATAATTATTACAGTTCTAGCCATAATAACTGCATTATATGGGTAATAATGCATGTTACATTGATAATTTTGGGAGTAATAAGTATATTTATTATAGCTCTAGCGATAATAACTGCATAATATGGGTAATAATGCATGTTATATTGATAATAATATAAGTAATAAGTATAATTATTACAGTTCTAGCGATAATAACTGCATTATATGGGTAATAATGCACGTTATATTGCTAACAATATAAGTAATAAGTATAATTATTACAGTTCTAGCGATAATAACTGCATTATATGGGTAATAATGCATGTTATATTGATAATATTGGGAGTAATAAGTATATTCATTATGGTTCTGGAGATAATAACTGCATAATATGGGTAATAATGCATGTTATATTGATAATAATATAAGTAATATGTATAATTATTACAGTTCTAGCGATAATACCTCCATTATATGGGTAATAATGCACGTTATATTGCTAATAATATAAGTAATAAGTATAATTATTACAGTTCTAGCCATAATAACTGCATTATATGGGTAATAATGCATGTTACATTGATAATTTTGGGAGTAATAAGTATATTTATTATAGCTCTAGCGATAATAACTGCATAATATGGGTAATAATGCATGTTATATTGATAATAATATAAGTAATAAGTATAATTATTACAGTTCTAGCGATAATAACTGCATTATATGGGTAATAATGCACGTTATATTGCTAACAATATAAGTAATAAGTATAATTATTACAGTTCTAGCGATAATAACTGCATTATATGGGTTATAATGCATGTTATATTGATGATAATGAAAGTAATACGTATATTTATTATAGTTCTAGCGATAATAACTGCATAATATGGGTAATAATGCATGTTATATTGATAATAATATAAGTAATAAGTATAATTATTACAGTTCTAGAGATAATAACTGCATAATATGGGTAATAATGCATGTTATATTGATAATAATATAAGTAATAAGTATAATTATTACAGTTCTAGCGATAATAACTGCATTATATGGGTAATAATGCACGTTATATTGCTAACAATATAAGTAATAAGTATAATTATTACAGTTCTAGCGATAATAACTGCATTATATGGGTAATAATGCATGTTATATTGACAATATTGGGAGTAATAAGTATATTTATTATGGTTCTAGAGATAATAACTGCATAATATGGGTAATAATGCATGTTATATTGATAATAATATAAGTAATAAGTATAATTATTACAGTTCTATCGATAATAACTGCATAATATGGGTAATAATGCATGTTATATTGATAATAATAAAAGTAATAAGTCTATTTATTACAGTTCTATCGATAATAACTGCATAATATGGGTAATAATGCATGTTATATTGATGATAATAAAAGTAATACGTATATTTATTATAGTTCTAGCGATAATAACTGCATAATATGGGTAATAATGCACGTTGTATTGATAATAATATAAGTAATAAGGATGATCATTACAGTTCTAGCGATAATAACTGCATTATATGGGTAATAATGCACGTTATATTGCTAACAATATAAGTAATAAGTATAATTATTACAGTTCTAGCGATAATAACTGCATTATATGGGTAATAATGCATGTTATATTGATAATATTGCGAGTAATAAGTATATTTATTATGGTTCTAGAGATAATAACTGCATAATATGGGTAATAATGCATGTTATAATGAGAATAATATAAGTAATAAGTATAATTATTACAGTTCTATCGATAATAACTGCATAATATGGGTAATAATGCATGTTATATTGATGATAATAAAAGTAATACGTATATTTATTATAGTTCTAGCGATAATAACTGCATAATATGGGTAATAATGCACGTTGTATTGATAATAATATAAGTAATAAGGATGATCATTACAGTTCTAGCGATAATAACTGCATTATATGGGTAATAATGCACGTTATATTGCTAACAATATAAGTAATAAGTATAATTATTACAGTTCTAGCGATAATAACTGCATTATATGGGTAATAATGCACGTTATATTGCTAACAATATAAGTAATAAGTATAATTATTACAGTTCTAGCGATAATAACTGCATTATATGGGTAATAATGCATGTTATATTGACAATATTGGGAGTAATAAGTATATTTATTATGGTTCTAGAGATAATAACTGCATAATATGGGTAATAATGCATGTTATATTGATAATAATATAAGTAATAAGTATAATTATTACAGTTTAAGCGATAATAACTGCATTATATGGGTAAAAATGCATGTTATATTGATGATAATGAAAGTAATACGTATATTTATTATAGTTCTAGCGATAATAACTGCATAATATGGGTAATAATGCATGTTATATTGATAATAATATAAGTAATAAGTATAATTATTACAGTTCTAGAGATAATAACTGCATAATATGGGTAATAATGCATGTTATATTGATAATAATATAAGTAATAAGTATAATTATTACAGTTCTAGCGATAATAACTGCATTATATGGGTAATAATGCACGTTATATTGCTAACAATATAAGTAATAAGTATAATTATTACAGTTCTAGCGATAATAACTGCATTATATGGGTAATAATGCATGTTATATTGACAATATTGGGAGTAATAAGTATATTTATTATGGTTCTAGAGATAATAACTGCATAATATGGGTAATAATGCATGTTATATTGATAATAATATAAGTAATAAGTATAATTATTACAGTTCTATCGATAATAACTGCATAATATGGGTAATAATGCATGTTATATTGATAATAATAAAAGTAATAAGTCTATTTATTACAGTTCTATCGATAATAACTGCATAATATGGGTAATAATGCATGTTATATTGATGATAATAAAAGTAATACGTATATTTATTATAGTTCTAGCGATAATAACTGCATAATATGGGTAATAATGCACGTTGTATTGATAATAATATAAGTAATAAGGATGATCATTACAGTTCTAGCGATAATAACTGCATTATATGGGTAATAATGCACGTTATATTGCTAACAATATAAGTAATAAGTATAATTATTACAGTTCTAGCGATAATAACTGCATTATATGGGTAATAATGCATGTTATATTGATAATATTGCGAGTAATAAGTATATTTATTATGGTTCTAGAGATAATAACTGCATAATATGGGTAATAATGCATGTTATAATGAGAATAATATAAGTAATAAGTATAATTATTACAGTTCTATCGATAATAACTGCATAATATGGGTAATAATGCATGTTATATTGATGATAATAAAAGTAATACGTATATTTATTATAGTTCTAGCGATAATAACTGCATAATATGGGTAATAATGCACGTTGTATTGATAATAATATAAGTAATAAGGATGATCATTACAGTTCTAGCGATAATAACTGCATTATATGGGTAATAATGCACGTTATATTGCTAACAATATAAGTAATAAGTATAATTATTACAGTTCTAGCGATAATAACTGCATTATATGGGTAATAATGCACGTTATATTGCTAACAATATAAGTAATAAGTATAATTATTACAGTTCTAGCGATAATAACTGCATTATATGGGTAATAATGCATGTTATATTGACAATATTGGGAGTAATAAGTATATTTATTATGGTTCTAGAGATAATAACTGCATAATATGGGTAATAATGCATGTTATATTGATAATAATATAAGTAATAAGTATAATTATTACAGTTTAAGCGATAATAACTGCATTATATGGGTAAAAATGCATGTTATATTGATGATAATGAAAGTAATACGTATATTTATTATAGTTCTAGCGATAATAACTGCATAATATGGGTAATAATGCATGTTATATTGATAATAATATAAGTAATAAGTATAATTATTACAGTTCTAGAGATAATAACTGCATAATATGGGTAATAATGCATGTTATATTGATAATAATATAAGTAATAAGTATAATTATTACAGTTCTAGCGATAATAACTGCATTATATGGGTAATAATGCACGTTATATTGCTAACAATATAAGTAATAAGTATAATTATTACAGTTCTAGCGATAATAACTGCATTATATGGGTAATAATGCATGTTATATTGACAATATTGGGAGTAATAAGTATATTTATTATGGTTCTAGAGATAATAACTGCATAATATGGGTAATAATGCATGTTATATTGATAATAATATAAGTAATAAGTATAATTATTACAGTTCTATCGATAATAACTGCATAATATGGGTAATAATGCATGTTATATTGATAATAATAAAAGTAATAAGTCTATTTATTACAGTTCTATCGATAATAACTGCATAATATGGGTAATAATGCATGTTATATTGATGATAATAAAAGTAATACGTATATTTATTATAGTTCTAGCGATAATAACTGCATAATATGGGTAATAATGCACGTTGTATTGATAATAATATAAGTAATAAGGATGATCATTACAGTTCTAGCGATAATAACTGCATTATATGGGTAATAATGCACGTTATATTGCTAACAATATAAGTAATAAGTATAATTATTACAGTTCTAGCGATAATAACTGCATTATATGGGTAATAATGCATGTTATATTGATAATATTGCGAGTAATAAGTATATTTATTATGGTTCTAGAGATAATAACTGCATAATATGGGTAATAATGCATGTTATAATGAGAATAATATAAGTAATAAGTATAATTATTACAGTTCTATCGATAATAACTGCATAATATGGGTAATAATGCATGTTATATTGATGATAATAAAAGTAATACGTATATTTATTATAGTTCTAGCGATAATAAATGCATAATATGGGTAATAATGCACGTTGTATTGATAATAATATAAGTAATAAGGATGATCATTACAGTTCTAGCGATAATAACTGCATTATATGGGTAATAATGCACGTTATATTGCTAACAATATAAGTAATAAGTATAATTATTACAGTTCTAGCGATAATAACTGCATTATATGGGTAATAATGCACGTTATATTGCTAACAATATAAGTAATAAGTATAATTATTACAGTTCTAGCGATAATAACTGCATTATATGGGTAATAATGCATGTTATATTGACAATATTGGGAGTAATAAGTATATTTATTATGGTTCTAGAGATAATAACTGCATAATATGGGTAATAATGCATGTTATATTGATAATAATATAAGTAATAAGTATAATTATTACAGTTCTATCGATAATAACTGCATAATATGGGTAATAATGCATGTTATATTGATAATAATAAAAGTAATAAGTCTATTTATTACAGTTCTATCGATAATAACTGCATAATATGGGTAATAATGCATGTTATATTGATGATAATAAAGGTAATACGTATATTTATTATAGTTCTAGCGATAATAACTGCATAATATGGGTAATAATGCATGTTATATTGATAATAATATAAGTAATAAGTATAATTATTACAGTGCTAGCGGTAATAACTGCATTATATGGGTAATAATTCACGTTATATTGCTAACAATATAAGTAATAAGTATAATTATTACAGTTCTAGCGATAATAACTGCATTATATGGGTAATAATGCATGTTATATTGATAATATTGGGAGTAATAAGTATATTTATTATGGTTCTAGAGATAATAACTGCATAATATGGGTAATAATGTATGTTATATTGATAATAATATAAGTAATAAGTATAATTATTACAGTTCTAGGGATAATAACTGCATTATATGGGTAATAATGCATGTTATATTGATAATATTGGGAGTAATAAGTATATTTATTATAGTTCTAGCGATAATAACTGCATAATATGGGTAATAGTGCATGTTATATTGATAATAGTATAAGTAATAAGTATAATTATTACAGTTCTAGCGATAATAACTACATTATATGGGTAATAATGCACGTTATATTGCTAACAATATAAGTAATAAGTATAATTATTACAGTCCTAGCGATAATAACTGCATTATATCGGTAATAATGCATGCTATATTGATAATATCGGGAGTAATAAGTATAATTATTATAGTTCTAGCGATAATAATAGTAAAATATGGCAAATAGTGCATGTTATATTGATAATAATAAAAGTAATAAGTATATTTATTACAGTTCTATCGATAATAACTGCATAATATGGGTAATAATGCATGTTATATTGATGACAATAAAAGTAATACGTATATTTATTATAGTTCTAGCGATAATAACTGCATAATATGGGTAATAATGCACGTTGTATTGATAATAATATAAGTAATAAGGATGATCATTACAGTTCTAGCGATAATAACTGCATTATATGGGTAATAATGCACGTTATATTGCTAACAATATAAGTAATAAGTATAATTATTACAGTTCTAGCGATAATAACTGCATTATATGGGTAATAATGCATGTTATATTGATAATATTGCGAGTAATAAGTATATTTATTATGGTTCTAGAGATAATAACTGCATAATATGGGTAATAATGCATGTTATAATGAGAATAATATAAGTAATAAGTATAATTATTACAGTTCTATCGATAATAACTGCATAATATGGGTAATAATGCATGTTATATTGATGATAATAAAAGTAATACGTATATTTATTATAGTTCTAGCGATAATAACTGCATAATATGGGTAATAATGCACGTTGTATTGATAATAATATAAGTAATAAGGATGATCATTACAGTTCTAGCGATAATAACTGCATTATATGGGTAATAATGCACGTTATATTGCTAACAATATAAGTAATAAGTATAATTATTACAGTTCTAGCGATAATAACTGCATTATATGGGTAATAATGCACGTTATATTGCTAACAATATAAGTAATAAGTATAATTATTACAGTTCTAGCGATAATAACTGCATAATATGGGTAATAATGCATGTTATATTGATAATAATATAAGTAATAAGTATAATTATTACAGTTCTAGAGATAATAACTGCATAATATGGGTAATAATGCATGTTATATTGATAATAATATAAGTAATAAGTATAATTATTACAGTTCTAGCGATAATAACTGCATTATATGGGTAATAATGCACGTTATATTGCTAACAATATAAGTAATAAGTATAATTATTACAGTTCTAGCGATAATAACTGCATTATATGGGTAATAATGCATGTTATATTGACAATATTGGGAGTAATAAGTATATTTATTATGGTTCTAGAGATAATAACTGCATAATATGGGTAATAATGCATGTTATATTGATAATAATATAAGTAATAAGTATAATTATTACAGTTCTATCGATAATAACTGCATAATATGGGTAATAATGCATGTTATATTGATAATAATAAAAGTAATAAGTCTATTTATTACAGTTCTATCGATAATAACTGCATAATATGGGTAATAATGCATGTTATATTGATGATAATAAAAGTAATACGTATATTTATTATAGTTCTAGCGATAATAACTGCATAATATGGGTAATAATGCACGTTGTATTGATAATAATATAAGTAATAAGGATGATCATTACAGTTCTAGCGATAATAACTGCATTATATGGGTAATAATGCACGTTATATTGCTAACAATATAAGTAATAAGTATAATTATTACAGTTCTAGCGATAATAACTGCATTATATGGGTAATAATGCATGTTATATTGATAATATTGCGAGTAATAAGTATATTTATTATGGTTCTAGAGATAATAACTGCATAATATGGGTAATAATGCATGTTATATTGATAATAATATAAGTAATAAGTATAATTATTACAGTTCTATCGATAATAACTGCATAATATGGGTAATAATGCATGTTATATTGATAATATTGGGAGTAATAAGTATATTTATTATGGTTCTGGAGATAATAACTGCATAATATGGGTAATAATGCATGTTATATTGATAATAATATAAGTAATAAGTATAATTATTACAGTTCTAGCGATAATACCTCCATTATATGGGTAATAATGCACGTTATATTGCTAATAATATAAGTAATAAGTATAATTATTACAGTTCTAGCCATAATAACTGCATTATATGGGTAATAATGCATGTTATATTGATAATAATATAAGTAATAAGTATAATTATTACAGTTCTAGCGATAATACCTCCATTATATGGGTAATAATGCACGTTATATTGCTAATAATATAAGTAATAAGTATAATTATTACAGTTCTAGCCATAATAACTGCATTATATGGGTAATAATGCATGTTACATTGATAATTTTGGGAGTAATAAGTATATTTATTATAGCTCTAGCGATAATAACTGCATAATATGGGTAATAATGCATGTTATATTGATAATAATATAAGTAATAAGTATAATTATTACAGTTCTAGCGATAATAACTGCATTATATGGGTAATAATGCACGTTATATTGCTAACAATATAAGTAATAAGTATAATTATTACAGTTCTAGCGATAATAACTGCATTATATGGGTAATAATGCATGTTATATTGATAATATTGGGAGTAATAAGTATATTCATTATGGTTCTGGAGATAATAACTGCATAATATGGGTAATAATGCATGTTATATTGATAATAATATAAGTAATATGTATAATTATTACAGTTCTAGCGATAATACCTCCATTATATGGGTAATAATGCACGTTATATTGCTAATAATATAAGTAATAAGTATAATTATTACAGTTCTAGCCATAATAACTGCATTATATGGGTAATAATGCATGTTACATTGATAATTTTGGGAGTAATAAGTATATTTATTATAGCTCTAGCGATAATAACTGCATAATATGGGTAATAATGCATGTTATATTGATAATAATATAAGTAATAAGTATAATTATTACAGTTCTAGCGATAATAACTGCATTATATGGGTAATAATGCACGTTATATTGCTAACAATATAAGTAATAAGTATAATTATTACAGTTCTAGCGATAATAACTGCATTATATGGGTTATAATGCATGTTATATTGATGATAATGAAAGTAATACGTATATTTATTATAGTTCTAGCGATAATAACTGCATAATACGGGTAATAATGCATGTTATATTGATAATAATATAAGTAATAAGTATAATTATTACAGTTCTAGCGATAATAACTGCATTATATGGGTAATAATGCACGTTATATTGCTAACAATATAAGTAATAAGTATAATTATTACATTTCTGTCGATAATAACTGCATAATATGGGTAATAATGCATGTTATATGGAGAATAATATAAGTAATAAGTATAATTATTACAGTTTAAGCGATAATAACTGCATTATATGGGTAAAAATGCATGTTATATTGATGATAATGAAAGTAATACGTATATTTATTATAGTTCTAGCGATAATAACTGCATAATATGGGTAATAATGCATGTTATATTGATAATAATATAAGTAATAAGTATAATTATTACAGTTCTAGAGATAATAACTGCATAATATGGGTAATAATGCATGTTATATTGATAATAATATAAGTAATAAGTATAATTATTACAGTTCTAGCGATAATAACTGCATTATATGGGTAATAATGCACGTTATATTGCTAACAATATAAGTAATAAGTATAATTATTACAGTTCTAGCGATAATAACTGCATTATATGGGTAATAATGCATGTTATATTGACAATATTGGGAGTAATAAGTATATTTATTATGGTTCTAGAGATAATAACTGCATAATATGGGTAATAATGCATGTTATATTGATAATAATATAAGTAATAAGTATAATTATTACAGTTCTATCGATAATAACTGCATAATATGGGTAATAATGCATGTTATATTGATAATAATAAAAGTAATAAGTCTATTTATTACAGTTCTATCGATAATAACTGCATAATATGGGTAATAATGCATGTTATATTGATGATAATAAAAGTAATACGTATATTTATTATAGTTCTAGCGATAATAACTGCATAATATGGGTAATAATGCACGTTGTATTGATAATAATATAAGTAATAAGGATGATCATTACAGTTCTAGCGATAATAACTGCATTATATGGGTAATAATGCACGTTATATTGCTAACAATATAAGTAATAAGTATAATTATTACAGTTCTAGCGATAATAACTGCATTATATGGGTAATAATGCATGTTATATTGATAATATTGCGAGTAATAAGTATATTTATTATGGTTCTAGAGATAATAACTGCATAATATGGGTAATAATGCATGTTATAATGAGAATAATATAAGTAATAAGTATAATTATTACAGTTCTATCGATAATAACTGCATAATATGGGTAATAATGCATGTTATATTGATGATAATAAAAGTAATACGTATATTTATTATAGTTCTAGCGATAATAAATGCATAATATGGGTAATAATGCACGTTGTATTGATAATAATATAAGTAATAAGGATGATCATTACAGTTCTAGCGATAATAACTGCATTATATGGGTAATAATGCACGTTATATTGCTAACAATATAAGTAATAAGTATAATTATTACAGTTCTAGCGATAATAACTGCATTATATGGGTAATAATGCACGTTATATTGCTAACAATATAAGTAATAAGTATAATTATTACAGTTCTAGCGATAATAACTGCATTATATGGGTAATAATGCATGTTATATTGACAATATTGGGAGTAATAAGTATATTTATTATGGTTCTAGAGATAATAACTGCATAATATGGGTAATAATGCATGTTATATTGATAATAATATAAGTAATAAGTATAATTATTACAGTTCTATCGATAATAACTGCATAATATGGGTAATAATGCATGTTATATTGATAATAATAAAAGTAATAAGTCTATTTATTACAGTTCTATCGATAATAACTGCATAATATGGGTAATAATGCATGTTATATTGATGATAATAAAGGTAATACGTATATTTATTATAGTTCTAGCGATAATAACTGCATAATATGGGTAATAATGCATGTTATATTGATAATAATATAAGTAATAAGTATAATTATTACAGTGCTAGCGGTAATAACTGCATTATATGGGTAATAATGCACGTTATATTGCTAACAATATAAGTAATAAGTATAATTATTACAGTTCTAGCGATAATAACTGCATTATATGGGTAATAATGCATGTTATATTGATAATATTGGGAGTAATAAGTATATTTATTATGGTTCTAGAGATAATAACTGCATAATATGGGTAATAATGTATGTTATATTGATAATAATATAAGTAATAAGTATAATTATTACAGTTCTAGGGATAATAACTGCATTATATGGGTAATAATGCATGTTATATTGATAATATTGGGAGTAATAAGTATATTTATTATAGTTCTAGCGATAATAACTGCATAATATGGGTAATAGTGCATGTTATATTGATAATAGTATAAGTATTAAGTATAATTATTACAGTTCTAGCGATAATAACTACATTATATGGGTAATAATGCACGTTATATTGCTAACAATATAAGTAATAAGTATAATTATTACAGTCCTAGCGATAATAACTGCATTATATCGGTAATAATGCATGCTATATTGATAATATCGGGAGTAATAAGTATAATTATTATAGTTCTAGCGATAATAATAGTAAAATATGGCAAATAGTGCATGTTATACTGATAATAATAAAAGTAATAAGTATAATTATTACAGTTCTATCGATAATAACTGCATAATATGGGTAATAGTGCATGTTATATTGATAATAGTATAAGTAATAAGTATAATTATTACAGTTCTAGCGATAATAACTACATTATATGGGTAATAATGCACGTTATATTGCTAACAATATAAGTAATAAGTATAATTATTACAGTCCTAGCGATAATAACTGCATTATATCGGTAATAATGCATGCTATATTGATAATATCGGGAGTAATAAGTATAATTATTATAGTTCTAGCGATAATAATAGTAAAATATGGCAAATAGTGCATGTTATATTGATAATAATAAAAGTAATAAGTATATTTATTACAGTTCTATCGATAATAACTGCATAATATGGGTAATAATGCATGTTATATTGATGACAATAAAAGTAATACGTATATTTATTATAGTTCTAGCGATAATAACTGCATAATATGGGTAATAATGCACGTTGTATTGATAATAATATAAGTAATAAGGATGATCATTACAGTTCTAGCGATAATAACTGCATTATATGGGTAATAATGCACGTTATATTGCTAACAATATAAGTAATAAGTATAATTATTACAGTTCTAGCGATAATAACTGCATTATATGGGTAATAATGCATGTTATATTGATAATATTGCGAGTAATAAGTATATTTATTATGGTTCTAGAGATAATAACTGCATAATATGGGTAATAATGCATGTTATAATGAGAATAATATAAGTAATAAGTATAATTATTACAGTTCTATCGATAATAACTGCATAATATGGGTAATAATGCATGTTATATTGATGATAATAAAAGTAATACGTATATTTATTATAGTTCTAGCGATAATAACTGCATAATATGGGTAATAATGCACGTTGTATTGATAATAATATAAGTAATAAGGATGATCATTACAGTTCTAGCGATAATAACTGCATTATATGGGTAATAATGCACGTTATATTGCTAACAATATAAGTAATAAGTATAATTATTACAGTTCTAGCGATAATAACTGCATTATATGGGTAATAATGCACGTTATATTGCTAACAATATAAGTAATAAGTATAATTATTACAGTTCTAGCGATAATAACTGCATAATATGGGTAATAATGCATGTTATATTGATAATAATATAAGTAATAAGTATAATTATTACAGTTCTAGAGATAATAACTGCATAATATGGGTAATAATGCATGTTATATTGATAATAATATAAGTAATAAGTATAATTATTACAGTTCTAGCGATAATAACTGCATTATATGGGTAATAATGCACGTTATATTGCTAACAATATAAGTAATAAGTATAATTATTACAGTTCTAGCGATAATAACTGCATTATATGGGTAATAATGCATGTTATATTGACAATATTGGGAGTAATAAGTATATTTATTATGGTTCTAGAGATAATAACTGCATAATATGGGTAATAATGCATGTTATATTGATAATAATATAAGTAATAAGTATAATTATTACAGTTCTATCGATAATAACTGCATAATATGGGTAATAATGCATGTTATATTGATAATAATAAAAGTAATAAGTCTATTTATTACAGTTCTATCGATAATAACTGCATAATATGGGTAATAATGCATGTTATATTGATGATAATAAAAGTAATACGTATATTTATTATAGTTCTAGCGATAATAACTGCATAATATGGGTAATAATGCACGTTGTATTGATAATAATATAAGTAATAAGGATGATCATTACAGTTCTAGCGATAATAACTGCATTATATGGGTAATAATGCACGTTATATTGCTAACAATATAAGTAATAAGTATAATTATTACAGTTCTAGCGATAATAACTGCATTATATGGGTAATAATGCATGTTATATTGATAATATTGCGAGTAATAAGTATATTTATTATGGTTCTAGAGATAATAACTGCATAATATGGGTAATAATGCATGTTATATTGATAATAATATAAGTAATAAGTATAATTATTACAGTTCTATCGATAATAACTGCATAATATGGGTAATAATGCATGTTATATTGATAATATTGGGAGTAATAAGTATATTTATTATGGTTCTGGAGATAATAACTGCATAATATGGGTAATAATGCATGTTATATTGATAATAATATAAGTAATAAGTATAATTATTACAGTTCTAGCGATAATACCTCCATTATATGGGTAATAATGCACGTTATATTGCTAATAATATAAGTAATAAGTATAATTATTACAGTTCTAGCCATAATAACTGCATTATATGGGTAATAATGCATGTTATATTGATAATAATATAAGTAATAAGTATAATTATTACAGTTCTAGCGATAATACCTCCATTATATGGGTAATAATGCACGTTATATTGCTAATAATATAAGTAATAAGTATAATTATTACAGTTCTAGCCATAATAACTGCATTATATGGGTAATAATGCATGTTACATTGATAATTTTGGGAGTAATAAGTATATTTATTATAGCTCTAGCGATAATAACTGCATAATATGGGTAATAATGCATGTTATATTGATAATAATATAAGTAATAAGTATAATTATTACAGTTCTAGCGATAATAACTGCATTATATGGGTAATAATGCATGTTATATGGAGAATAATATAAGTAATAAGTATAATTATTACAGTTTAAGCGATAATAACTGCATTATATGGGTAAAAATGCATGTTATATTGATGATAATGAAAGTAATACGTATATTTATTATAGTTCTAGCGATAATAACTGCATAATATGGGTAATAATGCATGTTATATTGATAATAATATAAGTAATAAGTATAATTATTACAGTTCTAGAGATAATAACTGCATAATATGGGTAATAATGCATGTTATATTGATAATAATATAAGTAATAAGTATAATTATTACAGTTCTAGCGATAATAACTGCATTATATGGGTAATAATGCACGTTATATTGCTAACAATATAAGTAATAAGTATAATTATTACAGTTCTAGCGATAATAACTGCATTATATGGGTAATAATGCATGTTATATTGACAATATTGGGAGTAATAAGTATATTTATTATGGTTCTAGAGATAATAACTGCATAATATGGGTAATAATGCATGTTATATTGATAATAATATAAGTAATAAGTATAATTATTACAGTTCTATCGATAATAACTGCATAATATGGGTAATAATGCATGTTATATTGATAATAATAAAAGTAATAAGTCTATTTATTACAGTTCTATCGATAATAACTGCATAATATGGGTAATAATGCATGTTATATTGATGATAATAAAAGTAATACGTATATTTATTATAGTTCTAGCGATAATAACTGCATAATATGGGTAATAATGCACGTTGTATTGATAATAATATAAGTAATAAGGATGATCATTACAGTTCTAGCGATAATAACTGCATTATATGGGTAATAATGCACGTTATATTGCTAACAATATAAGTAATAAGTATAATTATTACAGTTCTAGCGATAATAACTGCATTATATGGGTAATAATGCATGTTATATTGATAATATTGCGAGTAATAAGTATATTTATTATGGTTCTAGAGATAATAACTGCATAATATGGGTAATAATGCATGTTATAATGAGAATAATATAAGTAATAAGTATAATTATTACAGTTCTATCGATAATAACTGCATAATATGGGTAATAATGCATGTTATATTGATGATAATAAAAGTAATACGTATATTTATTATAGTTCTAGCGATAATAAATGCATAATATGGGTAATAATGCACGTTGTATTGATAATAATATAAGTAATAAGGATGATCATTACAGTTCTAGCGATAATAACTGCATTATATGGGTAATAATGCACGTTATATTGCTAACAATATAAGTAATAAGTATAATTATTACAGTTCTAGCGATAATAACTGCATTATATGGGTAATAATGCACGTTATATTGCTAACAATATAAGTAATAAGTATAATTATTACAGTTCTAGCGATAATAACTGCATTATATGGGTAATAATGCATGTTATATTGACAATATTGGGAGTAATAAGTATATTTATTATGGTTCTAGAGATAATAACTGCATAATATGGGTAATAATGCATGTTATATTGATAATAATATAAGTAATAAGTATAATTATTACAGTTCTATCGATAATAACTGCATAATATGGGTAATAATGCATGTTATATTGATAATAATAAAAGTAATAAGTCTATTTATTACAGTTCTATCGATAATAACTGCATAATATGGGTAATAATGCATGTTATATTGATGATAATAAAGGTAATACGTATATTTATTATAGTTCTAGCGATAATAACTGCATAATATGGGTAATAATGCATGTTATATTGATAATAATATAAGTAATAAGTATAATTATTACAGTGCTAGCGGTAATAACTGCATTATATGGGTAATAATGCACGTTATATTGCTAACAATATAAGTAATAAGTATAATTATTACAGTCCTAGCGATAATAACTGCATTATATCGGTAATAATGCATGCTATATTGATAATATCGGGAGTAATAAGTATAATTATTATAGTTCTAGCGATAATAATAGTAAAATATGGCAAATAGTGCATGTTATACTGATAATAATAAAAGTAATAAGTATAATTATTACAGTTCTATCGATAATAACTGCATAATATGGGTAATAGTGCATGTTATATTGATAATAGTATAAGTAATAAGTATAATTATTACAGTTCTAGCGATAATAACTACATTATATGGGTAATAATGCACGTTATATTGCTAACAATATAAGTAATAAGTATAATTATTACAGTCCTAGCGATAATAACTGCATTATATCGGTAATAATGCATGCTATATTGATAATATCGGGAGTAATAAGTATAATTATTATAGTTCTAGCGATAATAATAGTAAAATATGGCAAATAGTGCATGTTATATTGATAATAATAAAAGTAATAAGTATATTTATTACAGTTCTATCGATAATAACTGCATAATATGGGTAATAATGCATGTTATATTGATGACAATAAAAGTAATACGTATATTTATTATAGTTCTAGCGATAATAACTGCATAATATGGGTAATAATGCACGTTGTATTGATAATAATATAAGTAATAAGGATGATCATTACAGTTCTAGCGATAATAACTGCATTATATGGGTAATAATGCACGTTATATTGCTAACAATATAAGTAATAAGTATAATTATTACAGTTCTAGCGATAATAACTGCATTATATGGGTAATAATGCATGTTATATTGATAATATTGCGAGTAATAAGTATATTTATTATGGTTCTAGAGATAATAACTGCATAATATGGGTAATAATGCATGTTATAATGAGAATAATATAAGTAATAAGTATAATTATTACAGTTCTATCGATAATAACTGCATAATATGGGTAATAATGCATGTTATATTGATAATAATAAAAGTAATAAGTCTATTTATTACAGTTCTATCGATAATAACTGCATAATATGGGTAATAATGCATGTTATATTGATGATAATAAAAGTAATACGTATATTTATTATAGTTCTAGCGATAATAACTGCATAATATGGGTAATAATGCACGTTGTATTGATAATAATATAAGTAATAAGGATGATCATTACAGTTCTAGCGATAATAACTGCATTATATGGGTAATAATGCACGTTATATTGCTAACAATATAAGTAATAAGTATAATTATTACAGTTCTAGCGATAATAACTGCATTATATGGGTAATAATGCATGTTATATTGATAATATTGCGAGTAATAAGTATATTTATTATGGTTCTAGAGATAATAACTGCATAATATGGGTAATAATGCATGTTATATTGATAATAATATAAGTAATAAGTATAATTATTACAGTTCTATCGATAATAACTGCATAATATGGGTAATAATGCATGTTATATTGATAATATTGGGAGTAATAAGTATATTTATTATGGTTCTGGAGATAATAACTGCATAATATGGGTAATAATGCATGTTATATTGATAATAATATAAGTAATAAGTATAATTATTACAGTTCTAGCGATAATACCTCCATTATATGGGTAATAATGCACGTTATATTGCTAATAATATAAGTAATAAGTATAATTATTACAGTTCTAGCCATAATAACTGCATTATATGGGTAATAATGCATGTTATATTGATAATAATATAAGTAATAAGTATAATTATTACAGTTCTAGCGATAATACCTCCATTATATGGGTAATAATGCACGTTATATTGCTAATAATATAAGTAATAAGTATAATTATTACAGTTCTAGCCATAATAACTGCATTATATGGGTAATAATGCATGTTACATTGATAATTTTGGGAGTAATAAGTATATTTATTATAGCTCTAGCGATAATAACTGCATAATATGGGTAATAATGCATGTTATATTGATAATAATATAAGTAATAAGTATAATTATTACAGTTCTAGCGATAATAACTGCATTATATGGGTAATAATGCACGTTATATTGCTAACAATATAAGTAATAAGTATAATTATTACAGTTCTAGCGATAATAACTGCATTATATGGGTAATAATGCATGTTATATTGATAATATTGGGAGTAATAAGTATATTCATTATGGTTCTGGAGATAATAACTGCATAATATGGGTAATAATGCATGTTATATTGATAATAATATAAGTAATATGTATAATTATTACAGTTCTAGCGATAATACCTCCATTATATGGGTAATAATGCACGTTATATTGCTAATAATATAAGTAATAAGTATAATTATTACAGTTCTAGCCATAATAACTGCATTATATGGGTAATAATGCATGTTACATTGATAATTTTGGGAGTAATAAGTATATTTATTATAGCTCTAGCGATAATAACTGCATAATATGGGTAATAATGCATGTTATATTGATAATAATATAAGTAATAAGTATAATTATTACAGTTCTAGCGATAATAACTGCATTATATGGGTAATAATGCACGTTATATTGCTAACAATATAAGTAATAAGTATAATTATTACAGTTCTAGCGATAATAACTGCATTATATGGGTTATAATGCATGTTATATTGATGATAATGAAAGTAATACGTATATTTATTATAGTTCTAGCGATAATAACTGCATAATATGGGTAATAATGCATGTTATATTGATAATAATATAAGTAATAAGTATAATTATTACAGTTCTAGCGATAATAACTGCATTATATGGGTAATAATGCACGTTATATTGCTAACAATATAAGTAATAAGTATAATTATTACATTTCTGTCGATAATAACTGCATAATATGGGTAATAATGCATGTTATATGGAGAATAATATAAGTAATAAGTATAATTATTACAGTTTAAGCGATAATAACTGCATTATATGGGTAAAAATGCATGTTATATTGATGATAATGAAAGTAATACGTATATTTATTATAGTTCTAGCGATAATAACTGCATAATATGGGTAATAATGCATGTTATATTGATAATAATATAAGTAATAAGTATAATTATTACAGTTCTAGAGATAATAACTGCATAATATGGGTAATAATGCATGTTATATTGATAATAATATAAGTAATAAGTATAATTATTACAGTTCTAGCGATAATAACTGCATTATATGGGTAATAATGCACGTTATATTGCTAACAATATAAGTAATAAGTATAATTATTACAGTTCTAGCGATAATAACTGCATTATATGGGTAATAATGCATGTTATATTGACAATATTGGGAGTAATAAGTATATTTATTATGGTTCTAGAGATAATAACTGCATAATATGGGTAATAATGCATGTTATATTGATAATAATATAAGTAATAAGTATAATTATTACAGTTCTATCGATAATAACTGCATAATATGGGTAATAATGCATGTTATATTGATAATATTGGGAGTAATAAGTATATTTATTATGGTTCTGGAGATAATAACTGCATAATATGGGTAATAATGCATGTTATATTGATAATAATATAAGTAATAAGTATAATTATTACAGTTCTAGCGATAATACCTCCATTATATGGGTAATAATGCACGTTATATTGCTAATAATATAAGTAATAAGTATAATTATTACAGTTCTAGCCATAATAACTGCATTATATGGGTAATAATGCATGTTATATTGATAATAATATAAGTAATAAGTATAATTATTACAGTTCTAGCGATAATACCTCCATTATATGGGTAATAATGCACGTTATATTGCTAATAATATAAGTAATAAGTATAATTATTACAGTTCTAGCCATAATAACTGCATTATATGGGTAATAATGCATGTTACATTGATAATTTTGGGAGTAATAAGTATATTTATTATAGCTCTAGCGATAATAACTGCATAATATGGGTAATAATGCATGTTATATTGATAATAATATAAGTAATAAGTATAATTATTACAGTTCTAGCGATAATAACTGCATTATATGGGTAATAATGCACGTTATATTGCTAACAATATAAGTAATAAGTATAATTATTACAGTTCTAGCGATAATAACTGCATTATATGGGTAATAATGCATGTTATATTGATAATATTGGGAGTAATAAGTATATTCATTATGGTTCTGGAGATAATAACTGCATAATATGGGTAATAATGCATGTTATATTGATAATAATATAAGTAATATGTATAATTATTACAGTTCTAGCGATAATACCTCCATTATATGGGTAATAATGCACGTTATATTGCTAATAATATAAGTAATAAGTATAATTATTACAGTTCTAGCCATAATAACTGCATTATATGGGTAATAATGCATGTTACATTGATAATTTTGGGAGTAATAAGTATATTTATTATAGCTCTAGCGATAATAACTGCATAATATGGGTAATAATGCATGTTATATTGATAATAATATAAGTAATAAGTATAATTATTACAGTTCTAGCGATAATAACTGCATTATATGGGTAATAATGCACGTTATATTGCTAACAATATAAGTAATAAGTATAATTATTACAGTTCTAGCGATAATAACTGCATTATATGGGTTATAATGCATGTTATATTGATGATAATGAAAGTAATACGTATATTTATTATAGTTCTAGCGATAATAACTGCATAATATGGGTAATAATGCATGTTATATTGATAATAATATAAGTAATAAGTATAATTATTACAGTTCTAGCGATAATAACTGCATTATATGGGTAATAATGCACGTTATATTGCTAACAATATAAGTAATAAGTATAATTATTACATTTCTGTCGATAATAACTGCATAATATGGGTAATAATGCATGTTATATGGAGAATAATATAAGTAATAAGTATAATTATTACAGTTTAAGCGATAATAACTGCATTATATGGGTAAAAATGCATGTTATATTGATGATAATGAAAGTAATACGTATATTTATTATAGTTCTAGCGATAATAACTGCATAATATGGGTAATAATGCATGTTATATTGATAATAATATAAGTAATAAGTATAATTATTACAGTTCTAGAGATAATAACTGCATAATATGGGTAATAATGCATGTTATATTGATAATAATATAAGTAATAAGTATAATTATTACAGTTCTAGCGATAATAACTGCATTATATGGGTAATAATGCACGTTATATTGCTAACAATATAAGTAATAAGTATAATTATTACAGTTCTAGCGATAATAACTGCATTATATGGGTAATAATGCATGTTATATTGACAATATTGGGAGTAATAAGTATATTTATTATGGTTCTAGAGATAATAACTGCATAATATGGGTAATAATGCATGTTATATTGATAATAATATAAGTAATAAGTATAATTATTACAGTTCTATCGATAATAACTGCATAATATGGGTAATAATGCATGTTATATTGATAATAATAAAAGTAATAAGTCTATTTATTACAGTTCTATCGATAATAACTGCATAATATGGGTAATAATGCATGTTATATTGATGATAATAAAAGTAATACGTATATTTATTATAGTTCTAGCGATAATAACTGCATAATATGGGTAATAATGCACGTTGTATTGATAATAATATAAGTAATAAGGATGATCATTACAGTTCTAGCGATAATAACTGCATTATATGGGTAATAATGCACGTTATATTGCTAACAATATAAGTAATAAGTATAATTATTACAGTTCTAGCGATAATAACTGCATTATATGGGTAATAATGCATGTTATATTGATAATATTGCGAGTAATAAGTATATTTATTATGGTTCTAGAGATAATAACTGCATAATATGGGTAATAATGCATGTTATAATGAGAATAATATAAGTAATAAGTATAATTATTACAGTTCTATCGATAATAACTGCATAATATGGGTAATAATGCATGTTATATTGATGATAATAAAAGTAATACGTATATTTATTATAGTTCTAGCGATAATAACTGCATAATATGGGTAATAATGCACGTTGTATTGATAATAATATAAGTAATAAGGATGATCATTACAGTTCTAGCGATAATAACTGCATTATATGGGTAATAATGCACGTTATATTGCTAACAATATAAGTAATAAGTATAATTATTACAGTTCTAGCGATAATAACTGCATTATATGGGTAATAATGCATGTTATATTGACAATATTGGGAGTAATAAGTATATTTATTATGGTTCTAGAGATAATAACTGCATAATATGGGTAATAATGCATGTTATATTGATAATAATATAAGTAATAAGTATAATTATTACAGTTCTATCGATAATAACTGCATAATATGGGTAATAATGCATGTTATATTGATGATAATAAAAGTAATACGTATATTTATTATAGTTCTAGCGATAATAACTGCATAATATGGGTAATAATGCACGTTGTATTGATAATAATATAAGTAATAAGGATGATCATTACAGTTCTAGCGATAATAACTGCATTATATGGGTAATAATGCACGTTATATTGCTAACAATATAAGTAATAAGTATAATTATTACAGTTCTAGCGATAATAACTGCATTATATGGGTAATAATGCACGTTATATTGCTAACAATATAAGTAATAAGTATAATTATTACAGTTCTAGCGATAATAACTGCATTATATGGGTAATAATGCATGTTATATTGACAATATTGGGAGTAATAAGTATATTTATTATGGTTCTAGAGATAATAACTGCATAATATGGGTAATAATGCATGTTATATTGATAATAATATAAGTAATAAGTATAATTATTACAGTTCTATCGATAATAACTGCATAATATGGGTAATAATGCATGTTATATTGATAATAATAAAAGTAATAAGTCTATTTATTACAGTTCTATCGATAATAACTGCATAATATGGGTAATAATGCATGTTATATTGATGATAATAAAGGTAATACGTATATTTATTATAGTTCTAGCGATAATAACTGCATAATATGGGTAATAATGCATGTTATATTGATAATAATATAAGTAATAAGTATAATTATTACAGTGCTAGCGGTAATAACTGCATTATATGGGTAATAATGCACGTTATATTGCTAACAATATAAGTAATAAGTATAATTATTACAGTTCTAGCGATAATAACTGCATTATATGGGTAATAATGCATGTTATATTGATAATATTGGGAGTAATAAGTATATTTATTATGGTTCTAGAGATAATAACTGCATAATATGGGTAATAATGTATGTTATATTGATAATAATATAAGTAATAAGTATAATTATTACAGTTCTAGGGATAATAACTGCATTATATGGGTAATAATGCATGTTATATTGATAATATTGGGAGTAATAAGTATATTTATTATAGTTCTAGCGATAATAACTGCATAATATGGGTAATAGTGCATGTTATATTGATAATAGTATAAGTATTAAGTATAATTATTACAGTTCTAGCGATAATAACTACATTATATGGGTAATAATGCACGTTATATTGCTAACAATATAAGTAATAAGTATAATTATTACAGTCCTAGCGATAATAACTGCATTATATCGGTAATAATGCATGCTATATTGATAATATCGGGAGTAATAAGTATAATTATTATAGTTCTAGCGATAATAATAGTAAAATATGGCAAATAGTGCATGTTATATTGATAATAATAAAAGTAATAAGTATAATTATTACAGTTCTATCGATAATAACTGCATAATATGGGTAATAGTGCATGTTATATTGATAATAGTATAAGTAATAAGTATAATTATTACAGTTCTAGCGATAATAACTACATTATATGGGTAATAATGCACGTTATATTGCTAACAATATAAGTAATGAGTATAATTATTACAGTCCTAGCGATAATAACTGCATAATATGGGTAATAATGCATGTTATATTGATAATAATATAAGTAATAAGTATAATTATTACAGTTCTAGCGATAATAACTGCATTATATGGGTAATAATGCACGTTATATTGCTAACAATATAAGTAATAAGTATAATTATTACAGTTCTAGCGATAATAACTGCATTATATGGGTTATAATGCATGTTATATTGATGATAATGAAAGTAATACGTATATTTATTATAGTTCTAGCGATAATAACTGCATAATATGGGTAATAATGCATGTTATATTGATAATAATATAAGTAATAAGTATAATTATTACAGTTCTAGCGATAATAACTGCATTATATGGGTAATAATGCACGTTATATTGCTAACAATATAAGTAATAAGTATAATTATTACATTTCTGTCGATAATAACTGCATAATATGGGTAATAATGCATGTTATATGGAGAATAATATAAGTAATAAGTATAATTATTACAGTTTAAGCGATAATAACTGCATTATATGGGTAAAAATGCATGTTATATTGATGATAATGAAAGTAATACGTATATTTATTATAGTTCTAGCGATAATAACTGCATAATATGGGTAATAATGCATGTTATATTGATAATAATATAAGTAATAAGTATAATTATTACAGTTCTAGAGATAATAACTGCATAATATGGGTAATAATGCATGTTATATTGATAATAATATAAGTAATAAGTATAATTATTACAGTTCTAGCGATAATAACTGCATTATATGGGTAATAATGCACGTTATATTGCTAACAATATAAGTAATAAGTATAATTATTACAGTTCTAGCGATAATAACTGCATTATATGGGTAATAATGCATGTTATATTGACAATATTGGGAGTAATAAGTATATTTATTATGGTTCTAGAGATAATAACTGCATAATATGGGTAATAATGCATGTTATATTGATAATAATATAAGTAATAAGTATAATTATTACAGTTCTATCGATAATAACTGCATAATATGGGTAATAATGCATGTTATATTGATAATATTGGGAGTAATAAGTATATTTATTATGGTTCTGGAGATAATAACTGCATAATATGGGTAATAATGCATGTTATATTGATAATAATATAAGTAATAAGTATAATTATTACAGTTCTAGCGATAATACCTCCATTATATGGGTAATAATGCACGTTATATTGCTAATAATATAAGTAATAAGTATAATTATTACAGTTCTAGCCATAATAACTGCATTATATGGGTAATAATGCATGTTATATTGATAATAATATAAGTAATAAGTATAATTATTACAGTTCTAGCGATAATACCTCCATTATATGGGTAATAATGCACGTTATATTGCTAATAATATAAGTAATAAGTATAATTATTACAGTTCTAGCCATAATAACTGCATTATATGGGTAATAATGCATGTTACATTGATAATTTTGGGAGTAATAAGTATATTTATTATAGCTCTAGCGATAATAACTGCATAATATGGGTAATAATGCATGTTATATTGATAATAATATAAGTAATAAGTATAATTATTACAGTTCTAGCGATAATAACTGCATTATATGGGTAATAATGCACGTTATATTGCTAACAATATAAGTAATAAGTATAATTATTACAGTTCTAGCGATAATAACTGCATTATATGGGTAATAATGCATGTTATATTGATAATATTGGGAGTAATAAGTATATTCATTATGGTTCTGGAGATAATAACTGCATAATATGGGTAATAATGCATGTTATATTGATAATAATATAAGTAATATGTATAATTATTACAGTTCTAGCGATAATACCTCCATTATATGGGTAATAATGCACGTTATATTGCTAATAATATAAGTAATAAGTATAATTATTACAGTTCTAGCCATAATAACTGCATTATATGGGTAATAATGCATGTTACATTGATAATTTTGGGAGTAATAAGTATATTTATTATAGCTCTAGCGATAATAACTGCATAATATGGGTAATAATGCATGTTATATTGATAATAATATAAGTAATAAGTATAATTATTACAGTTCTAGCGATAATAACTGCATTATATGGGTAATAATGCACGTTATATTGCTAACAATATAAGTAATAAGTATAATTATTACAGTTCTAGCGATAATAACTGCATTATATGGGTTATAATGCATGTTATATTGATGATAATGAAAGTAATACGTATATTTATTATAGTTCTAGCGATAATAACTGCATAATATGGGTAATAATGCATGTTATATTGATAATAATATAAGTAATAAGTATAATTATTACAGTTCTAGCGATAATAACTGCATTATATGGGTAATAATGCACGTTATATTGCTAACAATATAAGTAATAAGTATAATTATTACATTTCTGTCGATAATAACTGCATAATATGGGTAATAATGCATGTTATATGGAGAATAATATAAGTAATAAGTATAATTATTACAGTTTAAGCGATAATAACTGCATTATATGGGTAAAAATGCATGTTATATTGATGATAATGAAAGTAATACGTATATTTATTATAGTTCTAGCGATAATAACTGCATAATATGGGTAATAATGCATGTTATATTGATAATAATATAAGTAATAAGTATAATTATTACAGTTCTAGAGATAATAACTGCATAATATGGGTAATAATGCATGTTATATTGATAATAATATAAGTAATAAGTATAATTATTACAGTTCTAGCGATAATAACTGCATTATATGGGTAATAATGCACGTTATATTGCTAACAATATAAGTAATAAGTATAATTATTACAGTTCTAGCGATAATAACTGCATTATATGGGTAATAATGCATGTTATATTGACAATATTGGGAGTAATAAGTATATTTATTATGGTTCTAGAGATAATAACTGCATAATATGGGTAATAATGCATGTTATATTGATAATAATATAAGTAATAAGTATAATTATTACAGTTCTATCGATAATAACTGCATAATATGGGTAATAATGCATGTTATATTGATAATAATAAAAGTAATAAGTCTATTTATTACAGTTCTATCGATAATAACTGCATAATATGGGTAATAATGCATGTTATATTGATGATAATAAAAGTAATACGTATATTTATTATAGTTCTAGCGATAATAACTGCATAATATGGGTAATAATGCACGTTGTATTGATAATAATATAAGTAATAAGGATGATCATTACAGTTCTAGCGATAATAACTGCATTATATGGGTAATAATGCACGTTATATTGCTAACAATATAAGTAATAAGTATAATTATTACAGTTCTAGCGATAATAACTGCATTATATGGGTAATAATGCATGTTATATTGATAATATTGCGAGTAATAAGTATATTTATTATGGTTCTAGAGATAATAACTGCATAATATGGGTAATAATGCATGTTATAATGAGAATAATATAAGTAATAAGTAGAATTATTACAGTTCTATCGATAATAACTGCATAATATGGGTAATAATGCATGTTATATTGATGATAATAAAAGTAATACGTATATTTATTATAGTTCTAGCGATAATAACTGCATAATATGGGTAATAATGCACGTTGTATTGATAATAATATAAGTAATAAGGATGATCATTACAGTTCTAGCGATAATAACTGCATTATATGGGTAATAATGCACGTTATATTGCTAACAATATAAGTAATAAGTATAATTATTACAGTTCTAGCGATAATAACTGCATTATATGGGTAATAATGCATGTTATATTGACAATATTGGGAGTAATAAGTATATTTATTATGGTTCTAGAGATAATAACTGCATAATATGGGTAATAATGCATGTTATATTGATAATAATATAAGTAATAAGTATAATTATTACAGTTCTATCGATAATAACTGCATAATATGGGTAATAATGCATGTTATATTGATGATAATAAAAGTAATACGTATATTTATTATAGTTCTAGCGATAATAACTGCATAATATGGGTAATAATGCACGTTGTATTGATAATAATATAAGTAATAAGGATGATCATTACAGTTCTAGCGATAATAACTGCATTATATGGGTAATAATGCACGTTATATTGCTAACAATATAAGTAATAAGTATAATTATTACAGTTCTAGCGATAATAACTGCATTATATGGGTAATAATGCACGTTATATTGCTAACAATATAAGTAATAAGTATAATTATTACAGTTCTAGCGATAATAACTGCATTATATGGGTAATAATGCATGTTATATTGACAATATTGGGAGTAATAAGTATATTTATTATGGTTCTAGAGATAATAACTGCATAATATGGGTAATAATGCATGTTATATTGATAATAATATAAGTAATAAGTATAATTATTACAGTTCTATCGATAATAACTGCATAATATGGGTAATAATGCATGTTATATTGATAATATTGGGAGTAATAAGTATATTTATTATAGTTCTAGCGATAATAACTGCATAATATGGGTAATAGTGCATGTTATATTGATAATAGTATAAGTATTAAGTATAATTATTACAGTTCTAGCGATAATAACTACATTATATGGGTAATAATGCACGTTATATTGCTAACAATATAAGTAATAAGTATAATTATTACAGTCCTAGCGATAATAACTGCATTATATCGGTAATAATGCATGCTATATTGATAATATCGGGAGTAATAAGTATAATTATTATAGTTCTAGCGATAATAATAGTAAAATATGGCAAATAGTGCATGTTATATTGATAATAATAAAAGTAATAAGTATAATTATTACAGTTCTATCGATAATAACTGCATAATATGGGTAATAGTGCATGTTATATTGATAATAGTATAAGTAATAAGTATAATTATTACAGTTCTAGCGATAATAACTACATTATATGGGTAATAATGCACGTTATATTGCTAACAATATAAGTAATGAGTATAATTATTACAGTCCTAGCGATAATAACTGCATTATATCGGTAATAATGCATGCTATATTGATAATATCGGGAGTAATAAGTATAATTATTATAGTTCTAGCGATAATAATAGTAAAATATGGCAAATAGTGCATGTTATATTGATAATAATAAAAGTAATAAGTATATTTATTACAGTTCTATCGATAATAACTGCATAATATGGGTAATAATGCATGTTATATTGATGATAATAAAAGTAATACGTATATTTATTATAGTTCTAGCGATAATAACTGCATAATATGGGTAATAATGCACGTTGTATTGATAATAATATAAGTAATAAGGATGATCATTACAGTTCTAGCGATAATAACTGCATTATATGGGTAATAATGCACGTTATATTGCTAACAATATAAGTAATAAGTATAATTATTACAGTTCTAGCGATAATAACTGCATTATATGGGTAATAATGCATGTTATATTGATAATATTGCGAGTAATAAGTATATTTATTATGGTTCTAGAGATAATAACTGCATAATATGGGTAATAATGCATGTTATAATGAGAATAATATAAGTAATAAGTATAATTATTACAGTTCTATCGATAATAACTGCATAATATGGGTAATAATGCATGTTATATTGATGATAATAAAAGTAATACGTATATTTATTATAGTTCTAGCGATAATAACTGCATAATATGGGTAATAATGCACGTTGTATTGATAATAATATAAGTAATAAGGATGATCATTACAGTTCTAGCGATAATAACTGCATTATATGGGTAATAATGCACGTTATATTGCTAACAATATAAGTAATAAGTATAATTATTACAGTTCTAGCGATAATAACTGCATTATATGGGTAATAATGCACGTTATATTGCTAACAATATAAGTAATAAGTATAATTATTACAGTTCTAGCGATAATAACTGCATAATATGGGTAATAATGCATGTTATATTGATAATAATATAAGTAATAAGTATAATTATTACAGTTCTAGAGATAATAACTGCATAATATGGGTAATAATGCATGTTATATTGATAATAATATAAGTAATAAGTATAATTATTACAGTTCTAGCGATAATAACTGCATTATATGGGTAATAATGCACGTTATATTGCTAACAATATAAGTAATAAGTATAATTATTACAGTTCTAGCGATAATAACTGCATTATATGGGTAATAATGCATGTTATATTGACAATATTGGGAGTAATAAGTATATTTATTATGGTTCTAGAGATAATAACTGCATAATATGGGTAATAATGCATGTTATATTGATAATAATATAAGTAATAAGTATAATTATTACAGTTCTATCGATAATAACTGCATAATATGGGTAATAATGCATGTTATATTGATAATAATAAAAGTAATAAGTCTATTTATTACAGTTCTATCGATAATAACTGCATAATATGGGTAATAATGCATGTTATATTGATGATAATAAAAGTAATACGTATATTTATTATAGTTCTAGCGATAATAACTGCATAATATGGGTAATAATGCACGTTGTATTGATAATAATATAAGTAATAAGGATGATCATTACAGTTCTAGCGATAATAACTGCATTATATGGGTAATAATGCACGTTATATTGCTAACAATATAAGTAATAAGTATAATTATTACAGTTCTAGCGATAATAACTGCATTATATGGGTAATAATGCATGTTATATTGATAATATTGCGAGTAATAAGTATATTTATTATGGTTCTAGAGATAATAACTGCATAATATGGGTAATAATGCATGTTATAATGAGAATAATATAAGTAATAAGTATAATTATTACAGTTCTATCGATAATAACTGCATAATATGGGTAATAATGCATGTTATATTGATGATAATAAAAGTAATACGTATATTTATTATAGTTCTAGCGATAATAACTGCATAATATGGGTAATAATGCACGTTGTATTGATAATAATATAAGTAATAAGGATGATCATTACAGTTCTAGCGATAATAACTGCATTATATGGGTAATAATGCACGTTATATTGCTAACAATATAAGTAATAAGTATAATTATTACAGTTCTAGCGATAATAACTGCATTATATGGGTAATAATGCACGTTATATTGCTAACAATATAAGTAATAAGTATAATTATTACAGTTCTAGCGATAATAACTGCATAATATGGGTAATAATGCATGTTATATTGATAATAATATAAGTAATAAGTATAATTATTACAGTTCTAGAGATAATAACTGCATAATATGGGTAATAATGCATGTTATATTGATAATAATATAAGTAATAAGTATAATTATTACAGTTCTAGCGATAATAACTGCATTATATGGGTAATAATGCACGTTATATTGCTAACAATATAAGTAATAAGTATAATCATTACAGTTCTAGCGATAATAACTGCATTATATGGGTAGTAATGCATGTTATATTGATAATATTGGGAGTAATAAGTATATTTATTATGGTTCTAGAGATAATAACTGCATAATATGGGTAATAATGCATGTTATATTGATAATAATATAAGTAATAAGTATAATTATTACAGTTCAAGCGATAATAACTGCATAATATGGGTAATAATGCATGTTATATTGATAATAATATAAGTAATAAGTATAATTATTACAGTTCTAGCGATAATAACTGCATTATATGGGTAATAATGCACGTTATATTGCTAATAGTATTTAATACGTATAATTATTACAGTTCTAGCGATAATACCTCCATTATATGGGTAATAATGCATGTTATATTGATAATGATATAAGTAATAAGTATAATTATTACAGTTCTAGCGATAATAACTGCATAATATGGGTAATAATGCACGTTATATTGCTAATAATATAAGTAATGAGTACAATTATTACAGTTCTAGCGATAATAACTGCATAATATGGGTAATAATGCATGTTATATTGATAATATCGGGAGTAATAAGTATAATTATTATAGTTCTAGCGATAATAATAGTAAAATATGGCAAATAGTGCATGTTATATTGATAATAATAAAAGTAATAAATATATTTATTACAGTTCTATCGATAATAACTGCATAATATGGGTAATAATGCATGTTATATTGATGATAATAAAGGTAATACGTATATTTATTATAGTTCTAGCGATAATAACTGCATAATGTGGGTAATAATGCATGTTATATTGATAATATCGAGGGTAATAAGTATAATTATTATAGTTCTAGCGGTAATAATAGTAAAATATGGCTAATAGTGCATGATATATTGATAATAGTAAAAGTAATAAGTATATTTATTACAGTTCTATCGATAATAACTGCATAATATGGGTAATAGTGCATGTTATATTGATAATAATATAAGTAATAATCGATAATAACTGCATAATATGGGTAATAGTGCATGTTATATTGATAATAATATAAGTAATAAGTATAATTATTACAGTTCTAGCGATAATAACTGCATTATATGGGTAATAATGCACGTTATATTGCTAACAATATAAGTAATAAGTATAATTATTTCAGTTCTAGCGATAATAACTGCATTATATTGGTAATAATGCATGTTATATTGCTAATAATATAAGTAATGAGTACAATTATTACAGTTCTAGCGATAATAACTGCATAATATGGGTAATAATGCATGTTATATTGATAATATCGGGAGTAATAAGTATAATTATTATAGTTCTAGCGATAATAATAGTAAAATATGGCAAATGGTGCATGTTATATTGATAATAATAAAATTAATAAATATATTTATTGCAGTTCTATCGATACTAACTGCATAATATGGGTAATAATGCATGTTATATTGATGATAATAAAGGTAATACGTATATTTATTATAGTTCTAGCGATAATAACTGCATAATGTGGGTAATAATGCATGTTATATTGATAATAATATAAGTAATAAGTATAATTATTACAGTTCTAGCGATAATAACTGCATTATATGGGTAATAATGCACGTTATATTGCTAACAATATAAGTAATAAGTATAATTATTACAGTTCTAGCGATAATAACTGCATTATATGGGTAATAATGCATGTTATATTGATAATATTGGGAGTAATAAGTATATTTATTATGGTTCTAGAGATAATAACTGCATAATATGGGTAATAATGCATGTTATATTGATAATAATATAAGTAATAAGTATAATTATTACAGTTCTGGCTATAATAACTGCATTATATGGGTAATAATGCACGTTATATTGATGATAATGAATGTAATACGTATATTTATTATAGTTCTTGCGATAATAACTGCATAATATGGGTAATAATGCATGTTATATTGAGAATAATATAAGTAATAAGTATAATTATTACAGTTCTGGCGATAATAACTGCATTATATGGGTAATAATGCACGATATATTGCTAATAATATAAGTAATGAGTATAATTATTACAGTTCTAGCGATAATAACTGCATAATATGGGTAATAATGCATGTTATATTGATAATATCGGGAGTAATAAGTATAATTATTGTAGTTCTAGCGATAATAATAGTAAAATATGGCAAATAGTGCATGTTATATTGATAATAATAAAAGTAATAAATATATTTATTACAGTTCTATCGATAATAACTGCATAATATGGGTAATAATGCATGTTATATTGATGATAATAAAGGTAATACGTATATTTATTATAGTTCTAGCGATAATAACTGCATTATATGGGTAATAATGCACGTTATATTGCTAACAATATAAGTAATAAGTATAATTATTACAGTTCTAGCGATAATAACTGCATTATATGGGTAATAATGCACGTTATATTGCTAATAGTATTTAATAAGTATAATTATTACATTTCTAGCGATAATACCTCCATTATATGGGTAATAATGCATGTTATATTGATAATGATATAAGTAATAAGTATAATTATTACAGTTCTAGCGATAATACCTCCATTATATGGGTAATAATGCATGTTATATTGATGATAATGAAAGTAATACGTATATTTATTATAGTTCTAGCGATAATAACTGCATTATATGGGTAATAATGCACGTTATATTGCTAACAATATAAGTAATAAGTATAATCATTACAGTTCTAGCGATAATAACTGCATTATATGGGTAGTAATGCATGTTATATTGATAATATTGGGAGTAATAAGTATATTTATTATGGTTCTAGAGATAATAACTGCATAATATGGGTAATAATGCATGTTATATTGATAATAATATAAGTAATAAGTATAATTATTACAGTTCAAGCGATAATAACTGCATAATATGGGTAATAATGCATGTTATATTGCTAATAGTATTTAATACGTATAATTATTACAGTTCTAGCGATAATACCTCCATTATATGGGTAATAATGCATGTTATATTGATAATGATATAAGTAATAAGTATAATTATTACAGTTCTAGCGATAATAACTGCATAATATGGGTAATAATGCACGATATATTGCTAATAATATAAGTAATGAGTACAATTATTACAGTTCTAGCGATAATAACTGCATAATATGGGTAATAACGCATGTTATATTGATAATAATATAAGTAATAAGTATAATTATTACAGTTCTAGCGATAATAACTGCATTATATGGGTAATAATGCACGTTATATTGCTAATAGTATTTAATACGTATAATTATTACAGTTCTAGCGATAATACCTCCATTATATGGGTAATAATGCATGTTATATTGATAATGATATAAGTAATAAGTATAATTATTACAGTTCTAGCGATAATAACTGCATAATATGGGTAATAATGCACGTTATATTGCTAATAATATAAGTAATGAGTACAATTATTACAGTTCTAGCGATAATAACTGCATAATATGGGTAATAATGCATGTTATATTGATAATATCGGGAGTAATAAGTATAATTATTATAGTTCTAGCGATAATAATAGTAAAATATGGCAAATAGTGCATGTTATATTGATAATAATAAAAGTAATAAATATATTTATTACAGTTCTATCGATAATAACTGCATAATATGGGTAATAATGCATGTTATATTGATGATAATAAAGGTAATACGTATATTTATTATAGTTCTAGCGATAATAACTGCATAATGTGGGTAATAATGCATGTTATATTGATAATAATATAAGTAATAAGTATAATTATTACAGTTCTAGCGATAATAACTGCATTATATGGGTAATAATGCACGTTATATTGCTAACAATATAAGTAATAAGTACAATTATTACAGTTCTAGCGATAATAACTGCATTATATGGGTAATAACGCATGCTATATTGATAATGATATAAGTAATAAGTATAATTATTACAGTTCTAGCGATAATAACTGCATAATATGGGTAATAATGCACGTTATATTGCTAATAATATAAGTAATGAGTACAATTATTACAGTTCTAGCGATAATAACTGCATTATATGGGTAGTAATGCATGTTATATTGATAATATTGGGAGTAATAAGTATATTTATTATGGTTCTAGAGATAATAACTGCATAATATGGGTAATAATGCATGTTATATTGATAATGATATAAGTAATAAGTATAATTATTACAGTTCTAGCGATAATAACTGCATTATATGGGTAATAATGCACGTTATATTGCTAACAATATAAGTAATAAGTATAATCATTACAGTTCTAGCGATAATAACTGCATTATATGGGTAGTAATGCATGTTATATTGATAATATTGGGAGTAATAAGTATATTTATTATGGTTCTAGAGATAATAACTGCATAATATGGGTAATAATGCATGTTATATTGATAATAATATAAGTAATAAGTATAATTATTACAGTTCTAGCGATAATAACTGCATTATATGGGTAATAATGCACGTTATATTGCTAATAGTATTTAATACGTATAATTATTACAGTTCTAGCGATAATACCTCCATTATATGGGTAATAATGCATGTTATATTGATAATGATATAAGTAATAAGTATAATTATTACAGTTCTAGCGATAATAACTGCATAATATGGGTAATAATGCACGTTATATTGCTAATAATATAAGTAATGAGTACAATTATTACAGTTCTAGCGATAATAACTGCATAATATGGGTAATAATGCATGTTATATTGATAATATCGGGAGTAATAAGTATAATTATTATAGTTCTAGCGATAATAATAGTAAAATATGGCAAATAGTGCATGTTATATTGATAATAATAAAAGTAATAAATATATTTATTACAGTTCTATCGATAATAACTGCATAATATGGGTAATAATGCATGTTATATTGATGATAATAAAGGTAATACGTATATTTATTATAGTTCTAGCGATAATAACTGCATAATATGGGTAATAATGCATGTTATATTGATAATAATATAAGTAATAAGTATAATTATTACAGTTCTAGAGATAATAACTGCATAATATGGGTAATAATGCATGTTATATTGATAATAATATAAGTAATAAGTATAATTATTACAGTTCTAGCGATAATAACTGCATTATATGGGTAATAATGCACGTTATATTGCTAACAATATAAGTAATAAGTATAATTATTACAGTTCTAGCGATAATAACTGCATTATATGGGTAATAATGCATGTTATATTGACACTATTGGGAGTAATAAGTATATTTATTATGGTTCTAGAGATAATAACTGCATAATATGGGTAATAATGCATGTTATATTGATAATAATATAAGTAATAAGTATAATTATTACAGTTCTATCGATAATAACTGCATAATATGGGTAATAATGCATGTTATATTGATAATATTGGGAGTAATAAGTATATTTATTATGGTTCTGGAGATAATAACTGCATAATATGGGTAATAATGCATGTTATATTGATAATAATATAAGTAATAAGTATAATTATTACAGTTCTAGCGATAATACCTCCATTATATGGGTAATAATGCACGTTATATTGCTAATAATATAAGTAATAAGTATAATTATTACAGTTCTAGCCATAATAACTGCATTATATGGGTAATAATGCATGTTATATTGATAATAATATAAGTAATAAGTATAATTATTACAGTTCTAGCGATAATACCTCCATTATATGGGTAATAATGCACGTTATATTGCTAATAATATAAGTAATAAGTATAATTATTACAGTTCTAGCCATAATAACTGCATTATATGGGTAATAATGCATGTTACATTGATAATTTTGGGAGTAATAAGTATATTTATTATAGCTCTAGCGATAATAACTGCATAATATGGGTAATAATGCATGTTATATTGATAATAATATAAGTAATAAGTATAATTATTACAGTTCTAGCGATAATAACTGCATTATATGGGTAATAATGCACGTTATATTGCTAACAATATAAGTAATAAGTATAATTATTACAGTTCTAGCGATAATAACTGCATTATATGGGTAATAATGCATGTTATATTGATAATATTGGGAGTAATAAGTATATTCATTATGGTTCTGGAGATAATAACTGCATAATATGGGTAATAATGCATGTTATATTGATAATAATATAAGTAATATGTATAATTATTACAGTTCTAGCGATAATACCTCCATTATATGGGTAATAATGCACGTTATATTGCTAATAATATAAGTAATAAGTATAATTATTACAGTTCTAGCCATAATAACTGCATTATATGGGTAATAATGCATGTTACATTGATAATTTTGGGAGTAATAAGTATATTTATTATAGCTCTAGCGATAATAACTGCATAATATGGGTAATAATGCATGTTATATTGATAATAATATAAGTAATAAGTATAATTATTACAGTTCTAGCGATAATAACTGCATTATATGGGTAATAATGCACGTTATATTGCTAACAATATAAGTAATAAGTATAATTATTACAGTTCTAGCGATAATAACTGCATTATATGGGTTATAATGCATGTTATATTGATGATAATGAAAGTAATACGTATATTTATTATAGTTCTAGCGACAATAACTGCATAATATGGGTAATAATGCATGTTATATTGATAATAATATAAGTAATAAGTATAATTATTACAGTTCTAGCGATAATAACTGCATTATATGGGTAATAATGCACGTTATATTGCTAACAATATAAGTAATAAGTATAATTATTACATTTCTGTCGATAATAACTGCATAATATGGGTAATAATGCATGTTATATGGAGAATAATATAAGTAATAAGTATAATTATTACAGTTCTAGCGATAATAACTGCATTATATGGGTAATAATGCATGTTATATTGACAATATTGGGAGTAATAAGTATATTTATTATGGTTCTAGAGATAATAACTGCATAATATGGGTAATAATGCATGTTATATTGATAATAATATAAGTAATAAGTATAATTATTACAGTTCTATCGATAATAACTGCATAATATGGGTAATAATGCATGTTATATTGATAATAATAAAAGTAATAAGTCTATTTATTACAGTTCTATCGATAATAACTGCATAATATGGGTAATAATGCATGTTATATTGATGATAATAAAAGTAATACGTATATTTATTATAGTTCTAGCGATAATAACTGCATAATATGGGTAATAATGCACGTTGTATTGATACTAATATAAGTAATAAGGATGATCATTACAGTTCTAGCGATAATAACTGCATTATATGGGTAATAATGCACGTTATATTGCTAACAATATAAGTAATAAGTATAATTATTACAGTTCTAGCGATAATAACTGCATTATATGGGTAATAATGCATGTTATATTGATAATATTGCGAGTAATAAGTATATTTATTATGGTTCTAGAGATAATAACTGCATAATATGGGTAATAATGCATGTTATAATGAGAATAATATAAGTAATAAGTATAATTATTACAGTTCTATCGATAATAACTGCATAATATGGGTAATAATGCATGTTATATTGATGATAATAAAAGTAATACGTATATTTATTATAGTTCTAGCGATAATAACTGCATAATATGGGTAATAATGCACGTTGTATTGATAATAATATAAGTAATAAGGATGATCATTACAGTTCTAGCGATAATAACTGCATTATATGGGTAATAATGCACGTTATATTGCTAGCAATATAAGTAATAAGTATAATTATTACAGTTCTAGCGATAATAACTGCATTATATGGGTAATAATGCACGTTATATTGCTAACAATATAAGTAATAAGTATAATTATTACAGTTCTAGCGATAATAACTGCATTATATGGGTAATAATGCATGTTATATTGACAATATTGGGAGTAATAAGTATATTTATTATGGTTCTAGAGATAATAACTGCATAATATGGGTAATAATGCATGTTATATTGATAATAATATAAGTAATAAGTATAATTATTACAGTTCTATCGATAATAACTGCATAATATGGGTAATAATGCATGTTATATTGATAATAATAAAAGTAATAAGTCTATTTATTACAGTTCTATCGATAATAACTGCATAATATGGGTAATAATGCATGTTATATTGATGATAATAAAGGTAATACGTATATTTATTATAGTTCTAGCGATAATAACTGCATAATATGGGTAATAATGCATGTTATATTGATAATAATATAAGTAATAAGTATAATTATTACAGTGCTAGCGGTAATAACTGCATTATATGGGTAATAATGCACGTTATATTGCTAACAATATAAGTAATAAGTATAATTATTACAGTTCTAGCGATAATAACTGCATTATATGGGTAATAATGCATGTTATATTGATAATATTGGGAGTAATAAGTATATTTATTATGGTTCTAGAGATAATAACTGCATAATATGGGTAATAATGTATGTTATATTGATAATAATATAAGTAATAAGTATAATTATTACAGTTCTAGGGATAATAACTGCATTATATGGGTAATAATGCATGTTATATTGATAATATTGGGAGTAATAAGTATATTTATTATAGTTCTAGCGATAATAACTGCATAATGTGGGTAATAGTGCATGTTATATTGATAATAGTATAAGTATTAAGTATAATTATTACAGTTCTAGCGATAATAACTACATTATATGGGTAATAATGCACGTTATATTGCTAACAATATAAGTAATAAGTATAATTATTACAGTCCTAGCGATAATAACTGCATTATATCGGTAATAATGCATGCTATATTGATAATATCGGGAGTAATAAGTATAATTATTATAGTTCTAGCGATAATAATAGTAAAATATGGCAAATAGTGCATGTTATATTGATAATAATAAAAGTAATAAGTATAATTATTACAGTTCTATCGATAATAACTGCATAATATGGGTAATAGTGCATGTTATATTGATAATAGTATAAGTAATAAGTATAATTATTACAGTTCTAGCGATAATAACTACATTATATGGGTAATAATGCACGTTATATTGCTAACAATATAAGTAATAAGTATAATTATTACAGTCCTAGCGATAATAACTGCATTATATCGGTAATAATGCATGCTATATTGATAACATCGGGAGTAATAAGTATAATTATTATAGTTCTAGCGATAATAATAGTAAAATATGGCAAATAGTGCATGTTATATTGATAATAATAAAAGTAATAAGTATATTTATTACAGTTCTATCGATAATAACTGCATAATATGGGTAATAATGCATGTTATATTGATGATAATAAAAGTAATACGTATATTTATTATAGTTCTAGAGATAATAACTGCATAATATGGGTAATAATGCATGTTATATTGATAATAATATAAGTAATAAGTATAATTATTACAGTTCTAGCGATAATAACTGCATTATATGGGTAATAATGCACGTTATATTGCTAATAGTATTTAATACGTATAATTATTACAGTTCTAGCGATAATACCTCCATTATATGGGTAATAATGCATGTTATATTGATAATGATATAAGTAATAAGTATAATTATTACAGTTCTAGCGATAATAACTGCATAATATGGGTAATAATGCACGTTATATTGCTAATAATATAAGTAATGAGTACAATTATTACAGTTCTAGCGATAATAACTGCATAATATGGGTAATAATGCATGTTATATTGATAATATCGGGAGTAATAAGTATAATTATTATAGTTCTAGCGATAATAATAGTAAAATATGGCAAATAGTGCATGTTATATTGATAATAATAAAAGTAATAAATATATTTATTACAGTTCTATCGATAATAACTGCATAATATGGGTAATAATGCATGTTATATTGATGATAATAAAGGTAATACGTATATTTATTATAGTTCTAGCGATAATAACTGCATAATATGGGTAATAATGCATGTTATATTGATAATAATATAAGTAATAAGTATAATTATTACAGTTCTAGAGATAATAACTGCATAATATGGGTAATAATGCATGTTATATTGATAATAATATAAGTAATAAGTATAATTATTACAGTTCTAGCGATAATAACTGCATTATATGGGTAATAATGCACGTTATATTGCTAACAATATAAGTAATAAGTATAATTGTTACAGTTCTAGCGATAATAACTGCATTATATGGGTAATAATGCATGTTATATTGACAATATTGGGAGTAATAAGTATATTTATTATGGTTCTAGAGATAATAACTGCATAATATGGGTAATAATGCATGTTATATTGATAATAATATAAGTAATAAGTATAATTATTACAGTTCTATCGATAATAACTGCATAATATGGGTAATAATGCATGTTATATTGATAATATTGGGAGTAATAAGTATATTTATTATGGTTCTGGAGATAATAACTGCATAATATGGGTAATAATGCATGTTATATTGATAATAATATAAGTAATAAGTATAATTATTACAGTTCTAGCGATAATACCTCCATTATATGGGTAATAATGCACGCTATATTGCTAATAATATAAGTAATAAGTATAATTATTACAGTTCTAGCCATAATAACTGCATTATATGGGTAATAATGCATGTTATATTGATAATAATATAAGTAATAAGTATAATTATTACAGTTCTAGCGATAATACCTCCATTATATGGGTAATAATGCACGTTATATTGCTAATAATATAAGTAATAAGTATAATTATTACAGTTCTAGCCATAATAACTGCATTATATGGGTAATAATGCATGTTACATTGATAATTTTGGGAGTAATAAGTATATTTATTATAGCTCTAGCGATAATAACTGCATAATATGGGTAATAATGCATGTTATATTGATAATAATATAAGTAATAAGTATAATTATTACAGTTCTAGCGATAATAACTGCATTATATGGGTAATAATGCACGTTATATTGCTAACAATATAAGTAATAAGTATAATTATTACAGTTCTAGCGATAATAACTGCATTATATGGGTAATAATGCATGTTATATTGATAATATTGGGAGTAATAAGTATATTCATTATGGTTCTGGAGATAATAACTGCATAATATGGGTAATAATGCATGTTATATTGATAATAATATAAGTAATATGTATAATTATTACAGTTCTAGCGATAATACCTCCATTATATGGGTAATAATGCACGTTATATTGCTAATAATATAAGTAATAAGTATAATTATTACAGTTCTAGCCATAATAACTGCATTATATGGGTAATAATGCATGTTACATTGATAATTTTGGGAGTAATAAGTATATTTATTATAGCTCTAGCGATAATAACTGCATAATATGGGTAATAATGCATGTTATATTGATAATAATATAAGTAATAAGTATAATTATTACAGTTCTAGCGATAATAACTGCATTATATGGGTAATAATGCACGTTATATTGCTAACAATATAAGTAATAAGTATAATTATTACAGTTCTAGCGATAATAACTGCATTATATGGGTTATAATGCATGTTATATTGATGATAATGAAAGTAATACGTATATTTATTATAGTTCTAGCGATAATAACTGCATAATATGGGTAATAATGCATGTTATATTGATAATAATATAAGTAATAAGTATAATTATTACAGTTCTAGCGATAATAACTGCATTATATGGGTAATAATGCACGTTATATTGCTAACAATATAAGTAATAAGTATAATTATTACATTTCTGTCGATAATAACTGCATAATATGGGTAATAATGCATGTTATATGGAGAATAATATAAGTAATAAGTATAATTATTACAGTTTAAGCGATAATAACTGCATTATATGGGTAAAAATGCATGTTATATTGATGATAATGAAAGTAATACGTATATTTATTATAGTTCTAGCGATAATAACTGCATAATATGGGTAATAATGCATGTTATATTGATAATAATATAAGTAATAAGTATAATTATTACAGTTCTAGAGATAATAACTGCATAATATGGGTAATAATGCATGTTATATTGATAATAATATAAGTAATAAGTATAATTATTACAGTTCTAGCGATAATAACTGCATTATATGGGTAATAATGCACGTTATATTGCTAACAATATAAGTAATAAGTATAATTATTACAGTTCTAGCGATAATAACTGCATTATATGGGTAATAATGCATGTTATATTGACAATATTGGGAGTAATAAGTATATTTATTATGGTTCTAGAGATAATAACTGCACAATATGGGTAATAATGCATGTTATATTGATGATAATAAAGGTAATACGTATATTTATTATAGTTCTAGCGATAATAACTGCATAATATGGGTAATAATGCATGTTATATTGATAATAATATAAGTAATAAGTATAATTATTACAGTGCTAGCGGTAATAACTGCATTATATGGGTAATAATGCACGTTATATTGCTAACAATATAAGTAATAAGTATAATTATTACAGTTCTAGCGATAATAACTGCATTATATGGGTAATAATGCATGTTATATTGATAATATTGGGAGTAATAAGTATATTTATTATGGTTCTAGAGATAATAACTGCATAATATGGGTAATAATGTATGTTATATTGATAATAATATAAGTAATAAGTATAATTATTACAGTTCTAGGGATAATAACTGCATTATATGGGTAATAATGCATGTTATATTGATAATATTGGGAGTAATAAGTATATTTATTATAGTTCTAGCGATAATAACTGCATAATGTGGGTAATAGTGCATGTTATATTGATAATAGTATAAGTAATAAGTATAATTATTACAGTTCTAGCGATAATAACTACATTATATGGGTAATAATGCACGTTATATTGCTAACAATATAAGTAATAAGTATAATTATTACAGTCCTAGCGATAATAACTGCATTATATCGGTAATAATGCATGCTATATTGATAATATCGGGAGTAATAAGTATAATTATTATAGTTCTAGCGATAATAATAGTAAAATATGGCAAATAGTGCATGTTATATTGATAATAATAAAAGTAATAAGTATATTTATTACAGTTCTATCGATAATAACTGCATAATATGGGTAATAATGCATGTTATATTGATGATAATAAAAGTAATACGTATATTTATTATAGTTCTAGCGATAATAACTGCATAATATGGGTAATAATGCACGTTGTATTGATAATAATATAAGTAATAAGGATGATCATTACAGTTCTAGCGATAATAACTGCATTATATGGGTAATAATGCACGTTATATTGCTAACAATATAAGTAATAAGTATAATTATTACAGTTCTAGCGATAATAACTGCATTATATGGGTAATAATGCATGTTATATTGATAATATTGCGAGTAATAAGTATATTTATTATGGTTCTAGAGATAATAACTGCATAATATGGGTAATAATGCATGTTATAATGAGAATAATATAAGTAATAAGTATAATTATTACAGTTCTATCGATAATAACTGCATAATATGGGTAATAATGCATGTTATATTGATGATAATAAAAGTAATACGTATATTTATTATAGTTCTAGCGATAATAACTGCATAATATGGGTAATAATGCACGTTGTATTGATAATAATATAAGTAATAAGGATGATCATTACAGTTCTAGCGATAATAACTGCATTATATGGGTAATAATGCACGTTATATTGCTAACAATATAAGTAATAAGTATAATTATTACAGTTCTAGCGATAATAACTGCATTATATGGGTAATAATGCACGTTATATTGCTAACAATATAAGTAATAAGTATAATTATTACAGTTCTAGCGATAATAACTGCATTATATGGGTAATAATGCATGTTATATTGATAATATTGCGAGTAATAAGTATATTTATTATGGTTCTAGAGATAATAACTGCATAATATGGGTAATAATGCATGTTATAATGAGAATAATATATGTAATAAGTATAATTATTACAGTTCTAGCGATAATAACTGCATTATATGGGTAATAATGCACGTTATATTGCTAACAATATAAGTAATAAGTATAATTATTACAGTTCTAGCGATAATAACTGCATTATATGGGTAATAATGCATGTTATATTGACAATATTGGGAGTAATAAGTATATTTATTATGGTTCTAGAGATAATAACTGCATAATATGGGTAATAATGCATGTTATATTGATAATAATATAAGTAATAAGTATAATTATTACAGTTCTATCGATAATAACTGCATAATATGGGTAATAATGCATGTTATATTGATAATAATAAAAGTAATAAGTCTATTTATTACAGTTCTATCGATAATAACTGCATAATATGGGTAATAATGCATGTTATATTGATGATAATAAAGGTAATACGTATATTTATTATAGTTCTAGCGATAATAACTGCATAATATGGGTAATAATGCATGTTATATTGATAATAATATAAGTAATAAGTATAATTATTACAGTGCTAGCGGTAATAACTGCATTATATGGGTAATAATGCACGTTATATTGCTAACAATATAAGTAATAAGTATAATTATTACAGTTCTAGCGATAATAACTGCATTATATGGGTAATAATGCATGTTATATTGATAATATTGGGAGTAATAAGTATATTTATTATGGTTCTAGAGATAATAACTGCATAATATGGGTAATAATGTATGTTATATTGATAATAATATAAGTAATAAGTATAATTATTACAGTTCTAGGGATAGTAACTGCATTATATGGGTAATAATGCATGTTATATTGATAATATTGGGAGTAATAAGTATATTTATTATAGTTCTAGCGATAATAACTGCATAATATGGGTAATAGTGCATGTTATATTGATAATAGTATAAGTAATAAGTATAATTATTACAGTTCTAGCGATAATAACTGCATTATATGGGTAATAATGCACGTTATATTGCTAATAATATAAGTAATAAGTATAATTATTACAGTTCTAGCGATAATAATAGTAAAATATGGCTAATAGTGCATGATATATTGATAATAGTAAAAGTAATAAGTATATTTATTACAGTTCTATCGATAATAACTGCATAATATGGGTAATAGTGCATGTTATATTGATGATAATAAGAGTAATACGTATATTTATTATAGTTCTAGCAATAATAACTGCATAATATGGGTAATAATGCATGTTATATTGATAATAATATAAGTAATAAGTATAATTATTACAGTTCTAGCGATAATAACTGCATTATATGGGTAATAATGCACGTTATATTGCTAACAATATAAGTAATAAGGATAATTATTACAGTTCTAGCGATAATAACTGCATTATATGGGTAATAATGCATGTTATATTGATAATATTGGGAGTAATAAGTATATTTATTATGGTTCTGGAGATAATAACTGCATAATATGGGTAATAATGCATGTTATATTGATAATAATATAAGTAATAAGTATAATTATTACAGTTCTAGCGATAATACCTCCATTATATGGGTAATAATGCATGTTATATTGATGATAATGAAAGTAATACGTATATTTATTATAGTTCTTGCGATAATAACTGCATAATATGGGTAATAATGCATGTTATATTGAGAATAATATAAGTAACAAGTATAATTATTACAGTTCTGGCGATAATAACTGCATAATATGGGTAATAATGCATGTTATATTGATAATAATATAAGTAATAAGTATAATTATTACAGTTCTAGCGATAATAACTGCATTATATGGGTAATAATGCACGTTATATTGCTAACAATAGAAGTAATAAGTATAATTATTACAGTCCTAGCGATAATAACTGCATTATATCGGTAATAATGCATGCTATATTGATAATATCGGGAGTAATAAGTATAATTATTATAGTTCTAGCGATAATAATAGTAAAATATGGCAAATAGTGCATGTTATATTGATAATAATAAAAGTAATAAGTATATTTATTACAGTTCTACCGATAATAACTGCATAATATGGGTAATAATGCATGTTATATTGATGATAATAAAAGTAATACGTATATTTATTATAGTTCTAGCGATAATAACTGCATAATATGGGTAATAATGCATGTTATATTGATAATAATATAAGTAATAAGGATGATCATTACAGTTCTAGCGATAATAACTGCATTATATGCGTAATAAGGCATGGTATATTGATAATATCGGGAGTAATAAGTATAATTATTATAGTTCTAGCGATAATAATAGTAAAATATGGCTAATAGTGCATGATATATTGATAATAGTAAAAGTAATAAGTATATTTATTATAGTTCTTTCGATAATAACTGCATAATATGGGTAATAATGCATGTTATATTGAGAATAATATAAGTAATAAGTATAATTATTACAATTCTGGCGATAATAACTGCATTATATGGGTAATAATGCACGTTATATTGCTAATAGTATAAGTAATGAGTATAATTATTACAGTTCTAGCGATAATAACTGCATTATATGGGTAATAATGCATGTTATATTGATGATAATAAAAGTAATACGTATATTTATTATAGTTCTAGCGATAATAACTGCATAATATGGGTAATAGTGCATGTTATATTGATGATAATAAAAGTAATACGTATATTTATTATAGTTCTAGCAATAATAACTGCATAATATGGGTAATAATGCATGTTATATTGATAATAATATAAGTAATAAGTATGAATTATTATAGTTCTAGCGATAATAACTGCATTATATGGGTAATAATGCACGTTATATTGCTAACAATATAAGTAATAAGTATAATTATTACAGTTCTAGCGATAATAACTGCATTATATGGGTAATAATGCATGTTATATTGATAATATTGGGAGTAATAAGTATATTTATTATGGTTCTGGAGATAATAACTGCATAATATGGGTAATAATGCATGTTATATTGATAATAATATAAGTAATAAGTATAATTATTACAGTTCTAGCGATAATACCTCCATTATATGGGTAATAATGCATGTTATATTGATGATAATGAAAGTAATACGTATATTTATTATAGTTCTTGCGATAATAACTGCATAATATGGGTAATAATGCATGTTATATTGAGAATAATATAAGTAACAAGTATAATTATTACAGTTCTGGCGATAATAACTGCACAATATGGGTAATAATGCATGTTATATTGATAATAATATAAGTAATAAGTATAATTATTACAGTTCTAGCGATAATAACTGCATTATATGGGTAATAATGCACGTTATATTGCTAACAATATAAGTAATAAGTATAATTATTACAGTTCTAGCGATAATAACTGCATTATATGGGTAATAATGCATGTTATATTGATAATATTGGGAGTAATAAGTATATTTATTATGGTTCTGGAGATAATAACTGCATAATATGGGTAATAATGCATGTTATATTGATAATAATATAAGTAATAAGTATAATTATTACAGTTCTAGCGATAATACCTCCATTATATGGGTAATAATGCATGTTATATTGATGATAATGAAAGTAATACGTATATTTATTATAGTTCTTGCGATAATAACTGCATAATATGGGTAATAATGCATGTTATATTGAGAATAATATAAGTAACAAGTATAATTATTACAGTTCTGGCGATAATAACTGCATAATATGGGTAATAATGCATGTTATATTGATAATAATATAAGTAATAAGTATAATTATTACAGTTCTAGCGATAATAACTGCATTATATGGGTAATAATGCACGTTATATTGCTTACAATAGAAGTAATAAGTATAATTATTACAGTCCTAGCGATAATAACTGCATTATATCGGTAATAATGCATGCTATATTGATAATATCGGGAGTAATAAGTATAATTATTATAGTTCTAGCGATAATAATAGTAAAATATGGCAAATAGTGCATGTTATATTGATAATAATAAAGGTAATAAGTATATTTATTACAGTTCTACCGATAATAACTGCATAATATGGGTAATAATGCATGTTATATTGATGATAATAAAAGTAATACGTATATTTATTACAGTTCTAGCGATAATAACTGCATTATATGCGTAATAAGGCATGGTATATTGATAATATCGGGAGTAATAAGTATAATTATTATAGTTCTAGCGATAATAATAGTAAAATATGGCTAATAGTGCATGATATATTGATAATAGTAAAAGTAATAAGTATATTTATTATAGTTCTAGCGATAATAACTGCATAATATGGGTAATAATGCATGTTATATTGAGAATAATATAAGTAATAAGTATAATTATTACAATTCTGGCGATAATAACTGCATTATATGGGTAATAATGCACGTTATATTGCTAATAGTATAAGTAATGAGTATAATTATTACAGTTCTAGCGATAATAACTGCATTATATGGGTAATAATGCATGTTATATTGATGATAATAAAAGTAATACGTATATTTATTATAGTTCTAGCGATAATAACTGCATAATATGGGTAATAGTGCATGTTATATTGATGATAATAAAAGTAATACGTATATTTATTATAGTTCTAGCAATAATAACTGCATAATATGGGTAATAATGCATGTTATATTGATAATAATATAAGTAATAAGTATGAATTATTACAGTTCTAGCGATAATAACTGCATTATATGGGTAATAATGCACGTTATATTGCTAACAATATAAGTAATAAGTATAATTATTACAGTTCTAGCGATAATAACTGCATTATATGGGTAATAATGCATGTTATATTGATAATATTGGGAGTAATAAGTATATTTATTATGGTTCTGGAGATAATAACTGCATAATATGGGTAATAATGCATGTTATATTGATAATAATATAAGTAATAAGTATAATTATTACAGTTCTAGCGATAATACCTCCATTATATGGGTAATAATGCATGTTATATTGATGATAATGAAAGTAATACGTATATTTATTATAGTTCTTGCGATAATAACTGCATAATATGGGTAATAATGCATGTTATATTGAGAATAATATAAGTAACAAGTATAATTATTACAGTTCTGGCGATAATAACTGCACAATATGGGTAATAATGCATGTTATATTGATAATAATATAAGTAATAAGTATAATTATTACAGTTCTAGCGATAATAACTGCATTATATGGGTAATAATGCACGTTATATTGCTAACAATATAAGTAATAAGTATAATTATTACAGTCCTAGCGATAATAACTGCATTATATCGGTAATAATGCATGCTATATTGATAATATCGGGAGTAATAAGTATAATTAATATAGTTCTAGCGATAATAATAGTAAAATATGGCAAATAGTGCATGTTATATTGATAATAATAAAAGTAATAAGTATATTTATTACAGTTCTATCGATAATAACTGCATAATATGGGTAATAATGCATGTTATAATGATGATAATAAAAGTAATACGTATATTTATTATAGTTCTAGCGATAATAACTGCATAATATGGGTTTAATGCATGTTATATTGATAATAATATAAGTAATAAGGATGATCATTACAGTTCTAGCGATAATAACTGCATTATATGGGTAATAATGCACGTTATATTGCTAACAATATAAGTAATAAGTATAATTATTACAATTCTGGCGATAATAACTGCATTATATGAGTAATAATGCACGTTATATTGCTAATAGTATAAGTAATGAGTATAATTATTACAGTTCTAGCGATAATAACTGCATTATATGGGTAATAATGCATGTTATATTGATGATAATAAAAGTAATACGTATATTTATTATAGTTCTAGCGATAATAACTGCATTATATGGGTAATAATGCATGTTATATTGATGATAATAAAAGTAATACGTATATTTATTATAGTTCTTGCGATAATAACTGCATAATATGGGTAATAATGCATGTTATATTGAGAATAATATAAGTAACAAGTATAATTATTACAGTTCTGGCGATAATAACTGCATAATATGGGTAATAATGCATGTTATATTGATAATAATATAAGTAATAAGTATAATTATTACAGTTCTAGCGATAATAACTGCATTATATGGGTAATAATGCACGTTATATTGCTAACAATATAAGTAATAAGTATAATTATTACAGTTCTAGCGATAATAACTGCATTATATGGGTTATAATGCATGTTATATTGATGATAATGAAAGTAATACGTATATTTATTATAGTTCTAGCGATAATAACTGCATAATATGGGTAATAATGCATGTTATATTGATAATAATATAAGTAATAAGTATAATTATTACAGTTCTAGCGATAATAACTGCATTATATGGGTAATAATGCACGTTATATTGCTAACAATATAAGTAATAAGTATAATTATTACATTTCTGTCGATAATAACTGCATAATATGGGTAATAATGCATGTTATATGGAGAATAATATAAGTAATAAGTATAATTATTACAGTTTAAGCGATAATAACTGCATTATATGGGTAAAAATGCATGTTATATTGATGATAATGAAAGTAATACGTATATTTATTATAGTTCTAGCGATAATAACTGCATAATATGGGTAATAATGCATGTTATATTGATAATAATATAAGTAATAAGTATAATTATTACAGTTCTAGAGATAATAACTGCATAATATGGGTAATAATGCATGTTATATTGATAATAATATAAGTAATAAGTATAATTATTACAGTTCTAGCGATAATAACTGCATTATATGGGTAATAATGCACGTTATATTGCTAACAATATAAGTAATAAGTATAATTATTACAGTTCTAGCGATAATAACTGCATTATATGGGTAATAATGCATGTTATATTGACAATATTGGGAGTAATAAGTATATTTATTATGGTTCTAGAGATAATAACTGCACAATATGGGTAATAATGCATGTTATATTGATGATAATAAAGGTAATACGTATATTTATTATAGTTCTAGCGATAATAACTGCATAATATGGGTAATAATGCATGTTATATTGATAATAATATAAGTAATAAGTATAATTATTACAGTGCTAGCGGTAATAACTGCATTATATGGGTAATAATGCACGTTATATTGCTAACAATATAAGTAATAAGTATAATTATTACAGTTCTAGCGATAATAACTGCATTATATGGGTAATAATGCATGTTATATTGATAATATTGGGAGTAATAAGTATATTTATTATGGTTCTAGAGATAATAACTGCATAATATGGGTAATAATGTATGTTATATTGATAATAATATAAGTAATAAGTATAATTATTACAGTTCTAGGGATAATAACTGCATTATATGGGTAATAATGCATGTTATATTGATAATATTGGGAGTAATAAGTATATTTATTATAGTTCTAGCGATAATAACTGCATAATGTGGGTAATAGTGCATGTTATATTGATAATAGTATAAGTAATAAGTATAATTATTACAGTTCTAGCGATAATAACTACATTATATGGGTAATAATGCACGTTATATTGCTAACAATATAAGTAATAAGTATAATTATTACAGTCCTAGCGATAATAACTGCATTATATCGGTAATAATGCATGCTATATTGATAATATCGGGAGTAATAAGTATAATTATTATAGTTCTAGCGATAATAATAGTAAAATATGGCAAATAGTGCATGTTATATTGATAATAATAAAAGTAATAAGTATATTTATTACAGTTCTATCGATAATAACTGCATAATATGGGTAATAATGCATGTTATATTGATGATAATAAAAGTAATACGTATATTTATTATAGTTCTAGCGATAATAACTGCATAATATGGGTAATAATGCACGTTGTATTGATAATAATATAAGTAATAAGGATGATCATTACAGTTCTAGCGATAATAACTGCATTATATGGGTAATAATGCACGTTATATTGCTAACAATATAAGTAATAAGTATAATTATTACAGTTCTAGCGATAATAACTGCATTATATGGGTAATAATGCATGTTATATTGATAATATTGCGAGTAATAAGTATATTTATTATGGTTCTAGAGATAATAACTGCATAATATGGGTAATAATGCATGTTATAATGAGAATAATATAAGTAATAAGTATAATTATTACAGTTCTATCGATAATAACTGCATAATATGGGTAATAATGCATGTTATATTGATGATAATAAAAGTAATACGTATATTTATTATAGTTCTAGCGATAATAACTGCATAATATGGGTAATAATGCACGTTGTATTGATAATAATATAAGTAATAAGGATGATCATTACAGTTCTAGCGATAATAACTGCATTATATGGGTAATAATGCACGTTATATTGCTAACAATATAAGTAATAAGTATAATTATTACAGTTCTAGCGATAATAACTGCATTATATGGGTAATAATGCACGTTATATTGCTAACAATATAAGTAATAAGTATAATTATTACAGTTCTAGCGATAATAACTGCATTATATGGGTAATAATGCATGTTATATTGATAATATTGCGAGTAATAAGTATATTTATTATGGTTCTAGAGATAATAACTGCATAATATGGGTAATAATGCATGTTATAATGAGAATAATATATGTAATAAGTATAATTATTACAGTTCTAGCGATAATAACTGCATTATATGGGTAATAATGCACGTTATATTGCTAACAATATAAGTAATAAGTATAATTATTACAGTTCTAGCGATAATAACTGCATTATATGGGTAATAATGCATGTTATATTGACAATATTGGGAGTAATAAGTATATTTATTATGGTTCTAGAGATAATAACTGCATAATATGGGTAATAATGCATGTTATATTGATAATAATATAAGTAATAAGTATAATTATTACAGTTCTATCGATAATAACTGCATAATATGGGTAATAATGCATGTTATATTGATAATAATAAAAGTAATAAGTCTATTTATTACAGTTCTATCGATAATAACTGCATAATATGGGTAATAATGCATGTTATATTGATGATAATAAAGGTAATACGTATATTTATTATAGTTCTAGCGATAATAACTGCATAATATGGGTAATAATGCATGTTATATTGATAATAATATAAGTAATAAGTATAATTATTACAGTGCTAGCGGTAATAACTGCATTATATGGGTAATAATGCACGTTATATTGCTAACAATATAAGTAATAAGTATAATTATTACAGTTCTAGCGATAATAACTGCATTATATGGGTAATAATGCATGTTATATTGATAATATTGGGAGTAATAAGTATATTTATTATGGTTCTAGAGATAATAACTGCATAATATGGGTAATAATGTATGTTATATTGATAATAATATAAGTAATAAGTATAATTATTACAGTTCTAGGGATAGTAACTGCATTATATGGGTAATAATGCATGTTATATTGATAATATTGGGAGTAATAAGTATATTTATTATAGTTCTAGCGATAATAACTGCATAATATGGGTAATAGTGCATGTTATATTGATAATAGTATAAGTAATAAGTATAATTATTACAGTTCTAGCGATAATAACTGCATTATATGGGTAATAATGCACGTTATATTGCTAATAATATAAGTAATAAGTATAATTATTACAGTTCTAGCGATAATAATAGTAAAATATGGCTAATAGTGCATGATATATTGATAATAGTAAAAGTAATAAGTATATTTATTACAGTTCTATCGATAATAACTGCATAATATGGGTAATAGTGCATGTTATATTGATGATAATAAGAGTAATACGTATATTTATTATAGTTCTAGCAATAATAACTGCATAATATGGGTAATAATGCATGTTATATTGATAATAATATAAGTAATAAGTATAATTATTACAGTTCTAGCGATAATAACTGCATTATATGGGTAATAATGCACGTTATATTGCTAACAATATAAGTAATAAGGATAATTATTACAGTTCTAGCGATAATAACTGCATTATATGGGTAATAATGCATGTTATATTGATAATATTGGGAGTAATAAGTATATTTATTATGGTTCTGGAGATAATAACTGCATAATATGGGTAATAATGCATGTTATATTGATAATAATATAAGTAATAAGTATAATTATTACAGTTCTAGCGATAATACCTCCATTATATGGGTAATAATGCATGTTATATTGATGATAATGAAAGTAATACGTATATTTATTATAGTTCTTGCGATAATAACTGCATAATATGGGTAATAATGCATGTTATATTGAGAATAATATAAGTAACAAGTATAATTATTACAGTTCTGGCGATAATAACTGCATAATATGGGTAATAATGCATGTTATATTGATAATAATATAAGTAATAAGTATAATTATTACAGTTCTAGCGATAATAACTGCATTATATGGGTAATAATGCACGTTATATTGCTAACAATAGAAGTAATAAGTATAATTATTACAGTCCTAGCGATAATAACTGCATTATATCGGTAATAATGCATGCTATATTGATAATATCGGGAGTAATAAGTATAATTATTATAGTTCTAGCGATAATAATAGTAAAATATGGCAAATAGTGCATGTTATATTGATAATAATAAAAGTAATAAGTATATTTATTACAGTTCTACCGATAATAACTGCATAATATGGGTAATAATGCATGTTATATTGATGATAATAAAAGTAATACGTATATTTATTATAGTTCTAGCGATAATAACTGCATAATATGGGTAATAATGCATGTTATATTGATAATAATATAAGTAATAAGGATGATCATTACAGTTCTAGCGATAATAACTGCATTATATGCGTAATAAGGCATGGTATATTGATAATATCGGGAGTAATAAGTATAATTATTATAGTTCTAGCGATAATAATAGTAAAATATGGCTAATAGTGCATGATATATTGATAATAGTAAAAGTAATAAGTATATTTATTATAGTTCTTTCGATAATAACTGCATAATATGGGTAATAATGCATGTTATATTGAGAATAATATAAGTAATAAGTATAATTATTACAATTCTGGCGATAATAACTGCATTATATGGGTAATAATGCACGTTATATTGCTAATAGTATAAGTAATGAGTATAATTATTACAGTTCTAGCGATAATAACTGCATTATATGGGTAATAATGCATGTTATATTGATGATAATAAAAGTAATACGTATATTTATTATAGTTCTAGCGATAATAACTGCATAATATGGGTAATAGTGCATGTTATATTGATGATAATAAAAGTAATACGTATATTTATTATAGTTCTAGCAATAATAACTGCATAATATGGGTAATAATGCATGTTATATTGATAATAATATAAGTAATAAGTATGAATTATTATAGTTCTAGCGATAATAACTGCATTATATGGGTAATAATGCACGTTATATTGCTAACAATATAAGTAATAAGTATAATTATTACAGTTCTAGCGATAATAACTGCATTATATGGGTAATAATGCATGTTATATTGATAATATTGGGAGTAATAAGTATATTTATTATGGTTCTGGAGATAATAACTGCATAATATGGGTAATAATGCATGTTATATTGATAATAATATAAGTAATAAGTATAATTATTACAGTTCTAGCGATAATACCTCCATTATATGGGTAATAATGCATGTTATATTGATGATAATGAAAGTAATACGTATATTTATTATAGTTCTTGCGATAATAACTGCATAATATGGGTAATAATGCATGTTATATTGAGAATAATATAAGTAACAAGTATAATTATTACAGTTCTGGCGATAATAACTGCACAATATGGGTAATAATGCATGTTATATTGATAATAATATAAGTAATAAGTATAATTATTACAGTTCTAGCGATAATAACTGCATTATATGGGTAATAATGCACGTTATATTGCTAACAATATAAGTAATAAGTATAATTATTACAGTTCTAGCGATAATAACTGCATTATATGGGTAATAATGCATGTTATATTGATAATATTGGGAGTAATAAGTATATTTATTATGGTTCTGGAGATAATAACTGCATAATATGGGTAATAATGCATGTTATATTGATAATAATATAAGTAATAAGTATAATTATTACAGTTCTAGCGATAATACCTCCATTATATGGGTAATAATGCATGTTATATTGATGATAATGAAAGTAATACGTATATTTATTATAGTTCTTGCGATAATAACTGCATAATATGGGTAATAATGCATGTTATATTGAGAATAATATAAGTAACAAGTATAATTATTACAGTTCTGGCGATAATAACTGCATAATATGGGTAATAATGCATGTTATATTGATAATAATATAAGTAATAAGTATAATTATTACAGTTCTAGCGATAATAACTGCATTATATGGGTAATAATGCACGTTATATTGCTTACAATAGAAGTAATAAGTATAATTATTACAGTCCTAGCGATAATAACTGCATTATATCGGTAATAATGCATGCTATATTGATAATATCGGGAGTAATAAGTATAATTATTATAGTTCTAGCGATAATAATAGTAAAATATGGCAAATAGTGCATGTTATATTGATAATAATAAAGGTAATAAGTATATTTATTACAGTTCTACCGATAATAACTGCATAATATGGGTAATAATGCATGTTATATTGATGATAATAAAAGTAATACGTATATTTATTACAGTTCTAGCGATAATAACTGCATTATATGCGTAATAAGGCATGGTATATTGATAATATCGGGAGTAATAAGTATAATTATTATAGTTCTAGCGATAATAATAGTAAAATATGGCTAATAGTGCATGATATATTGATAATAGTAAAAGTAATAAGTATATTTATTATAGTTCTAGCGATAATAACTGCATAATATGGGTAATAATGCATGTTATATTGAGAATAATATAAGTAATAAGTATAATTATTACAATTCTGGCGATAATAACTGCATTATATGGGTAATAATGCACGTTATATTGCTAATAGTATAAGTAATGAGTATAATTATTACAGTTCTAGCGATAATAACTGCATTATATGGGTAATAATGCATGTTATATTGATGATAATAAAAGTAATACGTATATTTATTATAGTTCTAGCGATAATAACTGCATAATATGGGTAATAGTGCATGTTATATTGATGATAATAAAAGTAATACGTATATTTATTATAGTTCTAGCAATAATAACTGCATAATATGGGTAATAATGCATGTTATATTGATAATAATATAAGTAATAAGTATGAATTATTACAGTTCTAGCGATAATAACTGCATTATATGGGTAATAATGCACGTTATATTGCTAACAATATAAGTAATAAGTATAATTATTACAGTTCTAGCGATAATAACTGCATTATATGGGTAATAATGCATGTTATATTGATAATATTGGGAGTAATAAGTATATTTATTATGGTTCTGGAGATAATAACTGCATAATATGGGTAATAATGCATGTTATATTGATAATAATATAAGTAATAAGTATAATTATTACAGTTCTAGCGATAATACCTCCATTATATGGGTAATAATGCATGTTATATTGATGATAATGAAAGTAATACGTATATTTATTATAGTTCTTGCGATAATAACTGCATAATATGGGTAATAATGCATGTTATATTGAGAATAATATAAGTAACAAGTATAATTATTACAGTTCTGGCGATAATAACTGCACAATATGGGTAATAATGCATGTTATATTGATAATAATATAAGTAATAAGTATAATTATTACAGTTCTAGCGATAATAACTGCATTATATGGGTAATAATGCACGTTATATTGCTAACAATATAAGTAATAAGTATAATTATTACAGTCCTAGCGATAATAACTGCATTATATCGGTAATAATGCATGCTATATTGATAATATCGGGAGTAATAAGTATAATTAATATAGTTCTAGCGATAATAATAGTAAAATATGGCAAATAGTGCATGTTATATTGATAATAATAAAAGTAATAAGTATATTTATTACAGTTCTATCGATAATAACTGCATAATATGGGTAATAATGCATGTTATAATGATGATAATAAAAGTAATACGTATATTTATTATAGTTCTAGCGATAATAACTGCATAATATGGGTTTAATGCATGTTATATTGATAATAATATAAGTAATAAGGATGATCATTACAGTTCTAGCGATAATAACTGCATTATATGGGTAATAATGCACGTTATATTGCTAACAATATAAGTAATAAGTATAATTATTACAATTCTGGCGATAATAACTGCATTATATGAGTAATAATGCACGTTATATTGCTAATAGTATAAGTAATGAGTATAATTATTACAGTTCTAGCGATAATAACTGCATTATATGGGTAATAATGCATGTTATATTGATGATAATAAAAGTAATACGTATATTTATTATAGTTCTAGCGATAATAACTGCATAATATGGGTAATAATGCATGTTATATTGAGAATAATATAAGTATTAAGTATAATTATTCCAGTTCTGGCGATAATAACTGCATAATATGGGTAATAATGCACGTTATATTGCTAATAATATAAGTAATGAGTACAATTATTACAGTTCTAGCGATAATAACTGCATTATATGGGTAATAATGCACGTTATATTGCTAATAATATAAGTAATAAGTATAATTATTACAGTTCTAGCCATAATAACTGCATTATATGGGTAATAATGCATGTTACATTGATAATTTTGGGAGTAATAAGTATATTTATTATAGCTCTAGCGATATTAACTGCATAATATGGGTAATAATGCATGTTATATTGATAACAATATAAGTAATAAGTATAATTATTACAGTTCTAGCGATAATAACTGTATTATATGGGTAATAATGCATGTTATATTGATGATAATAAAAGTAATACGTATATTTGTTATAGTTCCAGCGATAATAACTGCATAATATGGGTAATAATGCATGTTATAATGAGAATAATATAAATAATAAGTATAATTATTACAGATCTGGCGATAATAACTGCATTATATGGTTAATAATGCACGTTATATTGCTAACAATATAAGTAATACGTATAATTATTACAGTTCTAGCGATAATAACTGCATAATATGGGTAATAATGCATGTTATATTGAGAATAATATAAGTAATAAGTATAATTATTACAATTCTGGCGATAATAACTGCATTATATGAGTAATAATGCACGTTATATTGCTAATAGTATAAGTAATGAGTATAATTATTACAGTTCTAGCGATAATAACTGCATTATATGGGTAATAATGCACGTTATATTGCTAATAATATAAGTAATAAGTATAATTATTACAGTTCTAGCCATAATAACTGCATTATATGGGTAATAATGCATGTTACATTGATAATTTTGGGAGTAATAAGTATATTTATTATAGCTCTAGCGATAATAACTGCATAATATGGCTAATAATGCATGTTATATTGATAATAATATAAGTAATAAGTATAATTATTACAGTTCTAGCGATAATAACTGCATTATATGGGTAATAATGCATGTTATATTGATGATAATAAAAGTAATACGTATATTTGTTATAGTTCCAGCGATAATAACTGCATAATATGGGTAATAATGCATGTTATAATGAGAATAATATAAGTAATAAGTATAATTATTACAGTTCTGGCGATAATAACTGCATTATATGGTTAATAATGCACGTTATATTGCTAATAGTATAAGTAATAAGTATAATTATTACAGTTCTTGCGATAATACCTCCATTATATGGGTAATAATGCATGTTATATTGATAATAATAAAAGTAATAAGTATAATTATTACAGTTCTAGCGATAATAACTGCATTATATGGGTAATAATGCACGTTATATTGCTAATAATATAAGTAATAAGTATAATTATTACAGTTCTAGCGATAATAACTGCATTATATGGGTAATAATGCATGTTATATTGATAATAGTATAAGTAATAAGTATAATTATTACAGTTCTTGCGATAATACCTCCATTATATGGGTAATAATGCATGTTATATTGATAATAATATAAGTAATAAGTATAATTATTACAGTTCTAGCGATAATAACTGCATTATATGGGTAATAATGCACGTTATATTGCTAATAATATAAGTAATAAGTATAATTATTACAGTTCTAGCGATAATAACTGCATTATATGGGTAATAATGCATGTTATATTGATAATATCGGGAGTAATAAGTATAATTATTATAGTTCTAGCGATAATAATAGTAAAATATGGCAAGTAGTGCATGTTATATTGATAATAATAAAAGTAATAAGTATATTTATTACAGTTCTATCGATAATAACTGCATAATATGGGTAATAATGCATGTTATATTGATGATAATAAAAGTAATACGTTTATTTATTATAGTTCTAGAAATAATAACTGCATAATATGGGTAATAATGCATGTTATATTGATAATAATATAAGTAGTAAGTATAATTATTACAGTTCTAGCGATAATAACTGCATTATATGGGTAATAATGCACGTTATATTGCTAACAATATAAGTAATAAGTATAATTATTACAGTTCTAGCGATAATAACTGCATTATATGGGTAATAATGCATGTTATATTGAGAATAATATAAGTATTAAGTATAATTATTCCAGTTCTGGCGATAATAACTGCATAATATGGGTAATAATGCACGTTATATTGCTAATAATATAAGTAATGAGTACAATTATTACAGTTCTAGCGATAATAACTGCATTATATGGGTAATAATGCACGTTATATTGCTAATAATATAAGTAATAAGTATAATTATTACAGTTCTAGCCATAATAACTGCATTATATGGGTAATAATGCATGTTACATTGATAATTTTGGGAGTAATAAGTATATTTATTATAGCTCTAGCGATAATAACTGCATAATATGGGTAATAATGCATGTTATATTGATAATAATATAAGTAATAAGTATAATTATTACAGTTCTAGCGATAATAACTGCATTATATGGGTAATAATGCATGTTATATTGATGATAATAAAAGAAATACGTATATTTGTTATAGTTCCAGCGATAATAACTGCATAATATGGGTAATAATGCATGTTATAATGAGAATAATATAAATAATAAGTATAATTATTACAGTTCTGGCGATAATAACTGCATTATATGGTTAATAATGCACGTTATATTGCTAACAATATAAGTAATAAGTATAATTATTACAGTTCTAGCGATAATAACTGCATAATATGGGTAATAATGCATGTTATATTGAGAATAATATAAGCAATAAGTATAATTATTACAATTCTGGCGATAATAACTGCATTATATGAGTAATAATGCACGTTATATTGCTAATAGTATAAGTAATGAGTATAATTATTACAGTTCTAGCGATAATAACTGCATAATATGGGTAATAATGCATGTTATATTGATAATAATATAAGTAATAAGTATAATTATTACAGTTCTAGCGATAATAACTGCATTATATGGGTAATAATGCATGTTATATTGATGATAATAAAAGAAATACGTATATTTGTTATAGTTCCAGCGATAATAACTGCATAATATGGGTAATAATGCATGTTATAATGAGAGTAATATAAATAATAAGTATAATTATTACAGTTCTGGCGATAATAACTGCATTATATGGTTAATAATGCACGTTATATTACTAACAATATAAGTAATAAGTATAATTATTACAGTTCTAGCGATAATAACTGCATAATATGGGTAATAATGCATGTTATATTGAGAATAATATAAGTAATAAGTATAATTATTACAATTCTGGCGATAATAACTGCATTATATGAGTAATAATGCACGTTATATTGCTAATAGTATAAGTAATGAGTATAATTATTACAGTTCTAGCGATAATAACTGCATTATATGGGTAATAATGCATGTTATATTGATGATAATAAAGGTAATACGTATATTTATTATAGTTCTAGCGATAATAACTGCATAATGTGGGTAATAATGCATGTTATATTGATAATAATATAAGTAATAAGTATAATTATTACAGTTCTAGCGATAATAACTGCATTATATGGGTAATAATGCACGTTATATTGATGATAATGAAAGTAATACGTATATTTATTATAGTTCTTGCGATAATAACTGCATAATATGGGTAATAATGCATGTTATATTGAGAATAATATAAGTAACAAGTATAATTATTACAGTTCTGGCGATAATAACTGCACAATATGGGTAATAATGCATGTTATATTGATAATAATATAAGTAATAAGTATAATTATTACAGTTCTAGCGATAATACCTCCATTATATGGGTAATAATGCATGTTATATTGATGATAATGAAAGTAATACGTATATTTATTATAGTTCTTGCGATAATAACTGCATAATATGGGTAATAATGCATGTTATATTGAGAATAATATAAGTAACAAGTATAATTATTCCAGTTCTGGCGATAATAACTGCATAATATGGGTAATAATGCACGTTATATTGCTAACAATATAAGTAATGAGTACAATTATTACAGTTCTAGCGATAATAACTGCATTATATGGGTAATAATGCACGTTATATTGCTAATAATATAAGTAATAAGTATAATTATTACAGTTCTAGCCATAATAACTGCATTATATGGGTAATAATGCATGTTACATTGATAATTTTGGGAGTAATAAGTATATTTATTATAGCTCTAGCGATAATAACTGCATAATATGGGTAATAATGCATGTTATATTGATAATAATATAAGTAATAAGTATAATTATTACAGTTCTAGCGATAATAACTGCATTATATGGGTAATAATGCATGTTATATTGATGATAATAAAAGTAATACGTATATTTGTTATAGTTCCAGCGATAATAACTGCATAATATGGGTAATAATGCATGTTATAATGAGAATAATATAAGTAATAAGTATAATTATTACAGTTCTGGCGATAATAACTGCATTATATGGTTAATAATGCACGTTATATTGCTAATAGTATAAGTAATAAGTATAATTATTACAGTTCTTGCGATAATACCTCCATTATATGGGTAATAATGCATGTTATATTGATGATAATAAAAGTAATACGTTTATTTATTATAGTTCTAGAAATAATAACTGCATAATATGGGTAATAATGCATGTTATATTGATAATAATATAAGTAGTAAGTATAATTATTACAGTTCTAGCGATAATAACTGCATTATATGGGTAATAATGCACGTTATATTGCTAACAATATAAGTAATAAGTATAATTATTACAGTTCTAGCGATAATAACTGCATTATATGGGTAATAATGCATGTTATATTGAGAATAATATAAGTATTAAGTATAATTATTCCAGTTCTGGCGATAATAACTGCATAATATGGGTAATAATGCACGTTATATTGCTAATAATATAAGTAATGAGTACAATTATTACAGTTCTAGCGATAATAACTGCATTATATGGGTAATAATGCACGTTATATTGCTAATAATATAAGTAATAAGTATAATTATTACAGTTCTAGCCATAATAACTGCATTATATGGGTAATAATGCATGTTACATTGATAATTTTGGGAGTAATAAGTATATTTATTATAGCTCTAGCGATAATAACTGCATAATATGAGTAATAATGCACGTTATATTGCTAATAGTATAAGTAATGAGTATAATTATTACAGTTCTAGCGATAATAACTGCATAATATGGGTAATAATGCATGTTATATTGATAATAATATAAGTAATAAGTATAATTATTACAGTTCTAGCGATAATAACTGCATTATATGGGTAATAATGCATGTTATATTGATGATAATAAAAGAAATACGTATATTTGTTACAGTGCTAGCGGTAATAACTGCATTATATGGGTAATAATGCACGTTATATTGCTAACAATATAAGTAATAAGTATAATTATTACAGTTCTAGCGATAATAACTGCATTATATGGGTAATAATGCATGTTATATTGATAATATTGGGAGTAATAAGTATATTTATTATGGTTCTAGAGATAATAACTGCATAATATGGGTAATAATGTATGTTATATTGATAATAATATAAGTAATAAGTATAATTATTACAGTTCTAGGGATAATAACTGCATTATATGGGTAATAATGCATGTTATATTGATAATATTGGGAGTAATAAGTATATTTATTATAGTTCTAGCGATAATAACTGCATAATATGGGTAATAGTGCATGTTATATTGATAATAGTATAAGTAATAAGTATAATTATTACAGTTCTAGCGATAATAACTACATTATATGGGTAATAATGCACGTTATATTGCTAACAATATAAGTAATAAGTATAATTATTACAGTCCTAGCGATAATAACTGCATTATATCGGTAATAATGCATGCTATATTGATAATATCGGGAGTAATAAGTATAATTATTATAGTTCTAGCGATAATAATAGTAAAATATGGCAAATAGTGCATGTTATATTGATAATAATAAAAGTAATAAGTATATTTATTACAGTTCTATCGATAATAACTGCATAATATGGGTAATAATGCATGTTATATTGATGATAATAAAAGTAATACGTATATTTATTATAGTTCTAGCGATAATAACTGCATAATATGGGTAATAATGCACGTTGTATTGATAATAATATAAGTAATAAGGATGATCATTACAGTTCTAGCGATAATAACTGCATTATATGGGTAATAATGCACGTTATATTGCTAACAATATAAGTAATAAGTATAATTATTACAGTTCTAGCGATAATAACTGCATTATATGGGTAATAATGCATGTTATATTGATAATATTGCGAGTAATAAGTATATTTATTATGGTTCTAGAGATAATAACTGCATAATATGGGTAATAATGCATGTTATAATGAGAATAATATAAGTAATAAGTATAATTATTACAGTTCTATCGATAATAACTGCATAATATGGGTAATAATGCATGTTATATTGATGATAATAAAAGTAATACGTATATTTATTATAGTTCTAGCGATAATAACTGCATAATATGGGTAATAATGCACGTTGTATTGATAATAATATAAGTAATAAGGATGATCATTACAGTTCTAGCGATAATAACTGCATTATATGGGTAATAATGCACGTTATATTGCTAACAATATAAGTAATAAGTATAATTATTACAGTTCTAGCGATAATAACTGCATTATATGGGTAATAATGCACGTTATATTGCTAACAATATAAGTAATAAGTATAATTATTACAGTTCTAGCGATAATAACTGCATTATATGGGTAATAATGCATGTTATATTGATAATATTGCGAGTAATAAGTATATTTATTATGGTTCTAGAGATAATAACTGCATAATATGGGTAATAATGCATGTTATAATGAGAATAATATATGTAATAAGTATAATTATTACAGTTCTAGCGATAATAACTGCATTATATGGGTAATAATGCACGTTATATTGCTAACAATATAAGTAATAAGTATAATTATTACAGTTCTAGCGATAATAACTGCATTATATGGGTAATAATGCATGTTATATTGACAATATTGGGAGTAATAAGTATATTTATTATGGTTCTAGAGATAATAACTGCATAATATGGGTAATAATGCATGTTATATTGATAATAATATAAGTAATAAGTATAATTATTACAGTTCTATCGATAATAACTGCATAATATGGGTAATAATGCATGTTATATTGATAATAATAAAAGTAATAAGTCTATTTATTACAGTTCTATCGATAATAACTGCATAATATGGGTAATAATGCATGTTATATTGATGATAATAAAGGTAATACGTATATTTATTATAGCTCTAGCGATAATAACTGCATAATATGGGTAATAATGCATGTTATATTGATAATAATATAAGTAATAAGTATAATTATTACAGTGCTAGCGGTAATAACTGCATTATATGGGTAATAATGCACGTTATATTGCTAACAATATAAGTAATAAGTATAATTATTACAGTTCTAGCGATAATAACTGCATTATATGGGTAATAATGCATGTTATATTGATAATATTGGGAGTAATAAGTATATTTATTATGGTTCTAGAGATAATAACTGCATAATATGGGTAATAATGTATGTTATATTGATAATAATATAAGTAATAAGTATAATTATTACAGTTCTAGGGATAGTAACTGCATTATATGGGTAATAATGCATGTTATATTGATAATATTGGGAGTAATAAGTATATTTATTATAGTTCTAGCGATAATAACTGCATAATATGGGTAATAGTGCATGTTATATTGATAATAGTATAAGTAATAAGTATAATTATTACAGTTCTAGCGATAATAACTGCATTATATGGGTAATAATGCACGTTATATTGCTAATAATATAAGTAATAAGTATAATTATTACAGTTCTAGCGATAATAATAGTAAAATATGGCTAATAGTGCATGATATATTGATAATAGTAAAAGTAATAAGTATATTTATTACAGTTCTATCGATAATAACTGCATAATATGGGTAATAGTGCATGTTATATTGATGATAATAAGAGTAATACGTATATTTATTATAGTTCTAGCAATAATAACTGCATAATATGGGTAATAATGCATGTTATATTGATAATAATATAAGTAATAAGTATAATTATTACAGTTCTAGCGATAATAACTGCATTATATGGGTAATAATGCACGTTATATTGCTAACAATATAAGTAATAAGTATAATTATTACAGTTCTAGCGATAATAACTGCATTATATGGGTAATAATGCATGTTATATTGATAATATTGGGAGTAATAAGTATATTTATTATGGTTCTGGAGATAATAACTGCATAATATGGGTAATAATGCATGTTATATTGATAATAATATAAGTAATAAGTATAATTATTACAGTTCTAGCGATAATACCTCCATTATATGGGTAATAATGCATGTTATATTGAGAATAATATAAGTAACAAGTATAATTATTACAGTTCTGGCGATAATAACTGCATAATATGGGTAATAATGCATGTTATATTGATAATAATATAAGTAATAAGTATAATTATTACAGTTCTAGCGATAATAACTGCATTATATGGGTAATAATGCACGTTATATTGCTAACAATAGAAGTAATAAGTATAATTATTACAGTCCTAGCGATAATAACTGCATTATATCGGTAATAATGCATGCTATATTGATAATATCGGGAGTAATAAGTATAATTATTATAGTTCTAGCGATAATAATAGTAAAATATGGCAAATAGTGCATGTTATATTGATAATAATAAAAGTAATAAGTATATTTATTACAGTTCTACCGATAATAACTGCATAATATGGGTAATAATGCATGTTATATTGATGATAATAAAAGTAATACGTATATTTATTATAGTTCTAGCGATAATAACTGCATAATATGGGTAATAATGCATGTTATATTGATAATAATATAAGTAATAAGGATGATCATTACAGTTCTAGCGATAATAACTGCATTATATGCGTAATAAGGCATGGTATATTGATAATATCGGGAGTAATAAGTATAATTATTATAGTTCTAGCGATAATAATAGTAAAATATGGCTAATAGTGCATGATATATTGATAATAGTAAAAGTAATAAGTATATTTATTATAGTTCTTTCGATAATAACTGCATAATATGGGTAATAATGCATGTTATATTGAGAATAATATAAGTAATAAGTATAATTATTACAATTCTGGCGATAATAACTGCATTATATGGGTAATAATGCACGTTATATTGCTAATAGTATAAGTAATGAGTATAATTATTACAGTTCTAGCGATAATAACTGCATTATATGGGTAATAATGCATGTTATATTGATGATAATAAAAGTAATACGTATATTTATTATAGTTCTAGCGATAATAACTGCATAATATGGGTAATAGTGCATGTTATATTGATGATAATAAAAGTAATACGTATATTTATTATAGTTCTAGCAATAATAACTGCATAATATGGGTAATAATGCATGTTATATTGATAATAATATAAGTAATAAGTATGAATTATTACAGTTCTAGCGATAATAACTGCATTATATGGGTAATAATGCACGTTATATTGCTAACAATATAAGTAATAAGTATAATTATTACAGTTCTAGCGATAATAACTGCATTATATGGGTAATAATGCATGTTATATTGATAATATTGGGAGTAATAAGTATATTTATTATGGTTCTGGAGATAATAACTGCATAATATGGGTAATAATGCATGTTATATTGATAATAATATAAGTAATAAGTATAATTATTACAGTTCTAGCGATAATACCTCCATTATATGGGTAATAATGCATGTTATATTGATGATAATGAAAGTAATACGTATATTTATTATAGTTCTTGCGATAATAACTGCATAATATGGGTAATAATGCATGTTATATTGAGAATAATATAAGTAACAAGTATAATTATTACAGTTCTGGCGATAATAACTGCACAATATGGGTAATAATGCATGTTATATTGATAATAATATAAGTAATAAGTATAATTATTACAGTTCTAGCGATAATAACTGCATTATATGGGTAATAATGCACGTTATATTGCTAACAATATAAGTAATAAGTATAATTATTACAGTTCTAGCGATAATAACTGCATTATATGGGTAATAATGCATGTTATATTGATAATATTGGGAGTAATAAGTATATTTATTATGGTTCTGGAGATAATAACTGCATAATATGGGTAATAATGCATGTTATATTGATAATAATATAAGTAATAAGTATAATTATTACAGTTCTAGCGATAATACCTCCATTATATGGGTAATAATGCATGTTATATTGATGATAATGAAAGTAATACGTATATTTATTATAGTTCTTGCGATAATAACTGCATAATATGGGTAATAATGCATGTTATATTGAGAATAATATAAGTAACAAGTATAATTATTACAGTTCTGGCGATAATAACTGCATAATATGGGTAATAATGCATGTTATATTGATAATAATATAAGTAATAAGTATAATTATTACAGTTCTAGCGATAATAACTGCATTATATGGGTAATAATGCACGTTATATTGCTTACAATAGAAGTAATAAGTATAATTATTACAGTCCTAGCGATAATAACTGCATTATATCGGTAATAATGCATGCTATATTGATAATATCGGGAGTAATAAGTATAATTATTATAGTTCTAGCGATAATAATAGTAAAATATGGCAAATAGTGCATGTTATATTGATAATAATAAAAGTAATAAGTATATTTATTACAGTTCTACCGATAATAACTGCATAATATGGGTAATAATGCATGTTATATTGATGATAATAAAAGTAATACGTATATTTATTACAGTTCTAGCGATAATAACTGCATTATATGCGTAATAAGGCATGGTATATTGATAATATCGGGAGTAATAAGTATAATTATTATAGTTCTAGCGATAATAATAGTAAAATATGGCTAATAGTGCATGATATATTGATAATAGTAAAAGTAATAAGTATATTTATTATAGTTCTAGCGATAATAACTGCATAATATGGGTAATAATGCATGTTATATTGAGAATAATATAAGTAATAAGTATAATTATTACAATTCTGGCGATAATAACTGCATTATATGGGTAATAATGCACGTTATATTGCTAATAGTATAAGTAATGAGTATAATTATTACAGTTCTAGCGATAATAACTGCATTATATGGGTAATAATGCATGTTATATTGATGATAATAAAAGTAATACGTATATTTATTATAGTTCTAGCGATAATAACTGCATAATATGGGTAATAGTGCATGTTATATTGATGATAATAAAAGTAATACGTATATTTATTATAGTTCTAGCAATAATAACTGCATAATATGGGTAATAATGCATGTTATATTGATAATAATATAAGTAATAAGTATGAATTATTACAGTTCTAGCGATAATAACTGCATTATATGGGTAATAATGCACGTTATATTGCTAACAATATAAGTAATAAGTATAATTATTACAGTTCTAGCGATAATAACTGCATTATATGGGTAATAATGCATGTTATATTGATAATATTGGGAGTAATAAGTATATTTATTATGGTTCTGGAGATAATAACTGCATAATATGGGTAATAATGCATGTTATATTGATAATAATATAAGTAATAAGTATAATTATTACAGTTCTAGCGATAATACCTCCATTATATGGGTAATAATGCATGTTATATTGATGATAATGAAAGTAATACGTATATTTATTATAGTTCTTGCGATAATAACTGCATAATATGGGTAATAATGCATGTTATATTGAGAATAATATAAGTAACAAGTATAATTATTACAGTTCTGGCGATAATAACTGCACAATATGGGTAATAATGCATGTTATATTGATAATAATATAAGTAATAAGTATAATTATTACAGTTCTAGCGATAATAACTGCATTATATGGGTAATAATGCACGTTATATTGCTAACAATATAAGTAATAAGTATAATTATTACAGTCCTAGCGATAATAACTGCATTATATCGGTAATAATGCATGCTATATTGATAATATCGGGAGTAATAAGTATAATTAATATAGTTCTAGCGATAATAATAGTAAAATATGGCAAATAGTGCATGTTATATTGATAATAATAAAAGTAATAAGTATATTTATTACAGTTCTATCGATAATAACTGCATAATATGGGTAATAATGCATGTTATAATGATGATAATAAAAGTAATACGTATATTTATTATAGTTCTAGCGATAATAACTGCATAATATGGGTTTAATGCATGTTATATTGATAATAATATAAGTAATAAGGATGATCATTACAGTTCTAGCGATAATAACTGCATTATATGGGTAATAATGCACGTTATATTGCTAACAATATAAGTAATAAGTATAATTATTACAATTCTGGCGATAATAACTGCATTATATGAGTAATAATGCACGTTATATTGCTAATAGTATAAGTAATGAGTATAATTATTACAGTTCTAGCGATAATAACTGCATTATATGGGTAATAATGCATGTTATATTGATGATAATAAAAGTAATACGTATATTTATTATAGTTCTAGCGATAATAACTGCATAATATGGGTAATAATGCATGTTATATTGAGAATAATATAAGTATTAAGTATAATTATTCCAGTTCTGGCGATAATAACTGCATAATATGGGTAATAATGCACGTTATATTGCTAATAATATAAGTAATGAGTACAATTATTACAGTTCTAGCGATAATAACTGCATTATATGGGTAATAATGCACGTTATATTGCTAATAATATAAGTAATAAGTATAATTATTACAGTTCTAGCCATAATAACTGCATTATATGGGTAATAATGCATGTTACATTGATAATTTTGGGAGTAATAAGTATATTTATTATAGCTCTAGCGATATTAACTGCATAATATGGGTAATAATGCATGTTATATTGATAATAATATAAGTAATAAGTATAATTATTACAGTTCTAGCGATAATAACTGCATTATATGGGTAATAATGCATGTTATATTGATGATAATAAAAGTAATACGTATATTTGTTATAGTTCCAGCGATAATAACTGCATAATATGGGTAATAATGCATGTTATAATGAGAATAATATAAATAATAAGTATAATTATTACAGATCTGGCGATAATAACTGCATTATATGGTTAATAATGCACGTTATATTGCTAACAATATAAGTAATACGTATAATTATTACAGTTGTAGCGATAATAACTGCATAATATGGGTAATAATGCATGTTATATTGAGAATAATATAAGTAATAAGTATAATTATTACAATTCTGGCGATAATAACTGCATTATATGAGTAATAATGCACGTTATATTGCTAATAGTATAAGTAATGAGTATAATTATTACAGTTCTAGCGATAATAACTGCATTATATGGGTAATAATGCATGTTATATTGATGATAATAAAAGTAATACGTATATTTATTATAGTTCTAGCGATAATAACTGCATAATATGGGTAATAATGCATGTTATATTGAGAATAATATAAGTATTAAGTATAATTATTCCAGTTCTGGCGATAATAACTGCATAATATGGGTAATAATGCACGTTATATTGCTAACAATATAAGTAATGAGTACAATTATTACAGTTCTAGCGATAATAACTGCATTATATGGGTAATAATGCACGTTATATTGCTAATAATATAAGTAATAAGTATAATTATTACAGTTCTAGCCATAATAACTGCATTATATGGGTAATAATGCATGTTACATTGATAATTTTGGGAGTAATAAGTATATTTATTATAGCTCTAGCGATAATAACTGCATAATATGGGTAATAATGCATGTTATATTGATAATAATATAAGTAATAAGTATAATTATTACAGTTCTAGCGATAATAACTGCATTATATGGGTAATAATGCATGTTATATTGATGATAATAAAAGTAATACGTATATTTGTTATAGTTCCAGCGATAATAACTGCATAATATGGGTAATAATGCATGTTATAATGAGAATAATATAAGTAATAAGTATAATTATTACAGTTCTGGCGATAATAACTGCATTATATGGTTAATAATGCACGTTATATTGCTAATAGTATAAGTAATAAGTACAATTATTACAGTTCTTGCGATAATACCTCCATTATATGGGTAATAATGCATGTTATATTGATAATAATAAAAGTAATAAGTATAATTATTACAGTTCTAGCGATAATAACTGCATTATATGGGTAATAATGCACGTTATATTGCTAATAATATAAGTAATAAGTATAATTATTACAGTTCTAGCGATAATAACTGCATTATATGGGTAATAATGCATGTTATATTGATAATAGTATAAGTAATAAGTATAATTATTACAGTTCTTGCGATAATACCTCCATTATATGGGTAATAATGCATGTTATATTGATAATAATATAAGTAATAAGTATAATTATTACAGTTCTAGCGATAATAACTGCATTATATGGGTAATAATGCACGTTATATTGCTAATAATATAAGTAATAAGTATAATTATTACAGTTCTAGCGATAATAACTGCATTATATGGGTAATAATGCATGTTATATTGATAATATCGGGAGTAATAAGTATAATTATTATAGTTCTAGCGATAATAATAGTAAAATATGGCAAATAGTGCATGTTATATTGATAATAATAAAAGTAATAAGTATATTTATTACAGTTCTATCGATAATAACTGCATAATATGGGTAATAATGCATGTTATATTGATGATAATAAAAGTAATACGTTTATTTATTATAGTTCTAGAAATAATAACTGCATAATATGGGTAATAATGCATGTTATATTGATAATAATATAAGTAGTAAGTATAATTATTACAGTTCTAGCGATAATAACTGCATTATATGGGTAATAATGCACGTTATATTGCTAACAATATAAGTAATAAGTATAATTATTACAGTTCTAGCGATAATAACTGCATTATATGGGTAATAATGCATGTTATATTGAGAATAATATAAGTATTAAGTATAATTATTCCAGTTCTAGCGATAATAACTGCATAATATGGGTAATAATGCACGTTATATTGCTAATAATATAAGTAATGAGTACAATTATTACAGTTCTAGCGATAATAACTGCATTATATGGGTAATAATGCACGTTATATTGCTAATAATATAAGTAATAAGTATAATTATTACAGTTCTAGCCATAATAACTGCATTATATGGGTAATAATGCATGTTACATTGATAATTTTGGGAGTAATAAGTATATTTATTATAGCTCTAGCGATAATAACTGCATAATATGGGTAATAATGCATGTTATATTGATAATAATATAAGTAATAAGTATAATTATTACAGTTCTAGCGATAATAACTGCATTATATGGGTAATAATGCATGTTATATTGATGATAATAAAAGAAATACGTATATTTGTTATAGTTCCAGCGATAATAACTGCATAATATGGGTAATAATGCATGTTATAATGAGAATAATATAAATAATAAGTATAATTATTACAGTTCTGGCGATAATAACTGCATTATATGGTTAATAATGCACGTTATATTGCTAACAATATAAGTAATAAGTATAATTATTACAGTTCTAGCGATAATAACTGCATAATATGGGTAATAATGCATGTTATATTGAGAATAATATAAGTAATAAGTATAATTATTACAATTCCGGCGATAATAACTGCATTATATGAGTAATAATGCACGTTATATTGCTAATAGTATAAGTAATGAGTATAATTATTACAGTTCTAGCGATAATAACTGCATAATATGGGTAATAATGCATGTTATATTGATAATAATATAAGTAATAAGTATAATTATTACAGTTCTAGCGATAATAACTGCATTATATGGGTAATAATGCATGTTATATTGATGATAATAAAAGAAATACGTATATTTGTTATAGTTCCAGCGATAATAACTGCATAATATGGGTAATAATGCATGTTATAATGAGAGTAATATAAATAATAAGTATAATTATTACAGTTCTGGCGATAATAACTGCATTATATGGTTAATAATGCACGTTATATTGCTAACAATATAAGTAATAAGTATAATTATTACAGTTCTAGCGATAATAACTGCATAATATGGGTAATAATGCATGTTATATTGAGAATAATATAAGTAATAAGTATAATTATTACAATTCTGGCGATAATAACTGCATTATATGAGTAATAATGCACGTTATATTGCTAATAGTATAAGTAATGAGTATAATTATTACAGTTCTAGCGATAATAACTGCATTATATGGGTAATAATGCATGTTATATTGATGATAATAAAAGTAATACGTATATTTATTATAGTTCTAGCGATAATAACTGCATAATATGGGTAATAATGCATGTTATATTGAGAATAATATAAGTATTAAGTATAATTATTCCAGTTCTGGCGATAATAACTGCATAATATGGGTAATAATGCACGTTATATTGCTAACAATATAAGTAATGAGTACAATTATTACAGTTCTAGCGATAATAACTGCATTATATGGGTAATAATGCACGTTATATTGCTAATAATATAAGTAATAAGTATAATTATTACAGTTCTAGCCATAATAACTGCATTATATGGGTAATAATGCATGTTACATTGATAATTTTGGGAGTAATAAGTATATTTATTATAGCTCTAGCGATAATAACTGCATAATATGGGTAATAATGCATGTTATATTGATAATAATATAAGTAATAAGTATAATTATTACAGTTCTAGCGATAATAACTGCATTATATGGGTAATAATGCATGTTATATTGATGATAATAAAAGTAATACGTATATTTGTTATAGTTCCAGCGATAATAACTGCATAATATGGGTAATAATGCATGTTATAATGAGAATAATATAAGTAATAAGTATAATTATTACAGTTCTGGCGATAATAACTGCATTATATGGTTAATAATGCACGTTATATTGCTAATAGTATAAGTAATAAGTATAATTATTACAGTTCTTGCGATAATACCTCCATTATATGGGTAATAATGCATGTTATATTGATAATAATATAAGTAATAAGTATAATTATTACAGTTCTAGCGATAATAACTGCATTATATGGGTAATAATGCACGTTATATTGCTAATAATATAAGTAATAAGTATAATTATTACAGTTCTAGCGATAATAACTGCATTATATGGGTAATAATGCATGTTATATTGATAATATCGGGAGTAATAAGTATAATTATTATAGTTCTAGCGATAATAATAGTAAAATATGGCAAATAGTGCATGTTATATTGATAATAATAAAAGTAATAAGTATATTTATTACAGTTCTATCGATAATAACTGCATAATATGGGTAATAATGCATGTTATATTGATGATAATAAAAGTAATACGTTTATTTATTATAGTTCTAGAAATAATAACTGCATAATATGGGTAATAATGCATGTTATATTGATAATAATATAAGTAGTAAGTATAATTATTACAGTTCTAGCGATAATAACTGCATTATATGGGTAATAATGCACGTTATATTGCTAACAATATAAGTAATAAGTATAATTATTACAGTTCTAGCGATAATAACTGCATTATATGGGTAATAATGCATGTTATATTGATAATATTGGGAGTAATAAGTATACTTATTATGGTTCTAGAGATAATAACTGCATAATATGGGTAATAATGCATGTTATATTGATAATAATATAAGTAATAAGTATAATTATTACAGTTCTAGCGATAATACCTCCATTATATGGGTAATAATGCGTGTTATATTGATGATATTGAAAGTAATACGTATATTTATTATAGTTCTAGCGATAATAACTGCATAGTATGGGTAATAATGCATGTTATATTGAGAATAATATAAGTAATAAGTATAACTATTACAGTTCTGGCGATAATAACTGCATTATATGGGTAATAATGCACGTCATATTGCTAATAGTATAAGTAATAAGTATAATTATTACAGTTCTTGCGATAATACCTCCATTATATGGGTAATAATGCATGTTATATTGATAATAATATAAGTAATAAGTATAATTATTACAGTTCTAGCGATAATAACTGCATTATATGGGTAATAATGCACGTTATATTGCTAATAATATAAGTAATAAGTATAATTATTACAGTTCTAGCGATAATAAATGCATTATATGGGTAATAATGCATGTTATATTGATAATATCGGGAGTAATAAGTATAATTATTATAGTTCTAGCGATAATAATAGTAAAATATGGCAAATAGTGCATGTTATATTGATAATAATAAAAGTAATAAGTATATTTATTACAGTTCTATCGATAATAACAGCATAATATGGGTAATAATGCATGTTATATTGATGATAATGAAAGTAATACGTATATTTATTATAGTTCTAGCGATAATAACTGCATAATATGGGTAATAATGCATGTTATATTGATAATAATATAAGTAATAAGTATAATTATTACAGTTCTAGAGATAATAACTGCATAATATGGGTAATAATGCATGTTATATTGATAATAATATAAGTAATAAGTATAATTATTACAGTTCTAGCGATAATACCTCAATTATATGGGTAATAATGCATGTTATATTGATGATAATGAAAGTAATACGTATATTTATTATAGTTCTAGCGATAATAACTGCATAATATGGGTAATAATGCATGTTATAATGAGAATAATATAAGTAATAAGTATAATTATTACAGTTCTGGCGATAATAACTGCATTATATGGGTAATAATGCACGTTATATTGCTAATAATATAAGTAATAAGTATAACTATTACAGTTCTGGCGATAATAACTGCATTATATGGGTAATAATGCACGTCATATTGCTAATAGTATAAGTAATAAGTATAATTATTACAGTTCTTGCGATAATACCTCCATTATATGGGTAATAATGCATGTTATATTGATAATAATATAAGTAATAAGTATAATTATTACAGTTCTAGCGATAATAACTGCATTATATGGGTAATAATGCACGTTATATTGCTAATAATATAAGTAATAAGTATAATTATTACAGTTCTAGCGATAATAAATGCATTATATGGGTAATAATGCATGTTATATTGATAATATCGGGAGTAATAAGTATAATTATTATAGTTCTAGCGATAATAATAGTAAAATATGGCAAATAGTGCATGTTATATTGATAATAATAAAAGTAATAAGTATATTTATTACAGTTCTATCGATAATAACAGCATAATATGGGTAATAATGCATGTTATATTGATGATAATGAAAGTAATACGTATATTTATTATAGTTCTAGCGATAATAACTGCATAATATGGGTAATAATGCATGTTATATTGATAATAATATAAGTAATAAGTATAATTATTACAGTTCTAGAGATAATAACTGCATAATATGGGTAATAATGCATGTTATATTGATAATAATATAAGTAATAAGTATAATTATTACAGTTCTAGCGATAATACCTCAATTATATGGGTAATAATGCATGTTATATTGATGATAATGAAAGTAATACGTATATTTATTATAGTTCTAGCGATAATAACTGCATAATATGGGTAATAATGCATGTTATAATGAGAATAATATAAGTAATAAGTATAATTATTACAGTTCTGGCGATAATAACTGCATTATATGGGTAATAATGCACGTTATATTGCTAATAGTATAAGTAATAAGTATAATTATTACAGTTCTTGCGATAATACCTCCATTATATGGGTAATAATGTATGTTATATTGATAATAATATAAGTAATAAGTATAATTATTACAGTTCTAGCGATAATAACTGCATTATATGGGTAATAATGCACGTTATATTGCTAATAATATAAGTAATAAGTATAATTATTACAGTTCTAGCGATAATAACTGCATTATATGGGTAATAATGCACGTTATATTGCTAATAATATAAGTAATAAGTATAATTATTACAGTTCTAGCGATTATAACTGCATTATATGGGTAATAATGCATGTTATATTGATAATATCGGGAGTAATAAGTATAATTATTATAGTTCTAGCGATAATAATAGTAAAATATGGCAAATAGTGCATGTTATATTGATAATAATAAAAGTAATAAGTATAATTATTACAGTTCTAGCGATAATAACTGCATTATATGGGTAATAATGCATGTTATATTGATAATATTGGGAGTAATAAGTATATTTATTATGGTTCTAGAGATAATAACTGCATAATATGGGTAATAATGCATGTTATATTGATAATAATATAAGTAATAAGTATAATTATTACAGTTCTAGCGATAATACCTCAATTATATGGGTAATAATGCATGTTATATTGATGATAATGAAAGTAATACGTATATTTATTATAGTTCTAGCGATAATAACTGCATAATATGGGTAATAATGGATGTTATAATGAGAATAATATAAGTAATAAGTATAATTATTACAGTTCTAGCGATAATAACTGCATTATATGGGTAATAATGCACGTTATATTGCTAATAATATAAGTAATAAGTATAATTATTACAGTTCTAGCGATAATAACTGCATTATATGGGTAATAATGCATGTTATATTGATAATATCGGGAGTAATAAGTATAATTATTATAGTTCTAGCGATAATAATAGTAAAATATGGCAAATAGTGCATGTTATATTGATAATAATAAAAGTAATAAGTATATTTATTACAGTTCTATCGATAATAACTGCATAATATGGGTAATAATGCATGTTATATTGATGATAATAAAAGTAATACGTTTATTTATTATAGTTCTAGAAATAATAACTGCATAATATGGGTAATAATGCATGTTATATTGATAATAATATAAGTAGTAAGTATAATTATTACAGTTCTAGCGATAATAACTGCATTATATGGGTAATAACGCACGTTATATTGCTAACAATATAAGTAATAAGTATAATTATTACAGTTCTTGCGATAATAACTGCATTATATGGGTAATAATGCATGTTATATTGATAATATTGGGAGTAATAAGTATACTTATTATGGTTCTAGAGATAATAACTGCATAATATGGGTAATAATGCATGTTATATTGATAATAATATAAGTAATAAGTATAATTATTACAGTTCTAGCGATAATACCTCCATTATATGGATAATAATGCGTGTTATATTGATGATATTGAAAGTAATACGTATATTTATTATAGTTCTAGCGATAATAACTGCATAGTATGGGTAATAATGCATGTTATATTGAGAATAATATAAGTAATAAGTATAATTATTACAGTTCTGGCGATAATAACTGCATTATATGGGTAATAATGCACGTCATATTGCTAATAGTATAAGTAATAAGTATAATTATTACAGTTCTTGCGATAATACCTCCATTATATGGGTAATAATGCATGTTATATTGATAATAATATAAGTAATAAGTATAATTATTACAGTTCTAGCGATAATAACTGCATTATTTGGGTAATAATGCACGTTATATTGCTAATAATATAAGTAATAAGTATAATTATTACAGTTCTAGGGATAATAACTGCATTATATGGGTAATAATGCATGTTATATTGATAATATTGGGAGTAATAAGTATATTTATTATAGTTCTAGCGATAATAACTGCATAATATGGGTAATAGTGCATGTTATATTGATAATAATATAAGTAATAAGTATAATTATTACAGTTCTGGCGATAATAACTGCATTATATGGGTAATAATGCACGTTATATTGCTAATAGTATTTAATAAGTATAATTATTACATTTCTAGCGATAATACCTCCATTATATGGGTAATAATGCATGTTATATTGATAATGATATAAGTAATAAGTATAATTATTACAGTTCTAGCGATAATACCTCCATTATATGGGTAATAATGCATGTTATATTGATGATAATGAAAGTAATACGTATATTTATTATAGTTCTTGCGATAATAACTGCATAATATGGGTAATAATGCATGTTATATTGAGAATAATATAAGTAATAAGTATAATTATTACAGTCCTGGCGATAATAACTGCATTATATGGGTAATAATGCACGTTATATTGCTTATAGTATTTAATAAGTATAATTATTGCAATTCTAGCGATAATACCTCCATTATATGGGTAATAATGCATGTTATATTGATAATGATATAAGTAATAAGTATAATTATTACAGTTCTAGCGATAATAACTGCATAATATGGGTAATAATGCACGTTATATTGCTAATAATATAAGTAATGAGTGCAATTATTACAGTTCTAGCGATAATAACTGCATAATATGGGTAATAATGCATGTTATATTGATAATATCGGGAGTAATAAGTATAATTATTATAGTTCTAGCGATAATAATAGTAAAATATGGCAAATAGTGCATGTTATATTGATAATAATAAAAGTAATAAATATATTTATTACAGTTCTATCGATAATAACTGCATAATATGGGTAATAATGCATGTTATATTGATGATAATAAAGGTAATACGTATATTTATTATAGTTCTAGCGATAATAACTGCATAATGTGGGTAATAATGCATGTTATATTGATAATAATTTAAGTAATAAGTATAATTATTACAGTTCTAGCGATAATAACTGCATTATATGGGTAATAATGCACGTTATATTGCTAACAATATAAGTAATAAGTACAATTATTACAGTTCTAGCGATAATAACTGCATTATATGGGTAATAATGCATGTTATATTGATAATATTAGGAGTAATAAGTATATTTATTATGGTTCTAGAGATAATAACTGCATAATATGGGTAATAATGCATGTTATATTGATAATAGTATTTAATAAGTATAATTATTACAGTTCTAGCGATAATACCTCCATTATATGGGTAATAATGCATGTTATATTGATAATGATATAAGTAATAAGTATAATTATTACAGTTCTAGCGATAATACCTCCATTATATGGGTAATAATGCATGTTATATTGATAATGATATAAGTAATAAGTATAATTATTACAGTTCTAGCGATAATAACTGCATAATATGGGTAATAATGCATGTTATATTGATAATAATATAAGTAATAAGTATAATTATTACAGTTCTAGCGATAATACCTCCATTATATGGGTAATAATGCATGTTATATTGATAATGATATAAGTAATAAGTATAATTATTACAGTTCTAGCGATAATACCTCCATTATATGGGTAATAATGCATGTTATATTGATGATAATGAAAGTAATACGTATATTTATTATAGTTCTTGCGATAATAACTGCATAATATGGGTAATAATGCATGTTATATTGAGAATAATATAAGTAATAAGTATAATTATTACAGTCCTGGCGATAATAACTGCATTATATGGGTAATAATGCACGTTATATTGCTTATAGTATTTAATAAGTATAATTATTGCAATTCTAGCGATAATACCTCCATTATATGGGTAATAATGCATGTTATATTGATAATGATATAAGTAATAAGTATAATTATTACAGTTCTAGCGATAATAACTGCATAATATGGGTAATAATGCATGTTATATTGATAATAATATAAGTAATAAGTATAATTATTACAGTTCTAGCGATAATACCTCCATTATATGGGTAATAATGCACGTTATATTGCTAATAATATAAGTAATAAGTATAATTATTACAGTTCTAGCCATAATAACTGCATTATATGGGTAATAATGCATGTTACATTGATAATTTTGGGAGTAATAAGTATATTTATTATAGCTCTAGCGATAATAACTGCATAATATGGGTAATAATGCATGTTATATTGATAATAATATAAGTAATAAGTATAATTATTACAGTTCTAGCGATAATAACTGCATTATATGGGTAATAATGCACGTTATATTGCTAACAATATAAGTAATAAGTATAATTATTACAGTTCTAGCGATAATAACTGCATTATATGGGTTATAATGCATGTTATATTGATGATAATGAAAGTAATACGTATATTTATTATAGTTCTAGCGATAATAACTGCATAATATGGGTAATAATGCATGTTATATTGATAATAATATAAGTAATAAGTATAATTATTACAGTTCTAGCGATAATAACTGCATTATATGGGTAATAATGCACGTTATATTGCTAACAATATAAGTAATAAGTATAATTATTACATTTCTGTCGATAATAACTGCATAATATGGGTAATAATGCATGTTATATGGAGAATAATATAAGTAATAAGTATAATTATTACAGTTTAAGCGATAATAACTGCATTATATGGGTAAAAATGCATGTTATATTGATGATAATGAAAGTAATACGTATATTTATTATAGTTCTAGCGATAATAACTGCATAATATGGGTAATAATGCATGTTATATTGATAATAATATAAGTAATAAGTCTATTTATTACAGTTCTATCGATAATAACTGCATAATATGGGTAATAATGCATGTTATATTGATGATAATAAAGGTAATACGTATATTTATTATAGTTCTAGCGATAATAACTGCATAATATGGGTAATAATGCATGTTATATTGATAATAATATAAGTAATAAGTATAATTATTACAGTGCTAGCGGTAATAACTGCATTATATGGGTAATAATGCACGTTATATTGCTAACAATATAAGTAATAAGTATATTTATTATGGTTCTAGAGATAATAACTGCATAATATGGGTAATAATGTATGTTATATTGATAATAATATAAGTAATAAGTATAATTATTACAGTTCTAGGGATAATAACTGCATTATATGGGTAATAATGCATGTTATATTGATAATATTGGGAGTAATAAGTATATTTATTATAGTTCTAGCGATAATAACTGCATAATATGGGTAATAGTGCATGTTATATTGATAATAGTATAAGTAATAAGTATAATTATTACAGTTCTAGCGATAATAACTGCATTATATGGGTAATAATGCACGTTATATTGCTAATAATATAAGTAATAAGTATAATTATTACAGTTCTAGCGATAATAATAGTAAAATATGGCTAATAGTGCATGATATATTGATAATAGTAAAAGTAATAAGTATATTTATTACAGTTCTATCGATAATAACTGCATAATATGGGTAATAGTGCATGTTATATTGATGATAATAAGAGTAATACGTATATTTATTATAGTTCTAGCAATAATAACTGTATTATATGGGTAATAATGCATGTTATATTGATAATAATATAAGTAATAAGTATAATTATTACAGTTCTAGCAATAATAACTGCATTATATGGGTAATAATGCACGTTATATTGCTAACAATATAAGTAATAAGTATAATTATTACAGTTCTAGCGATAATAACTGCATTATATGGGTAATAATGCATGTTATATTGATAATATTGGGAGTAATAAGTATATTTATTATAGTTCTAGCGATAATAACTGCATAATATGGGTAATAGTGCATGTTATATTGATAATAGTATAAGTAATAAGTATAATTATTACAGTTCTAGCGATAATAACTGCATTATATGGGTAATAATGCACGTTATATTGCTAATAATATAAGTAATAAGTATAATTATTACAGTTCTAGCGATAATAATAGTAAAATATGGCTAATAGTGCATGATATATTGATAATAGTAAAAGTAATAAGTATATTTATTACAGTTCTATCGATAATAACTGCATAATATGGGTAATAGTGCATGTTATATTGATGATAATAAGAGTAATACGTATATTTATTATAGTTCTAGCAATAATAACTGTATTATATGGGTAATAATGCATGTTATATTGATAATAATATAAGTAATAAGTATAATTATTACAGTTCTAGCGATAATAATAGTAAAATATGGCTAATAGTGCATGATATATTGATAATAGTAAAAGTAATAAGTATATTTATTACAGTTCTATCGATAATAACTGCATAATATGGGTAATAGTGCATGTTATATTGATGATAATAAGAGTAATACGTATATTTATTATAGTTCTAGCAATAATAACTGCATAATATGGGTAATAGTGCATGTTATATTGATAATAGTATAAGTAATAAGTATAATTATTACAGTTCTAGCGATAATAACTGCATTATATGGGTAATAATGCATGTTATATTGATAATATTGGGAGTAATAAGTATATTTATTATGGTTCTGGAGATAATAACTGCATAATATGGGTAATAATGCATGTTATATTGATAATAATATATGTAATAAGTATAATTATTACAGTTCTAGCGATAATACCTCCATTATATGGGTAATAATGCATGTTATATTGATGATAATGAAAGCAATACGTATATTTATTATAGTTCTTGCGATAATAACTGCATAATATGGGTAATAATGCATGTTATATTGAGAATAATATAAGTAACAAGTATAATTATTACAGTTCTGGCGATAATAACTGCATAATATGGGTAATAATGCATGTTATATTGATAATAATATAAGTAATAAGTATAATTATTACAGTTCTAGCGATAATAACTGCATTATATGGGTAATAATGCACGTTATATTGCTAACAATATAAGTAATAAGTATAATTATTACAGTCCTAGCGATAATAACTGCATTATATCGGTAATAATGCATGCTATATTGATAATATCGGGAGTAATAAGTATAATTATTATAGTTCTAGCGATAATAATAGTAAAATATGGCAAATAGTGCATGTTATATTGATAATAATAAAAGTAATAAGTATATTTATTACAGTTCTATCGATAATAACTGCATAATATGGGTAATAATGCATGTTATATTGATGATAATAAAAGTAATACGTATATTTATTATAGTTCTAGCGATAATAACTGCATAATATGGGTAATAATGCATGTTATATTGATAATAATATAAGTAATAAGGATGATCATTACAGTTCTAGCGATAATAACTGCATTATATGGGTAATAATGCACGTTATATTGCTAACAATATAAGTAATAAGTATAATTATTACAGTTCTAGCGATAATAACTGCATTATATGGGTAATAATGCATGTTATATTGACAATATTAGGAGTAATAAGTATATTTATTATGGTTCTAGAGATAATAACTGCATAATATGGGTAATAATGCATGTTATATTGATAATAATATAAGTAATAAGTATAATTATTACAGTTCTATCGATAATAACTGCATAATATGGGTGATAATGCATGTTATATTGATAATAATAAAAGTAATAAGTCTATTTATTACAGTTCTATCGATAATAACTGCATAATATGGGTAATAATGCATGTTATATTGATGATAATAAAGGTAATACGTATATTTATTATAGTTCTAGCGATAATAACTGCATAATATGGGTAATAATGCATGTTATATTGATAATAATATAAGTAATAAGTATAATTATTACAGTGCTAGCGGTAATAACTGCATTATATGGGTAATAATGCACGTTATATTGCTAACAATATAAGTAATAAGTATATTTATTATGGTTCTAGAGATAATAACTGCATAATATGGGTAATAATGTATGTTATATTGATAATAATATAAGTAATAAGTATAATTATTACAGTTCTAGGGATAATAACTGCATTATATGGGTAATAATGCATGTTATATTGATAATATTGGGAGTAATAAGTATATTTATTATAGTTCTAGCGATAATAACTGCATAATATGGGTAATAGTGCATGTTATATTGATAATAGTATAAGTAATAAGTATAATTATTACAGTTCTAGCGATAATAACTGCATTATATGGGTAATAATGCACGTTATATTGCTAATAATATAAGTAATAAGTATAATTATTACAGTTCTAGCGATAATAATAGTAAAATATGGCTAATAGTGCATGATATATTGATAATAGTAAAAGTAATAAGTATATTTATTACAGTTCTATCGATAATAACTGCATAATATGGGTAATAGTGCATGTTATATTGATGATAATAAGAGTAATACGTATATTTATTATAGTTCTAGCAATAATAACTGTATAATATGAGTAATAATGCATGTTATATTGATAATAATATAAGTAATAAGTATAATTATTACAGTTCTAGCGATAATAACTGCATTATATGGGTAATAATGCACGTTATATTGCTAACAATATAAGTAATAAGTATAATTATTACAGTTCTAGCGATAATAACTGCATTATATGGGTAATAATGCATGTTATATTGATAATATTGGGAGTAATAAGTATATTTATTATGGTTCTGGAGATAATAACTGCATAATATGGGTAATAATGCATGTTATATTGATAATAATATATGTAATAAGTATAATTATTACAGTTCTAGCGATAATACCTCCATTATATGGGTAATAATGCATGTTATATTGATGATAATGAAAGCAATACGTATATTTATTATAGTTCTTGCGATAATAACTGCATAATATGGGTAATAATGCATGTTATATTGAGAATAATATAAGTAACAAGTATAATTATTACAGTTCTGGCGATAATAACTGCATAATATGGGTAATAATGCATGTTATATTGATAATAATATAAGTAATAAGTATAATTATTACAGTTCTAGCGATAATAACTGCATTATATGGGTAATAATGCACGTTATATTGCTAACAATATAAGTAATAAGTATAATTATTACAGTCCTAGCGAAAATAACTGCATTATATCGGTAATAATGCATGCTATATTGATAATATCGGGAGTAATAAGTATAATTATTATAGTTCTAGCGATAATAATAGTAAAATATGGCAAATAGTGCATGTTATATTGATAATAATAAAAGTAATAAGTATATTTATTACAGTTCTATCGATAATAACTGCATAATATGGGTAATAATGCATGTTATATTGATGATAATAAAAGTAATACGTATATTTATTATAGTTCTAGCGATAATAACTGCATAATATGGGTAATAATGCATGTTATATTGATAATAATATAAGTAATAAGGATGATCATTACAGTTCTAGCGATAGTAACTGCATTATATGGGTAATAATGCACGTTATATTGCTAACAATATAAGTAATAAGTATAATTATTACAGTTCTAGCGATAATAACTGCATTATATGGGTAATAATGCATGTTATATTGATAATATTGGGAGTAATAAGTATATTTATTATGGTTCTAGAGATAATAACTGCATAATATGGGTAATAATGCATGTTATAATGAGAATAATATAAGTAATAAGTATAATTATTACAGTTCTGGCGATAATAACTGCATTATATGGGTAATAATGCACGTTATATTGCTAATAATATAAGTAATAAGTATAATTATTACAGTTCTAGCGATAATAACTGCATTATATGGGTAATAATGCATGTAATATTGATAATATCGGGAGTAATAAGTATAATTATTATAGTTCTAGCGATAATAATAGTAAAATATGGCAAATAGTGCATGTTATATTGATAATAATAAAAGTAATAAGTATATTTATTACAGTTCTATCGATAATAACTGCATAATATGCGTAATAATGCATGTTATATTGTTGATAATAATAGTAATACGTTTATTTATTATAGTTCTAGCGATAATAACTGCATAATATGGGTAATAATGCATGTTATATTGATAATAATAAAAGTAATAAGTATAATTATTACAGTTCTAGCGATAATAACTGCATTATATGGGTAATAATGCACGTTATATTGCTAACAATATAAGTAATAAGTATAATTATTACAGTTCTAGCGATAATAACTGCATTATATGGGTAATAATGCATGTTATATTGATAATATTGGGAGTAATAAGTATACTTATTATGGTTCTAGAGATAATAACTGCATAATATGGGTAATAATGCATGTTATATTGATAATAATATAAGTAATAAGTATAATTATTACAGTTCTAGCGATAATAACTGCATTATATGGGTAATAATGCATGTTATATTGATAATATTGGGAGTAATAAGTATATTTATTATAGTTCTAGCGATAATAACTGCATAATATGGGTAATAGTGCATGTTATATTGATAATAGTATAAGTAATAAGTATAATTATTACAGTTCTAGCGATAATAACTGCATAATATGGGTAATAGTGCATGTTATATTGATAATAGTATAAGTAATAAGTATAATTATTACAGTTCTAGCGATAATAACTGCATTATATGGGTAATAATGCACGTTATATTGCTAACAATATAAGTAATAAGTATAATTATTACAGTTCTAGCGATAATAACTGCATTATATGGGTAATAATGCATGTTATATTGATAATATTGGGAGTAATAAGTATATTTATTATGGTTCTGGAGATAATAACTGCATAATATGGGTAATAATGCATGTTATATTGATAATAATATATGTAATAAGTATAATTATTACAGTTCTAGCGATAATACCTCCATTATATGGGTAATAATGCAAGTTATATTGATGATAATGAAAGCAATACGTATATTTATTATAGTTCTTGCGATAATAACTGCATAATATGGGTAATAATGCATGTTATATTGAGAATAATATAAGTAACAAGTATAATTATTACAGTTCTGGCGATAATAACTGCATAATATGGGTAATAATGCATGTTATATTGATAATAATATAAGTAATAAGTATAATTATTACAGTTCTAGCGATAATAACTGCATTATATGGGTAATAATGCACGTTATATTGCTAACAATATAAGTAATAAGTATAATTATTACAGTCCTAGCGATAATAACTGCATTATATCGGTAATAATGCATGCTATATTGATAATATCGGGAGTAATAAGTATAATTATTATAGTTCTAGCGATAATAATAGTAAAATATGGCAAATAGTGCATGTTATATTGATAATAATAAAAGTAATAAGTATATTTATTACAGTTCTATCGATAATAACTGCATAATATGGGTAATAATGCATGTTATATTGATGATAATAAAAGTAATACGTATATTTATTATAGTTCTAGCGATAATAACTGCATAATATGGGTAATAATGCATGTTATATTGATAATAATATAAGTAATAAGGATGATCATTACAGTTCTAGCGATAATAACTGCATTATATGGGTAATAATGCACGTTATATTGCTAACAATATAAGTAATAAGTATAATTATTACAGTTCTAGCGATAATAACTGCATTATATGGGTAATAATGCACGTTATATTGCTAACAATATAAGTAATAAGTATAATTATTACAGTTCTAGCGATAATAACTGCATTATATGGGTAATAATGCATGTTATATTGATAATATTGCGAGGAATAAGTATATTTATTATGGTTCTAGAGATAATAACTGCATAATATGGGTAATAATGCATGTTATAATGAGAATAATATAAGTAATAAGTATAATTATTACAGTTCTAGCGATAATAACTGCATTATATGGGTAATAATGCACGTTATATTGCTAACAATATAAGTAATAAGTATAATTATTACAGTTCTAGCGATAATAACTGCATTATATGGGTAATAATGCATGTTATATTGACAATATTGGGAGTAATAAGTATATTTATTATGGTTCTAGAGATAATAACTGCATAATATGGGTAATAATGCATGTTATATTGATAATAATATAAGTAATAAGTATAATTATTACAGTTCTATCGATAATAACTGCATAATATGGGTAATAATGCATGTTATATTGATAATAATAAAAGTAATAAGTCTATTTATTACAGTTCTATCGATAATAACTGCATAATATGGGTAATAATGCATGTTATATTGATGATAATAAAGGTAATACGTATATTTATTATAGTTCTAGCGATAATAACTGCATAATATGGGTAATAATGCATGTTATATTGATAATAATATAAGTAATAAGTATAATTATTACAGTGCTAGCGGTAATAACTGCATTATATGGGTAATAATGCACGTTATATTGCTAACAATATAAGTAATAAGTATAATTATTACAGTTCTAGGGATAATAACTGCATTATATGGGTAATAATGCATGTTATATTGATAATATTGGGAGTAATAAGTATATTTATTATAGTTCTAGCGATAATAACTGCATAATATGGGTAATAGTGCATGTTATATTGATAATAGTATAAGTAATAAGTATAATTATTACAGTTCTAGCGATAATAACTACATTATATGGGTAATAATGCACGTTATATTGCTAACAATATAAGTAATAAGTATAATTATTACAGTCCTAGCGATAATAACTGCATTATATCGGTAATAATGCATGCTATATTGATAATATCGGGAGTAATAAGTATAATTATTATAGTTCTAGCGATAATAATAGTAAAATATGGCAAATAGTGCATGTTATATTGATAATAATAAAAGTAATAAGTATAATTATTACAGTTCTATCGATAATAACTGCATAATATGGGTAATAGTGCATGTTATATTGATAATAGTATAAGTAATAAGTATAATTATTACAGTTCTAGCGATAATAACTACATTATATGGGTAATAATGCACGTTATATTGCTAACAATATAAGTAATAAGTATAATTATTACAGTCCTAGCGATAATAACTGCATTATATCGGTAATAATGCATGCTATATTGATAATATCGGGAGTAATAAGTATAATTATTATAGTTCTAGCGATAATAATAGTAAAATATGGCAAATAGTGCATGTTATATTGATAATAATAAAAGTAATAAGTATATTTATTACAGTTCTATCGATAATAACTGCATAATATGGGTAATAATGCATGTTATATTGATGATAATAAAAGTAATACGTATATTTATTATAGTTCTAGCGATAATAACTGCATAATATGGGTAATAATGCACGTTGTATTGATAATAATATAAGTAATAAGGATGATCATTACAGTTCTAGCGATAATAACTGCATTATATGGGTAATAATGCACGTTATATTGCTAACAATATAAGTAATAAGTATAATTATTACAGTTCTAGCGATAATAACTGCATTATATGGGTAATAATGCATGTTATATTGATAATATTGCGAGTAATAAGTATATTTATTATGGTTCTAGAGATAATAACTGCATAATATGGGTAATAATGCATGTTATAGTGAGAATAATATAAGTAATAAGTATAATTATTACAGTTCTATCGATAATAACTGCATAATATGGGTAATAATGCATGTTATATTGATGATAATAAAAGTAATACGTATATTTATTATAGTTCTAGCGATAATAACTGCATAATATGGGTAATAATGCACGTTGTATTGATAATAATATAAGTAATAAGGATCATCATTACAGTTCTAGCGATAATAAGTGCATTATATGGGTAATAATGCACGTTATATTGCTAACAATATAAGTAATAAGTATAATTATTACAGTTCTAGCGATAATAACTGCATTATATGGGTAATAATGCACGTTATATTGCTAACAATATAAGTAATAAGTATAATTATTACAGTTCTAGCGATAATAACTGCATTATATGGGTAATAATGCATGTTATATTGACAATATTGGGAGTAATAAGTATATTTATTATGGTTCTAGAGATAATAACTGCATAATATGGGTAATAATGCATGTTATATTGATAATAATATAAGTAATAAGTATAATTATTACAGTTCTATCGATAATAACTGCATAATATGGGTAATAATGCATGTTATATTGATAATAATAAAAGTAATAAGTCTATTTATTACAGTTCTATCGATAATAACTGCATAATATGGGTAATAATGCATGTTATATTGATGATAATAAAGGTAATACGTATATTTATTATAGTTCTAGCGATAATAACTGCATAATATGGGTAATAATGCATGTTATATTTGTTAAACCCAGAGTCTGAGCCTCTGAGTTTTGATTATTGCACTTCGTGCCGTCTAGCTTTGAAGGACCACCCGACTGATTCGGGAAAGAAAAAACTAAGGATGTGACTACTAACTGATATATTTACTACAAGATGACAAGTTTCTAAAATGTTCTGCTAGAAGTTGCTAAAATGTTCTGCTAGAAGTTTCTAAAATGTTCTGATAGAAGTTTAAAATGTTCTGATGCTTCCTGACGACATCCGCTTCGTCGTCAAGTCGCTTTCGCATCCCACCTCTTTTCCCTAAAAAGAGGGTGGGTCCTAATTCTAAGTTCGCTTGTTTCTTAAAACTAAAGTGACCAATACCGTGTCACCCCCTTCCAGTGCGCCCACAGCGCGGTACATCCCTGGAGCGGGGGTGATAGGCTGGTCACCGTCGTGCACTTATGTTTGGCAACATCGGGGAAATTCCGTCAGGTCAAGATCCTTGGGGACACTAATTTCTGAATTTCTAAGGAACCCTCTGGAATACGACTTTACGATACCCAGGCTGAAGCAAAAAACCTGAACAATAGCTAACTTTCTAAGTGACCCTATGTGATGCATGCTGGCTGCAGGCCGGCCTGCTGAAACTCATAAATAAAAAACTAACGGTTACAAATGACTCTACGGATATTTAGCCGTATCGTAAAATTGTCCCCTTGATGTCTTAACATGCCGCCCACCTTGAACATATAAATATATGTTCAACAATCCTAACTAATAACATGTTGCCGCGATGTCTAAACTGTACTATGGATCTATATGAACTAATACTATTCTGAACTAAATAATGCGCAAATGTACTCAATACATACTAAAATTACAATTGAATAACTAAGATATGAAGATCTATACAATGACTGTGGCTACTATTAATTTACAATATTTACACTATTTACATATTTACATAATCAACAAACTGAATGTTTCCTTTTCCTATTTAACTATCAGAATTTTGGGGGGGGGGGGGGGGGGATCTGCTACTGGTTCTATGGGTAATAAGCAGAGTTTGGTGACTGGTCGTTTGATGACTCCAGTAGCTGTCCTCACGGTCGCAACCCGTACAACGCCATCCTGACCTGGATGCACCTGCACCACTCGCCCCAAACTCCAATGAAGTGGTGGTGTATTGTCGTCTTTGATAATAACCATTGCGCCTGTGATTATCTGCTTGGTGATGCTGCGCCACTTATATCGTTGTTGCATCTCATGGATGCATTCAGCTTGCCACCTCCGCCAAAAATGCTGGAACATCTGTTGTAGCAACTGGAATCTGTTCAATCTATTAGTTCTGACATCCTCCAAGTTACGATCTGGCAAACTCGTTGGAGCAGTACCGATTAGGAAGTGTCCAGGTGTTAACGGACAGAAATCGGTAGGATCTGAGGACATGGGAGAAAGGGGTCTGGAATTCAAGCAGGATTCTACTTGTGTCAACAGCGTATACAACTCTTCGAATGTGAGACGCTGATCCCCGATTACGCGTTTTACATGATGTTTTGCGGACCTAACTGCCCGCTCCCATAAGCCACCAAAATGTGGTGCGTGTGGCGGTATTAACTTCCACTCAATACCATCTAAATTTAATGTATCGCTGACTAACTTATTATGACGTTTATCTTTTATTAACGCCCCTAACTCGGCTAACTCATTTCTCGCTCCTATAAAATTTGTGCCATTGTCTGACACAATGCAACGACACCTACCTCGACGCGCAATAAATCTTCGTAAACATTGAATGAATGCACTTGTGCTTAAATCCGTCGCTAGCTCCATGTGTACAGCCTTTGTAACAAAACATACAAAAATGCATAAGTATGCCTTTACACTAACTTTACTTCTTGTTCTTTCCTTTGTGTGAAATGGACCTGCGTAATCTACACCGCAGGTGGAAAAAGGTCGTGCTGGGGTAACTCTAGCTGCAGGTAGCTGACCCATTTGGTGAGTTTCGCTAATAGGGTTGGCTCGAACGCATCTTATGCAATTGTGTATGATTCGCCTCACATTCTTTCTACATGATAATGGCCAATATCGCGTACGCAATGATGCTACTACTGCTTGATTACCTGCATGTAACAAGCGAATATGCTCATATCTAATAATTAGTTCCGTAAACGGGTGCTTTGCCGGAAGTATCACGGGATACTTTGTATCGTAAGGAATCGGTGCGTTCGCAAGCCTACCGCCCACCCTGATCACTCCTTTATTGTCCAAAAATGCATTCAAGGTCCTCAATGAACTTGAATTTGAAATTGGTTGTCCCGATTCTAATGCAGCTATTTCCTGCGGAAACGCCTCCTGTTGCGCAAGACGCTCTAAGCGTATGCGTGCCTGCTCTAATTCCGTTGTTGTCAACGGCTCTGAACCCGATCTTAATGCCATTGCTTGGTTATCCCTACGCTTTAGCTGACAATTGCGGATGAATCTAAAAATGTATGCCGTGACTCTAACTAATCGCGTGTACTTAGAAAATCTTTCAAAAATACCTAGTTTTTCGTCGGTAAATACAGCCAGGGCATTATTAATTATTCTCTCCTCTAAAATAGGTGCTACATGCACTTCTGTTGAAATGGGCCACAACTCTATATCTTTTGAAAGCCATGCAGGACCTGACCACCAAATTTTTGACTGTGCAAGTACTGATAATCTAACCCCTCGTGAAATCATGTCCGCGGGATTATCTCCGGAGGCCACATGTTTCCAATTCTCTACTGACGTTACTGACTGAATCTCTGACACTCGGTTGGCTACGAAAGTCTTCCATCTAGTTGGTGTATTGCGCAACCAAGCGAGTGTTATAGTAGAATCTGTCCACAAATGCTCTGTTAAATCTGTTAATGATAATGCTATCCTAATTTTCTTAACTAACTGCGCTAACAATAACGCACCGCAGAGTTCCAATCGCGGTAACGATACTGCTTTAAGAGGTGCTACTCGCGACTTCGCGCATAGTAAAGCTGTTGTCCATTGACCTGCCGTATCCCGAGAACGCAGGTAGACACACGCCCCGTATGCCCTTTCCGACGCGTCTGAAAACCCGTGCAATTCTATCTTTGTGTTCATATCTAATCTATTGGAAATAGTGCAACGTGGAACTCTAATTGTTTGAATTTGTGCAATGTCATCCCGATATTGCAACCACTGGGTACGAAGATCCTGAGAAATGGACTCATCCCACCCTGCTTGGATCTGCCATAGTCGTTGTAAAATTAACTTTGCGGTTATAATAAGTGGACCTAACAAACCTAACGGATCAAACAGTTGTGCGATTTCTGATAAGATCACACGCTTCGTAATTCGGCTACTATTGCTAAATCTAATCCTAAAATTTAATTCATCAGCTTTCGGCGACCACAATAACCCTAATGTTTTTGGGTCCTTCTCAATTACAATTTCTTGGTTGGTATGTATTACTGATTCGATCTCAGGGCAATTTGTTGCCCATTTACGGAGGTGCATTCCGGACTGAAGTAGTATTTTGGTAATATCTGATTTTAATTTAATTATTTCGGTTGATGTCTGAGCACCTGTCAACAGATCATCCACATAAAAATCATTGATGATTATTCTACTAATTTCTGGGAAGTTATCTGCACATTTTAACCCTATTTCTCGTAAAACCCGCGTGGCCAGAAACGGAGCAGACGCGGTACCGTATGTTATCGTATTTAATTCGAATTCCTGGATCGGAGATTGTGGATCTGATCGCCACAAAATCTTCTGAAATTTCCTCTGAGAAGGATCAATTAGCACCTGACGGTACATCTTTTCAATGTCAGCTGAAATGACGTACTTATGATATCTAAATCTAATTAAAATTGATACTAAGTCGCTTTGAACTGTGGGACCTATTAACTGTATATCATTTAATGACAATCCAGAAGATGATTTTGCCGAACCATCGAACACAACACGAACTTTCGTTGTTGTGCTATCTATCTTAGTCACGGCGTGGTGTGGAAGATAATATTCTAACTGTGTTGTTCCTGAAGACTGTACTATGGGTGTCATGTGGCCTAATGTTTCATATTCCTTTAAGAATTCTACGTACTTTTGTCTTAACTGAGGGTTCTTAACTAACTTCCGTTCCAAAGCATACAATCGTCGCTCGGCTTGTTGCCGTGAATCGCCTAATTGATTGATATTTTCTTTGAAAGGAATACTAACTATGTAACGTCCGTCTGTGTTTTGTCGTGTTGTTTGCTGGAAATGTACTTCACAGTCGTCTATAAGTTTAGTTTCACCTGGCCCGATTTCCTCAATATTCCAAAACCTTTCTAACTGCGACTGAAGGTCGTCTTGTGTAATTAAATGGCAAGCCTTTGCTCCTTGCGATTCCCTATCAGCCCAGCTAAAAGTGCCACCTATAATCCAACCCAGTTGAGTTTTCTGGCATACTATTCCTGAATGACATTTATGTTGACCTACACAAAGAAGTGACCAAAACAAACTTGCCCCTATGAGAATGTCAATCGGTTGTGGGATATGGAAATTTGGATCAGCTAATTCAATGTGTTTTGGAATTTCTATGTTTTCTTGCGTTAAGGAGAAGTTTGGCATGTTACTTGTAATCTGATCTATAAGAAGGCAATCTAAACTAACTTGATAATTGTTATATCTTGAATGAATTCTAATATTTGCTTTTCCCTTAATGGAATTTATTGCCTTCCCTAACCCTGTTACGGTGGACTCTACTGATTTCGGACGGATACCAATCCGGTTACAAAATTCTGCAGTTATAAAATTGGCCTGTGACCCTGAATCTAACAATACCCTACATTTGTGTGATTGACCCTTGTGATCGTGAACGTAGACAATGGCGGTTGATAAAATTGTATAAGTTTTGGGTTTGCTAGCAACATGTGAAACTAACGGCTGTGGTTCTGTTGGCTCTATTTCTGTAGTTACACTGCAAGTTGGATTTGTGGGCTTTACCGTATGAATATCGTCGCGGTGTAATAAAGAGTGGTGTTTTCTACTGCAAATTCGGCAGTGCGATCGCGTGCATGCTTTAACACGATGACCGGACTGTAAGCAATTATAGCACACTTGTGCTTCCTGAACAATCTTCGTCTTCTTAAGCGGCTCTAATGATTTAAATTTGTCGCAATGGTAAATTGCATGGGTCCCTTTGCAGACCGGACATGCCTCTGAATTAACTATGTGCGAGCTGACTGGATTTACGCGTTGATTACCTACCGCACGGGTTCGCTGGTCGAACCTTTGCGTTGGTACCTGCTGAGCATTAATCGAAATATTGCCTAAATACTTTGCTCGTTCTTCAAGGAATTCTGAGAATTGTGTAAACGTCGGCATTTGAGATTGAGAAGAAATTCTCCTCTCCCATTCCCTAATGGAAACCGAATCTAATTTTCTAGACAATAAAGGAATAATCAGGGTATCCCAACTATCTACTGATTCCCCTAATGCCTTAAGGGCAATGCGATGATTTGTCGCGTCATCTAAAAACTCTCGCAACGCGCCTTCTGATTGCTTCTGTATCGGTACTAAATCGAGCAACGCCGTCACATGATGTCGTTTGAGAGCCGTCGAATTCTCATATCGCGAGCTTAACAATTGCCATGCTAATTTATAATTGGCTTCTGAGACCCCTAGACTTTGAATAACTCGCGATGCGGCTCCTTTAAGAGAGGAATTTAAGTAATGGAAACGTTGAACATCTGATAGCGTTTCATTTTGATGCACTAAAGAAATGAATGAATCCCGAAATCGCAACCAATGACTATAATTACCATCAAATGACGGTAGCTGTATTGTCGGCAACCTAACGTTAATCGCTGCTCCTGAGACAGCGCTACAAGTTACAGGACTAATATTTGCCTCTGCCCGTTGTGGGCCCTCTAACTTTGCGATATGTGTCTCTATCGCGTCTACTAAATCAAAATAGGATGTTTCAAACGTCTCTCTTTCTGCAGCGTGTGACGCCGCTGCTTCAGTATTCGCAACTACAATTTCAATTCGCGTCTGAACATTGTTAAATTTCTCATATAATACAATATTCGCTGCCAAGCGTTTCCGGAGCGATCCTACTGTCGTAACGCCCGCGTTATCTTTAAAGAATTTCTGTAATCGCGTCAGCGCCGCCTTGATAGAACCCCGCTCAATAATAAGTGCTTTAAAATCGGCGTCCATCCTACGCGTGTTGACACAAGAGAAATGAGGATATTGGACTTACTACTTGGATGACTTTACTCGGTACTGTCCTGCTGATAAGCTCGATACAGGTTGCTGTCTGCGACTGTTGAATCCGTCGGCAAGTCGATGACTCGTATCGTAGGCCTCCTGGTTGAGTCCTGATGCGCTCCTTTGAATCCACCGACTTCTGAACCGCCTGTGGATGACTTCTGATGATGTTGTTGCTCCTTGTATCTCCTCACTGAGATCCACTGCTGATGGATTGACTGGATCCTGACGTCCTTGATGCTGGTTGACCCCGTATCCGGCTCGAAGGACCAAATGTTAAACCCAGAGTCTGAGCCTCTGAGTTTTGATTATTGCACTTCGTGCCGTCTAGCTTTGAAGGACCACCCGACTGATTCGGGAAAGAAAAAACTAAGGATGTGACTACTAACTGATATATTTACTACAAGATGACAAGTTTCTAAAATGTTCTGCTAGAAGTTGCTAAAATGTTCTGCTAGAAGTTTCTAAAATGTTCTGATAGAAGTTTAAAATGTTCTGATGCTTCCTGACGACATCCGCTTCGTCGTCAAGTCGCTTTCGCATCCCACCTCTTTTCCCTAAAAAGAGGGTGGGTCCTAATTCTAAGTTCGCTTGTTTCTTAAAACTAAAGTGACCAATACCGTGTCACCCCCTTCCAGTGCGCCCACAGCGCGGTACATCCCTGGAGCGGGGGTGATAGGCTGGTCACCGTCGTGCACTTATGTTTGGCAACATCGGGGAAATTCCGTCAGGTCAAGATCCTTGGGGACACTAATTTCTGAATTTCTAAGGAACCCTCTGGAATACGACTTTACGATACCCAGGCTGAAGCAAAAAACCTGAACAATAGCTAACTTTCTAAGTGACCCTATGTGATGCATGCTGGCTGCAGGCCGGCCTGCTGAAACTCATAAATAAAAAACTAACGGTTACAAATGACTCTACGGATATTTAGCCGTATCGTAAAATTGTCCCCTTGATGTCTTAACAATATTGATAATAATATAAGTAATAAGTATAATTATTACAGTTCTAGCGATAATAACTGCATTATATGGGTAATAATGCACGTTATATTGCTAACAATATAAGTAATAAGTATAATTATTACAGTTCTAGCGATAATAACTGCATTATATGGGTAATAATGCACGTTATATTGCTAACAATATAAGTAATAAGTATAATTATTACAGTTCTAGCGATAATAACTGCATTATATGGGTAATAATGCATGTTATATTGATAATATTGCGAGTAATAAGTATATTTATTATGGTTCTAGAGATAATAACTGCATAATATGGGTAATAATGCATGTTATAATGAGAATAATATATGTAATAAGTATAATTATTACAGTTCTAGCGATAATAACTGCATTATATGGGTAATAATGCACGTTATATTGCTAACAATATAAGTAATAAGTATAATTATTACAGTTCTAGCGATAATAACTGCATTATATGGGTAATAATGCATGTTATATTGACAATATTGGGAGTAATAAGTATATTTATTATGGTTCTAGAGATAATAACTGCATAATATGGGTAATAATGCATGTTATATTGATAATAATATAAGTAATAAGTATAATTATTACAGTGCTAGCGGTAATAACTGCATTATATGGGTAATAATGCACGTTATATTGCTAACAATATAAGTAATAAGTATAATTATTACAGTTCTAGCGATAATAACTGCATTATATGGGTAATAATGCATGTTATATTGATAATATTGCGAGTAATAAGTATATTTATTATGGTTCTAGAGATAATAACTGCATAATATGGGTAATAATGCATGTTATAATGAGAATAATATATGTAATAAGTATAATTATTACAGTTCTAGCGATAATACCTCCATTATATGGGTAATAATGCATGTTATATTGATAATGATATAAGTAATAAGTATAATTATTACAGTTCTAGCGATAATACCTCCATTATATGGGTAATAATGCATGTTATATTGATGATAATGAAAGTAATACGTATATTTATTATAGTTCTTGCGATAATAACTGCATAATATGGGTAATAATGCATGTTATATTGAGAATAATATAAGTAATAAGTATAATTATTACAGTCCTGGCGATAATAACTGCATTATATGGGTAATAATGCACGTTATATTGCTTATAGTATTTAATAAGTATAATTATTGCAATTCTAGCGATAATACCTCCATTATATGGGTAATAATGCATGTTATATTGATAATGATATAAGTAATAAGTATAATTATTACAGTTCTAGCGATAATAACTGCATAATATGGGTAATAATGCATGTTATATTGATAATAATATAAGTAATAAGTATAATTATTACAGTTCTAGCGATAATACCTCCATTATATGGGTAATAATGCACGTTATATTGCTAATAATATAAGTAATAAGTATAATTATTACAGTTCTAGCCATAATAACTGCATTATATGGGTAATAATGCATGTTACATTGATAATTTTGGGAGTAATAAGTATATTTATTATAGCTCTAGCGATAATAACTGCATAATATGGGTAATAATGCATGTTATATTGATAATAATATAAGTAATAAGTATAATTATTACAGTTCTAGCGATAATAACTGCATTATATGGGTAATAATGCACGTTATATTGCTAACAATATAAGTAATAAGTATAATTATTACAGTTCTAGCGATAATAACTGCATTATATGGGTTATAATGCATGTTATATTGATGATAATGAAAGTAATACGTATATTTATTATAGTTCTAGCGATAATAACTGCATAATATGGGTAATAATGCATGTTATATTGATAATAATATAAGTAATAAGTATAATTATTACAGTTCTAGCGATAATAACTGCATTATATGGGTAATAATGCACGTTATATTGCTAACAATATAAGTAATAAGTATAATTATTACATTTCTGTCGATAATAACTGCATAATATGGGTAATAATGCATGTTATATGGAGAATAATATAAGTAATAAGTATAATTATTACAGTTTAAGCGATAATAACTGCATTATATGGGTAAAAATGCATGTTATATTGATGATAATGAAAGTAATACGTATATTTATTATAGTTCTAGCGATAATAACTGCATAATATGGGTAATAATGCATGTTATATTGATAATAATATAAGTAATAAGTCTATTTATTACAGTTCTATCGATAATAACTGCATAATATGGGTAATAATGCATGTTATATTGATGATAATAAAGGTAATACGTATATTTATTATAGTTCTAGCGATAATAACTGCATAATATGGGTAATAATGCATGTTATATTGATAATAATATAAGTAATAAGTATAATTATTACAGTGCTAGCGGTAATAACTGCATTATATGGGTAATAATGCACGTTATATTGCTAACAATATAAGTAATAAGTATATTTATTATGGTTCTAGAGATAATAACTGCATAATATGGGTAATAATGTATGTTATATTGATAATAATATAAGTAATAAGTATAATTATTACAGTTCTAGGGATAATAACTGCATTATATGGGTAATAATGCATGTTATATTGATAATATTGGGAGTAATAAGTATATTTATTATAGTTCTAGCGATAATAACTGCATAATATGGGTAATAGTGCATGTTATATTGATAATAGTATAAGTAATAAGTATAATTATTACAGTTCTAGCGATAATAACTGCATTATATGGGTAATAATGCACGTTATATTGCTAATAATATAAGTAATAAGTATAATTATTACAGTTCTAGCGATAATAATAGTAAAATATGGCTAATAGTGCATGATATATTGATAATAGTAAAAGTAATAAGTATATTTATTACAGTTCTATCGATAATAACTGCATAATATGGGTAATAGTGCATGTTATATTGATGATAATAAGAGTAATACGTATATTTATTATAGTTCTAGCAATAATAACTGTATTATATGGGTAATAATGCATGTTATATTGATAATAATATAAGTAATAAGTATAATTATTACAGTTCTAGCAATAATAACTGCATTATATGGGTAATAATGCACGTTATATTGCTAACAATATAAGTAATAAGTATAATTATTACAGTTCTAGCGATAATAACTGCATTATATGGGTAATAATGCATGTTATATTGATAATATTGGGAGTAATAAGTATATTTATTATAGTTCTAGCGATAATAACTGCATAATATGGGTAATAGTGCATGTTATATTGATAATAGTATAAGTAATAAGTATAATTATTACAGTTCTAGCGATAATAACTGCATTATATGGGTAATAATGCACGTTATATTGCTAATAATATAAGTAATAAGTATAATTATTACAGTTCTAGCGATAATAATAGTAAAATATGGCTAATAGTGCATGATATATTGATAATAGTAAAAGTAATAAGTATATTTATTACAGTTCTATCGATAATAACTGCATAATATGGGTAATAGTGCATGTTATATTGATGATAATAAGAGTAATACGTATATTTATTATAGTTCTAGCAATAATAACTGTATTATATGGGTAATAATGCATGTTATATTGATAATAATATAAGTAATAAGTATAATTATTACAGTTCTAGCGATAATAATAGTAAAATATGGCTAATAGTGCATGATATATTGATAATAGTAAAAGTAATAAGTATATTTATTACAGTTCTATCGATAATAACTGCATAATATGGGTAATAGTGCATGTTATATTGATGATAATAAGAGTAATACGTATATTTATTATAGTTCTAGCAATAATAACTGCATAATATGGGTAATAGTGCATGTTATATTGATAATAGTATAAGTAATAAGTATAATTATTACAGTTCTAGCGATAATAACTGCATTATATGGGTAATAATGCATGTTATATTGATAATATTGGGAGTAATAAGTATATTTATTATGGTTCTGGAGATAATAACTGCATAATATGGGTAATAATGCATGTTATATTGATAATAATATATGTAATAAGTATAATTATTACAGTTCTAGCGGTAATACCTCCATTATATGGGTAATAATGCATGTTATATTGATGATAATGAAAGCAATACGTATATTTATTATAGTTCTTGCGATAATAACTGCATAATATGGGTAATAATGCATGTTATATTGAGAATAATATAAGTAACAAGTATAATTATTACAGTTCTGGCGATAATAACTGCATAATATGGGTAATAATGCATGTTATATTGATAATAATATAAGTAATAAGTATAATTATTACAGTTCTAGCGATAATAACTGCATTATATGGGTAATAATGCACGTTATATTGCTAACAATATAAGTAATAAGTATAATTATTACAGTCCTAGCGATAATAACTGCATTATATCGGTAATAATGCATGCTATATTGATAATATCGGGAGTAATAAGTATAATTATTATAGTTCTAGCGATAATAATAGTAAAATATGGCAAATAGTGCATGTTATATTGATAATAATAAAAGTAATAAGTATATTTATTACAGTTCTATCGATAATAACTGCATAATATGGGTAATAATGCATGTTATATTGATGATAATAAAAGTAATACGTATATTTATTATAGTTCTAGCGATAATAACTGCATAATATGGGTAATAATGCATGTTATATTGATAATAATATAAGTAATAAGGATGATCATTACAGTTCTAGCGATAATAACTGCATTATATGGGTAATAATGCACGTTATATTGCTAACAATATAAGTAATAAGTATAATTATTACAGTTCTAGCGATAATAACTGCATTATATGGGTAATAATGCATGTTATATTGACAATATTAGGAGTAATAAGTATATTTATTATGGTTCTAGAGATAATAACTGCATAATATGGGTAATAATGCATGTTATATTGATAATAATATAAGTAATAAGTATAATTATTACAGTTCTATCGATAATAACTGCATAATATGGGTGATAATGCATGTTATATTGATAATAATAAAAGTAATAAGTCTATTTATTACAGTTCTATCGATAATAACTGCATAATATGGGTAATAATGCATGTTATATTGATGATAATAAAGGTAATACGTATATTTATTATAGTTCTAGCGATAATAACTGCATAATATGGGTAATAATGCATGTTATATTGATAATAATATAAGTAATAAGTATAATTATTACAGTGCTAGCGGTAATAACTGCATTATATGGGTAATAATGCACGTTATATTGCTAACAATATAAGTAATAAGTATATTTATTATGGTTCTAGAGATAATAACTGCATAATATGGGTAATAATGTATGTTATATTGATAATAATATAAGTAATAAGTATAATTATTACAGTTCTAGGGATAATAACTGCATTATATGGGTAATAATGCATGTTATATTGATAATATTGGGAGTAATAAGTATATTTATTATAGTTCTAGCGATAATAACTGCATAATATGGGTAATAGTGCATGTTATATTGATAATAGTATAAGTAATAAGTATAATTATTACAGTTCTAGCGATAATAACTGCATTATATGGGTAATAATGCACGTTATATTGCTAATAATATAAGTAATAAGTATAATTATTACAGTTCTAGCGATAATAATAGTAAAATATGGCTAATAGTGCATGATATATTGATAATAGTAAAAGTAATAAGTATATTTATTACAGTTCTATCGATAATAACTGCATAATATGGGTAATAGTGCATGTTATATTGATGATAATAAGAGTAATACGTATATTTATTATAGTTCTAGCAATAATAACTGTATAATATGAGTAATAATGCATGTTATATTGATAATAATATAAGTAATAAGTATAATTATTACAGTTCTAGCGATAATAACTGCATTATATGGGTAATAATGCACGTTATATTGCTAACAATATAAGTAATAAGTATAATTATTACAGTTCTAGCGATAATAACTGCATTATATGGGTAATAATGCATGTTATATTGATAATATTGGGAGTAATAAGTATATTTATTATGGTTCTGGAGATAATAACTGCATAATATGGGTAATAATGCATGTTATATTGATAATAATATATGTAATAAGTATAATTATTACAGTTCTAGCGATAATACCTCCATTATATGGGTAATAATGCATGTTATATTGATGATAATGAAAGCAATACGTATATTTATTATAGTTCTTGCGATAATAACTGCATAATATGGGTAATAATGCATGTTATATTGAGAATAATATAAGTAACAAGTATAATTATTACAGTTCTGGCGATAATAACTGCATAATATGGGTAATAATGCATGTTATATTGATAATAATATAAGTAATAAGTATAATTATTACAGTTCTAGCGATAATAACTGCATTATATGGGTAATAATGCACGTTATATTGCTAACAATATAAGTAATAAGTATAATTATTACAGTCCTAGCGAAAATAACTGCATTATATCGGTAATAATGCATGCTATATTGATAATATCGGGAGTAATAAGTATAATTATTATAGTTCTAGCGATAATAATAGTAAAATATGGCAAATAGTGCATGTTATATTGATAATAATAAAAGTAATAAGTATATTTATTACAGTTCTATCGATAATAACTGCATAATATGGGTAATAATGCATGTTATATTGATGATAATAAAAGTAATACGTATATTTATTATAGTTCTAGCGATAATAACTGCATAATATGGGTAATAATGCATGTTATATTGATAATAATATAAGTAATAAGGATGATCATTACAGTTCTAGCGATAGTAACTGCATTATATGGGTAATAATGCACGTTATATTGCTAACAATATAAGTAATAAGTATAATTATTACAGTTCTAGCGATAATAACTGCATTATATGGGTAATAATGCATGTTATATTGATAATATTGGGAGTAATAAGTATATTTATTATGGTTCTAGAGATAATAACTGCATAATATGGGTAATAATGCATGTTATAATGAGAATAATATAAGTAATAAGTATAATTATTACAGTTCTGGCGATAATAACTGCATTATATGGGTAATAATGCACGTTATATTGCTAATAATATAAGTAATAAGTATAATTATTACAGTTCTAGCGATAATAACTGCATTATATGGGTAATAATGCATGTAATATTGATAATATCGGGAGTAATAAGTATAATTATTATAGTTCTAGCGATAATAATAGTAAAATATGGCAAATAGTGCATGTTATATTGATAATAATAAAAGTAATAAGTATATTTATTACAGTTCTATCGATAATAACTGCATAATATGCGTAATAATGCATGTTATATTGTTGATAATAATAGTAATACGTTTATTTATTATAGTTCTAGCGATAATAACTGCATAATATGGGTAATAATGCATGTTATATTGATAATAATAAAAGTAATAAGTATAATTATTACAGTTCTAGCGATAATAACTGCATTATATGGGTAATAATGCACGTTATATTGCTAACAATATAAGTAATAAGTATAATTATTACAGTTCTAGCGATAATAACTGCATTATATGGGTAATAATGCATGTTATATTGATAATATTGGGAGTAATAAGTATACTTATTATGGTTCTAGAGATAATAACTGCATAATATGGGTAATAATGCATGTTATATTGATAATAATATAAGTAATAAGTATAATTATTACAGTTCTAGCGATAATAACTGCATTATATGGGTAATAATGCATGTTATATTGATAATATTGGGAGTAATAAGTATATTTATTATAGTTCTAGCGATAATAACTGCATAATATGGGTAATAGTGCATGTTATATTGATAATAGTATAAGTAATAAGTATAATTATTACAGTTCTAGCGATAATAACTGCATAATATGGGTAATAGTGCATGTTATATTGATAATAGTATAAGTAATAAGTATAATTATTACAGTTCTAGCGATAATAACTGCATTATATGGGTAATAATGCACGTTATATTGCTAACAATATAAGTAATAAGTATAATTATTACAGTTCTAGCGATAATAACTGCATTATATGGGTAATAATGCATGTTATATTGATAATATTGGGAGTAATAAGTATATTTATTATGGTTCTGGAGATAATAACTGCATAATATGGGTAATAATGCATGTTATATTGATAATAATATATGTAATAAGTATAATTATTACAGTTCTAGCGATAATACCTCCATTATATGGGTAATAATGCAAGTTATATTGATGATAATGAAAGCAATACGTATATTTATTATAGTTCTTGCGATAATAACTGCATAATATGGGTAATAATGCATGTTATATTGAGAATAATATAAGTAACAAGTATAATTATTACAGTTCTGGCGATAATAACTGCATAATATGGGTAATAATGCATGTTATATTGATAATAATATAAGTAATAAGTATAATTATTACAGTTCTAGCGATAATAACTGCATTATATGGGTAATAATGCACGTTATATTGCTAACAATATAAGTAATAAGTATAATTATTACAGTCCTAGCGATAATAACTGCATTATATCGGTAATAATGCATGCTATATTGATAATATCGGGAGTAATAAGTATAATTATTATAGTTCTAGCGATAATAATAGTAAAATATGGCAAATAGTGCATGTTATATTGATAATAATAAAAGTAATAAGTATATTTATTACAGTTCTATCGATAATAACTGCATAATATGGGTAATAATGCATGTTATATTGATGATAATAAAAGTAATACGTATATTTATTATAGTTCTAGCGATAATAACTGCATAATATGGGTAATAATGCATGTTATATTGATAATAATATAAGTAATAAGGATGATCATTACAGTTCTAGCGATAATAACTGCATTATATGGGTAATAATGCACGTTATATTGCTAACAATATAAGTAATAAGTATAATTATTACAGTTCTAGCGATAATAACTGCATTATATGGGTAATAATGCACGTTATATTGCTAACAATATAAGTAATAAGTATAATTATTACAGTTCTAGCGATAATAACTGCATTATATGGGTAATAATGCATGTTATATTGATAATATTGCGAGGAATAAGTATATTTATTATGGTTCTAGAGATAATAACTGCATAATATGGGTAATAATGCATGTTATAATGAGAATAATATAAGTAATAAGTATAATTATTACAGTTCTAGCGATAATAACTGCATTATATGGGTAATAATGCACGTTATATTGCTAACAATATAAGTAATAAGTATAATTATTACAGTTCTAGCGATAATAACTGCATTATATGGGTAATAATGCATGTTATATTGACAATATTGGGAGTAATAAGTATATTTATTATGGTTCTAGAGATAATAACTGCATAATATGGGTAATAATGCATGTTATATTGATAATAATATAAGTAATAAGTATAATTATTACAGTTCTATCGATAATAACTGCATAATATGGGTAATAATGCATGTTATATTGATAATAATAAAAGTAATAAGTCTATTTATTACAGTTCTATCGATAATAACTGCATAATATGGGTAATAATGCATGTTATATTGATGATAATAAAGGTAATACGTATATTTATTATAGTTCTAGCGATAATAACTGCATAATATGGGTAATAATGCATGTTATATTGATAATAATATAAGTAATAAGTATAATTATTACAGTGCTAGCGGTAATAACTGCATTATATGGGTAATAATGCACGTTATATTGCTAACAATATAAGTAATAAGTATAATTATTACAGTTCTAGGGATAATAACTGCATTATATGGGTAATAATGCATGTTATATTGATAATATTGGGAGTAATAAGTATATTTATTATAGTTCTAGCGATAATAACTGCATAATATGGGTAATAGTGCATGTTATATTGATAATAGTATAAGTAATAAGTATAATTATTACAGTTCTAGCGATAATAACTACATTATATGGGTAATAATGCACGTTATATTGCTAACAATATAAGTAATAAGTATAATTATTACAGTCCTAGCGATAATAACTGCATTATATCGGTAATAATGCATGCTATATTGATAATATCGGGAGTAATAAGTATAATTATTATAGTTCTAGCGATAATAATAGTAAAATATGGCAAATAGTGCATGTTATATTGATAATAATAAAAGTAATAAGTATAATTATTACAGTTCTATCGATAATAACTGCATAATATGGGTAATAGTGCATGTTATATTGATAATAGTATAAGTAATAAGTATAATTATTACAGTTCTAGCGATAATAACTACATTATATGGGTAATAATGCACGTTATATTGCTAACAATATAAGTAATAAGTATAATTATTACAGTCCTAGCGATAATAACTGCATTATATCGGTAATAATGCATGCTATATTGATAATATCGGGAGTAATAAGTATAATTATTATAGTTCTAGCGATAATAATAGTAAAATATGGCAAATAGTGCATGTTATATTGATAATAATAAAAGTAATAAGTATATTTATTACAGTTCTATCGATAATAACTGCATAATATGGGTAATAATGCATGTTATATTGATGATAATAAAAGTAATACGTATATTTATTATAGTTCTAGCGATAATAACTGCATAATATGGGTAATAATGCACGTTGTATTGATAATAATATAAGTAATAAGGATGATCATTACAGTTCTAGCGATAATAACTGCATTATATGGGTAATAATGCACGTTATATTGCTAACAATATAAGTAATAAGTATAATTATTACAGTTCTAGCGATAATAACTGCATTATATGGGTAATAATGCATGTTATATTGATAATATTGCGAGTAATAAGTATATTTATTATGGTTCTAGAGATAATAACTGCATAATATGGGTAATAATGCATGTTATAGTGAGAATAATATAAGTAATAAGTATAATTATTACAGTTCTATCGATAATAACTGCATAATATGGGTAATAATGCATGTTATATTGATGATAATAAAAGTAATACGTATATTTATTATAGTTCTAGCGATAATAACTGCATAATATGGGTAATAATGCACGTTGTATTGATAATAATATAAGTAATAAGGATCATCATTACAGTTCTAGCGATAATAAGTGCATTATATGGGTAATAATGCACGTTATATTGCTAACAATATAAGTAATAAGTATAATTATTACAGTTCTAGCGATAATAACTGCATTATATGGGTAATAATGCACGTTATATTGCTAACAATATAAGTAATAAGTATAATTATTACAGTTCTAGCGATAATAACTGCATTATATGGGTAATAATGCATGTTATATTGACAATATTGGGAGTAATAAGTATATTTATTATGGTTCTAGAGATAATAACTGCATAATATGGGTAATAATGCATGTTATATTGATAATAATATAAGTAATAAGTATAATTATTACAGTTCTATCGATAATAACTGCATAATATGGGTAATAATGCATGTTATATTGATAATAATAAAAGTAATAAGTCTATTTATTACAGTTCTATCGATAATAACTGCATAATATGGGTAATAATGCATGTTATATTGATGATAATAAAGGTAATACGTATATTTATTATAGTTCTAGCGATAATAACTGCATAATATGGGTAATAATGCATGTTATATTTGTTAAACCCAGAGTCTGAGCCTCTGAGTTTTGATTATTGCACTTCGTGCCGTCTAGCTTTGAAGGACCACCCGACTGATTCGGGAAAGAAAAAACTAAGGATGTGACTACTAACTGATATATTTACTACAAGATGACAAGTTTCTAAAATGTTCTGCTAGAAGTTGCTAAAATGTTCTGCTAGAAGTTTCTAAAATGTTCTGATAGAAGTTTAAAATGTTCTGATGCTTCCTGACGACATCCGCTTCGTCGTCAAGTCGCTTTCGCATCCCACCTCTTTTCCCTAAAAAGAGGGTGGGTCCTAATTCTAAGTTCGCTTGTTTCTTAAAACTAAAGTGACCAATACCGTGTCACCCCCTTCCAGTGCGCCCACAGCGCGGTACATCCCTGGAGCGGGGGTGATAGGCTGGTCACCGTCGTGCACTTATGTTTGGCAACATCGGGGAAATTCCGTCAGGTCAAGATCCTTGGGGACACTAATTTCTGAATTTCTAAGGAACCCTCTGGAATACGACTTTACGATACCCAGGCTGAAGCAAAAAACCTGAACAATAGCTAACTTTCTAAGTGACCCTATGTGATGCATGCTGGCTGCAGGCCGGCCTGCTGAAACTCATAAATAAAAAACTAACGGTTACAAATGACTCTACGGATATTTAGCCGTATCGTAAAATTGTCCCCTTGATGTCTTAACATGCCGCCCACCTTGAACATATAAATATATGTTCAACAATCCTAACTAATAACATGTTGCCGCGATGTCTAAACTGTACTATGGATCTATATGAACTAATACTATTCTGAACTAAATAATGCGCAAATGTACTCAATACATACTAAAATTACAATTGAATAACTAAGATATGAAGATCTATACAATGACTGTGGCTACTATTAATTTACAATATTTACACTATTTACATATTTACATAATCAACAAACTGAATGTTTCCTTTTCCTATTTAACTATCAGAATTTTGGGGGGGGGGGGGGGGGATCTGCTACTGGTTCTATGGGTAATAAGCAGAGTTTGGTGACTGGTCGTTTGATGACTCCAGTAGCTGTCCTCACGGTCGCAACCCGTACAACGCCATCCTGACCTGGATGCACCTGCACCACTCGCCCCAAACTCCAATGAAGTGGTGGTGTATTGTCGTCTTTGATAATAACCATTGCGCCTGTGATTATCTGCTTGGTGATGCTGCGCCACTTATATCGTTGTTGCATCTCATGGATGCATTCAGCTTGCCACCTCCGCCAAAAATGCTGGAACATCTGTTGTAGCAACTGGAATCTGTTCAATCTATTAGTTCTGACATCCTCCAAGTTACGATCTGGCAAACTCGTTGGAGCAGTACCGATTAGGAAGTGTCCAGGTGTTAACGGACAGAAATCGGTAGGATCTGAGGACATGGGAGAAAGGGGTCTGGAATTCAAGCAGGATTCTACTTGTGTCAACAGCGTATACAACTCTTCGAATGTGAGACGCTGATCCCCGATTACGCGTTTTACATGATGTTTTGCGGACCTAACTGCCCGCTCCCATAAGCCACCAAAATGTGGTGCGTGTGGCGGTATTAACTTCCACTCAATACCATCTAAATTTAATGTATCGCTGACTAACTTATTATGACGTTTATCTTTTATTAACGCCCCTAACTCGGCTAACTCATTTCTCGCTCCTATAAAATTTGTGCCATTGTCTGACACAATGCAACGACACCTACCTCGACGCGCAATAAATCTTCGTAAACATTGAATGAATGCACTTGTGCTTAAATCCGTCGCTAGCTCCATGTGTACAGCCTTTGTAACAAAACATACAAAAATGCATAAGTATGCCTTTACACTAACTTTACTTCTTGTTCTTTCCTTTGTGTGAAATGGACCTGCGTAATCTACACCGCAGGTGGAAAAAGGTCGTGCTGGGGTAACTCTAGCTGCAGGTAGCTGACCCATTTGGTGAGTTTCGCTAATAGGGTTGGCTCGAACGCATCTTATGCAATTGTGTATGATTCGCCTCACATTCTTTCTACATGATAATGGCCAATATCGCGTACGCAATGATGCTACTACTGCTTGATTACCTGCATGTAACAAGCGAATATGCTCATATCTAATAATTAGTTCCGTAAACGGGTGCTTTGCCGGAAGTATCACGGGATACTTTGTATCGTAAGGAATCGGTGCGTTCGCAAGCCTACCGCCCACCCTGATCACTCCTTTATTGTCCAAAAATGCATTCAAGGTCCTCAATGAACTTGAATTTGAAATTGGTTGTCCCGATTCTAATGCAGCTATTTCCTGCGGAAACGCCTCCTGTTGCGCAAGACGCTCTAAGCGTATGCGTGCCTGCTCTAATTCCGTTGTTGTCAACGGCTCTGAACCCGATCTTAATGCCATTGCTTGGTTATCCCTACGCTTTAGCTGACAATTGCGGATGAATCTAAAAATGTATGCCGTGACTCTAACTAATCGCGTGTACTTAGAAAATCTTTCAAAAATACCTAGTTTTTCGTCGGTAAATACAGCCAGGGCATTATTAATTATTCTCTCCTCTAAAATAGGTGCTACATGCACTTCTGTTGAAATGGGCCACAACTCTATATCTTTTGAAAGCCATGCAGGACCTGACCACCAAATTTTTGACTGTGCAAGTACTGATAATCTAACCCCTCGTGAAATCATGTCCGCGGGATTATCTCCGGAGGCCACATGTTTCCAATTCTCTACTGACGTTACTGACTGAATCTCTGACACTCGGTTGGCTACGAAAGTCTTCCATCTAGTTGGTGTATTGCGCAACCAAGCGAGTGTTATAGTAGAATCTGTCCACAAATGCTCTGTTAAATCTGTTAATGATAATGCTATCCTAATTTTCTTAACTAACTGCGCTAACAATAACGCACCGCAGAGTTCCAATCGCGGTAACGATACTGCTTTAAGAGGTGCTACTCGCGACTTCGCGCATAGTAAAGCTGTTGTCCATTGACCTGCCGTATCCCGAGAACGCAGGTAGACACACGCCCCGTATGCCCTTTCCGACGCGTCTGAAAACCCGTGCAATTCTATCTTTGTGTTCATATCTAATCTATTGGAAATAGTGCAACGTGGAACTCTAATTGTTTGAATTTGTGCAATGTCATCCCGATATTGCAACCACTGGGTACGAAGATCCTGAGAAATGGACTCATCCCACCCTGCTTGGATCTGCCATAGTCGTTGTAAAATTAACTTTGCGGTTATAATAAGTGGACCTAACAAACCTAACGGATCAAACAGTTGTGCGATTTCTGATAAGATCACACGCTTCGTAATTCGGCTACTATTGCTAAATCTAATCCTAAAATTTAATTCATCAGCTTTCGGCGACCACAATAACCCTAATGTTTTTGGGTCCTTCTCAATTACAATTTCTTGGTTGGTATGTATTACTGATTCGATCTCAGGGCAATTTGTTGCCCATTTACGGAGGTGCATTCCGGACTGAAGTAGTATTTTGGTAATATCTGATTTTAATTTAATTATTTCGGTTGATGTCTGAGCACCTGTCAACAGATCATCCACATAAAAATCATTGATGATTATTCTACTAATTTCTGGGAAGTTATCTGCACATTTTAACCCTATTTCTCGTAAAACCCGCGTGGCCAGAAACGGAGCAGACGCGGTACCGTATGTTATCGTATTTAATTCGAATTCCTGGATCGGAGATTGTGGATCTGATCGCCACAAAATCTTCTGAAATTTCCTCTGAGAAGGATCAATTAGCACCTGACGGTACATCTTTTCAATGTCAGCTGAAATGACGTACTTATGATATCTAAATCTAATTAAAATTGATACTAAGTCGCTTTGAACTGTGGGACCTATTAACTGTATATCATTTAATGACAATCCAGAAGATGATTTTGCCGAACCATCGAACACAACACGAACTTTCGTTGTTGTGCTATCTATCTTAGTCACGGCGTGGTGTGGAAGATAATATTCTAACTGTGTTGTTCCTGAAGACTGTACTATGGGTGTCATGTGGCCTAATGTTTCATATTCCTTTAAGAATTCTACGTACTTTTGTCTTAACTGAGGGTTCTTAACTAACTTCCGTTCCAAAGCATACAATCGTCGCTCGGCTTGTTGCCGTGAATCGCCTAATTGATTGATATTTTCTTTGAAAGGAATACTAACTATGTAACGTCCGTCTGTGTTTTGTCGTGTTGTTTGCTGGAAATGTACTTCACAGTCGTCTATAAGTTTAGTTTCACCTGGCCCGATTTCCTCAATATTCCAAAACCTTTCTAACTGCGACTGAAGGTCGTCTTGTGTAATTAAATGGCAAGCCTTTGCTCCTTGCGATTCCCTATCAGCCCAGCTAAAAGTGCCACCTATAATCCAACCCAGTTGAGTTTTCTGGCATACTATTCCTGAATGACATTTATGTTGACCTACACAAAGAAGTGACCAAAACAAACTTGCCCCTATGAGAATGTCAATCGGTTGTGGGATATGGAAATTTGGATCAGCTAATTCAATGTGTTTTGGAATTTCTATGTTTTCTTGCGTTAAGGAGAAGTTTGGCATGTTACTTGTAATCTGATCTATAAGAAGGCAATCTAAACTAACTTGATAATTGTTATATCTTGAATGAATTCTAATATTTGCTTTTCCCTTAATGGAATTTATTGCCTTCCCTAACCCTGTTACGGTGGACTCTACTGATTTCGGACGGATACCAATCCGGTTACAAAATTCTGCAGTTATAAAATTGGCCTGTGACCCTGAATCTAACAATACCCTACATTTGTGTGATTGACCCTTGTGATCGTGAACGTAGACAATGGCGGTTGATAAAATTGTATAAGTTTTGGGTTTGCTAGCAACATGTGAAACTAACGGCTGTGGTTCTGTTGGCTCTATTTCTGTAGTTACACTGCAAGTTGGATTTGTGGGCTTTACCGTATGAATATCGTCGCGGTGTAATAAAGAGTGGTGTTTTCTACTGCAAATTCGGCAGTGCGATCGCGTGCATGCTTTAACACGATGACCGGACTGTAAGCAATTATAGCACACTTGTGCTTCCTGAACAATCTTCGTCTTCTTAAGCGGCTCTAATGATTTAAATTTGTCGCAATGGTAAATTGCATGGGTCCCTTTGCAGACCGGACATGCCTCTGAATTAACTATGTGCGAGCTGACTGGATTTACGCGTTGATTACCTACCGCACGGGTTCGCTGGTCGAACCTTTGCGTTGGTACCTGCTGAGCATTAATCGAAATATTGCCTAAATACTTTGCTCGTTCTTCAAGGAATTCTGAGAATTGTGTAAACGTCGGCATTTGAGATTGAGAAGAAATTCTCCTCTCCCATTCCCTAATGGAAACCGAATCTAATTTTCTAGACAATAAAGGAATAATCAGGGTATCCCAACTATCTACTGATTCCCCTAATGCCTTAAGGGCAATGCGATGATTTGTCGCGTCATCTAAAAACTCTCGCAACGCGCCTTCTGATTGCTTCTGTATCGGTACTAAATCGAGCAACGCCGTCACATGATGTCGTTTGAGAGCCGTCGAATTCTCATATCGCGAGCTTAACAATTGCCATGCTAATTTATAATTGGCTTCTGAGACCCCTAGACTTTGAATAACTCGCGATGCGGCTCCTTTAAGAGAGGAATTTAAGTAATGGAAACGTTGAACATCTGATAGCGTTTCATTTTGATGCACTAAAGAAATGAATGAATCCCGAAATCGCAACCAATGACTATAATTACCATCAAATGACGGTAGCTGTATTGTCGGCAACCTAACGTTAATCGCTGCTCCTGAGACAGCGCTACAAGTTACAGGACTAATATTTGCCTCTGCCCGTTGTGGGCCCTCTAACTTTGCGATATGTGTCTCTATCGCGTCTACTAAATCAAAATAGGATGTTTCAAACGTCTCTCTTTCTGCAGCGTGTGACGCCGCTGCTTCAGTATTCGCAACTACAATTTCAATTCGCGTCTGAACATTGTTAAATTTCTCATATAATACAATATTCGCTGCCAAGCGTTTCCGGAGCGATCCTACTGTCGTAACGCCCGCGTTATCTTTAAAGAATTTCTGTAATCGCGTCAGCGCCGCCTTGATAGAACCCCGCTCAATAATAAGTGCTTTAAAATCGGCGTCCATCCTACGCGTGTTGACACAAGAGAAATGAGGATATTGGACTTACTACTTGGATGACTTTACTCGGTACTGTCCTGCTGATAAGCTCGATACAGGTTGCTGTCTGCGACTGTTGAATCCGTCGGCAAGTCGATGACTCGTATCGTAGGCCTCCTGGTTGAGTCCTGATGCGCTCCTTTGAATCCACCGACTTCTGAACCGCCTGTGGATGACTTCTGATGATGTTGTTGCTCCTTGTATCTCCTCACTGAGATCCACTGCTGATGGATTGACTGGATCCTGACGTCCTTGATGCTGGTTGACCCCGTATCCGGCTCGAAGGACCAAATGTTAAACCCAGAGTCTGAGCCTCTGAGTTTTGATTATTGCACTTCGTGCCGTCTAGCTTTGAAGGACCACCCGACTGATTCGGGAAAGAAAAAACTAAGGATGTGACTACTAACTGATATATTTACTACAAGATGACAAGTTTCTAAAATGTTCTGCTAGAAGTTGCTAAAATGTTCTGCTAGAAGTTTCTAAAATGTTCTGATAGAAGTTTAAAATGTTCTGATGCTTCCTGACGACATCCGCTTCGTCGTCAAGTCGCTTTCGCATCCCACCTCTTTTCCCTAAAAAGAGGGTGGGTCCTAATTCTAAGTTCGCTTGTTTCTTAAAACTAAAGTGACCAATACCGTGTCACCCCCTTCCAGTGCGCCCACAGCGCGGTACATCCCTGGAGCGGGGGTGATAGGCTGGTCACCGTCGTGCACTTATGTTTGGCAACATCGGGGAAATTCCGTCAGGTCAAGATCCTTGGGGACACTAATTTCTGAATTTCTAAGGAACCCTCTGGAATACGACTTTACGATACCCAGGCTGAAGCAAAAAACCTGAACAATAGCTAACTTTCTAAGTGACCCTATGTGATGCATGCTGGCTGCAGGCCGGCCTGCTGAAACTCATAAATAAAAAACTAACGGTTACAAATGACTCTACGGATATTTAGCCGTATCGTAAAATTGTCCCCTTGATGTCTTAACAATATTGATAATAATATAAGTAATAAGTATAATTATTACAGTTCTAGCGATAATAACTGCATTATATGGGTAATAATGCACGTTATATTGCTAACAATATAAGTAATAAGTATAATTATTACAGTTCTAGCGATAATAACTGCATTATATGGGTAATAATGCACGTTATATTGCTAACAATATAAGTAATAAGTATAATTATTACAGTTCTAGCGATAATAACTGCATTATATGGGTAATAATGCATGTTATATTGATAATATTGCGAGTAATAAGTATATTTATTATGGTTCTAGAGATAATAACTGCATAATATGGGTAATAATGCATGTTATAATGAGAATAATATATGTAATAAGTATAATTATTACAGTTCTAGCGATAATAACTGCATTATATGGGTAATAATGCACGTTATATTGCTAACAATATAAGTAATAAGTATAATTATTACAGTTCTAGCGATAATAACTGCATTATATGGGTAATAATGCATGTTATATTGACAATATTGGGAGTAATAAGTATATTTATTATGGTTCTAGAGATAATAACTGCATAATATGGGTAATAATGCATGTTATATTGATAATAATATAAGTAATAAGTATAATTATTACAGTGCTAGCGGTAATAACTGCATTATATGGGTAATAATGCACGTTATATTGCTAACAATATAAGTAATAAGTATAATTATTACAGTTCTAGCGATAATAACTGCATTATATGGGTAATAATGCATGTTATATTGATAATATTGCGAGTAATAAGTATATTTATTATGGTTCTAGAGATAATAACTGCATAATATGGGTAATAATGCATGTTATAATGAGAATAATATATGTAATAAGTATAATTATTACAGTTCTAGCGATAATAACTGCATTATATGGGTAATAATGCACGTTATATTGCTAACAATATAAGTAATAAGTATAATTATTACAGTTCTAGCGATAATAACTGCATTATATGGGTAATAATGCATGTTATATTGATAATATTGCGAGTAATAAGTATATTTATTATGGTTCTAGAGATAATAACTGCATAATATGGGTAATAATGCATGTTATAATGAGAATAATATATGTAATAAGTATAATTATTACAGTTCTAGCGATAATAACTGCATTATATGGGTAATAATGCACGTTATATTGCTAACAATATAAGTAATAAGTATAATTATTACAGTTCTAGCGATAATAACTGCATTATATGGGTAATAATGCATGTTATATTGACAATATTGGGAGTAATAAGTATATTTATTATGGTTCTAGAGATAATAACTGCATAATATGGGTAATAATGCATGTTATATTGATAATAATATAAGTAATAAGTATAATTATTACAGTTCTATCGATAATAACTGCATAATATGGGTAATAATGCATGTTATATTGATAATAATAAAAGTAATAAGTCTATTTATTACAGTTCTATCGATAATAACTGCATAATATGGGTAATAATGCATGTTATATTGATGATAATAAAGGTAATACGTATATTTATTATAGTTCTAGCGATAATAACTGCATAATATGGGTAATAATGCATGTTATATTGATAATAATATAAGTAATAAGTATAATTATTACAGTGCTAGCGGTAATAACTGCATTATATGGGTAATAATGCACGTTATATTGCTAACAATATAAGTAATAAGTATAATTATTACAGTTCTAGCGATAATAACTGCATTATATGGGTAATAATGCATGTTATATTGATAATATTGGGAGTAATAAGTATATTTATTATGGTTCTAGAGATAATAACTGCATAATATGGGTAATAATGTATGTTATATTGATAATAATATAAGTAATAAGTATAATTATTACAGTTCTAGGGATAATAACTGCATTATATGGGTAATAATGCATGTTATATTGATAATATTGGGAGTAATAAGTATATTTATTATAGTTCTAGCGATAATAACTGCATAATATGGGTAATAGTGCATGTTATATTGATAATAGTATAAGTAATAAGTATAATTATTACAGTTCTAGCGATAATAACTGCATTATATGGGTAATAATGCACGTTATATTGCTAATAATATAAGTAATAAGTATAATTATTACAGTTCTAGCGATAATAATAGTAAAATATGGCTAATAGTGCATGATATATTGATAATAGTAAAAGTAATAAGTATATTTATTACAGTTCTATCGATAATAACTGCATAATATGGGTAATAGTGCATGTTATATTGATGATAATAAGAGTAATACGTATATTTATTATAGTTCTAGCAATAATAACTGCATAATATGGGTAATAATGCATGTTATATTGATAATAATATAAGTAATAAGTATAATTATTACAGTTCTAGCGATAATAACTGCATTATATGGGTAATAATGCACGTTATATTGCTAACAATATAAGTAATAAGTATAATTATTACAGTTCTAGCGATAATAACTGCATTATATGGGTAATAATGCATGTTATATTGATAATATTGGGAGTAATAAGTATATTTATTATGGTTCTGGAGATAATAACTGCATAATATGGGTAATAATGCATGTTATATTGATAATAATATAAGTAATAAGTATAATTATTACAGTTCTAGCGATAATACCTCCATTATATGGGTAATAATGCATGTTATATTGATGATAATGAAAGTAATACGTATATTTATTATAGTTCTTGCGATAATAACTGCATAATATGGGTAATAATGCATGTTATATTGAGAATAATATAAGTAACAAGTATAATTATTACAGTTCTGGCGATAATAACTGCATAATATGGGTAATAATGCATGTTATATTGATAATAATATAAGTAATAAGTATAATTATTACAGTTCTAGCGATAATAACTGCATTATATGGGTAATAATGCACGTTATATTGCTAACAATAGAAGTAATAAGTATAATTATTACAGTCCTAGCGATAATAACTGCATTATATCGGTAATAATGCATGCTATATTGATAATATCGGGAGTAATAAGTATAATTATTATAGTTCTAGCGATAATAATAGTAAAATATGGCAAATAGTGCATGTTATATTGATAATAATAAAAGTAATAAGTATATTTATTACAGTTCTACCGATAATAACTGCATAATATGGGTAATAATGCATGTTATATTGATGATAATAAAAGTAATACGTATATTTATTATAGTTCTAGCGATAATAACTGCATAATATGGGTAATAATGCACGTTATATTGCTAATAATATAAGTAATGAGTACAATTATTACAGTTCTAGCGATAATAACTGCATTATATGGGTAATAATGCACGTTATATTGCTAATAATATAAGTAATAAGTATAATTATTACAGTTCTAGCCATAATAACTGCATTATATGGGTAATAATGCATGTTACATTGATAATTTTGGGAGTAATAAGTATATTTATTATAGCTCTAGCGATAATAACTGCATAATATGGGTAATAATGCATGTTATATTGATAATAATATAAGTAATAAGTATAATTATTACAGTTCTAGCGATAATAACTGCATTATATGGGTAATAATGCATGTTATATTGATGATAATAAAAGTAATACGTATATTTGTTATAGTTCCAGCGATAATAACTGCATAATATGGGTAATAATGCATGTTATAATGAGAATAATATAAATAATAAGTATAATTATTACAGATCTGGCGATAATAACTGCATTATATGGTTAATAATGCACGTTATATTGCTAACAATATAAGTAATAAGTATAATTATTACAGTTCTAGCGATAATAACTGCATAATATGGGTAATAATGCATGTTATATTGAGAATAATATAAGTAATAAGTATAATTATTACAATTCTGGCGATAATAACTGCATTATATGAGTAATAATGCACGTTATATTGCTAATAGTATAAGTAATGAGTATAATTATTACAGTTCTAGCGATAATAACTGCATTATATGGGTAATAATGCATGTTATATTGATGATAATAAAAGTAATACGTATATTTATTATAGTTCTAGCGATAATAACTGCATAATATGGGTAATAATGCATGTTATATTGAGAATAATATAAGTATTAAGTATAATTATTCCAGTTCTGGCGATAATAACTGCATAATATGGGTAATAATGCACGTTATATTGCTAACAATATAAGTAATGAGTACAATTATTACAGTTCTAGCGATAATAACTGCATTATATGGGTAATAATGCACGTTATATTGCTAATAATATAAGTAATAAGTATAATTATTACAGTTCTAGCCATAATAACTGCATTATATGGGTAATAATGCATGTTACATTGATAATTTTGGGAGTAATAAGTATATTTATTATAGCTCTAGCGATAATAACTGCATAATATGGGTAATAATGCATGTTATATTGATAATAATATAAGTAATAAGTATAATTATTACAGTTCTAGCGATAATAACTGCATTATATGGGTAATAATGCATGTTATATTGATAATATCGGGAGTAATAAGTATAATTATTATAGTTCTAGCGATAATAATAGTAAAATATGGCAAATAGTGCATGTTATATTGATAATAATAAAAGTAATAAGTATATTTATTACAGTTCTATCGATAATAACTGCATAATATGGGTAATAATGCATGTTATATTGATGATAATAAAAGTAATACGTTTATTTATTATAGTTCTAGAAATAATAACTGCATAATATGGGTAATAATGCATGTTATATTGATAATAATATAAGTAGTAAGTATAATTATTACAGTTCTAGCGATAATAACTGCATTATATGGGTAATAATGCACGTTATATTGCTAACAATATAAGTAATAAGTATAATTATTACAGTTCTAGCGATAATAACTGCATTATATGGGTAATAATGCATGTTATATTGAGAATAATATAAGTATTAAGTATAATTATTCCAGTTCTGGCGATAATAACTGCATAATATGGGTAATAATGCACGTTATATTGCTAATAATATAAGTAATGAGTACAATTATTACAGTTCTAGCGATAATAACTGCATTATATGGGTAATAATGCACGTTATATTGCTAATAATATAAGTAATAAGTGTAATTATTACAGTTCTAGCCATAATAACTGCATTATATGGGTAATAATGCATGTTACATTGATAATTTTGGGAGTAATAAGTATATTTATTATAGCTCTAGCGATAATAACTGCATAATATGGGTAATAATGCATGTTATATTGATAATAATATAAGTAATAAGTATAATTATTACAGTTCTAGCGATAATAACTGCATTATATGGGTAATAATGCATGTTATATTGATGATAATAAAAGTAATACGTATATTTGTTATAGTTCCAGCGATAATAACTGCATAATATGGGTAATAATGCATGTTATAATGAGAATAATATAAATAATAAGTATAATTATTACAGATCTGGCGATAATAACTGCATTATATGGTTAATAATGCACGTTATATTGCTAACAATATAAGTAATAAGTATAATTATTACAGTTCTAGCGATAATAACTGCATAATATGGGTAATAATGCATGTTATATTGAGAATAATATAAGTAATAAGTATAATTATTACAATTCTGGCGATAATAACTGCATTATATGAGTAATAATGCACGTTATATTGCTAATAGTATAAGTAATGAGTATAATTATTACAGTTCTAGCGATAATAACTGCATTATATGGGTAATAATGCATGTTATATTGATGATAATAAAAGTAATACGTATATTTATTATAGTTCTAGCGATAATAACTGCATAATATGGGTAATAATGCATGTTATATTGAGAATAATATAAGTATTAAGTGTAATTATTCCAGTTCTGGCGATAATAACTGCATAATATGGGTAATAATGCACGTTATATTGCTAACAATATAAGTAATGAGTACAATTATTACAGTTCTAGCGATAACAACTGCATTATATGGGTAATAATGCACGTTATATTGCTAATAATATAAGTAATAAGTATAATTATTACAGTTCTAGCCATAATAACTGCATTATATGGGTAATAATGCATGTTACATTGATAATTTTGGGAGTAATAAGTATATTTATTATAGCTCTAGCGATAATAACTGCATAATATGGGTAATAATGCATGTTATATTGATAATAATATAAGTAATAAGTATAATTATTACAGTTCTAGCGATAATAACTGCATTATATGGGTAATAATGCATGTTATATTGATAATATCGGGAGTAATAAGTATAATTATTATAGTTCTAGCGATAATAATAGTAAAATATGGCAAATAGTGCATGTTATATTGATAATAATAAAAGTAATAAGTATATTTATTACAGTTCTATCGATAATAACTGCATAATATGGGTAATAATGCATGTTATATTGATGATAATAAAAGTAATACGTTTATTTATTATAGTTCTAGAAATAATAACTGCATAATATGGGTAATAATGCATGTTATATTGATAATAATATAAGTAGTAAGTATAATTATTACAGTTCTAGCGATAATAACTGCATTATATGGGTAATAATGCACGTTATATTGCTAACAATATAAGTAATAAGTATAATTATTACAGTTCTAGCGATAATAACTGCTTTATATGGGTAATAATGCATGTTATATTGAGAATAATATAAGTATTAAGTATAATTATTCCAGTTCTGGCGATAATAACTGCATAATATGGGTAATAATGCACGTTATATTGCTAATAATATAAGTAATGAGTACAATTATTACAGTTCTAGCGATAATAACTGCATTATATGGGTAATAATGCACGTTATATTGCTAATAATATAAGTAATAAGTATAATTATTACAGTTCTAGCCATAATAACTGCATTATATGGGTAATAATGCATGTTACATTGATAATTTTGGGAGTAATAAGTATATTTATTATAGCTCTAGCGATAATAACTGCATAATATGGGTAATAATGCATGTTATATTGATAATAATATAAGTAATAAGTATAATTATTACAGTTCCAGCGATAATAACTGCATAATATGGGTAATAATGCATGTTATAATGAGAGTAATATAAATAATAAGTATAATTATTACAGTTCTGGCGATAATAACTGCATTATATGGTTAATAATGCACGTTATATTGCTAACAATATAAGTAATAAGTATAATTATTACAGTTCTAGCGATAATAACTGCATAATATGGGTAATAATGCATGTTATATTGAGAATAATATAAGTAATAAGTATAATTATTACAATTCTGGCGATAATAACTGCATTATATGAGTAATAATGCACGTTATATTGCTAATAGTATAAGTAATGAGTATAATTATTACAGTTCTAGCGATAATAACTGCATTATATGGGTAATAATGCATGTTATATTGATGATAATAAAAGTAATACGTATATTTATTATAGTTCTAGCGATAATAACTGCATAATATGGGTAATAATGCATGTTGTATTGAGAATAATATAAGTATTAAGTATAATTATTCCAGTTCTGGCGATAATAACTGCATAATATGGGTAATAATGCACGTTATATTGCTAACAATATAAGTAATGAGTACAATTATTACAGTTCTAGCGATAATAACTGCATTATATGGTTAATAATGCACGTTATATTGCTAACAATATAAGTAATAAGTATAATTATTACAGTTCTAGCGATAATAACTGCATAATATGGGTAATAATGCATGTTATATTGAGAATAATATAAGTAATAAGTATAATTATTACAATTCTGGCGATAATAACTGCATTATATGGGTAATAATGCATGTTATATTGATAATATCGGGAGTAATAAGTATAATTATTATAGTTCTAGCGATAATAATAGTAAAATATGGCAAATAGTGCATGTTATATTGATAATAATAAAAGTAATAAGTATATTTATTACAGTTCTATCGATAATAACTGCATAATATGGGTAATAATGCATGTTATATTGATGATAATAAAAGTAATACGTTTATTTATTATAGTTCTAGAAATAATAACTGCATAATATGGGTAATAATGCATGTTATATTGATAATAATATAAGTAGTAAGTACAATTATTACAGTTCTAGCGATAATAACTGCATTATATGGGTAATAATGCACGTTATATTGCTAACAATATAAGTAATAAGTATAATTATTACAGTTCTAGCGATAATAACTGCATTATATGGGTAATAATGCATGTTATATTGAGAATAATATAAGTATTAAGTATAATTATTCCAGTTCTGGCGATAATAACTGCATAATATGGGTAATAATGCACGTTATATTGCTAATAATATAAGTAATGAGTACAATTATTACAGTTCTAGCGATAATAACTGCATTATATGGGTAATAATGCACGTTATATTGCTAATAATATAAGTAATAAGTATAATTATTACAGTTCTAGCCATAATAACTGCATTATATGGGTAATAATGCATGTTACATTGATAATTTTGGGAGTAATAAGTATATTTATTATAGCTCTAGCGATAATAACTGCATAATATGGGTAATAATGCATGTTATATTGATAATAATATAAGTAATAAGTATAATTATTACAGTTCCAGCGATAATAACTGCATAATATGGGTAATAATGCATGTTATAATGAGAGTAATATAAATAATAAGTATAATTATTACAGTTCTGGCGATAATAACTGCATTATATGGTTAATAATGCACGTTATATTGCGAACAATATAAGTAATAAGTATAATTATTACAGTTCTAGCGATAATAACTGCATAATATGGGTAATAATGCATGTTATATTGAGAATAATATAAGTAATAAGTATAATTATTACAATTCTGGCGATAATAACTGCATTATATGAGTAATAATGCACGTTATATTGCTAATAGTATAAGTAATGAGTATAATTATTACAGTTCTAGCGATAATAACTGCATTATATGGGTAATAATGCATGTTATATTGATGATAATAAAAGTAATACGTATATTTATTATAGTTCTAGCGATAATAACTGCATAATATGGGTAATAATGCATGTTATATTGAGAATAATATAAGTATTAAGTATAATTATTCCAGTTCTGGCGATAATAACTGCATAATATGGGTAATAATGCACGTTGTATTGCTAACAATATAAGTAATGAGTACAATTATTACAGTTCTAGCGATAATAACTGCATTATATGGGTAATAATGCACGTTATATTGCTAATAATATAAGTAATAAGTATAATTATTACAGTTCTAGCCATAATAACTGCATTATATGGGTAATAATGCATGTTACATTGATAATTTTGGGAGTAATGAGTATATTTATTATAGCTCTAGCGATAATAACTGCATAATATGGGTAATAATGCATGTTATATTGATAATAATATAAGTAATAAGTATAATTATTACAGTTCTAGCGATAATAACTGCATTATATGGGTAATAATGCATGTTATATTGATGATAATAAAAGTAATACGTATATTTGTTATAGTTCCAGCGATAATAACTGCATAATATGGGTAATAATGCATGTTATAATGAGAATAATATAAGTAATAAGTATAATAATTACAGTTCTGGCGATAATAACTGCATTATATGGTTAATAATGCACGTTATATTGCTAATAGTATAAGTAATAAGTATAATTATTACAGTTCTTGCGATAATACCTCCATTATATGGGTAATAATGCATGTTATATTGATAATAATATAAGTAATAAGTATAATTATTACAGTTCTAGCGATAATAACTGCATTATATGGGTAATAATGCACGTTATATTGCTAATAATATAAGTAATAAGTATAATTATTACGGTTCTAGCGATAATAACTGCATTATATGGGTAATAATGCATGTTATATTGATAATATCGGGAGTAATAAGTATAATTATTATAGTTCTAGCGATAATAATAGTAAAATATGGCAAATAGTGCATGTTATATTGATAATAATAAAAGTAATAAGTATATTTATTACAGTTCTATCGATAATAACTGCATAATATGGGTAATAATGCATGTTATATTGATGATAATAAAAGTAATACGTTTATTTATTATAGTTCTAGAAATAATAACTGCATAATATGGGTAATAATGCATGTTATATTGATAATAATATAAGTAGTAAGTATAATTATTACAGTTCTAGCGATAATAACTGCATTATATGGGTAATAATGCACGTTATATTGCTAACAATATAAGTAATAAGTATAATTATTACAGTTCTAGCGATAATAACTGCATTATATGGGTAATAATGCATGTTATATTGATAATATTGGGAGTAATAAGTATACTTATTATGGTTCTAGAGATAATAACTGCATAATATGGGTAATAATGCATGTTATATTGATAATAATATAAGTAATAAGTATAATTATTACAGTTCTAGCGATAATACCTCCATTATATGGGTAATAATGCGTGTTATATTGATGATATTGAAAGTAATACGTATATTTATTATAGTTCTAGCGATAATAACTGCATAGTATGGGTAATAATGCATGTTATATTGAGAATAATATAAGTAATAAGTATAACTATTACAGTTCTGGCGATAATAACTGCATTATATGGGTAATAATGCACGTCATATTGCTAATAGTATAAGTAATAAGTATAATTATTACAGTTCTTGCGATAATACCTCCATTATATGGGTAATAATGCATGTTATATTGATAATAATATAAGTAATAAGTATAATTATTACAGTTCTAGCGATAATAACTGCATTATATGGGTAATAATGCACGTTATATTGCTAATAATATAAGTAATAAGTATAATTATTACAGTTCTAGCGATAATAAATGCATTATATGGGTAATAATGCATGTTATATTGATAATATCGGGAGTAATAAGTATAATTATTATAGTTCTAGCGATAATAATAGTAAAATATGGCAAATAGTGCATGTTATATTGATAATAATAAAAGTAATAAGTATATTTATTACAGTTCTATCGATAATAACAGCATAATATGGGTAATAATGCATGTTATATTGATGATAATGAAAGTAATACGTATATTTATTATAGTTCTAGCGATAATAACTGCATAATATGGGTAATAATGCATGTTATATTGATAATAATATAAGTAATAAGTATAATTATTACAGTTCTAGAGATAATAACTGCATAATATGGGTAATAATGCATGTTATATTGATAATAATATAAGTAATAAGTATAATTATTACAGTTCTAGCGATAATACCTCAATTATATGGGTAATAATGCATGTTATATTGATGATAATGAAAGTAATACGTATATTTATTATAGTTCTAGCGATAATAACTGCATAATATGGGTAATAATGCATGTTATAATGAGAATAATATAAGTAATAAGTATAATTATTACAGTTCTGGCGATAATAACTGCATTATATGGGTAATAATGCACGTTATATTGCTAATAGTATAAGTAATAAGTATAATTATTACAGTTCTTGCGATAATACCTCCATTATATGGGTAATAATGTATGTTATATTGATAATAATATAAGTAATAAGTATAATTATTACAGTTCTAGCGATAATAACTGCATTATATGGGTAATAATGCACGTTATATTGCTAATAATATAAGTAATAAGTATAATTATTACAGTTCTAGCGATAATAACTGCATTATATGGGTAATAATGCACGTTATATTGCTAATAATATAAGTAATAAGTATAATTATTACAGTTCTAGCGATTATAACTGCATTATATGGGTAATAATGCATGTTATATTGATAATATCGGGAGTAATAAGTATAATTATTATAGTTCTAGCGATAATAATAGTAAAATATGGCAAATAGTGCATGTTATATTGATAATAATAAAAGTAATAAGTATAATTATTACAGTTCTAGCGATAATAACTGCATTATATGGGTAATAATGCATGTTATATTGATAATATTGGGAGTAATAAGTATATTTATTATGGTTCTAGAGATAATAACTGCATAATATGGGTAATAATGCATGTTATATTGATAATAGTATAAGTAATAAGTATAATTATTACAGTTCTAGCGATAATACCTCAATTATATGGGTAATAATGCATGTTATATTGATGATAATGAAAGTAATACGTATATTTATTATAGTTCTAGCGATAATAACTGCATAATATGGGTAATAATGCATGTTATAATGAGAATAATATAAGTAATAAGTATAATTATTACAGTTCTGGCGATAATAACTGCATTATATGGTTAATAATGCACGTTATATTGCTAATAGTATAAGTAATAAGTATAATTATTACAGTTCTTGCGATAATACCTCCATTATATGGGTAATAATGCATGTTATATTGTTAATAATATAAGTAATAAGTATAATTATTACAGTTCTAGCGATAATAACTGCATTATATGGGTAATAATGCACGTTATATTGCTAATAATATAAGTAATAAGTATAATTATTACAGTTCTAGCGATAATAACTGCATTATATGGGTAATAACGCACGTTATATTGCTAACAATATAAGTAATAAGTATAATTATTACAGTTCTTGCGATAATAACTGCATTATATGGGTAATAATGCATGTTATATTGATAATATTGGGAGTAATAAGTATACTTATTATGGTTCTAGAGATAATAACTGCATAATATGGGTAATAATGCATGTTATATTGATAATAATATAAGTAATAAGTATAATTATTACAGTTCTAGCGATAATACCTCCATTATATGGGTAATAATGCGTGTTATATTGATGATATTGAAAGTAATACGTATATTTATTATAGTTCTAGCGATAATAACTGCATAGTATGGGTAATAATGCATGTTATATTGAGAATAATATAAGTAATAAGTATAATTATTACAGTTCTGGCGATAATAACTGCATTATATGGGTAATAATGCACGCCATATTGCTAATAGTATAAGTAATAAGTATAATTATTACAGTTCTTGCGATAATACCTCCATTATATGGGTAATAATGCATGTTATATTGATAATAATATAAGTAATAAGTATAATTATTACAGTTCTAGCGATAATAACTGCATTATTTGGGTAATAATGCACGTTATATTGCTAATAATATAAGTAATAAGTATAATTATTACAGTTCTAGCGATAATAAATGCATTATATGGGTAATAATGCATGTTATATTGATAATATCGGGAGTAATAAGTATAATTATTATAGTTCCAGCGATAATAATAGTAAAATATGGCAAATAGTGCATGTTATATTAATAATAATAAAAGTAATAAGTATATTTATTACAGTTCTATCGATAATAACAGCATAATATGGGTAATAATGCATGTTATATTGATGATAATGAAAGTAATACGTATATTTATTATAGTTCTAGCGATAATAACTGCATAATATGGGTAATAATGCATGTTATATTGATAATAATATAAGTAATAAGTATAATTATTACAGTTCTAGAGATAATAACTGCATAATATGGGTAATAATGCATGTTATATTGATAATAATATAAGTAATAAGTATAATTATTACAGTTCTAGCGATAATAACTGCATTATATGGGTAATAATGCATGTTATATTGATAATTTTGGGAGTAATAAGTATATTTATTATAGCTCTAGCGATAATAACTGCATAATATGGGTAATAATGCATGTTATATTGATAATAATATAAGTAATAAGTATAATTATTACAGTTCTAGCGATAATAACTGCATTATATGGGTAATAATGCATGTTATATTGATAATTTTGGGAGTAATAAGTATATTTATTATAGCTCTAGCGATAATAACTGCATAATATGGGTAATAATGCATGTTATATTGATAATAATATAAGTAATAAGTATAATTATTACAGTTCTAGCGATAATAACTGCATTATATGGGTAATAATGCATGTTATATTGATAATATCGGGAGTAATAAGTATAATTATTATAGTTCTAGCGATAATAATAGTAAAATATGGCAAATAGTGCATGTTATATTGATAATAATAAAAGTAATAAGTATATTTATTACAGTTCTATCGATAATAACTGCATAATATGGGTAATAATGCATGTTATATTGATGATAATAAAAGTAATACGTTTATTTATTATAGTTCTAGAAATAATAACTGCATAATATGGGTAATAATGCATGTTATATTGATAATAATATAAGTAGTAAGTATAATTATTACAGTTCTAGCGATAATAACTGCATTATATGGGTAATAATGCACGTTATATTGCTAACAATATAAGTAATAAGTATAATTATTACAGTTCTAGCGATAATAACTGCATTATATGGGTAATAATGCATGTTATATTGAGAATAATATAAGTATTAAGTATAATTATTCCAGTTCTGGCGATAATAACTGCATAATATGGGTAATAATGCACGTTATATTGCTAATAATATAAGTAATGAGTACAATTATTACAGTTCTAGCGATAATAACTGCATTATATGGGTAATAATGCACGTTATATTGCTAATAATATAAGTAATAAGTATAATTATTACAGTTCTAGCCATAATAACTGCATTATATGGGTAATAATGCATGTTACATTGATAATTTTGGGAGTAATAAGTATATTTATTATAGCTCTAGCGATAATAACTGCATAATATGGGTAATAATGCATGTTATATTGATAATAATATAAGTAATAAGTATAATTATTACAGTTCTAGCGATAATAACTGCATTATATGGGTAATAATGCATGTTATATTGATGATAATAAAAGTAATACGTATATTTGTTATAGTTCCAGCGATAATAACTGCATAATATGGGTAATAATGCATGTTATAATGAGAATAATATAAATAATAAGTATAATTATTACAGATCTGGCGATAATAACTGCATTATATGGTTAATAATGCACGTTATATTGCTAACAATATAAGTAATAAGTATAATTATTACAGTTCTAGCGATAATAACTGCATAATATGGGTAATAATGCATGTTATATTGAGAATAATATAAGTAATAAGTATAATTATTACAATTCTGGCGATAATAACTGCATTATATGAGTAATAATGCACGTTATATTGCTAATAGTATAAGTAATGAGTATAATTATTACAGTTCTAGCGATAATAACTGCATTATATGGGTAATAATGCATGTTATATTGATGATAATAAAAGTAATACGTATATTTATTATAGTTCTAGCGATAATAACTGCATTATATGGGTAATAATGCATGTTATATTGAGAATAATATAAGTATTAAGTGTAATTATTCCAGTTCTGGCGATAATAACTGCATAATATGGGTAATAATGCACGTTATATTGCTAACAATATAAGTAATGAGTACAATTATTACAGTTCTAGCGATAATAACTGCATTATATGGGTAATAATGCACGTTATATTGCTAATAATATAAGTAATAAGTATAATTATTACAGTTCTAGCCATAATAACTGCATTATATGGGTAATAATGCATGTTACATTGATAATTTTGGGAGTAATAAGTATATTTATTATAGCTCTAGCGATAATAACTGCATAATATGGGTAATAATGCATGTTATATTGATAATAATATAAGTAATAAGTATAATTATTACAGTTCTAGCGATAATAACTGCATTATATGGGTAATAATGCATGTTATATTGATAATATCGGGAGTAATAAGTATAATTATTATAGTTCTAGCGATAATAATAGTAAAATATGGCAAATAGTGCATGTTATATTGATAATAATAAAAGTAATAAGTATATTTATTACAGTTCTATCGATAATAACTGCATAATATGGGTAATAATGCATGTTATATTGATGATAATAAAAGTAATACGTTTATTTATTATAGTTCTAGAAATAATAACTGCATAATATGGGTAATAATGCATGTTATATTGATAATAATATAAGTAGTAAGTATAATTATTACAGTTCTAGCGATAATAACTGCATTATATGGGTAATAATGCACGTTATATTGCTAACAATATAAGTAATAAGTATAATTATTACAGTTCTAGCGATAATAACTGCATTATATGGGTAATAATGCATGTTATATTGAGAATAATATAAGTATTAAGTATAATTATTCCAGTTCTGGCGATAATAACTGCATAATATGGGTAATAATGCACGTTATATTGCTAATAATATAAGTAATGAGTACAATTATTACAGTTCTAGCGATAATAACTGCATTATATGGGTAATAATGCACGTTATATTGCTAATAATATAAGTAATAAGTATAATTATTACAGTTCTAGCCATAATAACTGCATTATATGGGTAATAATGCATGTTACATTGATAATTTTGGGAGTAATAAGTATATTTATTATAGCTCTAGCGATAATAACTGCATAATATGGGTAATAATGCATGTTATATTGATAATAATATAAGTAATAAGTATAATTATTACAGTTCCAGCGATAATAACTGCATAATATGGGTAATAATGCATGTTATAATGAGAGTAATATAAATAATAAGTATAATTATTACAGTTCTGGCGATAATAACTGCATTATATGGTTAATAATGCACGTTATATTGCTAACAATATAAGTAATAAGTATAATTATTACAGTTCTAGCGATAATAACTGCATAATATGGGTAATAATGCATGTTATATTGAGAATAATATAAGTAATAAGTATAATTATTACAATTCTGGCGATAATAACTGCATTATATGAGTAATAATGCACGTTATATTGCTAATAGTATAAGTAATGAGTATAATTATTACAGTTCTAGCGATAATAACTGCATTATATGGGTAATAATGCATGTTATATTGATGATAATAAAAGTAATACGTATATTTATTATAGTTCTAGCGATAATAACTGCATAATATGGGTATTAATGCATGTTATATTGAGAATAATATAAGTATTAAGTATAATTATTCCAGTTCTGGCGATAATAACTGCATAATATGGGTAATAATGCACGTTATATTGCTAACAATATAAGTAATGAGTACAATTATTACAGTTCTAGCGATAATAACTGCATTATATGGGTAATAATGCACGTTATATTGCTAATAATATAAGTAATAAGTATAATTATTACAGTTCTAGCCATAATAACTGCATTATATGGGTAATAATGCATGTTACATTGATAATTTTGGGAGTAATAAGTATATTTATTATAGCTCTAGCGATAATAACTGCATAATATGGGTAATAATGCATGTTATATTGATAATAATATAAGTAATAAGTATAATTATTACAGTTCTAGCGATAATAACTGCATTATATGGGTAATAATGCATGTTATATTGATAATTTTGGGAGTAATAAGTATATTTATTATAGCTCTAGCGATAATAACTGCATAATATGGGTAATAATGCATGTTATATTGATAATAATATAAGTAATAAGTATAATTATTACAGTTCTAGCGATAATAACTGCATTATATGGGTAATAATGCATGTTATATTGATAATATCGGGAGTAATAAGTATAATTATTATAGTTCTAGCGATAATAATAGTAAAATATGGCAAATAGTGCATGTTATATTGATAATAATAAAAGTAATAAGTATATTTATTACAGTTCTATCGATAATAACTGCATAATATGGGTAATAATGCATGTTATATTGATGATAATAAAAGTAATACGTTTATTTATTATAGTTCTAGAAATAATAACTGCATAATATGGGTAATAATGCATGTTATATTGATAATAATATAAGTAGTAAGTATAATTATTACAGTTCTAGCGATAATAACTGCATTATATGGGTAATAATGCACGTTATATTGCTAACAATATAAGTAATAAGTATAATTATTACAGTTCTAGCGATAATAACTGCATTATATGGGTAATAATGCATGTTATATTGAGAATAATATAAGTATTAAGTATAATTATTCCAGTTCTGGCGATAATAACTGCATAATATGGGTAATAATGCACGTTATATTGCTAATAATATAAGTAATGAGTACAATTATTACAGTTCTAGCGATAATAACTGCATTATATGGGTAATAATGCACGTTATATTGCTAATAATATAAGTAATAAGTATAATTATTACAGTTCTAGCCATAATAACTGCATTATATGGGTAATAATGCATGTTACATTGATAATTTTGGGAGTAATAAGTATATTTATTATAGCTCTAGCGATAATAACTGCATAATATGGGTAATAATGCATGTTATATTGATAATAATATAAGTAATAAGTATAATTATTACAGTTCTAGCGATAATAACTGCATTATATGGGTAATAATGCATGTTATATTGATGATAATAAAAGTAATACGTATATTTGTTATAGTTCCAGCGATAATAACTGCATAATATGGGTAATAATGCATGTTATAATGAGAATAATATAAATAATAAGTATAATTATTACAGATCTGGCGATAATAACTGCATTATATGGTTAATAATGCACGTTATATTGCTAACAATATAAGTAATAAGTATAATTATTACAGTTCTAGCGATAATAACTGCATAATATGGGTAATAATGCATGTTATATTGAGAATAATATAAGTAATAAGTATAATTATTAAAATTCTGGCGATAATAACTGCATTATATGAGTAATAATGCACGTTATATTGCTAATAGTATAAGTAATGAGTATAATTATTACAGTTCTAGCGATAATAACTGCATTATATGGGTAATAATGCATGTTATATTGATGATAATAAAAGTAATACGTATATTTATTATAGTTCTAGCGATAATAACTGCATAATATGGGTAATAATGCATGTTATATTGAGAATAATATAAGTATTAAGTGTAATTATTCCAGTTCTGGCGATAATAACTGCATAATATGGGTAATAATGCACGTTATATTGCTAACAATATAAGTAATGAGTACAATTATTACAGTTCTAGCGATAATAACTGCATTATATGGGTAATAATGCACGTTATATTGCTAATAATATAAGTAATAAGTATAATTATTACAGTTCTAGCCATAATAACTGCATTATATGGGTAATAATGCATGTTACATTGATAATTTTGGGAGTAATAAGTATATTTATTATAGCTCTAGCGATAATAACTGCATAATATGGGTAATAATGCATGTTATATTGATAATAATATAAGTAATAAGTATAATTATTACAGTTCTAGCGATAATAACTGCATTATATGGGTAATAATGCATGTTATATTGATAATATCGGGAGTAATAAGTATAATTATTATAGTTCTAGCGATAATAATAGTAAAATATGGCAAATAGTGCATGTTATATTGATAATAATAAAAGTAATAAGTATATTTATTACAGTTCTATCGATAATAACTGCATAATATGGGTAATAATGCATGTTATATTGATGATAATAAAAGTAATACGTTTATTTATTATAGTTCTAGAAATAATAACTGCATAATATGGGTAATAATGCATGTTATATTGATAATAATATAAGTAGTAAGTATAATTATTACAGTTCTAGCGATAATAACTGCATTATATGGGTAATAATGCACGTTATATTGCTAACAATATAAGTAATAAGTATAATTATTACAGTTCTAGCGATAATAACTGCATTATATGGGTAATAATGCATGTTATATTGAGAATAATATAAGTATTAAGTATAATTATTCCAGTTCTGGCGATAATAACTGCATAATATGGGTAATAATGCACGTTATATTGCTAATAATATAAGTAATGAGTACAATTATTACAGTTCTAGCGATAATAACTGCATTATATGGGTAATAATGCACGTTATATTGCTAATAATATAAGTAATAAGTATAATTATTACAGTTCTAGCCATAATAACTGCATTATATGGGTAATAATGCATGTTACATTGATAATTTTGGGAGTAATAAGTATATTTATTATAGCTCTAGCGATAATAACTGCATAATATGGGTAATAATGCATGTTATATTGATAATAATATAAGTAATAAGTATAATTATTACAGTTCCAGCGATAATAACTGCATAATATGGGTAATAATGCATGTTATAATGAGAGTAATATAAATAATAAGTATAATTATTACAGTTCTGGCGATAATAACTGCATTATATGGTTAATAATGCACGTTATATTGCTAACAATATAAGTAATAAGTATAATTATTACAGTTCTAGCGATAATAACTGCATAATATGGGTAATAATGCATGTTATATTGAGAATAATATAAGTAATACGTTTATTTATTATAGTTCTAGAAATAATAACTGCATAATATGGGTAATAATGCATGTTATATTGATAATAATATAAGTAGTAAGTATAATTATTACAGTTCTAGCGATAATAACTGCATTATATGGGTAATAATGCACGTTATATTGCTAACAATATAAGTAATAAGTATAATTATTACAGTTCTAGCGATAATAACTGCATTATATGGGTAATAATGCATGTTATATTGAGAATAATATAAGTATTAAGTATAATTATTCCAGTTCTGGCGATAATAACTGCATAATATGGGTAATAATGCACGTTATATTGCTAATAATATAAGTAATGAGTACAATTATTACAGTTCTAGCGATAATAACTGCATTATATGGGTAATAATGCACGTTATATTGCTAATAATATAAGTAATAAGTATAATTATTACAGTTCTAGCCATAATAACTGCATTATATGGGTAATAATGCATGTTACATTGATAATTTTGGGAGTAATAAGTATATTTATTATAGCTCTAGCGATAATAACTGCATAATATGGGTAATAATGCATGTTATATTGATAATAATATAAGTAATAAGTATAATTATTACAGTTCCAGCGATAATAACTGCATAATATGGGTAATAATGCATGTTATAATGAGAGTAATATAAATAATAAGTATAATTATTACAGTTCTGGCGATAATAACTGCATTATATGGTTAATAATGCACGTTATATTGCTAACAATATAAGTAATAAGTATAATTATTACAGTTCTAGCGATAATAACTGCATAATATGGGTAATAATGCATGTTATATTGAGAATAATATAAGTAATAAGTATAATTATTACAATTCTGGCGATAATAACTGCATTATATGAGTAATAATGCACGTTATATTGCTAATAGTATAAGTAATGAGTATAATTATTACAGTTCTAGCGATAATAACTGCATTATATGGGTAATAATGCATGTTATATTGATGATAATAAAAGTAATACGTATATTTATTATAGTTCTAGCGATAATAACTGCATAATATGGGTAATAATGCATGTTATATTGAGAATAATATAAGTATTAAGTATAATTATTCCAGTTCTGGCGATAATAACTGCATAATATGGGTAATAATGCACGTTATATTGCTAACAATATAAGTAATGAGTACAATTATTACAGTTCTAGCGATAATAACTGCATTATATGGGTAATAATGCACGTTATATTGCTAATAATATAAGTAATAAGTATAATTATTACAGTTCTAGCCATAATAACTGCATTATATGGGTAATAATGCATGTTACATTGATAATTTTGGGAGTAATAAGTATATTTATTATAGCTCTAGCGATAATAACTGCATAATATGGGTAATAATGCATGTTATATTGATAATAATATAAGTAATAAGTATAATTATTACAGTTCTAGCGATAATAACTGCATTATATGGGTAATAATGCATGTTATATTGATAATTTTGGGAGTAATAAGTATATTTATTATAGCTCTAGCGATAATAACTGCATAATATGGGTAATAATGCATGTTATATTGATAATAATATAAGTAATAAGTATAATTATTACAGTTCTAGCGATAATAACTGCATTATATGGGTAATAATGCATGTTATATTGATAATATCGGGAGTAATAAGTATAATTATTATAGTTCTAGCGATAATAATAGTAAAATATGGCAAATAGTGCATGTTATATTGATAATAATAAAAGTGATAAGTATATTTATTACAGTTCTATCGATAATAACTGCATAATATGGGTAATAATGCATGTTATATTGATGATAATAAAAGTAATACGTTTATTTATTATAGTTCTAGAAATAATAACTGCATAATATGGGTAATAATGCATGTTATATTGATAATAATATAAGTAGTAAGTATAATTATTACAGTTCTAGCGATAATAACTGCATTATATGGGTAATAATGCACGTTATATTGCTAACAATATAAGTAATAAGTATAATTATTACAGTTCTAGCGATAATAACTGCATTATATGGGTAATAATGCATGTTATATTGAGAATAATATAAGTATTAAGTATAATTATTCCAGTTCTGGCGATAATAACTGCATAATATGGGTAATAATGCACGTTATATTGCTAATAATATAAGTAATGAGTACAATTATTACAGTTCTAGCGATAATAACTGCATTATATGGGTAATAATGCACGTTATATTGCTAATAATATAAGTAATAAGTATAATTATTACAGTTCTAGCCATAATAACTGCATTATATGGGTAATAATGCATGTTACATTGATAATTTTGGGAGTAATAAGTATATTTATTATAGCTCTAGCGATAATAACTGCATAATATGGGTAATAATGCATGTTATATTGATAATAATATAAGTAATAAGTATAATTATTACAGTTCTAGCGATAATAACTGCATTATATGGGTAATAATGCATGTTATATTGATGATAATAAAAGTAATACGTATATTTGTTATAGTTCCAGCGATAATAACTGCATAATATGGGTAATAATGCATGTTATAATGAGAATAATATAAATAATAAGTATAATTATTACAGATCTGGCGATAATAACTGCATTATATGGTTAATAATGCACGTTATATTGCTAACAATATAAGTAATAAGTATAATTATTACAGTTCTAGCGATAATAACTGCATAATATGGGTAATAATGCATGTTATATTGAGAATAATATAAGTAATAAGTATAATTATTACAATTCTGGCGATAATAACTGCATTATATGAGTAATAATGCACGTTATATTGCTAATAGTATAAGTAATGAGTATAATTATTACAGTTCTAGCGATAATAACTGCATTATATGGGTAATAATGCATGTTATATTGATGATAATAAAAGTAATACGTATATTTATTATAGTTCTAGCGATAATAACTGCATAATATGGGTAATAATGCATGTTATATTGAGAATAATATAAGAATTAAGTGTAATTATTCCAGTTCTGGCGATAATAACTGCATAATATGGGTAATAATGCACGTTATATTGCTAACAATATAAGTAATGAGTACAATTATTACAGTTCTAGCGATAATAACTGCATTATATGGGTAATAATGCACGTTATATTGCTAATAATATAAGTAATAAGTATAATTATTACAGTTCTAGCCATAATAACTGCATTATATGGGTAATAATGCATGTTACATTGATAATTTTGGGAGTAATAAGTATATTTATTATAGCTCTACCGATAATAACTGCATAATATGGGTAATAATGCATGTTATATTGATAATAATATAAGTAATAAGTATAATTATTACAGTTCTAGCGATAATAACTGCATTATATGGGTAATAATGCATGTTATATTGATAATATCGGGAGTAATAAGTATAATTATTATAGTTCTAGCGATAATAATAGTAAAATATGGCAAATAGTGCATGTTATATTGATAATAATAAAAGTAATAAGTATATTTATTACAGTTCTATCGATAATAACTGCATAATATGGGTAATAATGCATGTTATATTGATGATAATAAAAGTAATACGTTTATTTATTATAGTTCTAGAAATAATAACTGCATAATATGGGTAATAATGCATGTTATATTGATAATAATATAAGTAGTAAGTATAATTATTACAGTTCTAGCGATAATAACTGCATTATATGGGTAATAATGCACGTTATATTGCTAACAATATAAGTAATAAGTATAATTATTACAGTTCTAGCGATAATAACTGCATTATATGGGTAATAATGCATGTTATATTGAGAATAATATAAGTATTAAGTATAATTATTCCAGTTCTGGCGATAATAACTGCATAATATGGGTAATAATGCACGTTATATTGCTAATAATATAAGTAATGAGTACAATTATTACAGTTCTAGCGATAATAACTGCATTATATGGGTAATAATGCACGTTATATTGCTAATAATATAAGTAATAAGTATAATTATTACAGTTCTAGCCATAATAACTGCATTATATGGGTAATAATGCATGTTACATTGATAATTTTGGGAGTAATAAGTATATTTATTATAGCTCTAGCGATAATAACTGCATAATATGGGTAATAATGCATGTTATATTGATAATAATATAAGTAATAAGTATAATTATTACAGTTCCAGCGATAATAACTGCATAATATGGGTAATAATGCATGTTATAATGAGAGTAATATAAATAATAAGTATAATTATTACAGTTCTGGCGATAATAACTGCATTATATGGTTAATAATGCACGTTATATTGCTAACAATATAAGTAATAAGTATAATTATTACAGTTCTAGCGATAATAACTGCATAATATGGGTAATAATGCATGTTATATTGAGAATAATATAAGTAATAAGTATAATTATTACAATTCTGGCGATAATAACTGCATTATATGAGTAATAATGCACGTTATATTGCTAATAGTATAAGTAATGAGTATAATTATTACAGTTCTAGCGATAATAACTGCATTATATGGGTAATAATGCATGTTATATTGATGATAATAAAAGTAATACGTATATTTATGATAGTTCTAGCGATAATAACTGCATAATATGGGTAATAATGCATGTTATATTGAGAATAATATAAGTATTAAGTATAATTATTCCAGTTCTGGCGATAATAACTGCATAATATGGGTAATAATGCACGTTATATTGCTAACAATATAAGTAATGAGTACAATTATTACAGTTCTAGCGATAATAACTGCATTATATGGGTAATAATGCACGTTATATTGCTAATAATATATGTAATAAGTATAATTATTACAGTTCTAGCCATAATAACTGCATTATATGGGTAATAATGCATGTTACATTGATAATTTTGGGAGTAATAAGTATATTTATTATAGCTCTAGCGATAATAACTGCATAATATGGGTAATAATGCATGTTATATTGATAATAATATAAGTAATAAGTATAATTATTACAGTTCTAGCGATAATAACTGCATTATATGGGTAATAATGCATGTTATATTGATGATAATAAAAGTAATACGTATATTTGTTATAGTTCCAGCGATAATAACTGCATAATATGGGTAATAATGCATGTTATAATGAGAATAATATAAGTAATAAGTATAATAATTACAGTTCTGGCGATAATAACTGCATTATATGGTTAATAATGCACGTTATATTGCTAATAGTATAAGTAATAAGTATAATTATTACAGTTCTTGCGATAATACCTCCATTATATGGGTAATAATGCATGTTATATTGATAATAATATAAGTAATAAGTATAATTATTACAGTTCTAGCGATAATAACTGCATTATATGGGTAATAATGCACGTTATATTGCTAATAATATAAGTAATAAGTATAATTATTACAGTTCTAGCGATAATAACTGCATTATATGGGTAATAATGCATGTTATATTGATAATATCGGGAGTAATAAGTATAATTATTATAGTTCTAGCGATAATAATAGTAAAATATGGCAAATAGTGCATGTTATATTGATAATAATAAAAGTAATAAGTATATTTATTACAGTTCTATCGATAATAACTGCATAATATGGGTAATAATGCATGTTATATTGATGATAATAAAAGTAATACGTTTATTTATTATAGTTCTAGAAATAATAACTGCATAATATGGGTAATAATGCATGTTATATTGATAATAATATAAGTAGTAAGTATAATTATTACAGTTCTAGCGATAATAACTGCATTATATGGGTAATAATGCACGTTATATTGCTAACAATATAAGTAATAAGTATAATTATTACAGTTCTAGCGATAATAACTGCATTATATGGGTAATAATGCATGTTATATTGATAATATTGGGAGTAATAAGTATACTTATTATGGTTCTAGAGATAATAACTGCATAATATGGGTAATAATGCATGTTATATTGATAATAATATAAGTAATAAGTATAATTATTACAGTTCTAGCGATAATACCTCCATTATATGGGTAATAATGCGTGTTATATTGATGATATTGAAAGTAATACGTATATTTATTATAGTTCTAGCGATAATAACTGCATAGTATGGGTAATAATGCATGTTATATTGAGAATAATATAAGTAATAAGTATAACTATTACAGTTCTGGCGATAATAACTGCATTATATGGGTAATAATGCACGTCATATTGCTAATAGTATAAGTAATAAGTATAATTATTACAGTTCTTGCGATAATACCTCCATTATATGGGTAATAATGCATGTTATATTGATAATAATATAAGTAATAAGTATAATTATTACAGTTCTAGCGATAATAACTGCATTATATGGGTAATAATGCACGTTATATTGCTAATAATATAAGTAATAAGTATAATTATTACAGTTCTAGCGATAATAAATGCATTATATGGGTAATAATGCATGTTATATTGATAATATCGGGAGTAATAAGTATAATTATTATAGTTCTAGCGATAATAATAGTAAAATATGGCAAATAGTGCATGTTATATTGATAATAATAAAAGTAATAAGTATATTTATTACAGTTCTATCGATAATAACAGCATAATATGGGTAATAATGCATGTTATATTGATGATAATGAAAGTAATACGTATATTTATTATAGTTCTAGCGATAATAACTGCATAATATGGGTAATAATGCATGTTATATTGATAATAATATAAGTAATAAGTATAATTATTACAGTTCTAGAGATAATAACTGCATAATATGGGTAATAATGCATGTTATATTGATAATAATATAAGTAATAAGTATAATTATTACAGTTCTAGCGATAATACCTCAATTATATGGGTAATAATGCATGTTATATTGATGATAATGAAAGTAATACGTATATTTATTATAGTTCTAGCGATAATAACTGCATAATATGGGTAATAATGCATGTTATAATGAGAATAATATAAGTAATAAGTATAATTATTACAGTTCTGGCGATAATAACTGCATTATATGGTTAATAATGCACGTTATATTGCTAATAGTATAAGTAATAAGTATAATTATTACAGTTCTTGCGATAATAACTGCATTATATGGGTAATAATGCATGTTATATTGATAATATTGGGAGTAATAAGTATACTTATTATGGTTCTAGAGATAATAACTGCATAATATGGGTAATAATGCATGTTATATTGATAATAATATAAGTAATAAGTATAATTATTACAGTTCTAGCGATAATACCTCCATTATATGGGTAATAATGCGTGTTATATTGATGATATTGAAAGTAATACGTATATTTATTATAGTTCTAGCGATAATAACTGCATAGTATGGGTAATAATGCATGTTATATTGAGAATAATATAAGTAATAAGTATAATTATTACAGTTCTGGCGATAATAACTGCATTATATGGGTAATAATGCACGTCATATTGCTAATAGTATAAGTAATAAGTATAATTATTACAGTTCTTGCGATAATACCTCCATTATATGGGTAATAATGCATGTTATATTGATAATAATATAAGTAATAAGTATAATTATTACAGTTCTAGCGATAATAACTGCATTATATGGGTAATAATGCACGTTATATTGCTAATAATATAAGTAATAAGTATAATTATTACAGTTCTAGCGATAATAAATGCATTATATGGGTAATAATGCATGTTATATTGATAATATCGGGAGTAATAAGTATAATTATTATGGTTCTAGCGATAATAATAGTAAAATATGGCAAATAGTGCATGTTATATTGATAATAATAAAAGTAATAAGTATATTTATTACAGTTCTATCGATAATAACAGCATAATATGGGTAATAATGCATGTTATATTGATGATAATGAAAGTAATACGTATATTTATTATAGTTCTAGCGATGATAACTGCATAATATGGGTAATAATGCATGTTATATTGATAATAATATAAGTAATAAGTATAATTATTACAGTTCTAGAGATAATAACTGCATAATATGGGTAATAATGCATGTTATATTGATAATAATATAAGTAATAAGTATAATTATTACAGTTCTAGCGATAATACCTCAATTATATGGGTAATAATGCATGTTATATTGATGATAATGAAAGTAATACGTATATTTATTATAGTTCTAGCGATAATAACTGCATAATATGGGTAATAATGCATGTTATAATGAGAATAATATAAGTAATAAGTATAATTATTACAGTTCTGGCGATAATAACTGCATTATATGGGTAATAATGCACGTTATATTGCTAATAGTATAAGTAATAAGTATAATTATTACAGTTCTTGCGATAATACCTCCATTATATGGGTAATAATGTATGTTATATTGATAATAATATAAGTAATAAGTATAATTATTACAGTTCTAGCGATAATAACTGCATTATATGGGTAATAATGCACGTTATATTGCTAATAATATAAGTAATAAGTATAATTATTACAGTTCTAGCGATAATAACTGCATTATATGGGTAATAATGCATGTTATATTGATAATATCGGGAGTAATAAGTATAATTATTATAGTTCTAGCGATAATAATAGTAAAATATGGCAAATAGTGCATGTTATATTGATAATAATAAAAGTAATAAGTATATTTATTACAGTTCTATCGATAATAACTGCATAATATGGGTAATAATGCATGTTATATTGATGATAATAAAAGTAATACGTTTATTTATTATAGTTCTAGAAATAATAACTGCATAATATGGGTAATAATGCATGTTATATTGATAATAATATAAGTAGTAAGTATAATTATTACAGTTCTAGCGATAATAACTGCATTATATGGGTAATAACGCACGTTATATTGCTAACAATATAAGTAATAAGTATAATTATTACAGTTCTTGCGATAATAACTGCATTATATGGGTAATAATGCATGTTATATTGATAATATTGGGAGTAATAAGTATACTTATTATGGTTCTAGAGATAATAACTGCATAATATGGGTAATAATGCATGTTATATCGATAATAATATAAGTAATAAGTATAATTATTACAGTTCTAGCGATAATACCTCCATTATATGGGTAATAATGCGTGTTATATTGATGATATTGAAAGTAATACGTATATTTATTATAGTTCTAGCGATAATAACTGCATAGTATGGGTAATAATGCATGTTATATTGAGAATAATATAAGTAATAAGTATAATTATTACAGTTCTGGCGATAATAACTGCATTATATGGGTAATAATGCACGTCATATTGCTAATAGTATAAGTAATAAGTATAATTATTACAGTTCTTGCGATAATACCTCCATTATATGGGTAATAATGCATGTTATATTGATAATAATATAAGTAATAAGTATAATTATTACAGTTCTAGCGATAATAACTGCATTATTTGGGTAATAATGCACGTTATATTGCTAATAATATAAGTAATAAGTATAATTATTACAGTTCTAGCGATAATAAATGCATTATATGGGTAATAATGCATGTTATATTGATAATATCGGGAGTAATAAGTATAATTATTATAGTTCCAGCGATAATAATAGTAAAATATGGCAAATAGTGCATGTTATATTAATAATAATAAAAGTAATAAGTATATTTATTACAGTTCTATCGATAATAACAGCATAATATGGGTAATAATGCATGTTATATTGATGATAATGAAAGTAATACGTATATTTATTATAGTTCTAGCGATAATAACTGCATAATATGGGTAATAATGCATGTTATATTGATAATAATATAAGTAATAAGTATAATTATTACAGTTCTAGAGATAATAACTGCATAATATGGGTAATAATGCATGTTATATTGATAATAATATAAGTAATAAGTATAATTATTACAGTTCTAGCGATAATACCTCAATTATATGGGTAATAATGCATGTTATATTGATGATAATGAAAGTAATACGTATATTTATTATAGTTCTAGCGATAATAACTGCATAATATGGGTAATAATGCATGTTATAATGAGAATAATATAAGTAATAAGTATAATTATTACAGTTCTGGCGATAATAACTGCATTATATGGGTAATAATGCACGTTATATTGCTAATAGTATTAGTAATAAGTATAATTATTACAGTTCTTGCGATAATACCTCCATTATATGGGTAATAATGTATGTTATATTGATAATAATATAAGTAATAAGTATAATTATTACAGTTCTAGCGATAATAACTGCATTATATGGGTAATAATGCACGTTATATTGCTAATAATATAAGTAATAAGTATAATTATTACAGTTCTAGCGATAATAACTGCATTATATGAGTAATAATGCACGTTATATTGCTAATAATATAAGTAATAAGTATAATTATTACAGTTCTAGCGATAATAACTGCATTATATGGGTAATAATGCATGTTATATTGATAATATCGGGAGTAATAAGTATAATTATTATAGTTCTAGCGATAATAATAGTAAAATATGGCAAATAGTGCATGTTATATTGATAATAATAAAAGTAATAAGTATAATTATTACAGTTCTAGCGATAATAACTGCATTATATGGGTAATAATGCATGTTATATTGATAATATCCTGAGTAATAAGTATAATTATTATAGTTCTAGCGATAATAATAGTAAAATATGGCAAATAGTGCATGTTATATTGATAACAATAAAAGTAATAAGTATATTTATTACCGTTCTATCGATAATAACTGCATAATATGGGTAATAATGCATGTTATATTGATGATAATAAAAGTAATACGTTTATTTATTATAGTTCTAGCGATAATAACTGCATAATATGGGTAATAATGCATGTTATATTGATAATAATATAAGTAATAAGTATAATTATTACAGTTCTAGCGATAATAACTGCATTATATTGGTAATAATGCATGTTATATTGCTAATAGTATTTAATAAGTATAATTATTACAGTTCTAGCGATAATACCTCCATTATATGGGTAATAATGCATGTTATATTGATAATAATATAAGTAATAAGTATAATTATTACAGTTCTAGCGATAATACCTCCATTATATGGGTAATAATGCATGTTATATTGAGAATAATATAAGTAACAAGTATAATTATTACAGTTCTGGCGATAATAACTGCATAATATGGGTAATAATGCATGTTATATTGATAATAATATAAGTAATTAGTATAACTATTACAGTTCTAGCGATAATAACTGCATCATATGGGTAATAATGCACGTTATATTGCTAATAATATAAGTAATAAGGATAATTATTACAGTTCTAGCGATAATAACTGCATTATATGGGTAATAATGCACGTTATATTGCTAACAATATAAGTAATAAGTATAATTATTACAGTTCTAGCGATAATAACTGCATTATATGGGTAATAATGCATGTTATATTGATAATAATAAAAGTAATAAGTACATTTATTATCGTTCTATCGATAATAACTTCTTAATATGGGTAATAATGCATGTTATATTGATAATAATATAAGTAATAAGTATAATTATTACAGTTCTAGCGATAATAACTGCATTGTATGGGTAATAATGCACGTTATATTGCTAACAATATAAGTAATAAGTATAATTATTTCAGTTCTAGCGATAATAACTGCATTATATGGGTAATAATGCATGTTATATTGATAATATTGGGAGTAATAAGTATATTTATTATGGTTCTAGAGATAATAACTGCATTATATGGGTAATAATGCATGTTATATTGATAACAATAAAAGTAATAAATATATTTATTACTGTTCTATCGATAATAACTGCATAATATGGGTAATAATGCATGTTATATTGATGATAATAAAAGTAATACGTATATTTATTATAGTTCTAGCGATAATAACTGCATAATATGGGTAATAATGCATGTTATATTGATGATAATAAAAGTAATACGTATATTTATTATAGTTCTAGCGATAATAACTGCATAATATGGGTAATAATGCATGTTATATTGATAATAATCTAAGTAATAAGTATAATTATTACAGTTCTAGCGATAATAACTGCATCATATGGGTAATAATGCACGTTATATTGCTAACAATATAAGTAATAAGTATAATTATTACAGTTCTATCGATAATAACTTCTTAATATGGGTAATAATGCACGTTATATTGATGATAATGAAAGTAGAAAGTATATTTATTACAGTTCTAGCGATAATAACTGCATTATATGCGTAATAAGGCATGTTATATTGATAATATCGGGGGTAATAAGTATAATTATTATAGTCCTAGCGGTAATAATAGTAAAATATGGCTAATAGTGCATGATTTATTGATAATAGTAAAAGTAATAAGTATATTTATTACAGTTCTATCGATAATAACTGCATAATATGGGTAATAATGCATGTTATATTGATGATAATAAAAGTAATACGTATATTTATTATAGTTCTAGCGATAATAACTGCATAATATGGGTAATAATGCATGTTATATTGATAATAATATAAGTAATAAGTATAATTATTACAGTTCTAGCGATAATACCTCCATTATATGGGTAATAATGCATGTTATATTGATGATAGTGAAAGTAATACGTATATTTATTATGGTTCTTGCGATAATAACTGCATAATATGGGTAATAATGCATGTTATATTGAGAATAATATAAGTAACAAGTACAATTATTACAGTTCTGGCGATAATAACTGCATAATATGGGTAATAATGCATGTTATATTGATAATAATATAAGCAATTAGTATAATTATTACAGGTCTAGCGATAATAACTGCATTACATTGGTAATAATGCACGTTATATTGCTAACAATATAAGTAATAAGTATAATTATTACAGTTCTAGCGATAATAACTGCATTATATGGGTAATAATGCATGTTATATTGATAATAATAAAAGTAATAAGTATATTTATTATCGTTCTATCGATAATAGCTTCTTAATATGGGTAATAATGCATGTTATATTGATAATAATATAAGTAATAAGTATAATTATTACAGTTCTAGCGATAATAACTGCATTATATGGGTAATAATGCACGTTATATTGCTCTCAATATAAGTAATAAGTATAATTATTTCAGTTCTAGCGATAATAACTGCATTATATGGGTAATAATGCATGTTATATTGATAATATTGGGAGTAATAAGTATATTTATTATGGTTCTAGAGATAATAACTGCATTATATGGGTAATAATGCATGTTATATTGATAATAATAAAAGTAATAAATATATTTATTACAGTTCTATCGATAATAACTGCATAATATGGGTAATAATGCATGTTATATTGATAATAATATAAGTAATAAGTATAATTATTACAGTTCTAGCGATAATAACTGCATTGTATGGGTAATAATGCACGTTATATTGCTCTCAATATAAGTAATAAGTATAATTATTTCAGTTCTAGCGATAATAACTGCATTATATGGGTAATAATGCATGTTATATTGATAATATTGGGAGTAATAAGTATATTTATTATGGTTCTAGAGATAATAACTGCATTATATGGGTAATAATGCATGTTATATTGATAATAATAAAAGTAATAAATATATTTATTACAGTTCTATCGATAATAACTGCATAATATGGGTAATAATGCATGTTATATTGATAATAATATAAGTAATAAGTATAATTATTACAGTTCTAGCGATAATAACTGCATTATATTGGTAATAATGCATGTTATATTGCTAATAGTATTTAATAAGTATAATTATTACAGTTCTAGCGATAATACCTCCATCATATGGGTAATAATGCATGTTATATTGATAATAATATAAGTAATAAGTATAATTATTACAGTTCTAGCGATAATACCTCCATTATATGGGTAATAATGCATGTTATATTGAGAATAATATAAGTAACAAGTATAATTATTACAGTTCTGGCGATAATAACTGCATAATATGGGTAATAATGCATGTTATATTGATAATAATATAAGTAATTAGTATAACTATTACAGTTCTAGCGATAATAACTGCATCATATGGGTAATAATGCACGTTATATTGCTAATAATATAAGTAATAAGGATAATTATTACAGTTCTAGCGATAATAACTGCATTATATGGGTAATAATGCACGTTATATTGCTAACAATATAAGTAATAAGTATAATTATTACAGTTCTAGCGATAATAACTGCATTATATGGGTAATAATGCATGTTATATTGATAATAATAAAAGTAATAAGTACATTTATTATCGTTCTATCGATAATAACTTCTTAATATGGGTAATAATGCATGTTATATTGATAATAATATAAGTAATAAGTATAATTATTACAGTTCTAGCGATAATAACTGCATTGTATGGGTAATAATGCACGTTATATTGCTAACAATATAAGTAATAAGTATAATTATTTCAGTTCTAGCGATAATAACTGCATTATATGGGTAATAATGCATGTTATATTGATAATATTGGGAGTAATAAGTATATTTATTATGGTTCTAGAGATAATAACTGCATTATATGGGTAATAATGCATGTTATATTGATAACAATAAAAGTAATAAATATATTTATTACTGTTCTATCGATAATAACTGCATAATATGGGTAATAATGCATGTTATATTGATGATAATAAAAGTAATACGTATATTTATTATAGTTCTAGCGATAATAACTGCATAATATGGGTAATAATGCATGTTATATTGATGATAATAAAAGTAATACGTATATTTATTATAGTTCTAGCGATAATAACTGCATAATATGGGTAATAATGCATGTTATATTGATAATAATCTAAGTAATAAGTATAATTATTACAGTTCTAGCGATAATAACTGCATGATATGGGTAATAATGCACGTTATATTGCTAACAATATAAGTAATAAGTATAATTATTACAGTTCTATCGATAATAACTTCTTAATATGGGTAATAATGCACGTTATATTGATGATAATGAAAGTAGAAAGTATATTTATTACAGTTCTAGCAATAATAACTGCATTATATGCGTAATAAGGCATGTTATATTGATAATATCGGGGGTAATAAGTATAATTATTATAGTCCTAGCGGTAATAATAGTAAAATATGGCTAATAGTGCATGATTTATTGATAATAGTAAAAGTAATAAGTATATTTATTACAGTTCTATCGATAATAACTGCATAATATGGGTAATAATGCATGTTATATTGATGATAATAAAAGTAATACGTATATTTATTATAGTTCTAGCGATAATAACTGCATAATATGGGTAATAATGCATGTTATATTGATAATAATATAAGTAATAAGTATAATTATTACAGTTCTAGCGATAATACCTCCATTATATGGGTAATAATGCATGTTATATTGATGATAGTGAAAGTAATACGTATATTTATTATGGTTCTTGCGATAATAACTGCATAATATGGGTAATAATGCATGTTATATTGAGAATAATATAAGTAACAAGTACAATTATTACAGTTCTGGCGATAATAACTGCATAATATGGGTAATAATGCATGTTATATTGATAATAATATAAGCAATTAGTATAATTATTACAGGTCTAGCGATAATAACTGCATTACATTGGTAATAATGCACGTTATATTGCTAACAATATAAGTAATAAGTATAATTATTACAGTTCTAGCGATAATAACTGCATTATATGGGTAATAATGCATGTTATATTGATAATAATAAAAGTAATAAGTATATTTATTATCGTTCTATCGATAATAGCTTCTTAATATGGGTAATAATGCATGTTATATTGATAATAATATAAGTAATAAGTATAATTATTACAGTTCTAGCGATAATAACTGCATTATATGGGTAATAATGCACGTTATATTGCTCTCAATATAAGTAATAAGTATAATTATTTCAGTTCTAGCGATAATAACTGCATTATATGGGTAATAATGCATGTTATATTGATAATATTGGGAGTAATAAGTATATTTATTATGGTTCTAGAGATAATAACTGCATTATATGGGTAATAATGCATGTTATATTGATAATAATAAAAGTAATAAATATATTTATTACAGTTCTATCGATAATAACTGCATAATATGGGTAATAATGCATGTTATATTGATAATAATATAAGTAATAAGTATAATTATTACAGTTCTAGCGATAATAACTGCATTGTATGGGTAATAATGCACGTTATATTGCTCTCAATATAAGTAATAAGTATAATTATTTCAGTTCTAGCGATAATAACTGCATTATATGGGTAATAATGCATGTTATATTGATAATATTGGGAGTAATAAGTATATTTATTATGGTTCTAGAGATAATAACTGCATTATATGGGTAATAATGCATGTTATATTGATAATAATAAAAGTAATAAATATATTTATTACAGTTCTATCGATAATAACTGCATAATATGGGTAATAATGCATGTTATATTGATAATAATATAAGTAATAAGTATAATTATTACAGTTCTAGCGATAATAACTGCATTATATGGGTAATAATGCACGTTATATTGCTAACAATATAAGTAATAAGTATAATTATTACAGTTCTAGCGATAATAACTGCATTATATTGGTAATAATGCATGTTATATTGCTAATAGTATTTAATAAGTATAATTATTACAGTTCTAGCGATAATAACTGCATTATATGGGTAATAATGCATGTTATATTGATAATATTGGGAGTAATAAGTATATTTATTATGGTTCTAGAGATAATAACTGCATAATATGGGTAATAATGCATGTTATATTGATAATAATATAAGTAATAAGTATAATTATTACAGTTCTAGCGATAATAACTGCATTATATGGGTAATAATGCATGTTATATTGATAATATTGGGAATAATAAGTATATTTATTATAGTTCTAGCGATAATAACTGCATAATATGGGTAATAGTGCATGTTATATTGATAATAATATAAGTAATAAGTATAATTATTACAGTTCTGGCGATAATAACTGCATTATATGGGTAATAATGCACGTTATATTGCTAATAGTATTTAATAAGTATAATTATTACAGTTCTAGCGATAATACCTCCATTATATGGGTAATAATGCATGTTATATTGATAATGATATAAGTAATAAGTATAATTATTACAGTTCTAGCGATAATAACTGCATAATATGGGTAATAATGCACGTTATATTGCTAACAATATAAGTAATAAGTATAATTATTACAGTTCTAGCGATAATAACTGCATTATATTGGTAATAATGCATGTTATATTGCTAATAGTATTTAATAAGTATAATTATTACAGTTCTAGCGATAATACCTCCATTATATGGGTAATAATGCATGTTATATTGATAATGATATAAGTAATAAGTATAATTATTACAGTTCTAGCGATAATACCTCCATTATATGGGTAATAATGCATGTTATATTGATGATAATGAAAGTAATACGTATATTTATTATAGTTCTTGCGATAATAACTGCATAATATGGGTAATAATGCATGTTATATTGAGAATAATATAAGTAATAAGTATAATTATTACATTTCTGGCGATAATAACTGCATTATATGGGTAATAATGCACGTTATATTGCTAATAGTATTTAATAAGTATAATTATTACAGTTCTAGCGATAATACCTCCATTATATGGGTAATAATGCATGTTATATTGATAATGATATAAGTAATAAGTATAATTATTACAGTTCTAGCGATAATAACTGCATAATATGGGTAATAATGCACGTTATATTGCTAACAATATAAGTAATAAGTATAATTATTACAGTTCTAGCGATAATAACTGCATTATATTGGTAATAATGCATGTTATATTGCTAATAGTATTTAATAAGTATAATTATTACAGTTCTAGCGATAATACCTCCATTATATGGGTAATAATGCATGTTATATTGATAATGATATAAGTAATAAGTATAATTATTACAGTTCTAGCGATAATACCTCCATTATATGGGTAATAATGCATGTTATATTGATGATAATGAAAGTAATACGTATATTTATTATAGTTCTTGCGATAATAACTGCATAATATGGGTAATAATGCATGTTATATTGAGAATAATATAAGTAATAAGTATAATTATTACAGTCCTGGCGATAATAACTGCATTATATGGGTAATAATGCACGTTATATTGCTAACAATATAAGTAATAAGTATAATTATTACAGTTCTAGCGATAATAACTGCATTATATGGGTAATAATGCACGTTATATTGCTTGTAGTATTTAATAAGTATAATTATTGCAATTCTAGCGATAATACCTCCATTATATGGGTAATAATGCATGTTATATTGATAATGATATAAGTAATAAGTATAATTATTACAGTTCTAGCGATAATAACTGCATAATATGGGTAATAATGCATGTTATATTGATAATAATATAAGTAATAAGTATAATTATTACAGTTCTAGCGATAATAACTGCATTATATGGGTAATAATGCACGTTATATTGCTAACAATATAAGTAATAAGTATAATTATTACAGTTCTAGCGATAATAACTGCATTATATTGGTAATAATGCATGTTATATTGCTAATAGTATTTAATAAGTATAATTATTACAGTTCTAGCGATAATAACTGCATTATATGGGTAATAATGCATGTTATATTGATAATATTGGGAGTAATAAGTATATTTATTATGGTTCTAGAGATAATAACTGCATAATATGGGTAATAATGCATGTTATATTGATAATAATATAAGTAATAAGTATAATTATTACAGTTCTAGCGATAATAACTGCATTATATGGGTAATAATGCATGTTATATTGATAATATTGGGAGTAATAAGTATATTTATTATAGTTCTAGCGATAATAACTGCATAATATGGGTAATAGTGCATGTTATATTGATAATAATATAAGTAATAAGTATAATTATTACAGTTCTGGCGATAATAACTGCATTATATGGGTAATAATGCACGTTATATTGCTAATAGTATTTAATAAGTATAATTATTACATTTCTAGCGATAATACCTCCATTATATGGGTAATAATGCATGTTATATTGATAATGATATAAGTAATAAGTATAATTATTACAGTTCTAGCGATAATACCTCCATTATATGGGTAATAATGCATGTTATATTGATGATAATGAAAGTAATACGTATATTTATTATAGTTCTTGCGATAATAACTGCATAATATGGGTAATAATGCATGTTATATTGATGATAATAAAAGTAATACGTATATTTATTATAGTTCTAGCGATAATAACTGCATAATATGGGTAATAATGCATGTTATATTGATAATAATATAAGTAATAAGTATAATTATTACAGTTCTAGCGATAATACCTCCATTATATGGGTAATAATGCATGTTATATTGATGATAGTGAAAGTAATACGTATATTTATTATGGTTCTTGCGATAATAACTGCATAATATGGGTAATAATGCATGTTATATTGAGAATAATATAAGTAACAAGTACAATTATTACAGTTCTGGCGATAATAACTGCATAATATGGGTAATAATGCATGTTATATTGATAATAATATAAGCAATTAGTATAATTATTACAGGTCTAGCGATAATAACTGCATTACATTGGTAATAATGCACGTTATATTGCTAACAATATAAGTAATAAGTATAATTATTACAGTTCTAGCGATAATAACTGCATTATATGGGTAATAATGCATGTTATATTGATAATAATAAAAGTAATAAGTATATTTATTATCGTTCTATCGATAATAGCTTCTTAATATGGGTAATAATGCATGTTATATTGATAATAATATAAGTAATAAGTATAATTATTACAGTTCTAGCGATAATAACTGCATTATATGGGTAATAATGCACGTTATATTGCTCTCAATATAAGTAATAAGTATAATTATTTCAGTTCTAGCGATAATAACTGCATTATATGGGTAATAATGCATGTTATATTGATAATATTGGGAGTAATAAGTATATTTATTATGGTTCTAGAGATAATAACTGCATTATATGGGTAATAATGCATGTTATATTGATAATAATAAAAGTAATAAATATATTTATTACAGTTCTATCGATAATAACTGCATAATATGGGTAATAATGCATGTTATATTGATAATAATATAAGTAATAAGTATAATTATTACAGTTCTAGCGATAATAACTGCATTGTATGGGTAATAATGCACGTTATATTGCTCTCAATATAAGTAATAAGTATAATTATTTCAGTTCTAGCGATAATAACTGCATTATATGGGTAATAATGCATGTTATATTGATAATATTGGGAGTAATAAGTATATTTATTATGGTTCTAGAGATAATAACTGCATTATATGGGTAATAATGCATGTTATATTGATAATAATAAAAGTAATAAATATATTTATTACAGTTCTATCGATAATAACTGCATAATATGGGTAATAATGCATGTTATATTGATAATAATATAAGTAATAAGTATAATTATTACAGTTCTAGCGATAATAACTGCATTATATGGGTAATAATGCACGTTATATTGCTAACAATATAAGTAATAAGTATAATTATTACAGTTCTAGCGATAATAACTGCATTATATTGGTAATAATGCATGTTATATTGCTAATAGTATTTAATAAGTATAATTATTACAGTTCTAGCGATAATAACTGCATTATATGGGTAATAATGCATGTTATATTGATAATATTGGGAGTAATAAGTATATTTATTA